>CM077630.1:3850194-4550194 GCA_039566895.2 Turritopsis rubra | reverse complement strand
ACCAATCTTTTGCGCACCCTTTGGAGATTCTGAACTCTTAATTACTGCTAATTCCATTATTTGTATTAATAGCCCAAGCCACACTGAGATTAGTTCAGATGAGTTAAGGTTATTCATAGGGAGATTTTCGATTTTGGGCAAAATATTATTCACATAAATACTTACCAAATAAAAATTACCAAATATTACTATATTACCTATATATTACCAAATAAAAAAACATCCGAAATAAAATCGCCCACTGGGAATGTTGGCATAGCTTTTACTATTCTTTGCGGAAACTGTTCCTTCGACGTAAGACTGATTCCCGTTCACAAAAACTGAGCAGGACGGCGAAAAAAGATACGTTCTCCCGTCATAAGCTCAAACAAGGCCGAAAATAGGTGAACAAAAACATCAATTAGAATGCTTCATTTGTGCTGATCATAAAAAAATAATGAAAATACGCGCCCGCCAACCTAAGTTTGGCAGAAGTGAAATCAAGCGAAAAAATCGCCCGCCCACTTCGCTGCTTTCGTAGATAGGAAATCAACGTTTACTCGCAGTTTTAAATTTTAAATAATAATGAAATTGGATATGAGAAACCAAACTTTAACTCCTGAAAGCCCATTTAAACCTCCTCTTTGAGCAATGTACATACGAAATTAGTCATGTTTTGTTTACATTTTTTCCATTGTATGTTCTGACAAACAATAACAGCCAGCTTTTTTTTGTGTGGTATAACAAAAGACAACGGCGACAACTGCATTGTGTTTCATGACGGCATCAAAGATTAGATAATCGTTGAATGACGTCGAAAGAGATCGAGGAGATGATATTGTTAAGAAGATTATGCGAGATTAGGTTGGGGATTAGGTTGGTCTGACAATTTCTTCTCACTAAAGGTCCGGTTAAAAGTCTTAGAAAACCGTTTGAATGATCAAGACAAAACCTAATCCTAATCTCGCTAACCCCAACATAATTTATAAAATTTACATTTGAGCCACCATAAATATAGGTGTGATGAACGAGACGAAATGATCTTATCTTAAACGTTAATGAAGCCACTATTTTGAAAGATTTATTTTGCTTTATAGACCTTTCCATAAATAACGTTGGAGTAGCATAATGAATATTAATGAATGTTTTTAAAAAGATTCAGTACAGTATATTAAAGACAATGTATTGTTATAAATACCGCCAGAGGTACCACCTCGTGCTGACATCATCATTACCGTAACCTTCAGTTACTTCTATGAAAGTCATCATTAAAAGCAACAAAAATGGTAGCTTATATTTATGACCAACGATAATTCACGTGCTACTTTTATGAAGATCAAACAATACAACAATTCCTTTTCTTGTCTCTCACCTGTTGTTTTATTGTTCATGCTCGTGTGCAGAGGTCATCATGATGTCACATTGTCTTTAAAAGATTACTTTCGCTGTTAGTAACTCGTTAGCATAAGCGAAGACAAATTGTTTTGAAGCTCATATCCTTGACAAAGTTATTTTCTGAAATACAAAAACTTCTCTGGCAAAACAAAGATTAAGAAAACTACGAAGATTTAACAGAAACCAAAACTGGCGGGAAACTGAAACATATTCTGAGGCAAAATTTAAACAGCTCTTTAGAATGTGAAGAGATACCTTCCACTATATTCTCTCGAAAATGGAACGAAAATAAAAAGGTGTAATGGAAGAACCAATCAGCCCAGAAAAGTGACTAGGTATTTGTTTATACAGGCTAGCTCGAGGTAATTATCTTTATACAATAGTAGAAATGGTAGGGTTAGCTTAATCAACTGTTTCCTGTGTCGTGAAAAAAAGTGTCGGAAGCTATTGTGGAGGAATTTGTGGTTTGAGACCGTTGAATCTCAGTTTCCGAAATATGAAATTCAATGCAAAGAAGAACTTCTCAAAAAAGGTGCAGAATGGCAGTTTCCATATGCCTTTGCTGGGATAACCATCTTCCATAGCCGGTTTCTGTTTCACATCTCCTTTTACAAAAAAAAACTGATCATATGCGCATGCGCAGGGAAAAGTCATGAAAATATTCACGGATAGACGATTTCATTAATTGAATCAGACAAAAGTCATGCAATATAAAGTTACACTATAATATAAATATTGCAAAACTTTTGTGTGACTGAAAAAAAACTAAGTTGATAGAATTAGACACGACAAAAGTCACGCCATATAAAGTTACACTAAGTAACGTGCTTCTTTGCATATGCATAGACCAGCTGCGAAGTTTTCTTCTACAGTTTACTTTGAGTCACTGCTTTATTCCTTAACATCTTACATCTTAACCTTTAACTTATTAAAACTGAAATTGTGTGGGGAATAACAATATAATTATCACTCCTATATTGTGTTTCTGCTTTTCATCAGTTTACTTATCCTAACCCATCGATTACTTTATCATATAAGACAAAATTCATAAAGTAAATTGGGCAAAATCTTTAAAAAGTCTCTGTGGAGGAGTGTTTTTTTTGTTGATTAAAACAACAGGCGATATTGCTTGCCATTCCTATAGAAAACATGTTTGGTAGAGGATTCTGAACTTAGTGTTCTTGGTCAACCAAAGATTAATTATTCTTGCCTATTTAGTTAAACCTTGTAAACCCAATCAATATATAGAAATTCAACTTGCAAAGTTTAAAAATCGATCAACAAAATTAACAAGTTCCAAACAGTTCGATAGAGTATTGTATAAGACTTAAAGTCATAAATTAAAATTTTAGGAATGCTACACTGCTGTGAAAAGTATGATTAGAAACATTATTAAGAGGGACGGGAAATACAAAATGATTAAACGGAAAAACTTCCATCTTTTATATGACTTTTTGTAACAAAAAAAATCCTTCATTTTATGAAAACTTTTTATTAAAATAATTAATAAAATAACTTTTTGATTTGTATATCCCCTCCTGACTTTATATAATGTGTTATTACATGCAATGATTTAATAAGATTTTTAAAAAAAACGCTTGTTGAAATTAACATTGCATCGCCTCATTTACAAAACCTACCATCTGTTTGAAAAAATTCTCTAACCGAATGTTGAGGCAATATTTCTTGTTAAAACCTTTACAGGCGATATGAAACTCATGTCGGGTTGACACATAATAGCAGGATTACTCGTCTTTATTTTATCAAATACACAATGTTAAAGACATTTTTTTTAAGAAAGACGATATTATCTGCTAAATTTCTTTTTATTAACGAACGTTGTATTGATAATATTAATTTTCTAAATCGATAATAGGCTGCTTTATTTTTCGTGTATTATTTAAGACACATCGTTTTAAATAAGTTCGTGCTGGAAAAGTGACATCAACAAATCGCTTGTGGTAAAACCAAATATGGCCTTCCGTTTACCGTTTTGCCAATAACTGAATTGGAATTTTTAACTGGCAGTCAATTTTGGTACGTACTAGCATTATATAACAATATTTCTTTGACACAATCTTGATTTTATTGCACCATAAAGCTACTTTTGATTTTATTTAATAAGTTCTACGCCTTGATAAGAATTGGAGTGGTAGATAACATGTATGTTTTGTGGTTCTCGAAAGTTTTCAATCGTTAATATGCTTTTAAAAACTTTGAACGCATTGTCCTTCGTCAACCGTTTCCTTGTTGTCAACATGAAAATTCAGATGTTTCTGAGTTTGGTATACTTGAGTCCATGTTTTGCTTAGAGAGCTCGTGCCTGCCAGCTTATGCACAAAATGGCGACATGTTTGTTATTCTGAAACGTTCAGGCATTTGATGAACGATGTATTTTGATTTTAGAAACAGGTGTTATTCGAAAATTTGTTACGCTTTATTATTGGGAGGCATGGAGTAATGGTATTAAAGCCACATCGTTTCTTACATGTTGCTTTTTTCTGTGTATAGGGTCTTGATCGCTGAAATTACGTGTATCCCTTCCTAAGAGATCACAACGCAAATAATGGGTGTTATTAATTGTTTTTATTAGAGTGCACTTGCTTGCATTCAACTTGAAGGCTATGCATGAGGTTGACCATACAGAACGTCTCTTAACTCAATAAAGCATGACATCACGACGACAACCAAGAATAAAATACCACAGTGATGATGATGACGACGACAACGACGACGACAGAATCGATGACGGAAACTCAACCAGACGACGAAGGAGAACAAGGCCAAGGGATTTGTCAGATGATGAAGAGGCGCCAAGGAGGAGGCGACAGCACCGACAGTTGTCGGATGAGGAAGAAAATGAACGATACCACGCTCGGAATAAAAAAGAGGCGAAAGAAAAGGAATATGCTAAAACACGTCGATATTCTGATGAAGACGATGTTTCAGACGATCAATCTAAACGACGAACCAACAGAAAACGAGCAGACGATGATTACCGAAAAAACAGACGACGAAGAAGAGACGAAAGCGATGAAGAAGAAGACGAAGAGGAGGAGATTTCAAGAAAATCACAAAAATCACGACGAAGGAGAGTAGAGTATTCGGACGACGAGGACGAAGATGAAGGACGGGAAAAACGCCGTTTAACTCGAAGAAGAGATTCAGATGACGAACAGCACTCATCAAGACGTAAAAGGGAGGGGAAGAAAAGATATAATCGAGACGAATATGTTGAGTCTGAGGATGATGACGATAAGTATGCAAGAAGACAGTCTTCTGGACGAAATAGAGAGGAACGATCGAGAGGCGGCGAAAGGTCACGACGTGATGAAAAAGAAGCAGAAGACCGAAGAAGTGAAAAAGCAAGAAGAAGCGATCGGTATTACTCTGAAGAAGACGATGAAGAAGAAGAAAAACCAATTAGAAGTATAACAAAGAAAAAAGGAGGAAAGGAAGATTTGGAAGGTAGAACTTCTAAAAGAAGAAGTGAAAAGCAAACCGAAAGCGATTTCGAAGAAGATGGTAACATGGACAGAGAGCAGCGGGAAGCTGAGGTAGAAAACCGGCAGCCGAAAAAAAAATCGCAGATAAGTATCATAACTGGTAAAAAGAAGACGGAAATTGTTGATGATGATGATGAAGCAAACGATCTAATGAAAAACAGACCAAAATTTGAAGATCTGAAAGGAGAAGATGATGAAGGTGTAGTTGATGAAAATGAAGAACAAGAAGAAGAAGCCAACGAAAATCCCTTTGCTAAATACAAAACCAACAATGATATGGTTGAAGAACTTGTGGATGATGTTAAGAGCGAAGACAACCCTTTTCAAAAGTACAGGCAGGATGGAACTGAGGAAAAAGAAGGTCAACAGGAAGTGGCTAGTCGTGAACAGGAGGAAGTAAGTGGTAGTCAACAGGAAGTGAATGGCAGTAAACAAGCTGATGATGACGAAGAAACTCCACAAGGTGATGGCCAATGTGAAAATCCATTTGCGAAATATAAGGAACCAGATGTGGATCGTCAATCACACCAAAACGAGAAGGGACTGTCACAAGGAAAAGTTTCAGTACAAAATACTGGTAAGCAAAATCCAGTGTTTTCGTCCTCTTCGACAAAAGTGTCCAATCAGAAGGACATAAACATTGCGAAGCAAGTCAAAGGTGATGAAGAGGAGCAGCAAAAGGATGATAAGAAAAAGCGAAGGAGAAATAAGGATGCGTCGGCCTCCATCTTAGATGTTATCAATTGGAAACTTGGAGGCGAGGAGAAGTACGAAGGCTCTGACACCGTACCAGAAATTAAAGATGCCACATACACGTCGAAGTTGGAAAATGAAATTTCGACATCAATGACAGTCAATGACGCTGGTAAAGCTTTAGAAGAGTCTTGTGAAGACGAATCAAAGGGAAAAGATTCAGTAAGGAATTTGGATGATGAAGAAGAAATCGTAAATAGTAACGCCGATAAACAGTCGAATGAAGAAAAGGTAGTTGACCTTAAGACGAAACAAGATACTGCAGAGACGAAACCTCTAGTAAATGGATGTGGTGAGCACGAAAAAGACGTAAAATCGCTAGAAAACGGCAATTTGAATAGCGAAAAGGAAGAAAAAAAATTTACCGAGTTGGACCTTGCGGATTCCTTGAAATATCTTAACAATCTGCCAGACTTGTCTAATCTCTCCAAGTCTAGTACATTGAGCAACCTCATGGATACGTATCTTAATAATGATAACAGGAGAGTGCAACCAGGCACTTTAGAGAAACCCAAACTGAAAACGGTCCGTGACGTGGACGATATGGCCAAGTTAGAAGAGGATCTGAAAAGTATCCGCCAAAAAAACAAGAAGCAGCCACCGCCACCAGTACGTTCTAAACCAATCGCCGGTACTCGCACGTGGGAGGATCCCAGGGAACAGCAACGCCAAAAGAATAAGGAGAAACAATGGCCACCAAAGGAACCGCCCAAGGATTTAGGCGCTTATGTTGTTGAAAGTTACGGTCAGACAGATCCTTATTCGAAACGTTTAATTAAAGATATCCAAAGATCGAAAAGGGAGGAAGAAGAAAAGAAAGAAGCCGAGAAGCGGGCGGAAATAATTTCGGAAAATGCTAAGCCAGTATCGACGCTTCGATCAACATTCGCGACACGAGTTCCTAAGCCACGACCTGGTGTTTTGAAACCTGTCTCTAATATTGCCGAAGAGCGCTCCTGGATTAAGCACGAGAAAAAAGAAGTTGTATTTGACACACCGCCGGACGAACCCGATTGGATGAAACTGATTCGAAACCGTCGTTGGAAATCCACCGTCAAAGCGCGATTCCCGTGTAAAACAACCGACAAAACAGACTTCGAAAGAAGGTCAACGACGCCGAAAAACTGGAGAAAGCTAGCAAAAGACAAAAATGCACTGAGGATGCTTTCAGAAATAGTTGGGATTGGCGCAGAAGGTAAACCTTACATGTACACAAAGCAGCCCTAGCAGCCTCGTTTCTAATTGTGAATAGAAATACTTAATAAAGTATGAGGATAGAACCTAGTTAAACAGTTTTTCCCTAAAGTATCACCTTGAAAACGAGGCTAAGGCTGCTGGACATAATTTTTGAAAACATCTATTTTGAAAGTCTATACAACAAAATCTGAACTGGATTAAAAAATTCAAAGTCAAATCAAGCCAGTGTTCGTGAGCTTATGCCTCGATTATTCAAACCCTGTCACAAGACGTTTCATCACTGGGTATCGATATCGGATCTGTAACCTAGGGTACATAATCTATAATCCATCATTTGTGTTTGTAATACATCATACGAGTACCACAATGCAATTCTATAGTTACTTACTTTGTGGTTTGTTTGACCACGTATTGAAACGGCAGTGAGAAACATTAGTTGTGAAATTCTATTTCAATTGGAATGTTTTTAAAGTTTTTTTATCGCAATGCATTGTGGTAGTTGTATGGTGTATTTACAGAGCGAACTGAATCTTGGAAACGGTTAATTCCATTTCTTTAATTTCTGTTTAGGTGAAGAATTATTCATGCGGCTTGCTACACAAAGACAGAAGATTGAGGACGAGCAAGAAGAAATTGACAAACTGACAGCAGAAGAACTTATGGCGTATGAGGTCGCCAGGGAAGCGTTAGGTGGAGATGCAGCTTATAGTCTGCAAATGGACAATCCACTTCCTGCAGCAAGAATGAGGCCTATCCTAAACTCGATATCAAGCGGCGGAGGTAAAGATTTTAAAAACATTAGTTAAGCCGAATCTCCACTAGGCGGAAAATGTCGCGCCGTGCGGTTTTTCCGCCTTCGAAACGGATAATGTAGATTGAACGAATAGTAGAAAACATTTCTACTTTTTGCTGCAACGATAAAAATCGCCCGCCGCCACTTTTTCCGCCTAGTAGAGATTCGCCTTTAAAGAACTAACACTAGACGCTCTCTATTTCGAAATAGTAAGGAACTAAAGAGTTCGTTCGAGATTCCTTAAAGGCCCTTTTTACGCCAGTCTTTATTGGCGTTATTGAATCCAGTGCTAAACATCTAACTCCGCCCCTTTTAACGGCAATTCATTGAAATTAACACCATAAGATAGAAAAAGGTTTTGTGATGGAGAGCGAAAATTAGAGTGGAATCTATATCAGTCTTCCGGCAAGTTAGAACAATGCTAGAACGTTTCCAGCGGTAATAAAACTTCCCAGTTGCAAGTCTGCAGGTAGAAGAATCAACTGTAAAGGATAGAAGCCCAAGGACTCAAAACGCCGGAGTTACTTCCTAACTTACTCAGCTATTACTATCTTGCTTACTCAAAGTACTTAGAAAATTGTTAGGGATCTAAGATGGCATGTTTAAGTCGAGTGTTCAACCACAAGTGTTACCGAAAAAAACAGGAAAAAATGAAACATTTCCAGTTAGTTTAATGGTAGTTCGTTCTTGTACTTCAGGGTTATTGTTTCTACACTCCTCCATATATGTTATATATACATCTTCTGTTTTTATTCTTTCAGCTAGTAGTGATACTGGTGAGTTGGAGAGTTTAGTGAACGCTTCTGTAAGCGCATCATCTGCGTATCCATTCACCACATCACAATTAGAAGCAGCTTATTTGACTAACCAACTTCTACGACTTCACCCTGAAGAATTCAGGAAGCTAATGTCGCTCGAAAGATCAAGACAGGCGACATTACGGTGGCAATTCTCATCAGATCCTTTCGATTCTGTTCATGAACATCAATCGTTGCCTTTGGAGATTGCGCTGCTAGCTTCAGAAGAACCAAGAGTAACGCAAGGTAAGAACTGCAGTTAATATACAATAGGTAGGACAGTGTGTAAGCATGAATTTTCGGTTCAATCTAAACCGTGTTGAATACATCCTTGCACGATTTATACTCTCCTCCGCATATTTCGAGAAACATTTGCTTGTTCAAAAATGCTCTTCATTGCAACAGAAGCTTTGTTGCCAGATTTCAAGACTTCCGTAAAAGCAAGGACTAAAGTGGAATCTGAACAAAGCGGAGACCATTGGTACGTAAAGTAGGTGTCCACTTTATGGAGACTTTATGAGAATTTAACTTTAAATCCATCCACCCATACATGCAGTATGTGTCCCTTATACAAAGATCCGTTTTATGGAGATTCCATTGTCAAAACAATGTTCAGTTGATCAAACAAAGACCCATATTAAATGCTGCGTTTGAAGAAAATTCTTTTATTTGCAGATTTTGAAACTATTGCCTATTCTTTGGGTTTTACTCAGTACCTAACATACAACCTCGAACCCAGAGTCTCTTGCCTCTTTCGATATACGGACGGCAGATGGTAAAGGCAAGAGACAATGGGTTCGAGGTTTCCTAACATTGCCTTGATTTTACAGATAACACTTGATATCAGAGTTTTTAAGAGGCTTTATTGTTAATCCTACTGAAACATATATTTTAATATTAAACTTTGTTATCGTCTTGATATTTTCTTTTCTTCTGATTAGCGATGAAAAAGATCTTAGGAATAGCCCAAGGGGATGACTCGGTATTTGCGACACCTGTACCGGACAGTCGCCCTCGACGAACCCGGTCAGATGGCGGGTACAGTAATAGTTACTACGGTGGATCCGAATCCGATGGATACGAAAGCAGTCATTCAGTATCTTCTAGTTCATCCTTTGGTGGAAATCTAACACGTGGTAGGTCGTTCAAGAAAAAGGGTCCGGCTCCTCCGGTGAAACCGAGATGTCGTTCGGTAAGCCCCGGAATGAATCATCATCCACGACAAGGTACCTATGACAATCATGTGTTAGGTAATACATTGGAAGTACCGAAACGATTTCCGAAAAAGATGGTAAAAAAACATGACGACGAGAGAGAAGTGCAGGCGCACGGTTTGTTGACAGATGAAGACTTGGCTCTTAGTGAAGAAATATCAAAGCTACAAGAGCTGACATCAAACATAACCCGAGATATTAATGAAGAACTCAAAGATATCGAAGCATCAATCAGCGATCGAAAGAAAGGGTTTTACGAAGACTCCATTCGACGTGATCAGCTTGAAAACAAAACAAAAGCAAGGGACGACATTGACGTTGAGGAAATTGCGAGTCGTCGTGAAGGTTTTATGCAAAAGGATCTCCAATCTTCTGTCAATCCAAATGTTCGCGACGGACTTCCAAAAACACGTCATAAGGTACAACGTATCAACAGTAGTGCCCAACTTGACGCTATTTTTAGAAGACGTCGGCAAATATCTGAATCTGATATGGAAGATAACGACGACGACGCCAACGATTCTCAACAAAAACAACGACAAATTGATGGCAACGCCACTGCCGAAATGACGAATCTGATTAAAGATATCAACGACACTTTCGGCATAAAATAGAGACCTGAGTTACCAAACTGTAGAGAACGAACCTTTCATTCAATAAATACGAATTTATTATTTTCAGTCGAGGTTTAAAACGTCAAAGAGCAAAGGAGAGATGCCATTCGGAGAGACTTCGTATTGCATCTGCGTGTTTGTAACTATATAATCATCATTGATTACCAACTGACGTTTTTAAAGATATTGGGTGAGTAAGTCATAGGGTCATATGCCTTACTTATCCAGCCAAACTGATTTTGAAAGGATGATGGTTAGAAACACGTGGATGCAAAAATTAGCAGACAGGTCAAACGTCTTATTTTCGTTTGCTCAGACAGAAATAACAAAGTTTTGACCGCGAACTAGGGTCGAATCTTGTTACTATAGTGGTGACCACATCTTGTTACCATAGTGATGATCGCATCTTGTGAGACAAACTCCTATAGGAAACGTCAGTTTTTCTGTTAATTTTTTCTGTTTTTCCTCGATGTTTTACCTCGATAGTTTATTTTGTCTACTTTAGCGTGTGAATATGTATTTAATGTTTTGAATCATAGCTTTTAGAGAATACTATCTTTTTTCTTTATGAACTTTCTTTAGTCGAGAGAGCATGTTGTTGTAGAGTTGAGTTATCATTATTGAAAAAAGAGAAGAAGTTCTTAAGAAACCGAGTCCTTTTTTTATTAGATCAGAACTCAAATCAGACTCTCTCTTTCAACCCTAGTTTCCAGGGCTTCTTCGCCTTTTTGATATGCGAAGGCGTGGAAGCCCTGGGGACGAGGTTGATTTTCCTTCTCTCTTGACTCAAGGTGAAACCCGCCTGAAAATGATTTTTACAGTTAACGGCTGCACTCTGGGCATCTTACAAGTTCAAAGATTGTCATCAGCATATGCATATCAAGAAGTCTACATCCAGAAATGGGGTCCTCTGGCTTAGGTGTGGCTGAAACTTTTTTTTGAACTTTTTTTATGGGAAACGGTTGTCGGCGCTACCGGTGACGTGGATGGAGTGTAATATTTACATAATTTACAATTGGTTCATCTTTATCTTCATCTATATTTAACAAGTTATTTTTACAGAATTATCTACGTATTTCACTCTACAAACTTTCCTCATTTTTACAAGCCGTAAAGCAATGAGACATTTAGCCGTGGGTGGGCACCCAAGTGAAACATTTATCAATTTTAGGTGAAATTAGGGCCCAAAACAGGGGAAAGTAAATACGAACGTATGCAAAGCAGAAAGGTAACAAGAAGAGATTTTAGTTTTAACGAAACTGTATATTCTTATGAATATCTGGAATCCATAAAAGTCAAGTCAAAAGGTCAAAAAAAAGGTCCAAAAAAAAGTTTTAAAAAGAAACAGAAAAATGTTAAACACCAATAATAATAATAATGAGAAGAAGAGCTTATTGGAAACATTATAATATATAAATATAAAACGACAACATCATATATAATAATAATATATAATAATATACGTTTAGCCAGATACCTTTCTACGTTTAGTTCACATATTTCTGCGTTTCTGTGTTCCGCTCAATACACATCGTTCTAAGCTCAAGAATGTTGCATATCTGTACATTCAAGCTATAGTCGTTTTGGGCTTGTCATCAAAACCCGTCACTTTGCAATCATTCAAAAAATAACTTTTACGTTTAAAAACGTTACAGTCAACTCTCGCTGTCTTGAACGTATCTCGAACAAAAATCTTGATCCCTTGAGAGTGTTTCGTTGCCTTAGAAAACTTCTCGTTATCTGCAACATTTTACTTCCCAAAATCTTCAAAAGATCTCTGTGGAGGAGTGTTTTTTTATTGAAACAGCAGTCGATATCGCTTGCCATTCCCGCAGAATACACTCCTCCTCATAGACTATTTGAAGATTTTTCCCATTGGGTCAGGTCAGTTCCTTCGAGAGTTCAAGATAGTGGTAGTTGACTTTTTTTTCGCAGCGGATTTTCCGCAGCATAATATTCCGCACGCCAATCAAATGGCTCAATTAGTGACCACGTGACGTGTACGATAAAATAAAGGATACCATTTGGAAGAAATAATATAAAGTCCATCAAACAATTTCCCTTCACCTCCTATTAAGCTTATGGTGCAAACCTTGTTAATTTTGTTCGGGTTACTGAGGTAAGGGGGAAATTATCTGATTAACCAACTCAAAACATAGATGATAAAATTTCTAGTAACACGGGCAAACAAACACCAAGGGATTTATAAGAAATCGTTATTCCAATCTTTCGGTGACTGTTTAACCATGACTTGGCCGCAGGATATTGGTGAAAACAGTAAAATAAACATTCACTACTGAATAAGGAGATCACAAAATTTGAAATAACATTTGGCGTTTTGTTAGACTCAGCTGTTAAGAGTGAAGAAACGTATGCAGGCAGACAAAAACGTAAGGTCGACAAAAACCGATATAAACAATCGGGGAAAACGGGATTATAACGGATGAATCATGCATCGATAACATAAATAATGTCTCGTTTTTTTCTCTTTTTTGCTAAAATAGCAGAAGGAAGGAGAAAGGAGAAAAAGGGGATTGGGGCGAAATAATATCCAGCTGAAACTAATAAAATTGACGAGAATGAAAATTTGTGACTTTGAAAAAATGATTTCACATCTACCTACTTTTTAATCATACAAAAAATCTGATTTTGTTCGTATATACAATATGTACAGAAATGTTTCATATACAATATATCTCAATAAGCACGCAACATTAAAAACGGACAGAACGTTCAAATAAAAGTCATAAGAAAATTACCTGGTCTGGAAGAAGTCTGCAGTCGTAAGAAATTGCAACCAATGCACAGTAATTATTTACTATCACGTGATCAAAGCGAACACAAAATTACAAACAGTAAATGCTCAAATAAGCGCCCCTTTTAAAGTTGTTTTATAAGCGCCCCGGGCGCTAAATCAAACATTTACGGTAGATAAAAATATAGAATTTAAGAGTCTTCCAGAATTTTCTAATGGCTATAAAAACTTTCATTTGCGTGGGAACTGACCTATATTGCATTTCTACAAAAAAAATTTGCATTCATACACAATAATATTTTAAACTATTCCAAAAAGAATATCCACAGAAAAAACGTCCTCAACATCACGAAAGGAGAATTTTACAAAGTCAACAAAAATCATACTTATTAGAAAAGTACCTGTCCATTTTTTGTTGTTGATCAATTCAGTAGGCAAGCTTCTATTTTTGCACACTTTTGGATCACATGACAAAATTCCAATCAATCCACAGTAGCTCAAAATGTGTCCAAAACGAACCACCCAGTGGGCAAAATCTTCAAAAAGGCTCTACGGAGGAAGGTTTTGTTATTGAAACAGCAAGCGACATTGCTTGCCATTCCTATAGAAAACACTCCTACTAGTAGACTTTTAGAAGATTACGCCCACTGGGTATAGACTTCCAGACCAGGAAATTTTCTAATGACTATGCAAAAATAAAAGGGAATCATCAATTCAAGGAGCATAATACACTATGTGATTTGATTTACAAGAATTCGTATAATGGGTAACAAAACGTTGTCTAACGTTGTAAAAAACAAATGTAACATTTAAAACGTTTGAACTTTCACCTTTAATTACTTTAGAGGGGAATAACATTAAGAATACCTAAAGAATAACATTCGATTACACGACCTCAAACAAAAGAAAAACATTTGATTGCTTTTCATTGGATGATGAAAAACACTGATTAAGGTGTGAGTACAAAAAATTGAATGGATAAAATCGTGTAGTGTATTGTGCGCTTAAAGCCGGTTTTCCACTAGGCGGAATATTCCGGTTGCAGTCTAGCGGCTTTTGTTTTCTTCATAAATTCCACCAAAAAGTGTCTGCGGAAAAGAAGGATCAAGTTCAACTTTTCCGCAGCATAATATTCCGCACGCCAATCAAATGGCTCAATTAGTGACCACGTGACGAAAACAATAGCCGCTCCGCACTGAATAATCCGTCTAGTGGAAAACCGGCTTAAAGGGGACATCACACCAACACCCACCTAATGCACAAAACCCAGCTCCCGTGATGTTCTTTTACGACAATAAAAATTAAATATCCTAAAAATTAAAGTTCCATGCCAGCAGCTTCATCGTCAGAGAAGTCACTGAGCGAACTTTCTGAAGAAGTAGACATGTTGTCTTTCTCTTGTTCAGCCATGACATCAGGCGACGCATATTTCTTAACGTATTCTATCAAAACAATAATAATTTAATAAATATAATAAATATAATTTAGAAGATACTGAATTACAGTAGCCTCTAATTATTTAATTAATTAATTATTATTATTATTATTTATTTATTAATATAATTTATGTTTCTCTAACCCACTGTGATATCTAGAAATTTTCAAATTTCCTCTCAATTCGTTTCAGGAATGTAGTCTTTTATCAATGAATAATTTTGATTGGTTAATTGACGTCACGTGGGTGGCCGATATTTTCCTGGCTAAACATTCGATGGAGTGTTTAAATTATTTATTATTAATTCACATATTTATTATTAGATACGTATTAATATTAATATTTAATATTAGAATTTATAGGTGAAGAGACATTTAAGCTAAGTTGGAATAAGGGACAGTTCCAATCATGGAAGTCTGAGGTTTGATTTCATTTTCAAGATAATAATAACAGTTTATGTTTATTAAAATACTGAGTAGAGATTTTTTAATTCAAATTATTTTTGTTTTAATATCTATTAGGAAAAATAATTAAATATATTATTAATAATATAACTTTCTTTTCATAGTTGCTTTTAACTCTTGATAAATCCTGACTGAAACCTGGGAAAATATCGTTAATTTTCTTTGCTTACTTTTGCAATGTTTTTCAAATAAAATGCCTTACAAAATTCACCAATGTCTCAAATTCGCGTTAATTTCATACATTTTGAAATCTATTTGTCGTAACCGCATTAATTTCATTCAAAAACTAAAGGTTAGGATTTAAATTTGATTTCATCATCTACACCAGCTCTTTATTTTTCTCCGAACAAAAAACTTTCTCCTGATGAATACTTAAACGAAAACCGCCTTTGGAATGGCATTCTTTATCTTTGTAACATCATTAACCAGATAAAACTATTTACAATTATTTTCAATTATTTCTTCACACAAATCCTAGGTCCCTTGCCTGCTGATTGAGAAGTTATATGACTGCTAAAAACATGAGTTGACACGACTGATGGAAACACTTTACCTCTAATTTTTGATTTGTAATCTTCAGGTTTATGTAGATAAAGTGCTGCAGCATCTCCATTCAGGGGATCAACAGGATTAGGATAAGCAAGTAATTGTGGTAAAAAAGACTCGAAAACATTGTTTAAATCTACAAAAGAAAAGATATGAAATATGTTAAGGACAGAAATGTTTTACGCAACAAATTTTCGTGGTTGAAAGGTAAAACGTTTTTGCGACAGAATAAATTTTGTGCTTGGTAACTGGGAATTTCTATAGTCATCAATTCTAAGAACTCAGGAGATTAAATACTTACATACTTCTCTTAGGACTAAGTCTAGAAAAAACTTCTCCAATAATATTTAGTTTTATTCACTTCTTTTTCATTTCCAGTTCATCATTTACTGATTTTCAAAATAATTTCCCCCTTTGTAAGAGCATACTGAGTGGGCAAAATCTTCAAAAAATCTATGAGGAGGCAATATCGGCTGAAAATAACACTTCCCCACTGAGCCTTTTTGAAGATTTTGCCCACTCAGGATGCTCTCCACCCACCCCGAAAAAAATTCTAAAAAAATAAAATCAGTAAAAATTCATGAGTGGGTTACAAGCATAATTCCAAATAGAAATATCAAGTCGTAGAGAGGAGAGACCTTCAAGAAGTAGTATTGCAGTGACATGTTTTCATCGGAAGATTTTGTTTGTTGGACCAGTATTGTTCATAATTATTAGTGAAGAGGTTTATCATGTCAAGGACCTGATGATTTAATTTAAAACTAAGTCTAGCAACAGGGGAATTTTAAGCCGACATACACACCATACTTTTACACGATGATGAGACAAAAAAAACCCAAAGTAAATTATCAGGTCCATGACATGTTAACACTTGTTACTTGTGAACGATAGGCATGCTGGCGAGGTTATTACGAAAACCTTTGCATGTTCTAAACATCTTAAAATGTACCAACATATTAAGATAAATAAAAAGTTCATGGAGAAGAATATCTATTTACAAACAAACTGTTGATCCATTATGCTCAATTTTTTAATATGGCTATCTTCAAAGTTAAGTAAAGTTAATCAGTATTATCATCTTAATCACATAGGGATCAAAAGGGATCAATCAAAAACCTTTTACATAAGAAAGATTATCATTCTTTGCACACATGAAAAAAAAAATGAAATTGGACATGAATTTGACTGTATAATGAATGTAATAATTGTATCGCATAATGGCACAGCCAGGAAGAATCTTTACGTGTTGACATAAGATAATTAGCTTTCACGAAGAGACAATGAATCTAGAAGTTAACTGTCTTTTGTTTACTAAACATGCATTTTCATGTTCAGTTCAATTGCATGTCTATACAAATCATGTTGAATACAAAAGATTTTAATAATGACTTTATACATAAAACAGTATACAAAATCTTTTGTCTTTTCATGTAAAAATGCATTCCTTCGTGTAAAGTTTCTTTCGGGTCACACTGTACCTAATAGAACCACCTGACTTTCAAGGTTAAATATCTCAAAAACCAATAAGGATAATTAAGCATCAGGCTTGGTCATGAAGCCAAACTGGACTGTTATGTCACAATGATGATGTTAGCAAAATCTTTGATTGCATATAAGTATATAAGTGTTTCGATCTCTTTAACATGGAAACAAAGTTGTTTTAACATAAACACACAGACCCCTCCTGTTATTCATTTGTTTTGAAATTTGAATTTTCAAATAAAGCATTTTACTTTTCTTCCAAAAAAAAAGGACTGCAGGTCGAGACTTGATTCCAAGCGGTCTGTACTGTGGTGTTTTTTGTGCAACCAATTGAATTGATGCCATATGGCTAAATTAACTTTAAGTTTCAGTTGTTATTGAAATATAACAGATACAATTATTAAAAACGTAAGATGTAAGCGGGCATAACACTACTGATTACATGCATGATTCCTATCAAATACAGATAAAACATTCATAAAGTAATTCAACATTTTCATTTTCATCCAAATTTTCAAGAAAATGCTCTTACATTTTTAAAGTATTTTTCTTGTTCAGAAATCTTTAAAAATGTTTTGCAAAGAAACATTATGAAAGGTTTATAATGTTAATATCTTATCTTAAAAAATTGAATAGAATAACCAAATACAATGAAATATTTAAGGTTAATTAAAAAACTACGAAAATGTGACGTATGTTTACATGCTTCTTTTTTTATTAGCAAGAGGCCGTTTACACATTCAATTTCATGCCAGAGTGAATTTCATGCCGGCCCAAGTTCACTTTGTAAAGTATCAAAGTACTCTTCACTTTGGTTCCATGTAAACGACCTCTAAGAACGAAAAACAATTGAAGTTGGCTCTTAGTGTTATTCTTATTAGATGACTCGGTGAAATTGCGTAAATCTCACACTATAAAAATTTCCTATGTAACATCTGATTTGTGTAATCATAAACAACCCCACTTAGAGACTCTTGTGATGGATAAAATGGTCACGCAATGTTTACAAAAAAATCAAAACAAAATTTGTTTTCGACTTTGCATTGTCGATTTTCCTCACCAATCTGCGACGAAATATACTTTCATTGCAGTTGTTTGATCGAAGAAACGTCC
The DNA here is from genome assembly GCA_039566895.2 of Turritopsis rubra. NCBI lineage: Eukaryota > Metazoa > Cnidaria > Hydrozoa > Anthoathecata > Oceaniidae > Turritopsis > Turritopsis rubra. Next base: position 4,532,151 of record CM077630.1, on the reverse strand, counting down.
TATGAATGTGACAAATTTATTTGTTATGGCTTTTTATTTGTTTTGCGACCACATGGATACAATTGTTCACAAAAATGTATACCACAGTTCATTTCATCCATCAATATCTATGTAATCAACAGTTTCTATAGAATAAATGAACTGAGTATGATTTTTTGATAAATTATCAAGTGCCTGATACAAATAAATATAATATTATATATATAATATATATAAATTGTTATATAAATAATATAAATAATAAATTCCATAATAAGGAAGGGAAGAAACGGTTTTTCATAAAAAACTACTCTCACGAACTTCGAGATTTGTTTTCATTATCTTGATTTCCCAATTCAAGAAATAATTTTCTCTTCCTTGTTAATGTACCAATCAAGTCAGAAGAATTACCACTGAGAATTTTGGGGATTTTATCCGTCACAAGGGTCTTTAACAAGGAAGTCTGTAATTGTAATTGTCTGTTGATTGTAAGTGACATCGCTGTGGTTTCTTGGTTTGGTTGAATAGAACAATTTGCTATGAAATCTAAGGATATTCTAAGATATTCTAGGATAAGTTTGAGTAACTTTCAGCCTGAGAATTTTATTTTTACGAGGCATTTTCTTGTAAAGTAGCAATGTGTGTGGGTATGCCAAAAATAAGTAAGTGAACTTGATGATGAAAGAACATTCTCTCATCATCAAGGTTCTCTCGAAACGTAGCCCAACGTAAATCCCGATTAACCAGTAATAGCATGCAACTTTCAGACAATTTTGGAATAATAGACCCTTGGGCAAATCCCAAATTGCCCTCATGATCTTACCTCTTGGGTACAGTAAGGGTACAATAAGGAACAATAAGGCAAGCCAAGCTTACACTACAGCCATGGAATACTGCAGTGAATATATACTAACCATACAGAGCAGTCCATGCTTGATTGATGACATCCAAACAGACTGAACCAGATCTAGAGATGGATAGATTTATAATAAGGCTATTTTATTGTGCGAACTGGTTTAATGCCCATTCAGAATAATCTCACATGCTCAAATATACGCCCAGGGTAAGACGTTGGTGATACCAATAAATGCCCATGGTACGGAGTCTCAAAATAAATAAATGCCCATGGACGTTTATTTGAAATTAAGGGAAAAAAATCAAAAATGCAATATTTTCGGTTTGAAATAATATGGATATGATTTCTGTTTAGAGATCAAGATTAAAAAGCTGACACAATATTTTTTTTCTTCTGAAAATCTATACTTTAACTGGAAAATTACTTTGTCCTTTCTGAAAGAACACCCATTCTCAAATAATGCACAGGGTAAAAGTTGATTTTTATATAACGTTCAGGGCGTTCAATAGGTCATTTACGGTATGCTTTTTTACAAAATAGACTCTTTACTTTCGTTTTGGGGCACAAGGACACAAGGGACATAATAAAAAAAAATCCAATGAAAATGAAAATTTCAAGTCTATAAAAATGGTTCTTGATAGCCAAATTTTACTTACTCCTCATCAATATATGGTTGAAATATCTTATATGGAAGTTTTACTTACGCCTCATCAATATTTGGGAAAAATATCTTATACGGAAGTTTTACTTACGCCTCATCAATATTTGGGTGAAATATCTTATACGGAAGTTTTACTTACGCCTCATCAATATTTGGGTGAAATATCTTATTGAGAAAACCTAAAAAAGGAGAAGAGCCATGGAGATAATTTGATATTATTTTTTGAACATGACATCCTGTTATTATCACAACAACAAAAACTCTTAAAATACTCTTTTGGTATATACAGTGAAACTTGTGTTAACCTTAAGTATATACAGTAAAACTTGTGTTAACCTTTATTAAGCGAACACCTGTCGAAAGGGACCACTTTCAACCACCTCCATGCCAGTAATTTAGTAGAAAGCTCACTGCATAAAATGACCACCTGTATAAAACAATCACTTATCCAGGATCCCAAGAGTGGATGTTATACACAGATCAGTAGAAAAGACATAACTGGAAAAAAACAAACAACTGAAGTTATTGCAGATTAACAAAGACGTAAAGGAGAGAGTTTTCTCAAAAAACGAAGCTTTTTGTAAAAATTATTAAGATCGAATATATAGGTTATATAAAAAAACATGAAGCATCATCACATTCAATAAGAATCTTCTAATAATAATTGAGGCTAAAAATTGACTGATCTCTAAGAATAATAGAGTCTACTTTGATTTTTTTATGCATAGCAATGGATGTCTTTTCAACTAGTAATCCAAACTTCTAATTAATGGACACCTTACAGCAGACACTTGTTTTGGTCCAACAGTACCCAACGTAGACAGGTTTAAGTTACTATAAAGGATAAATTCTAGCTTCTGAACTTAAGAACAATAATATCAACATGAATAGAAATATCATTTGAAAGTTTTCATAAGTATCAAAAATCTTGAAGAAGTTGAATGTGAAAGCTCTCAGAATTCTTCAAAAGCGACCTTTATTTTAGTAACAATAAATTGTTGTGCTTGAGTAAAAATATTAGGTCTCTTTAATCTAAAATAAGTTAATTTTAAAAAGCATAGCAGAGACAAACATTACCAGAAAAAGATAGAGTAAGTTATAAATATAAATATAAACAAAGTAATTAAATTTTCGATATTTTACTGATTTTCACTAAACATCTAAGTTTCCAGACAATGCTAACTTGATGTTTTATTCACAGATTCACAATAGTAGAAGGTAACTCCCTTGACGTCTTCGTTGCTGGTTTGACATAATTGTTACATAAGGTCACAAATTTGTATGTCATAAATCTGTTTTCAGTGAAGATGAATGTTGGTTCTATGAAAGGTATGCAGGGACAGCTTATAGCAAAGTGTTGTATAGGCAAGAGTAATATCTGAAGGGCTAATAAGGTTGCGTTATCAGAGGTTACTTCTTTAATTATTTTTTATTATGACTAACTTTAACAGAATTTTCTTGCAATTTATGATGATGTTAATGTGTTTCCAAAAATTATATATTATTTTGAGATATCATGTGCAATTACTAAAGTTATTACAAAGAAAATAAAACTGTGTTTCAATTCAAGTGAACGAGAATCTGAATGCATTCGGTAGATTCGTGTATTCTCATAAACGAGAATCCAAACGGATTCCCGGATAACAAACTCAGATTTGAAAGCCTGACTTAAGCTTGGTTTTCACTTGCCACAGAATAACTATTATTCAGTATAGATCTGCGTTGCAGGAGCAGATTCAGAACAAATTCTCCATGTTTACATGCCGCAGTCTCTTATTAGACCTGTTTTCTATTAAAGTGAATTCCAGCGATCAGTTGCTGACGATCGGGCGATCACTAAGTGGTGACAAAAGGTGGAAGAACAAAGATTTATAATTTCCTTTTAATGACTTAAAGAAAGTATTAATTGCGCTGCTTTCTTATCATTGGATATATAAAGATACTTTTACTTCATTCGAACCTGTCCCCGTTTTTACTTATATAGTTCAAGTTTCATCAAGTTTGTTTTATACATGACAGACATTGAAAAAAAATAAGATTTTATGAACTGAAAAACTTTGTGAAATGATGATGAGCGTGGAATGCCAAAAAACAACAACCGAAAAACAAAACCAAAAAATTTGGGTTTGTGGTATTTAAAGAAAAATACATTTTTCTCTCCAAATTAGTCACTGCCAGCCATTTTTTTCAACAATACTGAAAAAAACCCAGTTATTTTTAACGAGTATATGCTTATTCATATACAAAGATTACCAATTACAGAAATAATGGTAAATACGATTATCATTCTTCTCCCAATTGATATAATCACGATCTTCAAAAATTATGGGAGGAGAGGGGAAATGTGACAGGTGAAAACCAAGTTTCAAAAGTGTAAAGAACTTTATAAAACTCATCTTTGAGTGTGTTCTTCAGAATTCATAGACCATAGATTCAAGTGTCTGGAAATCCGAAATCGTTCCTTCGGCGGCAACCATGGTGCCACCCTCTCTCAATACTCTGGCATCAGAACATATCTCCCATTTTCACTTAATCTGGGGTTGGAAGTATGAGAATCTTAGATGTGTAAAAGATGAAATTCATCAGATATATTTAAGAAAGTCTGTGAGGATTGTTATATTGACATTTTATCTGTTTTACACTGTGTAGTTTTAACAATTAATTTATTTAGTATCAATAAAGTCAGCTGACCAGCAAGAGATTATTTTTTATTAAAAAAGGAATATCATACCTATTGATGGAGATTTAAAAGGATATTTATCAGGGAGATCAACTCTTATCTTCCATATACCACCTTCATATGGAGCTACAAACAAAAATTTTAAACAAATTCATGATAAAATTTTACACATGATGGCTTGGTTAATATCATACTTTTACTTACTTTCCTTGGGACCAAAAAACTTAACAACAAATTCATTTAATCCACCAAGTATAGTAACCTCGTGATTACTCTCTATTCTATAAAAATGTACAAAAAAATATAAAAAAAACACTAATGGAACTACGCATAATGACACGATTCAACGTTTACTTGAATTTTAAAATTTTAGTGCTAGAACTCTTACAATTTCACGACGTCTGTGTCCATTCTTCGCTTTCCCGGGGAAGGAGAAGACATTTTTAGGAAAGCACTAAAAAGACCCAGGTAGAATCGAGTGAAAGATGGTCGTTTTCTCAAGATATTCTTCTTTTTGATCTCTACAAACGCTGATGTATAATAAAATTTTAAATGACGATCTTATGAAGAATCGAAGAATTGAAACACTGGCTCTAATTAGGGGAGATGCCTTTAACGACACCATTTTTATCTCCATAAAAGCTATATCAGCAAAAGCACACCTTATTACTCTCCATTATAGTGTGCCAAAGAGGTTATTAAAAAAATCAAAACAAACCAAAAATGAAAGTTGTTTTGAGCTTGTTCTTGTTCATCCCTGACTATTGTTAGCCGATTCTGTAGATGATTATTTGATTGGATGGAAATTTAAAGCGATATTTCCCGCTAATTCTCGTTCAACCAAACAATAACAAGAAATGATGTAAAAAAAGTCAAGATGTCGGAAAGTTAATAAACAGCTTACGAAGCACTTTGAGGAAACTCCAGTTCAGCAATTTTTAATCTATTACGTAAGTAACGGTTAACGTATATTTATAAATGTAGTCACTCACGCACTAGCTGTTTAATTAATTTTCATTCTTTACCTGCATTTTGTTTTGATGAGAAGTAACACGAAACGAAGGTTTTTTTTCCATTTACGACGGACGAAGGCGCTCCACCTCCAGCCAGCAGTTTTGATGTTATTAATTGAAGAGAATGTCACCTAAAGAGTTATGCGCTCCTTGTCTTTACTTAACAGCCTAAAAGATGGTGTTGCCTTGGTAGAAATTGCCTTTAGGAAACTACTAGGGTATAGAAAATAGCAAATATAAAAAGTATATACTTGTGGTGTAATACAGCAGGTCAAGAGACTTCTGGATCAAGATCTTAGTGAAAGCATTAGATGAATAATGGTTAATAACATAATAAGGATTATTGAATATTGTATTCTAGCAAAGGCTGAAATTAGTGTATATATATAAAAAAAACACCACCAACAACAACAAAATTAAATAGAAAGCAAATTAAAAGGTCATGCAGTAAGTCAGAAATACTATGCAAAATAATTTGCGTGTTCGTTAATTAACTCATGAAAAGATAATGATGTTATTATGTGATTAAGTTAATTTTTGGGTTTGTTTTCTTCCACATTTAAAATATATTATATTGGAATGAAGCTAATTATGAATGTGTCAATTACATTTCACAAATTATTTTCAACCAATCCAAGAAATTGCTAGTGTTGTGATTTATACAATCTCACATAAAGTTAGTTGCTAGAAATAGAAGTATTTTTATTATTATGTTCAGCCTTTCCCTATAAAAGTATATTTTTTTATTTTTATTTTTTATAATTTTTCATTTTGCCACAAAATGATCCAATGCTCGTTTCGTTGATAAAGGGATTGGTAATAAGAATGCCTAGCTTGTTGTAGAAAAAGGTAACTAACAGAACAACAACAAAACATAAGAAACAAAAGAAACAATGTTTGTTATCCTTTCAAGGTTTTTATTTCTGATAATAATAATAATAATAATAATCAAAGTAACTCGATTCATTTTTAGATTAGTATCAGATTATCATTAGATAAACACATGGGTTCAACGCCTTATCCAGTGCCTCCTAACTATGGTTCTGCACCACCACCATATGTACAATTTCAGAATCCTGTTTCAAAGATAGAGCTCAAAGTATCCTGTCGGTAAGATGTATACCCAGTATCACAGAGTACGAATTAACGTTTCTGTGAAACTTTATTCTAGCTAAACAAGAAATTTACAAAGTATGCAAAAAAATATGATAGCACTTGAGCACCGCAACAGCAGCATAGCTCCTAGAAATTTCACAAGTCCATTCGCGTGGATTATCTTAGTACAAATCTCCTTTTAGTTTTTATTTTTACGAAGATATTTTTCTTTCCTTATTCGAACCCTGTGTCAAGATGAATATAAGTGGTCTTGGGTGGAAATAGGAAGCATGAGCAATCAATGAAGCTAGGATATTCGTGAAATGATACATCAGAAGTTGGAGTAATAGAAATTATACCTAAATACCATATATCCTCTTATGCACTTACCACATTTTCTTAATTAAGTGCATACTTGCAAAACAAAATTTTTTTTTTCAAACCACTATCCTCATGTAGGAATGCCTTGATAACCTTTAAAAACACTATAACGGTTTCATGCTTCCATAATGATGATAATGAATAACTCAAAGTTGACAAGAAAGTGCAGCTTTACTTTTATTATTACTCAGCAAAGTTTAATCTTGTATTTGTATTTTCTTTACTTTTAGAAAATTAGTTGACTTGGATGTATTTTCTAAATCGGATCCGTGTAAGTGAAATATGTCAGATATTCTAGCAAGTGAAGGTCATATTTTTAAATACTGAATATAATGTATTTTGGCCCTCATTTGAAAGAAGATAAAACGATATCTCTTATTTTGTTTTTGCAGAGTTTTAATGTTACATGTTCGCTACCAAGGACAACAAAACTCGTAATAAGTGGCCAGTTGTGTTGAATTTGTCTTTAGGTTGGAAAGAAGATAAAAAAATTTCCACAAAATCAATCAAGATTTTTGAGTCCTTTGTGCTTTGACTGGTCACTATGCAACCAGTCAGCGAAGCCATTTTTATGAAAAAAATTCTTTAGATTTGTAGATTTTCTAATTCTGTCAGTAGTGTAATTAAAAAATGCACGGCATTATGAAGATTTTATTAATTTTTTGTTGTTAGTTGTTGTTTTATATATGAAAGGACAAAACAAACAAGAATGGCGAGAGGTAAGTGACACTTGTCACCTTTATTTCCTCTCAGTATGAATTTTGAGATTTCAAATTTTTCCACCTTATTAACAGCCTGAGGAATGATAAAAATTGTCTACGAAATGCTAGAATTTCTGAATTTTCATTGTTTATATTTGAATTATAGATTGACAGAACTGAAACAATTATGGATAACTTGAATCCGGATTTTGTCAAGTCGTTTGTTCTGGATTATTTTTTTGAAGAACAACAAATGTTGAAATTTGAAGTGTGAGTTGTTTGATTTTTTTGTGGTGGTTCTCTTATATTTTAGCACAAAAGAAAAATATGTTATTATATAGTGCAGTCTGAAAGAAACTTGTAATTTTTTGTTTATTTAACATGTGTATTCATATAGTTCCATGCCGTGTCTAAAGAAACGGCCTTGAACACAAAAACTTGGATAATGACTTCTTGTAACTTCAAACAAAAAGTTTTGATGTTTTCACGTGAAATTTATATTCAATGCAAATGCTTAAAGTTTCTTTTGGGCTCTATTGTTTTTATTTTTTTTACTCTAAAATTCATATATTTTCCTTTGTATTTTATTTATATTTCCTTGTCTGTATACAGGATTCTTCTGTTCACAAAGAGCATTTTGTTAATAGTCATCTCTATGCCCCATTTCCTTTAATGTTTTAAATATTTAAATTCTAAATCTATTAACTAATGATGTTGATGATGATATTGCATTTCTTGAGTTTTATTACCTAATGGTTTGTTCAAATATCAAATGTCATTAAATTTTATGAATCTGTTTTTTATATTTTGTTATAGATACGACGAAGATAGTAAAACATCAGATTTATCTCAACAAGTATGTATCTATAGGAACTAATAGAGAATTAACTTCAAAAATGTTTAAGTTATACTTTTTAAGTTATACACCACAAGTAACCATTATTACATTTTTATAACATCCATCTCTCAAAATGGAGAGATGTCTATTGGTTGTTACGGAGGTTGATTTATTCAGGAATGAACTTACTCATTTATTACCCCATCATTTTGTTTGAATTTCTTGTATTTTAAAGCCTTGCCAGAGTCTTTTTGTTGAGCTTCAGGAAAACAACGAACAGTCATGTGGCATCAGTGGATCATATCTTCCTTCACATTTTAGCTGCAAACTTTATAGTTATGACAGCATCAGGACCTATTATTTTCATACTTATGATCGAAGTAAAATTCTAATATTGAAAATTTTAGGATTTTATTGGACAGCTTGTTACATCTTTGGGATCAATTGTTGGGGAAAATGCCGGAAAAATTGAGCATCCATTGCAGTATGTATGATTTAAATGTGACCTACTATTTTGCAAATGCAAAACTTTTCGGTTGAAAGTCTCTTATTTTCGTTTGAAAGAATGAGGCAATATATAATAATATTTTTATGAACCCACATAGAAATAAAAAAGTTTTGACTGCAACCTAGTGATTAACCAAAGTAATTTCCCTAAAAAATTGTTATTGTCATTTTTCTTCAAAGCCACTATTCTCATGTAGGAGTGGCTTGATAGGTTTCAATATTACTGTATCCATTTCATGAATTCATGATGTGTTGTTACCCTGACTGATTAGACACCCAGGTTGTTTATTTAAAATGGAATCTGTTACCGTGGGTGTTACTTTTACGTTTATTTACAAAATCAATTTTTGCTCCAGTATTTATTTGTTTTCAATAAAATTAAAGGTTTTTTTTAAATTAACTTGATATCTAAATATCCTTATTTTTAAACTTAACTGACAGAATTTATGAATTTCCCCTAATTTCCAATAAGTGCCCATGAGTTATTAATTTTTGAGGACCATACGCTGGGCATGTATTCAGGCATGAGCATTTACTAGTATCATCAAGGTCTTACTCTGGTAATTTATTGCACCATGGCATTTTTTCTCTTAAAAACTTATCTGGTATCTCAAATCTACTGATGTTACATCACCAGGCATGCAAAGGAATATTGTTTTATAAATTGTCACTTTTAGCTGACTAATCAAATTGAAATAAACCTGTAAAGGAACCAATCAAAACTATAGGAGGTGGAATTTTGTAAAAATAAAGACCTTATTTTATCTCTTGATGATCTGTTAGGGGAATGTGGGAAGGGATTTCTGATTGCAATTAGTTAAGTAAGAATTTTTTATATTGTTCGTAATTATACACTTTGATAATAAAAAAATTTTTCTGTACAAAATGTTTGGATAATGTAATGAAAAACCCAACTCTACACAACAACAACAACTCTACACAAAATGTATTTGGCAGAAAGACAATAAACAAATAATAATAAGTATTTCTTCTGCTTTCAACATAAAAGGTATTGAAAAGGAAAGCCATCATACACCATGATGATGATAATGATTATATCTAATTGTAACCAAACTAATGTGCATTCTCTGTTTGTTTGAGTAAAATATTGAGATAAGAGATCTTGTGTTGATCATTGCTATCTGCATACAGTTAAACCTGTGTTAATAACCACCTTTATAAAGAGTCCACCTGTCTGAAGGGACGACTTTCAAACATGTTAATAGAAAGCTTGCTGTATAAAACGACCACCTGTATACAACAACCACAGGTCCACAGGTTTGACTGTTTTTATTAGAAAAAGCCCTGGTCTGGAAGTTGATTGTCAAGTGATTTTGCAGTTGACTTGCAGTTTCTAGACCCTAGATCCTTTACCACTTTTAGCATAAACATTGCAGTCATCCATGTTTTTTTTCCTCATTTTCTTTATTAAACGAAGTAAAATTCTAACCTAAACCTGATTACTAAATGGGAGTCACCTCATCAAAATAGTTACCCCGTGAAAGATTTAACCCTCTTTTTTTATCCCAGCAGACTTTCTATCTTCGAATCTCTTTTGAATCGGTTTGAAATAAGATATGAAAATTTATAGGAACCTTCAAAAGTGATAAAAAAAGTTTAATAATTAATTTCATCTGAAGGAGTATTTTTTATTCAGTCTGAGCCCTATGTGATTACTGAATTTTGTGAGTTCAATAACACAAATCAGAAGTAACTATCTTGTTTCAAATTGATGATTTCTATGTTGTCATCCTCATCAGTTTGTTAAAAGTAAGGTATAAATTTTCAAAAGGCATGTACACAAAGCTTTATGCCTGTTAACTTAATGATTTTTCTTAATGATTAATATAATGGAAATGTGTTTTAATTTCTTTTTTCTTCAGGACTCCAACTACGAAAGACACGGAGAGGTCAGTGTCTATAATAACTAAATTGTAAAAGGTTATAATTTATAGATAGTAAACTGTTGTGTCTTTTAACATTGGCATGGTTTTATGATTGGACATAAAGCGGGTGATGCACGATCAAATTTCTCAAATAGAATTTCTTGAATGTCGAAATTGAATTGTTCATAATTTGCTCAATTTATTTCATAATTTATTTCATTTCATTGTGGTTGGTTAAATCCATTTTGATAGGTACTTGGACAAATTGAAGAATTGAACATATCCAATCTTTAAGATTTTGAATTTGAATTCGATTTTGAATGTTGAATCCAATAATTTAATTTGAAAATCTGGTGATGCATTATCATTGTCGAATTTGACGAATTTGATGCTGTATTTAATTAATTAATTGAGAAAGTTTCTAGAAATGATGGCATAAGTTCACTACTAATTTTAAGAAGTAATAAATAAGCTGGTATATATAATCACAAATGTTAGAAAGGCAGTATTCCTATATTTAAATTTTGTCATTCAATGTGTTTTGTATTAATCCTTTTGTTGTAACGAGTTTCAATTCAGCAGTTTCATTTGCAGTCTCGTTAGTAGTCTCGTTTATGCAGTAGTATCATATCGGTCAGGGAATGAAAAAACGAATGTTTAGAACTCAGAGTGGAATATTGGAGAGGAAACTTAATTATTCTTCCATGATAAGAAAAACTGATCCCCGTAGAAATTGTTTTAACATCAACTTTTTTAACTTGTTAACTTTGAAATTGCGTATAACAACAGCACACTGTCCTGCACAGTGTCCTTTGGGCAAGTTAGAGTAATGCTATATGTATCTCTCAACTTGCAAGTCGGCGGGTGGAAGAACCAACCGTAAGGGATAGAAGCCCAAAAACTCAAAACTATGGGTTACTTCACGTCTATAAACAAGATCATTATGAGTACAAAGAAAGTCTAAAATTTTATTTTATTTTGTTTCTGCATCTGCTCTGTAATGTATTTTCACTTTAAGCATTCAAATCATTTTTTTTTCTAGAAATGTTAAATATTCAAGAAAAAGTCCTGGAAGTATAATTGGTAAGTTTCATTGGATAGGTTTTTAAAATAACATGTTCTAGAAAATTTTCAGTTCCTTCCTGCTATATGATTTATTATAGCATAACGCTTACAAGCATAATTATTCAGGTTTACTTTCAGTGAAAAATAAGTGTAATGTTAAGGAAGTTTATCAGCCGCAATTACCAGTTTTACCAGATTTTGCAAATGCTTCTTCAAAAAATGTGTTTTCCTGTAGCTGTCAGGAAAGAACAGGAAGAAGCTTTGCAACTTGCATAAGTGCGTGAGCAGAAATGAAGGTTATTGTTGTATAATAGATGGATCCGAGCTATATTAGTGCCTTTAGTAGCTTTGGGATCATTAGTTTGTAATAAAGAATTCAAAATAAAAGAATCTTCAAAGGGACTTTTGCATAGAGTTGATGGTGTAAAAATGGTATTAACTGTAAATAGTGGATCTATCTATATACAATAATTTTATATATAATACTTTTAATTTTCATTCTTTTCTTGTTTTATTCTTCTTTTTCATTTTAGTACGTGCGGAAGAAGTAAATGCTTGCAGAGTAAGTTGACTTTGTTTTCAGAAATTTTATTTTCTGTTGTTGAGTTCGGCAAAATTGATTCAATAACTTTTATTGCCCGCTTAAGTTAACTAAGTTCACAAAGAGGCAATAGGACCATTGAAAGATTACTTACATATGTAGCATTGTTTTTCCTTTCATAATGTTAAGTTAAACTCGTTTGTTTATGTTTGAACTAAAGTACGTTTATACAAAGAATAAGGTTTCCATTGTTATAAAAATGATTGTCTTAATATACATATTGGTGAAGCTCATTTTTTTTCATCTTCAATTTTCAGCTTCAGTTCTTCTTTTTTAAAGTTAATTTTCATTGCATTATTATGGTGCTCAATAATATATTTTATCGATACCAAAATTATTAAAACTGATTGAAAATTGGCTAAATGCCAAGTAGTCATAAAAAGTGTTTTGAAACTTTAATTTGTACGTTTGGTATAAAAGCTGTTTTTGGCTTGATTGTCAAATTAATGTTTCATAGGATGTTGTCACGTTACACTTGTGTGGTAAAAAGCTTGATAAGAAAGATTTCTTTGGGAAATCAGACCCGTTTTTGGTGTTTGAGAGATGTAATGAAGATAACTCGTAAGTAAAGCATGAATTTATGTTTCTAATTTTTTACTTCTCCAATATTGTCAGCAAGGATCACTGAGACATTTTTTCTAGGAGTATGGTAGTATCCATGTTCGTTGGAAAAAAGTCTAAAAACAAACGTCCACCAGAGGTCTTTAACTATTACTGTTTAAAACAGATAATAATAACGAATATAAATAAAAAAAACATGTGGAGAAGGAGTCTTAAATCCTTTTGCTAAAAACTACTAATGAGTTCTGATTGGTTTTAAAAAGGTGTTGTTTTCCACTGAACCTATTCCACTTATATTGCACGAATATTTTCCTTTCTGTGCGACAAATTTCCATTCAATACCTCATCAGAAAAATTTGTGGTACTGTTTCTGATTGAATGTAAAATTAAACAACAATGAATCAGACAATTTATTTTTTGAATATTTTTTTTAACAAAGCTTTTCGTTAATTTAAAATTATCGTACATAAATGTAACAAATTAAAACATTTTGGTATTGTAATCATGATAAGTGTCTAGTGACCCTGTTTTGAACAACTTCGATTCTAATAGTTCATTTAAACTTGGTCGGAATAATTGAATGAGTTGTTTACTTTGTCTTTCTTTCTCTTAGTTACTCTACCGTCCACAAAACTGAAGTTATAAAAAAGACGCTTGATCCAAAATGGAAACCATTTAAAGTTCCTGCTCAAGTATTATGCAATGGAGATAAGGACAGGTTATAAGTTATTTTATTATTCTTCAACCTTCATCACTTCTAAGTTCGTTTCAGCACAGATTTCTTTAAAGCAAGGTGGATGTAATTTATTTCATCTTTTAACTGTTTTGTCAGATTTGCATGCAAGTTTTATATATTTTGAAGGAATGATGTTTTTGGTATCTAAAGGTGTTTCTAAAATTTGCCTCATCAGTTTTTTTTAATGATTTTACCCTTCTAAAAATCAAACCTTACAGTATCAAATTAATTTTGTTATTTTTCGAATTTCAGGACGATTCGTGTCTCATGTTATGATTGGGATAGAGATGGTGGGTGAGTAGATATTCTCAAAATATAAACTTCCGTTGAACAGAAAACTTAAGGAAGGGGCTTTTACTTTAGTACTATTCTCTATGGATCTTTATAAAATAAAACATATGCATGTTGCAATACTTTTCACATAATATTCCTGTTATTTTGTTATTAAGACTTTATAGGTTGACCCTTTCCTAAACCAGCATCAACCAGAATATTCCAAGCATCAAACTCACAGTTATACTTGATAATAAATGCCCATTTTATTAAGAAATTTCTGTTTTCATTTACAATTAAATCACACAGAGATTGATTTGTTTATTAGGGAAAATTACCTTTTATGACTTTGTGGAGGAGTGTTTTTTATTGAAACAGCAGGTGATATTGCTTGCCATTCCTATAGGAAACACTCCTCCACAGACATTGTAGACCTATTTCTAACTGTCATAAGTTCAAAAATGTTTCAGTTCATTAAAAAGTAGCATCTGCAAAATTTACGACGACCATTTTGGAAAAATTATATCATAGTGAAAGTTTTTACATCATCTAATCAGCTTGGAAACCAGACAATGTTTGAGATGATGTGATCAATTTTATATGACCGATTTGATGTGATTGGTTTTCCTTTGCGAGTTGGTTTAGTTACATGTTGTTCTAGCTCAATGATATCAATGGTATTTTTATAAGTAACTGTTGATTGCTGGTGTGATGAACGTAATAAATCTATGTTGAAATCACCTGTAATTATTATTGGCCCTATAGCCATCTACAATGAACGGGATAGGATCTGGCAAACTCTAGGGAAGGCCCATCCTATAAAACACACTTCTTTTAAGCAATACATTACTGACTTTCGATCTGATTAAATAAAGTTCATTATTTCTTTTTAACATAGGCATGATCTGATTGGTAGTTTTGACGTGACCCTCCGTGATTTTGTTGATTACAGAAATGGTAGGCCGAGTAATTATGAGGTAAATCAGTTCAAGTTTATCACTCATTATAATAAAAAGTCTGGGAAAAATTAAAGTCTCGGAAAAATGTTGTCACTTCGACAGTTTTCCCCGACTAAAGTATCAAAATTCCACAGTAAAGTTTATAAAATAAAGTATTATTTGGATAAAAGGAAATTGGGCAAAAGTTGAGGATAATATTAGTCACTTTTCCCTGATTTTTTATTCCTCTGATAAGGTAATAACTTGGTGTACATAAATGTTTATTTTCCATTCATAATTTGGTGTATAACATTTTTTTTTTTTTAAATAATTTTAGCTTATTCATCCTAAGAAGAAACAGAAGAAATCAAAATATAAAAATTCTGGAACAGTATGTGTCATATTAATCACTTCCTGTGATTGCTACTAACAAGATGCCCTTTCCCTTGATATTATTTCGATGATTTCCTTTTGATTTTCTATCCACCAGAATTCGCTTCTGAAAATTACAAAAATTCAGTAACTCCCTTCCCCCACAATCATATGTCCCTCTTTTTCAAATGGCCTCTATCCTCTTGTATTTATTCGATAATAATGGTATGGGAAATAATATGTGTAAACAAACAGGTCTACTAAGCGTGAGAATTTCGGCGGGCAAAACTTTAGATTTTGGGGGTCTTAGAACCTCGGAAAAACCAGACCAGAGCCATAAAACATAAGACAACAAAACCTGAATTGGAAAACAAAATATTCTCATCACTGCACGAGCAATATTTTGGTCCTAATGGCACAAAAGTAATGTGAAATGTTGCCTCTCATGAGTGGCCTTTGGTGCAACATAAAATCGGTGAATTACAAACAAGTTTGTTTCCAGTCTGTCCTCCACGGAAGACCTACCGAAATGCCATTTGTCACCCCTGTATGTGTTTGTGTCAAAGCAGAATAATATTGAGCTAATATTACAAAACAATAATAAAAAAAACAAGGTTATATCTTTAGAAAAGAAAAAATATAAAGATACCTTGTGATGTTTCATTTTGCAAATTCTCTAAATCTAGTCCTGAAACTGTTATGAGGCAATTTTGATATCTAAAACGAGACCGAATGTATTTACTAGACCAAAACATGGCATGTAAGGTTTTGTTTTGTATCACCTTATTTTCTAAAAACAATGCAGAAGCTCTTTAATTAAACACATTCCAATTTTCCAACTCCAAAAGACCTGAAACTGCTTCTTCTTCATTGCTGATGTGTTTTCTTCGATAACAGGAGTTTCTTTTCCTTGTCGGAATAGTGCCCGGTTTAGTTAAATCACGGGAGTCTCCCGCTCATAGTTGGAAGGTTCGAACATATGTATCTTTAACATAATTGACGGGGACGATTCAATTATAAATACCAATAATTTCAAACTTTGGGCCTAGTTTGAACTAATATATAACAGCTGGCAAAATAAATTTTAGGCTTGCCATTACAAAATAACCATACTGTCAATTTTCATTGAAACACAAGCATTTTCAAATTTTGGGACTAATTTGTGCAAAATACTTATTTTAGATATTAAAAATCGTATTGCGAAATATTAAAATAACCATAATGTCAATTTTCATTCACAAGCATATAATATAGATTTTGGGACTAATAAAAAATGATTATAGCTAAATGATTATGTTGGCAAAACATTTTGTTTCCAAATTTGCGGTGAGATTTGAATTCAGGATTGAAATTTTTCCTAGTTACTCACTTTAATTGACTATTATGGTTAGGGTAAGGGTTAGAGGTACTAACTATATTTATGATGTCATAATGCATAACTTGGTTTTTAAGCTCGGTTTCGTAACTAGGGAATTCTAAACCTCTATTCTAACTAATATGGTATGTAAGGATTAGATCAAAATATTTTTGATTCATATTGCTGCACTAAGTTAAGATTCAAATTTCCAAAAATTGACTTAATATATCAGCAGTGAAATGTCACATAACTGTCACATAATTTTGTGTACTGTTAGCAACTGTGTTTTGATCTCATTGAAATGAAGATTAACATTGGATGAAAAGATACCATGGAATAATACTAGATTTGTCCTGTCTATGATAATGATATTTCCTTATCAATAACCTTTTTAATTTAGATACACATTCTGAATTGCAATATTGAAGAAAAAGCAACATTTTTAGACTTTATCAGGGGAGGGTAAGTTCTTGTAACGAGTATATTGTATTGTGAGCAAAAATGAACAAACATGGGATTATTATTTTACTCTTCTATGGATATTTTAGAATGGAACTTGCATTTGTGGTTGCTGTGGATTTTACTGCGTCGAACGGTAATGCTTCAAGTTTGTGAAACCTTCTGTTAGTTCCATGTTTCAAAACATGTAAATTTAAATGACTTTTTGAAAGGTTATGAATATTAAACCTTGGTAGAATTGAGTGGTATTCACTAAGAAAAAGATTCATCATGAACTTTCAATAAAACAAAAATTGAGAAAGAGTATGAAGCAACAATTAACTCTATAACAATGCTTTATCTCAATGTTGAACTTTCATGATATATTAATTCTATGAAATGAGAATGTTTAAAGAAAGAAGTCTGATTTTTGAAGTATAGCTTGCACTTTTAATACTGTGATGTTCGTTCTATTCTATTGTTTTAGAACTTCTATAGAACAGTAAAGAATTTTTTGCCTTTGGTGATTTTTAAATGATTGTTTATTGATATGTTAGGCAATCCAATGACTCCTGAATCACTTCACTATAACGGCCATCCAAACAAACCAAGTCAATATGTACAAGCTCTTCGTTCTGTTGGCGCCATTATTGAAGATTATGATACGTAAGTACCTGCAATCAATACTCAGCCGTTGAAATTTTTAAATTTCATTCTTGAAGAACTGGCGAGGCCGTATGGAACCGCTCACTGTGATCAGAATAGTCGTAACAATGTTTTGCAAACATTGTTTTTAAAAATGCGTTGTACCTGTTGGATGCGCATTTCTTTTGGGAGAATCCAACTAACATGATACTGAAGCCTTATTTAGGAAAGGCCACTATTTAAGTGTTATAAACACACATGCAGATAATATAATCTTCTAACATGTTCAACTTTTTTGGACGTATTTTTTCTAAAAGAAGTACTACACAGAATTCAGTGTTCTGAGCTGATAATCTCAAAATGAAACATGCCAAATATGCAATAAACCTTTCCATGTATTTCTGTTGTTTTTATGCAATTCAATTGTTTTTCAAATTTCTCAACACCAATTCAAGGAATCTTTGATTTAAGTATGTTGTTCTGGCATTGGGAACTTATCTTAAGCGATTGCATGTACCCTGGATTTTTAAACCCCTCACCGAAGACAAAAAAATGATGAGTTAATATTTTTTTCTAGCGATAAACTTTTCCCGGCATTTGGTTTTGGCGCAAGGCTTCCACCAACGTTTAACATATCACACGAATTTGCTATGGTAAGGATGTCATTACTAAAGGCATCACTTAAATTCTATCGAAGCAATTTGATCCTACTTTGTAAACTTTAACGTGATGCAAACTTTCATTTCAACTCGATTATGTTATAAGTCGGAATGCAAAATGAATGAAGAGATTCGATCAATGTCAAAACTTTTTGGTGCAGTTGTATTAATTTATTTTGTGTTTGATTTTGAAAATCCTTCATTATAGGAAATTACTGTTTTGAAAATCCTTCATTATAGGAAATTACTGTTTTGAATAATTAATATTTTTTAAATTTGTGCCATGCAATATGTGGGTACAGTCTAACCTCTGTATAACGTCCACGCCCAGTGGTTATACAGCAAGCTTTCTACTAAATTACTGACATGGTTGGTCGCTTTATAAAGGTTTCCCTCTATTTAATCAATCCGCTAAATTCAAAATTGCTTAAAGTAATAGTGCTTTGCTGCTTCCAGTGAAAAGTCCAAATTTTTGTATTTATGAAATTAAAGATAACTCTTTGACTCAACTATCATGGTCAATTAACTTGAGCTTCTTTGTTTAGAACTTTAACCCTATGAATCCGAACTGTCAGGGTATAGACGGCGTAATTGCTGCATATTATAACTCAGTTCAAAATGTTCAGTTATATGGTAGGCTGTTCTTATTTCTTGTTATTTTTGTGGGGTTTTTTCCAACTTGTAACTGACATCACACTTTTGTTGAGTTTCTAATAGCACATTTTTCTGATAATACATTTGTCCAAACGTTCGTAGTATTACCGACTTGTTTGGTTTTCAATTCCTTTTATGAGCACGCCCATATGAAAAAATCGGCCAAAGTGTATAGATCATAGCGTAGTGGTCTATATTTATAGGCTACAAATGTAGTCATTCATAATTTGCAGAACAGTGTTGTTAGAAGTTAAGTGTAACTTGTTAGGCACAATATAAAAACGTGCAGGTAAACAGGTTGATGATAACAAACTGAATATAAAAATAATGTTCATGTGCTTTCCACAATGTTGATTTGGCCATTGCTCTTTTGAGCATTAAAATCAGAATAACTTTGTTAAGGTGGCACACTCTTCATTCACAGGATATGTAAATGAACACTCCAAACATCACAAGCTAAGAGTCAGGGATTATGCATCACCTAAAAATCGCCTTCTGTTCTTGAAATACTTAAATTATTTTCAAACTTTGGTCTCAAATACTAGGAGTGGCTTTTACATAGACATTATCAATAATCACATGTTCTCTAGGGTAATTTTGGATAACCCAACCTGTTAGTAAAATTTTGAAATCAACCTATGTTTTGTTCTGGTTAATTTCACAATCGCGTAGAGTTTCCTGAAGAATTTGAATTACGATAATGTGCTATTTGTTTTGTAGGTCCGACTTGTTTTTCACCAGTGATTAACAGCACGGCCAGGTGAGTCTCGTGTTTATCTTCATGTATCCTCTCATCTCAATCTCATCTCATTTCATCTACGTTTTCTTCATTTAACTGGATGCCCTCTACAAAAGTTTTTGTGATGACTTTTTGCTTTTCGAAGAATATGTTTGTTGTCCATTTTTGATTTTTGATTTCCCTTTTTGAATTTGTTTCCATTTCATTTTATATTAATTCAGAGAAATGCTAATTCACTAGACTTGCTACTTAATGTAGATAAAACAGACATGCATTTGTATGAAAATTTTTTCACTAAATCAAGAATTTTGATTAACTTAGAATAAATTACTGAATCATATTGATTTGTTCTTGTTTAGTATTGCCCGTTCAAGTGCTGACCAATCAAATGGCTTACAGTAAGCATACTCAGCATAAAATTTGTAATCTCCGTGATTGTTTTCAATGGCCAGAAATTGTTTATTTGTTTGTTTGTTTATTTAGGTACTTTGTTTTGTTGATTATAACTGATGGAATTATATCGGACATGGAGAAAACGAAAGAAGCGATAGTTCACGTAAATTTCATTCTATTTGTTTTATTGAATAGTTCATTTTTTTATATCCTCAAAAGAATTTCATGTTCTTGTGCAACTTGTAGTTGTTCTATTTTGTGTACATGGTGTAAATTAGGAAAGAAAAATTACTTCGTAAAAAGGAGATTTGCACTACACACTATTTGAAATTTCTAGTAGCTGAAGTGTTTTTTGCATGAAGGGTTTTGTTGATCATAACGCAAAATGTGAAATGCAACTTGATTTTAACTTGATTTGATGTTAATTTGATTTTTTTTTTTTTTTTTTAGGCGGCCTCTCTGCCAATGTCTGTTATCATAGTAGGAGTTGGTCCAGCCGATTTTGATGGTAAAAATGTTATTAAAGAATATCAATAAAATGCTGGCCTGCAAAACAACTGAACTGTTTTTGAATCACCACAAGAGACCTTGTTTTTTTTCCTTTTTCAGCCATGGAAGAGCTTGATGGTGACGTTGTGCGAGTTTCGTATCGTGGTAGGGAGGCAGAACGGGATATAGTTCAGGTATATTGTTTTGTTTTTATATTTCTCAAATAAGTTTATTAATTAATTCTTTTTATTGTGTAGATGGAGTCTGTCTACACACCAAAATTTTATTAATTTTATTAAGCATGTCTACAGATATAATGTGATACATTATTTCTCGTAAGACTAATACTGAATATTCTAGTTATGGACATCTTTAAAACTTTTGAGTGAGAATCTGCGACTAAATCATTGCTTCCATAAAATATGAAAATTTTACCTCCTTATGCCTCACACTTGAACCTTGATTTGAAATAACAAAATGAAATAACTTACGGTTTGTACTAAACTTGATCACATGGTTTTGTAATGATGACTCTCATGTTCTAGTTTGTGCCGTTCCGAGATTACATGTTCAATAATGTTTATAACCCTTCAAGTGGTGTTCGGTTGGCTAAAGATGTATTGCATGAGTTACCCGACCAAGTCCTTGAATATATGGAACAACACGCCATCAAGCCCGACAGACCACCTGCTTACACATAAAAAATGGCGACTGAATCCTAAAGGCAATTATGTATGCACAGGTTTTTATGAGCCAGTGTTCCTTTTGGCATTATGGCTTTTTCCTGTTCCAGAGAATGTTAGGGCATGGTACAAGAGAAGCTCACGGCAAAACGTTTTAAGTAATGTTCAATGGAATATTTGGAACAGGTTTTGGGAACATTTTGGTGACATTTTGGGTGAAAAGAACATTCACTAAGATTGTTAAGAAGATAAGAATCAAGTTTTCTTGTCCACTGCTTGTTAGTTTCATAATTCTTTAAAAATAAAAATTACAGTAAACTTTTTAAGCTTTTCAGTGTTTTAATTCTATGAAGTAATTAGCATATTCTGGTGATATATATTTGTTTTTGTTTTTCCTGAAGGACACAATGCAGCTTAACGAGATCAATCAGTTTGAGCATCTTTTGATCTTATATATCTTATATGTTATTTATTTCTGTTATTATTATTATTATTATTTTCTCTCTTTTTGTATCAGGGTATAGCAAGTGGAGATGGTGGGCATTTGTAAGAAACCTTGTTTGAAAGTTTTTTCGGCAAGGTTATATAAGTATTCACCATATCCACAAGCTGGAAACCCAATTTATATATGTTCAATTCAAAATTGAAATACTACAAAATCCACAAAATATCTTTGAAAAATTTGGGCAAATCGAATTTTCCAGATTTTATTTAATGGTAAATTTTAGGTAACAAAATGCTATTCTTGCAGCCTATTTGCTATTTATTTCTAAACTTGATATTTCGTGAGTTATATTACATATTACTTCAACTATATAATTTTATGTATTTTTTTTATTTTTTTATTTCTTATTTATAAGGACATTTAAATTTATATAAATAACATCCTTGCATCCAATATTGACATTTGACATTTGACACATAGATCACACGAATGGCTGTGACACATTTTTCTCGATTAAATCAAATAATATTTTGTCAATGATTTTGCCACTAATTTTTCGCAACCCAACATATAGTTACGACAGTGATGAAATTTACCTTTTGATTGGTTGAATTCAGTTGAATTCACAAATTTCAAATTCCACTAACTTGAAAGGTTTTTTTCATGAAATGCACTGAGGACCAACACGTCAGAACTGGCCAGTGAATGTGTTAAAGTTGAATTCACACTGGAAATAATTCCTTTCACTTGTTAAATTTGTGGTTATACAATTAAGATGAATTATTTTTGGTCAGTTAGTGATATCAGATAATTTGGTAAATTATTGTTGATTTCGAAAACATTATTGCTGGCAAAGTTTTTTTACGATTTGTTTCAAAAAATTTCACAGTAATTTTTGATCTTAATGCCATTATAATCTTCTACACGTTGTTGTGGTTATTCAGATTGTGATTTCAAAAAAACGTAAATGGTTGTGGTCTAACTCAGATATTTTCTTATAATTGTATTAACCTCGCTTTATTTATTTTTATATACTATAAACTGCCATCTGTCGATATGTTTGTTTTGAAGGAAGGTTACCACAAAGGTTACCACTAATCTCTGTGGAGGAGTGTTTTTTATTGAAACAGCAGGCGATATTCCTATTGAAAACGCTCCTCCTCATAGACTTTTTGAAGATTTTGCCCACTGGGATACATCTGTAATGTTAGTAGTCACTTGAGCCCTCAAAAAATGCTTTCGTCACCACTGTTAGAAGGGAAGTATGAAAGCCCTTTATCTTCTTTGTGAAATATGAAGTTGTTTTGGTGATATATATTTTCTAGCAAAACCAGCATATCTTATCATGCAACAGATTTATCATGTTTAATATTATTATGTATACATTATAATAAGAAAGATTTTTAAAACTTGTGAATGATGTTGTTAAATTTTGACTTAATTTTATATAATTGATATCCTGTTATTTAAATGTTTAATACAGTGTGTTTTTTATTGAAACAGCAGACAATATTCCTATTGAAAACACTCCTCCTCATATACTTTTTGAAGATTTCGCCCACTGGGATACGTCTGTATCGTTAGTAGTCACCTTACCCCTCAAAGAAAATGTTTTCGTCACCACTGATAGAAGGGTATTTCAAAATCAAAAATTATTTTCATGTTAAAAACTTTTTTCTAGTTACTACTGAAAAACCAATAATTGGACAAACAACCGCATTGAAAATCTGCTATGTCGTATCAAGGAAGTGCGCCTTACCCAACAGGACCTAATAACGGGATGGTGGCACCTCCTTATCCAGGTGATGTCAATGCAATCCACCAAATGCCTATGTCAAAGATTGAACTAAGAATTTCTTGTAGGTATGGTTGAGTCGTCGGTGATTCAAAAGATCTGTTTTCTCATTATATCGCAGTTATTACAATAAACTCCTGTTAAGTGAGTGAAGCCCCAGATAACTGAAACTTTTCTAAAATTGGACCAAACCAGCTGCTCCCGTGAAAATCATTTCCTGAAAGTCTCACTTAACGAGTTATTGGCTTAAGTAGAACGTTTTACTGAGTGGAACTCACTTCTTCAGTCCATCCAGTTAACTTTGTACTGTTATTCTCAAACCTTGGTTTTTTGATGCTAAACAATAATGTAGATTTAATTAAATAGCATACCTTGCTCACCTTTTTTGTTTTAGAAATTTGGTTAATAAAGATTACCTTTCAAAATCGGATCCATGTAAGATGAACATGATTTTCATTCGATTATTTGTATTTGTTCTTCCAACTCGAAGTATGTTACTTGATTTTTGTTGTGGTTAAAGCTAAGCTTGTCAATACTTTTTAGTAGGGACCAGGGTATGCCCAAAGTTCCTGCAATAGTAAAAAAACAATTCGATCCATAATAGGGACTCTACTCAACTAGAGAATTCCTTTTGATCAAATGTATGTTCATTTTTTTTCTTGATTCTGTTTTAGTTGTTGTTGCATATATTGAAACGATGAACAAAGAATGGAGAGAAGTAAAGATTATTTTCTACATCTTCTCTTTCGCTTTTGTCACCAGTGGAAGCGTGCTCACCTCTTGAGTGAGAGGACATGGTTTGAAAGCTGGCTGAGTCATGCCAGTGGCTATAGCAGTGAAGATTGATTCACTTAGCTCAGCTTCATGTCTAAGGGGGGGTTTCTTGCTGAGTGGTGGTTGAAGCAGACATGCACCTTTCATAGCCGATAGTAGGGCTTTTGATGCTCTAGGATCTCCGGATTTGGACCCTCGTTGATAACAGTTTTATCAGCTATAACTAGAGTAATAATTTTTTTTCTTGTAGGTTGGTCGAACAGAAGTAATAACAGATTGTCTGGATCCTAACTTTGTGAAAGCATTTCTTGTTGATTATTATTTCGAAGAACGTCAGAACTTAAAATTTGAAGTGTATATATCATTATTACTTCTTAATTATTCATTTATTTACTTTTCTTGTTTAATGTTTCAGCTTCATTTATCATTTACCTTTTGTGAATTGAGAATTTTGAGGGGAAGAGTAAAGAAATACAAAATTTTTAAACTTTCTTTTTTTCCAATATACATATTTTATTCATGTCTGTATGAAAATAATAACTTTCTCCTGTATTTGTGTATACCGTAAACCACTTACCAGTCAGTGCCCCTCTCACATAAGCACCCATGGCAAAATCAATTAACAAAGTCTCTACATTATAACGTTTCACGGTAATTAAACGTAACTAAGCCAGATCAATTGCTCAATGATGATAACCGTGTAGTGCTATGTAATGGTTAAAACTCAAATTTCCATATTAGGTGGGATTCTGATTCTTCGTCCAAAGACTTATCAAAACAGGTAAAAACTTTTCATTAATTTTAAGTTAAGCTGGAGTTTCTTTGAATTTCCATTTAATCTTTTGTATGGCTTATTTAGACTGACTTGTTTTTATTAATTTTCTTTTCTCTAGAGTAAAATTTTGAAACATAACTGATTACTTTTAAATTTTTCTTTGCTCCCCAAATTTTTCCTCTACACATTTCTTGTAACATAATATTGATTGTTAATTTAAATTTTCTGTTAGTCGAATTTAAAGCTCTTCATATTTTTGAGTTCATAAAAGTATGATGGGTTTGTGTAATATGAACCTGTGAAGATTGTTAGGTCCTTATCAAAGCCATTCATTTTATTATTGGTTAGCAGTCATTTCAATTATTAAAGACCTCAGTTACAACCTAGTCTGCTAAATGTATATTTAGATGTACTTTTGTACTTACGATTAATTAGATGTTGTCTAAGCCAATCAGATCAGTGTAATTTTGTACAGTCAATGATTAAAGCTGAAGCTGATTCATTATTTCTCACAATAAATTGATTACATAATGTGATACATTTCTTGAGAATATTGACAGTTTCTTGTGATTTATACTATCAACCTAAAAGATTGCTCAATTCAAATCCTGATCAAATGAGATTCTCAAATGAAATCCTTGTTAATTTCTTGTTTAGGACTATATTGGCATGTTAATAATTTCGTTAGGATCCATTGTCGGAGAACATTGTGGAAGAATTGAGAAGCCGTTACAGTAAGCTACAGTAATTTTAATATTCTTTGTTTAAGAAACCGTTTGAAACCTCAAAAATATAACGATAATTCATCTTTATTAATACTTTAAGAGCCTGGTCGCAAGTTCTAAGTGAAAAAACTAAAAACTTTGTTAAATAGACAAATGTGGCAACAGTTTCCATATCTGTATGCGTATTAGTATAGGGGGAAACCATTGCATTGCAATGATAAAGTTAGATTAGTTAAAAGTTGTTAAAAATAACTGTGTCATACAAATAGACAAGGAGGTATGATTATATTTTTGCTTCAGTTATCTTATTTGATTTATTTCTATGATAAGGTTATTCCAGAAGTAGAACAGATGAGAGTTTTTTATTCACAAGTTCTTTTTTAATATGCCTGCTGGGTAGACTGCAACTTACCGGAATTGAATCGGTAAAAATGTTTTACCCGGGCAGCTAGTTACTGTTTAATTCCCCCTAAAAGCTAACAAGGTATTGTAAATAATTAATTTCTTCGTCCTGAATATGTAATTAAGCTGTTACCTGCTATTAGTGGAATATTTTTTTCAAGGCTACGTTTCCAAGGTAACTTCTTTGCTTGTTGGTCAGTGGCATAAATTTTGTGTGATGAAGTTTGAACTCTCATTGGACAGCAAGTGGAAATCCAGTTTTTGTTGTTTGTTTTTTAACGTCAAAGTTAAATTCTGAGGTTCTCTCGAAGACAAGAGAAAGTAATGTTTCTAACAAATTAAGAGAATTATTTTGAATATTAAAGGTGATCCTATAGACCTATCCTGAGTTCATAATTTTTATGTCATATTTTGACTCGTACATAGCTTCACAGTAATTATTCAGTTATACATTCAATTAACTGCTTATCATTCAATTTTAAGTAATTATCAACACAGAAACGTGATAGCCATAAAAACTGGGATGTTTATTATTACTATTTATGATGGGTTCAAAATGATACAATGTTGAAAAAAAGTGGAAATAACCCTAACCAGTGTAATGCAGCGTACATTTTGTAAACTATATTCACACTATGCTCTTTCAAATCATCACAGCTTTACAAAGCATAAAGATAGCGGGTTGGTTTAAACTCACTCTGTCTGTGCATCAATTTGATGGCATTCAGGACCAATTCAGGTCCAATTGAACGTACTGCACTCCCCTCATCAACTGTGAATTAGGGTAATGACATCCGATCGGTAGAGCAGTCACCCAGCAAACGAGATGACTATTACCGCTGTGGTGATTGGAAAGAACATAGTGTGAATATAATTTACAATTTTTTCAAGATTATGTAAATAAATATTTATTAGAAAACATTACAATAAAAAAAGCACAATAGATTAATTCCGTAATTACTGAAGAGTTTTGTGTTTGCAATCATCAATATAGAACATCAGATTTGTGTGTTTAATGAAAAAAGAATGAATGTACGCCATAACACTTTTTAACCATAATACTTTAGGAATGGTAAAGACAGAAGTGATAAAAGTCCTGGTACAATCATTGGTGAGTCACATTGTTTACGTAATAGTAGAATGAGAAATTTTGTTTGTGTCAGTAGTTATTGAAATGTCAAGAAATGTTTGTATACATCGTAAAGTCTCACCGAGAAATTTGCAACAGGTGTTCGAGTAAAATTTTGGCATCAAATTCATGTACCAGAATATAATTGATGTCACTATTTTAATTTGATGATTACTGTCAATAGTACGAGCTATTCTTTCAAATATTACAGTGGATTGGAGTATGATGGTAAAATCTACCCTTGTATAAATGGATCAACCAATTCATAAGCGATATCTTTTAGCAGAAGTGATATGTTAACTTTATTTTTCCTAGTTCAGTCCGAAGAAGTCAATGGAAATACAGTAAGAATAATTTTGCAGTGTTTATAAACAATAATTATGTTTAAATGTTCAATCAGCTGCAACTGCTTCAGATTTGTTTTTTAATTCTGCATACCTCATAGGATGTCATAACGTTGCATCTGTGCGGCAAAAAAATTGATAAAAAAGACTTCTTTGGAAAATCTGATCCATTCTTGGTGTTTGAGAAATGCAATGAAGATAATTCGTAAGTTGTTGCAAACATTTTCGGACCACACCTTTTGGAGTTCCATGATGCTTTCTGCTTGAGAAGAACTAACTTGTATTCACGCTTTAGATTTTACACACTGTAAAAGTTCTCCTAGTTTTTTGAAAGTCTACAAATTTGAGAAACAAGACCCTTGTTTCATTCGGGCTATCAATCCCAAGTTATCCTCAAGATCATGCTACTACTAGATAGACAGATATCTCCCTCATCTGAAATATCTTACAGTTGGTTAGACTTGATTTTGAATGTCCCCAAGATAAAATTTGTCAAAAAAGTTACCCTTGTGACATGTGCATGATCTAAGGTTCTGTTTTTCTTGTCCTTGACCTCATTTAACAGTAGATGGTCTTTTTGATCAGAGTCCTTTCATTCTTTCCCCTGGACTTGTTTGTAAATTGATTGAACCTTCCTTCAGGTATACAGTTGTCTACAAGACAGAAGTTATAAAAAACACGCTGAATCCAACTTGGAAGTCCTTTGATATCTCTGTGCGAGAATTATGCAATGGTGACTATCAGAGGTGGAAAAATTTTTACCCTTTGGTTGGTTCATCTTGATATCATCTTGATTTCATCTCGATGAATTTTATTAAGAATGAGTTTCAATATTTTTTTACGAAAACCAATTAGAAAGATTTTCTAGCCAATTCAACTTTAAAAAACACCAAAAGACCTAAGTGTCATTAACTGTTGACTGCCAAAAAACAAATTGGAAATTGATTAAAATGATGAGGCGTGCAACTGTAGCTTTACAAGATGTGTAAACACCTGATGTTGTTCAAGTAAAATCTGAGAAAATAAAACCTATTAAAATTTTTCCGTTTAATGTGGAAGCATTTTTGAAATTTGAAAAAGTGATCCGGAACCTTGAGAGGAAATGGACATGAGGTTTCTGAACTGTATAGAGTAAGGCCGGTATCACTCCACAGGAAATGAGCATTCGTTACTTCCCAGTGGGAAATCTTCAAAATGTCTCTGTGGGGGAGTGTTTTTTTTATTGAAACAGCAGGCGATATTGCTTGCCATTTCTATAGAAAACACTCCTCCTCGTAGACTTTTTGAAGATTTTGTCCACTGGGTTCAAGATTATTTAAGACAGAATCCCTGTAAATTTGACTGAAATTAAAACAAAAAATGTAACACCTGCAATGACATTGAATTTTCCTAACCACTGAAAATTGGGCCGCTTTTCGGGAACTTAAAAATAAAGTTGGATCATCTAAAATGCAAAAAGTATGGTCTCTTAGTTAATGAATTATTTAATGTATAATGCCTTCTGTCACATTTTTCGTTTGTATTTCCAGGCCAGTTAAAGTGACTTGTTACGACTGGAACCGCAATGGAAGGTAGTGATCTTGTGATTCCTGAAAATATGAAAATTTGTAAATTGTGTGTTTCCATAGTTTTCATCTCAATCCAGCTTTTTTTTTAAATAATTTCTAGCCACGAAATTATCGGGTCATTTCAAGTTGTTGTGCAAGATTTTGTTGATTATAAAAATGGTAGACCATCGTTCTACGAGGTAGGCTTTAATTTAACGTTTTTTACTATATTTTAAACTGTATTCTTCCATACATCAAGTTTGGACCAACAATAATGTTGGAAATATTTTTCACCCCCATATATGAGAGGAAGAGCACAGGTGGTGGGTGCAATAACTCACAGGGAAAATGAACTGGTAAAAAGTTTTTACACGCTATACATGTCCTTTACTCAATGCAAAATACATAACTTGCAGATCACATAGCTGTCATGACAAAAAGAAGCTCATTTTTTAAACAAAATATTTCCAACATTATTATTAGTCCTGTTTAAAATAATAATTTATGATTTTTTTTAACGGGTCAAAACATAATTTATAATTTTCATTGTATTCTATGAAACACTAAACATAATAAATATTTTTCCTAAACCCATCAACAAGCATCAACAAGTTTCCCTTTCTGCATTCTTTCTTTCTGCATTCTTTTGGATTTGACACTCTGTATGTATTTCAGATATTCTGGAATAACCTGGCCCTAACCTCATTAACTAACCCAAACCAATTTTATGAGGTTCACATTGTAAACATTCTTGTCGACCCTTTTAACATTAACCCAAATTTAACCCATTATTTTTGAAAAGCCCATGGTAAAACTTTCACGGACAAATTTCTAATGCCTGCTGTTTTAATGTCAAGTCATAATAGCCTTTAAAGAATGGTGAGGCCAATAAGGTATTGTTTGTTTGACCCTTTCCCATTGATAACTGTTCTCTGAAAACTCATCAGGCTTTCTTGCGTAAACTTAGTCAAATAATTTGTTGCCATCAAATTCTTAGATGTTAGATGTTATGAAAATTGTTTTGTCTGTTCCTTAGCTTATCAATCAGAATCTAAAAGCTAAGAAGAAGTCTTCATACAAACATTCTGGAACTGTAAGAAATTGAGTTTTTGTCGTTTTTTTTATATAGGGTTAACTCTTTAACATTATGTAATGTAAATTTAATATTATGCAAATAATAAGGTTCCAAAAGTTTCTTCAGTTTTCCACATCTACGGTTCCTTGTCATTTCTTTCGCCATCCTTTTCCTATAATTAAAGGAGAAATGTCGCCTTTGTTATCACTCTGTGGAAAACATTATTTTTTTTGTTGGATTGTTTTTGTTTTGTTTCTATTGACTTTTTTTATCCTGAATCTTGCAATGTCATCAGCACAATAAATTTACATATACAGTGAATCCTCATATACAGTGAATCCTCATATACAGTGAATCCTCTCTATAGAGGACATCATTTTGTCTGTTATGAAATGGTGTCAGTTACAGATTAAGTACTTAGATTTTCTTTCATCTTTAATTTAGATCCACATATTAAGTTGTGCTCTCACTCAAAAAGCCACATTCTTGGATTACATTAAAGGAGGGTATGTCTACTTTTATTGAAGTTATTTTAATAAATTTTCAGAATCCCTCCATTACAATAGTCATCATGAAAATCAGCAAAAATGATACAATGATATAATGATTTAGTATGTTGCCTTCCTTTTTTTCAGTAAAAATTAATGGATTCCGCTTTTCATTAGCATTTGTTCAAGACCACCGTTTTTTCGCACTCACTAGGGTCTTTGAAGTTTCGTTAAAAAACGTGCTGCTTTTTGTCTTTGGTGAATGATTTGTTTGATTTTTAGGTTGGCATTAAACTTCATTGTTGCAGTTGATTTCACTGGTTCAAATGGTTAGGGGATGCTGATTGTCTATGAGGAGGAGTGTTTTCTATAGGAATGGCAAGCAATATCGCCTGCTGTATCAATTAAAAAAGCACTTCCCCACAGAGACTTTTTGAAGATCTAAAAGTGTGCTTCTCCTTTGTGTATGCCTGAACAAAAAATTATTATAAAACCTGCAGGAGGTTTTTTATTTCAACAAAGTTTAGTTAGCTGAAGTACATTTCTAAGTTATGTGCAAACTTTTTTATGATTACTTGGCATTTAGCCAATTTTGAAATGTTCTTTAATTCTTGTTTATAGGGAACCCTTCCAACCCTAGTTCATTACATTATAATGGACCGAATCAACCTAGCCAGTATGTGCAAGTTTTGCAGGCTATCGGTGGTATCATTGAAGACTATGACACGTAAGCTGAGATATCGCCTTCCTTATTCCTGAACTTTCTGCCTATTAGACATTAAAAATCTACTTGAAAAGTGAGACAATGTTTTTTCTTGCGATATCAATTGAACAAGCTTTAGGGTATGTATAATAACAGTTAATAGTTTTGGAAAATTAGTTGTGGTGTATTGTGTTAAAGTGAAAATTCAAAATGGTTCCCTTTTAAGATCACGCAGCAAAAACATGCAGGATATGAGATATGAGATACAATCAAAACAATCTTAGGGGCCAGACAAGAAACGTTTTTACATCAGTGGGAACTAAAAACGCGCTACCGGTTTTTTTCTTTGTGTGCCCTTCTCCAGTGCACCTCTTCTCCAGAAATGGTCATGAAAAATAAAATCTCGGAATCGCGATGGGAAAGTAGTACAACATTATAGAGCTCGAAAAATAATATCACAGCAGACAATCAAGCTCTGTGGAGGAGTGTTCTCTATAGGAATGGCAAGCAATATTGCCCGCTGTTTCGATAAAAAAACACTCCTCCACAGATAATTTTTGAAGATTTTGCCCCACTGGGTCTGGCAAATACTGTAATCTGATTGGTTTAGATCAGTCAATTACATTATAAATACATAGATTAGATGTACTATAAGGACTTTCAAGTTATATATTTACTTTTTGCATTTCACATGCCCTTGAAGATCAGAAAGTTGAGGTGTAGGGGATTCGATCTATGAATGTTAACAATGAATATGAAGCCTCAGGAGGAGATCACAACACTTCATGTTTTAATCATGTTTTCTTATTACTATAGCGACAAATTATTCCCAGCTTTTGGATTTGGTGCGAAACTCCCCCCAACACAGAATGTGTCACATCAATTTGCTTTGGTAAGCCTTTTGAGTTATCTTTAAAATAAGGTTAATAGTTCAAAAAAGAAATATTGCAACTCTAAATTCACAAAGCTGTTTTGAGCTTGTCTTATAACTCTGCATACACAAGAATTCTTCTGAGTTCAGTAGAACATCTCTAAGATGTTCTTTACTGTTCCCACAGTGAAACAATTGTGGGACATTTTTACGAAACAACTTTAAGGCGTTTTGAAGACTAATTTATTTTACGCCCTTTTACAAAAATTCTTGACTGGTTCTCAAAAATCCCAGAAGAGACAGTTTAGAGGTAGAAATGAAACATCCTTGTGTTCACTCTCGTTAGCTTTACTGATCTAGAATTGTGAATGTCTGTTTGATCCACGCATTCAAGAATGACAAACACTGACAATAACAAAATGAACCGTACATCATACATAATAGAAGTTATAATATTAGTCATAAGTGGCTGTTGTTAGAATTTGGGAATGATAAGAAATCCGCCAATAGAATGTGAAAGTTTTTTTTTTTCATATTTTTTAGAATTTCAACCCTAACAACCCAAACTGCCAAGGTGTTCATGGCATTATAGCTGCTTACTATCATTCAATTAATAATGTTGATTTATATGGTAAGTTGATTGACACTTATTAAAGTCCTCACTATCGCTATTAGTGTCTTATGACAGCATGATTTAAAATCTGGCAAGTTTTTCCTTCACGGTTTTTGCAGCATCACTTCGCTTTATTGCCAGACCCATGTTTCAATGGTTTAGGAAAGTAGTATAATTATTAAGCCAGGCGCACGAATTCTCATAGTTTGACAATTAATTGCTTTCAAATGTTATGAGGAATTAAGAGGTAAATCAAAACTTAATTTTCAGTAAAGTACACAAATAACATTAAAACATTCTGTATGATGTATCACTACCTTCTGTAACATTCTGTATGATGTATCACTACCTTCTGTAACATTCTGTATGATGTATCACTACCTTCTGTAACATTCTGTATGATGTATCACTTTGAAAATCTTTCCCCAGTACCGTGTGTTTGTGTTCGCATTATGCATTAATACTACCTTCTACCTTCCTATCTGGCTGCCTTCTTTTTAACAGGACCAACAAATTTTTCACCCATCATTAATTCAACTATTGGGTATGTATCTTTTGTCAGATTATTTTCTATTTTAACACTTTTTGCCTCGTTCTTTTGCATGGTGATAGTGCTCCTAAAATATTTTCCCTTCAAAGGCATAACATTTTCTGGTCATGCAAGAATAAGTAAATTATAATTCTGATTTGAAACAAGGAGCAAGATCACTTTAGAATGCAAGTGGAAGTAGTGAATGGAAATGGTTATGGAGATTAACTTTCTCATGAAATGAAATTGTCTGGAAACCTATCATAGGCAACATACACACAAGCTTCCTTTATTAGCGGACACTTTTTGCAGGAACGGGTGCCTTTTCCCCTTGGACTCTAGCCTTCTATTTAACAGACACCTCCTTGAAGTGGACTTTGTTTGATCCCGATGATGTCTGCCATAGGAAGGTTTGACTTCATTGTCCACTTTTTCCTTGATCTTCTCAATGGACCAACTTAACCCTGTATCTAATTTAACAGACACCTCCTCATAGTGAACTTTGTTGAGTGTTGGAGAGGTTATTCAACTAAAGGCGGAAGGGACAAATAAACTCGAAAAGGTGCACTGTGATTACTCGATTTTTTTTCGTCCAATTTATGTCTTGTGCTCCTCTTTTGAATAATAATGATCTATAATTAATTTACAAGAAGTAAAGTATACATTGTAGACAACATATTGAGAATGAAGGCTTTTCATTTTTCATGTCATGGCAACAATATTTTTATAAAAAAGAGGCATGAATGTAAACAAACACAGAAAAAATACATAGATAGATAGATTGATAGAAAAAAACATTGAAAGGACAAATAATAAGTGAAACAGTTAAGGGAACTCATTGCATTGTATTTTTTTATTTTTAATAACAAATCGAAAGCCACACAAAAACGAGAAAAAAAGTTTGTTTAAAAATTTCTTTTTGTATACGTAGCGAAATAATTTCGAACAATCAAACTTAAATGCGGGTAATAACCGATATACTAACTGGTTATTCTGGGTATTACCTTCGAATATTGACTTCTGTCACGTACACCGACCTACCGCGCAAGATCGGGCTTTACTTCGACGTCAGTCAATATTCTCAGGTAATGCCCTCATAACCAGTTAGGACAGGGTTAGTATTGATACGAGAGTTTGACTATAATTCAGTCCGTTTCTAGAAAAAGTGTCCACTTTACGAAGGTGTCTAATATGTAGGTTATCCGCTAAAGAGAGGTTTCACTGAATTTGCTCTATTCCACTTCGTGCCCGTGTCAAGAATGATATAAACCTAATAAACTTATATCATATAATTCTATAATATTATAGAGATAAT
Organism: Turritopsis rubra; assembly: GCA_039566895.2. Taxonomy (NCBI): domain Eukaryota; kingdom Metazoa; phylum Cnidaria; class Hydrozoa; order Anthoathecata; family Oceaniidae; genus Turritopsis; species Turritopsis rubra. The sequence continues at coordinate 4,497,421 of CM077630.1, read as the reverse complement.
CTCAAGAATTTCAAGAACTAAAACCATTGTTTTCAATAATGGGTATTCTAATATTCATGAATATCTTTTGTTTGTTTAAGCATTGCGCGAGATACAACTCAATCTGGAAATGCTTCCCAGTAAGTTTTTCCCTCCATTAGTTGCAACACCTCACTATTTTTTTTTTTTAAGTATTTATTGAATTTACAGCTTTTACGTAATTATTATAATATATCTCTGTATTTCGAAATCCTAACGAGTTAAAAACAACTTTGATACTAAAAATGAGAACCGATTTGAAAGTCTTACAAAGTGTGCCTAATATCTACACCTCGTATCCTGAAACTTCCACCCGGATGTTCTTTTCATTTCAGATATTACGTCCTGTTGATAATTACTGATGGTGTTATATCAGATATGGAACGTACGAAGCATGCAATTGTGGAGGTACAATACTGTTATTATAATTCTTTCATCGGTTTGTGAACTAAAACTGTTCTTCTCTAATTGACAGGCTGTACATGAGGGTGTCGTTCCCTTTTTATGGCTAAATTTGCCTGTCAATTGATGTGGAAACTGTGTCAGCATGTTGGCCAGGATTTAAGTTGGTACAGTTTGGAACCGATGAAAATGTTGGCCAACATTGATTCAGTCAACATGCTCTTTCATTCATCAAAACCGCTGAAAAAACAAAAAAGTTGCACGTGTCCAAAACATTCAGAACCAGTGGGCAAAATCTTTAAATTTGTCTCTGTGGAGGAGTGTCCAAAACATTCAGAAGAAGCATACAAAATTCCCACTTGATAAAAAAATATGGTCAAACTTTGCTGGAGAAGAAATGTTTAACAATGTTTAACAAACTTTAATCTTCAAAATCTTCAAAAAGTCTCTGTGGAGGAGTGTTTTTTATTTTATTTTTTATTGAGCAGGCGATATTGCTTGCCATTCCTATAGAAAACACTCCTCCTCATAGACTTTTTGAAGATTTTGCCCACTGGACTGTTCCTATTTTTTTTACTCCCCAACATTGTGATAATGTCAAAACTAGCCATGTAAAACTCTACCATCATATCACATGAGCGTTTTTATTCAGCATGATGGATAACATGTTAGCACAGTTTGTTCTCGGCTTTAGTAATTTCACATTCTTGTTTCTCCTTCTTAATCCCCCTCTCAGAATATGCCATTTTAGTATTCTAACTTCAGTATTTTCTTGTACATAGGCTTCATCTCTACCTATCTCCATCATCATTGTTGGTGTCGGATCTGCAGATTTTGAAGGTACATATTTTTATAGATTTTATTTTTTTATATATTTTTTGAACTCCGAATTTTAATTGTTCAGCGCTTAAATCTTATTTTATACATTCCTGGAATAGTATTGAAGGTTCATTTTATGTTGTTGTTGTTGTTGTTGTTGTTGTTGTTGTTGTTGTTGTTGTTGTTATGGTTCTTATTAATATTTACTATTTATTATCAGTTCGGGTTAGGGGCAAAAAAAGTGGAGGAGTACAGTGTCATGAATTTTCTATTAAACTTTAAGTGTTGATTAGGTTATTTGCACGTTTCCTATATATTAATACCCGATTCTCTGTCTGTCTGTTTGTTTGTTTGTCTGTTTGTCACGCAAAATGGTAGACGCGAGTAGTGAGAGAGATCGGGGAGTCAGCAACGTAAGATCACACATAAATTATTTTTTCTTTTGCTACGTCAATATGAAACCGATGCATTGCGACCCAAATCGAACGCGAGATTTGGGGAAAATTATCTCGAGAACCAATATGAATAACTGACGTTTTTGGGGGTCCGCGACATTGGCGATGGGGTGACAAAAAGATTTGGGCAAAATTTAGGGACCCTGTGACGTCATTAAAATCTTTCTTAAAGCATATCTCTGTAACGGTTCGTCGTAGACATATGTTCCTATACATTTTCTTGATCAGCATTTCGAGTTCTATAAGCTGGTAGCACTTTCAAATAGCTTTCCGAAATTTTATTTTTTTCTTACCTGGGAGAACGCACACTGAAAGTTTACATGGGCGGCGAGCGACGCCGCCTTGGCGGTTAGTTTTCTTTTATACTCTTAACTAGTGTAGAGTGTAAAAACATTTTACAGTTTTGCTCCATAAAATGATTTTACATGCTATATACCGTCATGATTAGTTATTATTTGAATTGGAAACATAAAAGTGTTGAGGGCGTTACCACACGGGCGGAGAGAACTGCAGCATTACAGAATGACCGACAGGCAGACGACAGACTGTTTATATACAAAAATGTTGTGTTTGATCGATCATACAAAGAATACAATTTCCCCTATTTTTTAGTGCTATTTTACCTATTTAGAGATTTCAGAAGTTGAACAGTTAAACAAAAAGCTAGGTAGAACATTTTTTACCACCTGGCTACTAAAAAAGATTTAGAAAAGAGATCGTGGACAATGTATTCCCCTACCTAAACACAAATAAACTTCTGAGGTATAAAATAATACCTTCAAATTTCCCTCTTTAAATAAAGCAAACAAAAACAAACATACCTTCTGACATTTCTATCTTTCAAACTGATTTTTATTCTGCTATGAATTGTGGAAATGTTCAGAACTCAAAAGTCCATTTGTGCATCATGATATAAAAACCATGTAAATATGTATATAACCATCATTTTCACTCTATTCTTGCATTACATTCATCTATACTATTCAATTTTATAATAATCTAAAACAAAAGATATTAATCAAATCACAACAATATAATAATGATCTTGCTACCTTCGTTTTCCTAAGGCGGATAACAATCCACACACTACAATGAAATACCAAATAAACTGCTAGCTACACATTTCGGTATAGTAGTCAAAACTAACTGATACGAAAAAGTTACGTTCAACCACATTAAAAAAAATAGAAATCGGTAGAAAATGATAAACTGATAACACAAACACATAACAGGTCTACATCGACTATCTCATCGGATAGAATAGTTACTGGTACTTATCAATGTGGTTATTCTTTTTTGCCGAACTTAAAGCGTTGAAGAAAAAAATTAATACAAAAACAAAAAATTATACACACAGCGTCTTCATTCTTATTAAGAAATGAACGTTGAGAAAATTTGATGAACTTTCGAACGCAAAAAACCTTTCATTGCGTTCTCTTCCGGGTGGCTTTATGATGTCTTCCTTTAGGCACAACACTCCATGAAATAATAAAAACCCATAAGATGGAGCTAGAGATTCCCCTAATGGGAGATTCCCCCTATACTAATACGGAAAAATAAACATCCATTGACGAACTTCCCGAGAAAATTTTCCTAAAGTTCTTTCTTTCAAAGTTAGGTAAGAAAAAAGCAAGATTTAGTATTAGTATAAGAAGATGACCTTACTCTCCTCCATAAATAAATGAACATGAAAACCAATTACATCTTCCAAATTATGGAGATCTACTGGGGCATGATCAAAAAGTGAATTTTTTTCAATTTTTCCTGACACCAAATTTTGCCCAAATTGCCCTCATGTAGCCCGAAATCAACACCATTGAATTGTTATACATCCAAATTTTCATGAAGATTGAAGCACTTCCAAATGTTGTTCCCAATTTTTCCCGAATTTTTTTTTGTGGCCAAAATAAGAAAAATCATCCCAAATTTGGTCCAAATTTACCCAAATTGTGACGTCATATGCTACATTATATGTCGCCATAAAATTTCAAGTTTCTTTCAGTACATTTCTTCTTTAAGATGGACCTCGGGTTTACCAGGTTCAAAAATTCGGATCGAATTAATAGAGCTAGGCGCGGAAACTGGACAAGAGTGATTATTAAGAGTTCATACAGTTCATCTACCAATTTCAGTTCATCAAAACTTCATGGTGAAAACCTTGTTAAATTGGTTTGGGTCAGTGAGTATAAGGTTACGTCATGTCTCGATCTTTCAAACGCTTTTATAAGACTTTTCAGCGGAAAGTTTGATGAACTGAAATTGGTAGATGAACACACTCAGTTCATAAGGCGTTTAGACACAGTAGACTTTAGTTGGCTATGATTAATTTACGCAAATCGCTTTTTTGAGGCTCGTTGGGTTATATAAGTATTTTTGGATTTAACAGCTTGATATTTAACTGAGTATAATTCATGCGAGTTTCAGGAAGCTATATACATGGCTATATACATTGGAGTTATCAACAGCAAATTTGTTTTTTACTGCATGTGGGAGTTTTGAATGATACAAATTATGTGAGATGAGAATATTTTGGCTTTGAACAATATCTCTTATTTCATATGATGATATCTCTTATTTCATATGATGATATTATTTGTTGTTCTTTTTGTTAAGCGATGGAAGAACTGGATGGCGATGTTGTTCGGCTCTCGTATGCCGGCAAATATGCTGAAAGAGACATCGTGCAGGTAACTGATTTGAATTATTAATTTGACAAAACTCCATCCACGAATGCATCATTTACGTTGGTCGGTTCAGGACAATTTGATATAGTGCTGTTGTAAAATGATCTATAACTCACTGTGATGAAGCACTCAAGGCTTAGGTTCTCGCTAGAAGATTTCTAGCCATAGGCACATCTTACAATTTGAAAGCACAAGTTTTTGGAAGTAAATGGGTTTAGAGTTTGGTCTAGATGTCTATTCAATCTTTTTTTAGGCATTGGCTTCTGAAAGTAAAATGGTTTTATTCGTTTGATACACTTCCTAATGTCATTAATAACTGTATAGGTTCTTGATTTTCGCCGTTGTTTCGTAAATTGTTATTTTGCGCTTGTTTCGTGTTAGTTCGTCCCGTTTCGTGATTTCATGCAAGGGAACGTGTATAATCCAGCAACTGGTGACCGCTTGGCGCAGAATGTCCTGCACGAAATACCTGAACAATTAGTCGGTTACATGGAAGCACATGGTATCAAACCAACCAATCCCACAAGCTACAATTCTGCAACGAATGCATACCTACCTTGACCGTCCACCCCGCCTATCTAATATAATTAAACGAAGCACCTTCAAAAAAACATTTTGAAATTCGGAACTTCAGTCTGAAATAAACGATCGCAGTCTCACTGTCTCTATAAGTTGGGGTGAGAAAAACAAATAGAAATCTTGTATCTCCACAATATATTTATCATGCCATTTTCGTGAAAGGTAATTTCTGGCACTAACATTTAGCAATGCATCACAAACACAAAGATAACAATTTACATCGGGAAGTATATGGGGAACACTAATCTAAAAAAAACAATCCTGAATTATGCAACCTATTTGTTTCGGATATTAAAATCTTGCAGACAGAATGGATGCTATATTAGTAGGAGCCATACGTCAAAACACAAACAAGTAGCATTTAAAGAAGATAATTATCTTACTATGGAATTAAATGCATTCTGTTTTGGAATCTTAATAAAGCAGCACACGAGAGTAGACCGTAGGTTTGGGAAGGCAAAATCCTGTGATACTATGGCTGGTATACAGAATTGCAACTGAAGCTTCACTGACAAGCACAAGAAGAACAAAGTGAAAAGTGAACATTTGAAATGCATGCTAAGAAGTCCTTAAACCTGCACTGAACAATTTATTTTGTACTACTTTCCGTTGAAAAACCACGCAGATTCCAAAAGAAATATCGGTGGCAGCCATCTTATTCGGACCCATTATAGTTTGGCCATTATGCTTCAATTTCAAATTCGTGTGCGATCCGATGTTTTTTTAGATCAGTGATGACGAAGCATAAGAGAAGGGAAATCGCTACTAATTCACACTGCTGGGAAAATCTTTCTGTAAATGAAGACTCGTTGTAATAGTGGTATATCGACCAACTTTTACCTTAAATTTTGCAGCTTTGAAATTAGACTTTCTACCAATGTCTTTTATCATTATCGAGGAAGGATACGTTTTGAATCAATTCATTTTCTATTTCTTCATTGTCAAGATGACTTCGGGCTTTTCATTTTCTATCCTTTTACGTACATAAAAACACTATAACACTAAAATCTATACATTATTGTTTGTTTTTTAATCAAGATGTTGTAAAATATAATTTTGTTTCTGGTAGAAAAACAAGACACCTTCAGAAATTCTTTTAGTACGTTTGTTGGACCTGTGGACTTGTAAATAAAACTCATACTTTCTATAAGATGTCAATCTAAAATAGATTCCAAGGTTCAGCGCATCTAAAAAGTCAGGGAGTAATGAGTATTCCTGGCAAGTTGAATTTGGATGTCAAGATAAAATAATTTTTTCATGTTAATGAAAGTGAATGAAGGGATGGGATAGACCCTTTTTAAATGACGTCACTTTCGTTATGCACAGCCTTGTTTCAAATCTAACGGGATACTGGCTTTGTTGATGGGATAGTAGAAATCGACGAGCTTATTTCATTTGAGATGGTGTTGAGAACAAGGTATTAAGAATTCGACATTCAATAAATATGGAATCCTGCAAAATTTCTGCTTATCTTATTTGGGTACCATTTAAAGAGAAAGATTGCTTTATCGGGGATAAAATCGGGAAAAGGTGACTAATAATTTTTACCAGGCATGATATAATAGACTTTCTCATAAATGAGGTCATAACATAATCGGAAAAACTTCCGAGTAACTATGGAAAATTTTATTCATTTTTTAACATTTGTAGCTACTAGTTTTAGCGGTTCCCTAATAACTGGTTAATGAGCCAAACAAATTCACCCATTTTCCTAATATCTCCTTTTATATTATCCTTCAGGTAATAAGGAATAATAATAACGCCTTTATGCATGATAATACTGACCACAAAATTAAATGGCTCCGAAGGTATTACGTCGTTCTATCATCCTCTAAAGAACGTCATTGTTTAGGCGCCGCGGGCTTATAGTTCTCGCGAATGCATCGCGCGAATATAGGAATTCACTTTGCGCATGTGCAGAATTTAAAAATAGAAAAATCTTTGTGGTCGCTGCTGAATCCAGTCGCAACTAATTTTTGATTTCTGACCAACAGAAAGTGGCGATTTTTGCTGAAATAACAAAATTTTGTACATTCACGCAAATAAACCGCGCGAACTGTAAACTGTTGTTTCAACATTCCCGCGATCCCATTCGCGAGAACTGTAAAAACCCGTCTTTATTTTTATTGGGAACGAAGCGAGGGTTACACAGAACGAGAGTGACGTCATTTATAAGAGGGTCTTTATATTTATAAGGCACACTCGTTAGTATCTGAAAAAGAAATCCAAAGAGTTCATTTATGATCTTTTATTATAAAAATGATATTATTACCAGGTGTTATAAAAATTAAAATGCTGACCAGAACAAAAACCTCCGAAACAATCTACTTCCATCTCATCTCATCAAATTAAAGAACCCTAAACTGTGTCTGTACATCGGATACTTCCAACCAAAAAATGATCGCGGTTGTTCTTCTCAATGTTGTTTTGATTTGAAAACGATGAAGAATAGACCTTTTCCCTGAATTTTTTTAAACGTCGAATTTTAGCCAAACTACCTTACCCCGCCTCGTTTTGATTCGGTAAATTGATGAAAATTATCACAAATTGTCCCACAGCGATTTGCATTTAATCAAAATATATATTCAAGTAATTACCGTGAAACAATATAGTGCATCACAACGTAGTTTGACAAAATATTGGCGTTTAAACTGAAATTCGGGAATGGCCTATTGTTAGAATAATACAGACCAGCTAACTTTCCATGGTCAGCAAATTAATGGAGGCGCGATTAATAAAATTATCATAAGTTCAAAATAATAATAAAAAAATATTTCCGGTCCGCTAAAAGTGACTAAGAAACACGCTACAACTTGCCTCGAGTGTTCGCACTCAAAATGCGTGACACCCTGGGTTCAGTATGCCTTTAAGATGTTGAAAAGTATGAGACCGAAGTGTTGCATGAATTGGTTAACGATTGTGTTACATATGTAATGAAAACTTTCGAAAAAAACCCTATATAACCACGTACCAAAATATCGAGATATCTCTTCTTCCAAGAAAGGTTGAAAGGAATAAAAACATTAGCTTGTGATTTTAGAAATATTATTTTATAATCGTTCGCTACAAATATAACGTAACAAGAGGAAGATCTGGATAAAAACAAAATAAAAATATCACGTGACCAGTGCAATTTCTATTTCACTTCGCTTAGTTGTTGTATTCCGCACTGCGAGTTTTCAATCCCTCATTTGTTTGTCCAGAAAATAAAAATTCCCAACCTCGTCCCCAGGGTTCCTTGCCTTTTTGATATACTGGATGGAGGCAAAAAATGTCGAAACGGCAAGAAGCCTTGGCGATGAGGTTTAAACATTCCCTGTTGAAAATGCTGAAATATTCTGGGAAAATATTTTAATATACTAAAAACAGACATAACTATTGGCATGTGCATTGTATGTGCAACGGTTTTTGGAAAATCAGTACAAAAAATGTATACATCTACCGAATTCTACTTCAGTTTAACTTCTTGTTTAAAAGCTTGTTAAATTGTTTGAAAAAACGAGGCACAACCTGACCCTTATCCTCACTGACTCAAACCAATTTAACAAGGTTTACACCGCAAACTTTATCTGGTTACAAATCAGTACATGCAAATCATTAGAGATGACAAATAGCATATCAATATAATAATAATCAAGAATTAATTAATATTTCCTTAAAATAAATTAAAATATGGTGTGGATGGTGCACTTTGCTAACGGGAAAAGAAACATGGAATATTTTACTCCCAGTGGGCACAGGGACGTCCCATGAACGTTCAATTAGGACGTCCCGGAGACGACCCGGGGACTTCGAAAGTGAAGTCTAATCCGTCCGCTCGAATACGATGTCCAACAGGGACTTGTAGAGGACGTCTACAATGTTACATGGAGGAGAGGTAGACGAGAGAACCTCCACCTGACGTCTGAAGGATGGATACTGGGCGTTAGACAACTGGGCGTTAGACATCAGAAAAAGTCAAAATATTTTTTATATACAATATTTACACTAAGGTAAGATGACTTGCCCTACGTCCCTTGCGTCTTAAGTGACTTGCTCTAAGTAAAGGCACAGCTTGTTTTCTGTGGGGATTTTCTGATTGCTATTTTTTTTACATTAATAATTAACAAAAAATAACTGAGTAAAAAAACTCACGCCAAAAGAAGAACCTCACACCAATAAAAAAAACGTACGCCAAAAGAAAAAAAACTACGCCAATAAAAAAAACGTTCGCCAAAAGAAGAACCTCACGCCAATAAGAAGAATCTCACGCCAATAAAAAAAACTTCACGCCAAAAGAAAAAAAACTACGCCAATAAAAAAAACGTTCGCCAAAAGAAGAACCTCACGCCAATAAAAAAAACTTCACGCCAAAAGAAAAAAAACTACGCCAATAAAAAAAACGTACGCCAAAAGAAGAACCTCACGCCAAAAGAAGAACCTCACGCCAATATAAAAAACGTACGCCAAAAGAAGAACCTCACGCCAAAAGAAAAAAAACTACGCCAATAAAAAAAACGTACGCCAAAAGAAAAATCCTCAAGCAAAAATGGTTGCATCATCAGTTTGTACTTATCTTCCACGTCCAAAACTATATCAACTATGAGGTTCAGATTTTCGTTTGGAGGACTAACACAAAAATAACTTTTCTTGTCTTTACTTGGTGCATAGAGAAGGGCGACATGTCATGTGCTATTAGTTACCTCCTCAGTAACTCGAACCTCCACTAATAATGTTCGTTTTAATATTTCTGTCTGGTTATGTGCTTTATCGTAAGTACTTGCAAGAGAAGAAAGAGAAGATTTTTTTTCTGGGTCAGGTGGTGGTGCCAAAAATTTACTACGAAGAATCTACTAGTTTTTAAAAGAATTATGAATTATTGTCTAATTATTTTATAGTTTATACAGTCTCACAGGACTATTATATATATATATATTCCTGTTGTTTTGTTAATTTTTTATCTGTGTTCTTGCAAATATGATCGTTTTAGTTTTGTGTATGTTGAAGTGTATTTACATTATCGAATGTTCGAGTTAAGCGAAGCTCCCTTATAAAACTTATAAAATATTATAGAATTCACTGAAAGAAGTTTCGTATATCAGTTTATGTTAGCCTTGATAATTCGTTTTCAACAATCGCGCTTATCTGGTTGATACATTTGTGAATAAACTCTCCATAATCACTAACATCTAGTTTCACAGTACATCCAGCAGAGCGTCTTGACGCACATCACCAGCAGATTGGGCATGCTGGTTCATAAAAAAACATCACCATCAGGTTCTTTTTCGGTCACAGGATTTTCTTCATCCAAAGGACGTCTGATATAATCTCGTCATTAGCCATTGTTGTCTCAGTGCCGATGACAGAATCATCCAGAGAGGTGATATCATTCGCGGTGGGCGTGGACCGAAGGCTTATCTAACTGGTCCTGGAGAATCTTTAAAGGGATCGTTGAAATTTCTGCTTTTTCAAAACAGTTACCAATAGTTTCAACTGTTATCTTTCCCCAAGCAACATCAAGCATGTTTATAGTATCCAGTGTTTTTTCTCTACGTCTTATAGTGGGCTTTCAGTGATGGTAGTTTCGAGTTTGTAGATGCAGAGATATTAGTTCAATTGAAACGGCCATTTATCAAGTCTTTTGAGTTTCATTTCCCGAGTAAAAAGTTCGGGTTATCCGAAGAAATTAGACAAAGAGAGGTTAAAAAATGGTTGGACTTAACAAATGTTCGAGTCACCCGAGGTTAGAGGTTCGAGTTAACGAGTGATTTTTATAAGGAAGTGTGAGAGAAGGTTCATAAGTGACCGAAGAAAATAGTTCTAGATAATAAAAGTTCCAGTCAACCGGTGTTCGAGTTACCGAGCAACTTGGCATGATACTTCTTTACACCAATAGAAACATTTTGAGCTTTGGACCCACTTCGTAACTACCCTCGTACAGTCTCCATGGCAACCAGACCAGTCCCATAACAAAATAACATTTTCCCCCAAAATTTTGGAATACTGCATCATTCGAAAGAACACAAAACACTGATACAATTTTTTGTTTAACGTGATCTGATTATATATAGTAAACATGATATAAGACTCCAAAGTTTAGTGATGACGCCATCGCCAGGAAAAGTTTCATGGGGTGTATTTAAAATGATTTATAGCCATATAGTATGATTGCCACCTGTTGAACCAGGAGCACTTCATCATGACTAGAATTTAAATTAAGCTAACTGTCGCTTTATACGAACTCGTCCGTCTAAAGAGAGTGTCCTGTGACTTTATTTAGGCGTGAATTTTATTGGCGTAGGTTTTTTCTTTTGGCGTAAAGTTTTTTTCATAGAGAGTATTATCGCAGCACTAAAATCAGAAGTTTGACACTCAGTGATAAATTAGACAGAACAAGCTGATTTGAATTTAGAGATGCAGTTAGGAATAGCGTTTACTTTTACCGCTAGAACAAAAAACAAATAAATGTCTAAAGAAACTGGAACATCAAACCTAATGCAAACAACGGATTATATTTCAGTTCCAAAATATTTATAATTGGCTATTCTACTGAAATAGCGTCAGTTAGCTAGTAAAAACCTGTCTCTAACCCTTTCCCTTTAGATATAGCTAAACATCAGAAGAATTTTTTCAAGCCTTGTACTAAAAATGTTTTTTCACGGCTGGGTCAGTATAACTTTTTATCATTCATATTCGTATGAATAAGTAAATGTAAATAAATGTAGCTTGCATTGAAGTTGGCCATAAATAATCAGACCATGTTTTATACAACAGATTTTATTAGCTGAAGAAAATATTATGTTGGTATGGGACTGGTCCAGTTGTTATGGAGAGCAGGGAAAGTAACAAAATGGTTACTAGGCGACCATCCTGTCAAATGTTAACTTTTAATCCCTAATTGCACATGACTTGATGTTCCCTCGCTGAGCAAAATAAAAAATCATCACTGAGGGAGATTTCAAGTTTGCTGATTCAGCAACCAGAGAAAATTTGGCACGTAAGCCACTAGGTACGTAGAGCGATAAGGTCATTAAACATTACATGGAAAATAGGGTATTATAATAGTCTAAAACGAATTTTATAACATGACAAAATTCCGACCAATCCACAGTAGTTACGTCCCATCACGTGATCAAACAATTTGCAAAATTAACTACAGTTATTATATGGTTACTATGGTAATAATATACGAACATAGAGGTTCATAATAGACTTCCACACCAGAGAGGTTTCTATTGACTATGGTAATAATAACTGGTTTTTTATTACTGTTTGTGTTAATACTAGATTGAAGTTTGATCAACAAATTGTTTAGGATAATTTTACAAAAGATATAATTTCTATCTACGATTCCCAGATGGAAGAGTAGCTTCCATATCATCATTTACAATCAGCTCGCTCCAATTTGCTTCAGACTACCATATTTCTGTTTTATAGTAGTTATTACAGCAGTTACCTAAAACAAACATTTATAACATTAGAAAATAGTGTTACGTATCGCCACATATCCTAAAATATTGCATTTCCAAAGATATGAAGAATATGAATCGCTTGTCAAATTTTATTTTAATTATCCTCCCACCTCCAATGAAAAGAGTGCATGCATGAAGAAGAGTGCATGCAACACAACATTTCTTCATTTAAGATGAACTCATAAATACAAATAGTAGCCTATTTTTCACTCAGGAAATAGCGTTTTGATGAAGTGAATGCTTTTTGTTATCAGTTCTTTTAGTTAAATTTTCAAGTGTTTTGTCTCTAGGAAACCTATAGTTTCGAGGTTTTTTCCACATGTCTATATAGCTCTCAGTATTACCCTAGATGTAGAAGATCCCATATTGTGCCTTAAATGGTGTAGCAATTAGTACTTTCGTGTGAAAGATACGTGCTCGAGATCGATACTCCACTGCAATGCGCTTTAAAAGCAGAATAAAAGCTCATTTGGAGCATTTAACTGACGGCACACTGGCCTATATTCATCTCTAGCGGTTAGTTAAATACCTATTTGCAATTAAGCAGGCAGAAGAAAAAACCGTTATGGCATGAAAGCCTAAAAACTTTAACTTCAACTGGCTTTAACGGCTTAAACAACCAGTGTTGCTTAGTTTTCAACAAAAACGTTGTTACTAGCTATCCTATTTTTTATATTTATTTATTTAGATAATATTTAGATAATAGGAACTTCTAAAATAACAAAATCAGTTAAACAATAAATTACATGGAAACATGCCGAAACTTGTTGACGAGGATTTAAAAAATCTATTTTGTCATCCAAAACACTCCAAGAAACGTAAAGGGCAAAGCTGAATAAGATTTAATTATAAGATCATTTTAAACTGAATATTTTTTTAAAGGTCATTTGAACCACATATTTACACACGATCAGTTTAAAACTCACAAAAACCGATAGCTACAGCAAAGAAATTGGGAAAACAATACATATTTAGAATTGGAATAAGTAAATAATTATTTTAAAATGAAAATATTCAAGCATGTTCAAATGACCATTGAAAATGACAGAGGTTTTTCAACAATCTCTTTACATGATCATTTTAAAATAATAATTCGTTTTCATTATTCTACCTTCAAATAATATTGCAAGCTGGATGACCTTGTCTTCTTGCTCTTTCTAAAAAACAAAATCCCAAATATTACCGGACGAATCACTACATGTCCTGTTTGTGAATTTTAAGGTTCATTAATAAAAATAAAGAAAAAATAAATGCAGAAATAACGCCATCGCTTCAGCATACTTGCCTTGACGTTTTAACACGTCACCGATGTTTGTTTTCGTTATCAGCGTGCTTGGATGTCGGCTTCCAAGTATTTCGTTCTGAATTTCGTGTACCTCTTCATATAACGTCATCGCTTCAGCATACTTGCCTTGACGTTTTAACACGTCACCGATGTTTGTTTTCGTTATCAGCGTGCTTGGATGTCGGCTTCCAAGTATTTCGTTCTGAATTTCGTGTACCTCTTCATATAACGTCATCGCTTCAGCATACTTGCCTTGACGTTTTAACACGTCACCGATGTTTGTTTTCGTTATCAGCGTGCTTGGATGTCGGCTTCCAAGTATTTCGTTCTGAATTTCGTGTACCTCTTCATTCAACGTCATCGCTTCAGCATACTTGCCTTGACGTTTTAACACGTCACCGATGTTTGTTTTCGTTATCAGCGTGCTTGGATGTCGGCTTCCAAGTATTTCGTTCTGAATTTCGTGTACCTCTTCATATAACGTCATCGCTTCAGCATACTTGCCTTGACTTTCTAAGATGACAGCGATGTTTGTTTTCGTTATCAGCGTGTTTGGATGTCGGCTTCCAAGTATTTCGTTCTCAATTTCGTGTACCTCTTCATATAACGTCATCGCTTCAGCATACTTGCCTTGACTTTCTAAGATGACAGCGATGTTTGTTTTCGTTATCAGCGTGCTTGGATGTCGGCTTCCAAGTATTTCGTTCTGAATTTCGTGTACCTCTTCATATAACGTCATCGCTTCAGCATACTTGCCTTGACCTTGTAACACGTCACCGATGTTTGTTTTCGTTATCAGCGTGCTTGGATGTCGGCTTCCAAGTATTTCGTTCTCAATTTCGTGTACCTCTTCATATAACGTCATCGCTTCAGCATACTTGCCTTGACGTTTTAACACGTCACCGATGTTTGTTTTCGTTATCAGCGTGCTTGGATGTCGGCTTCCAAGTATTTCGTTCTGAATTTCGTGTACCTCTTCATATAACGTCATCGCTTCAGCATACTTGCCTTGACTTTCTAACACGACAGCGATGTTTGTTTTCGTTATCAGCGTGCTTGGATGTCGGCTTCCAAGTATTTCGTTCTGAATTTCGTGTACCTCTTCATATAACGTCATCGCTTCAGCATACTTGCCTTGACGTTTTAACACGTCACCGATGTTTGTTTTCGTTATCAGCGTGCTTGGATGTCGGCTTCCAAGTATTTCGTTCTGAATTTCGTGTACCTCTTCATATAACGTCATCGCTTCAGCATACTTGCCTTGACGTTTTAACACGTCACCGATGTTTGTTTTCGTTATCAGCGTGCTTGGATGTCGGCTTCCAAGTATTTCGTTCTGAATTTCGTGTACCTCTTCATATAACGTCATCGCTTCAGCATACTTGCCTTGACGTTTTAACACGTCACCGATGTTTGTTTTCGTTATCAGCGTGCTTGGATGTCGGCTTCCAAGTATTTCGTTCTGAATTTCGTGTACCTCTTCATATAACGTCATCGCTTCAGCATACTTGCCTTGACGTTTTAACACGTCACCGATGTTTGTTTTCGTTATCAGCGTGCTTGGATGTCGGCTTCCAAGTATTTCGTTCTGAATTTCGTGTACCTCTTCATATAACGTCATCGCTTCAGCATACTTGCCTTGACGTTTTAACACGTTAGCGATGTTTGTTTTCGTTATCAGCGTGTTTGGATGTCGGCTTCCAAGTATTTCGTTCTGAATTTCGTGTACCTCTTCATATAACGTCATCGCTTCAGCATACTTGCCTTGACTTTCTAAGATGACAGCGATGTTTGTTTTCGTTATCAGCGTGCTTGGATGTCGGCTTCCAAGTATTTCGTTCTGAATTTCGTGTACCTCTTCATATAACGTCATCGCTTCAGCATACTTGCCTTGACGTTTTAACACGTCACCGATGTTTGTTTTCGTTATCAGCGTGCTTGGATGTCGGCTTCCAAGTATTTCGTTCTGAATTTCGTGTACCTCTTCATATAACGTCATCGCTTCAGCATACTTGCCTTGACGTTTTAACACGTCACCGATGTTTGTTTTCGTTATCAGCGTGCTTGGATGTCGGCTTCCAAGTATTTCGTTCTGAATTTCGTGTACCTCTTCATATAACGTCATCGCTTCAGCATACTTGCCTTGACTTTCTAACACGACAGCGATGTTTGTTTTCGTTATCAGCGTGCTTGGATGTCGGCTTCCAAGTATTTCGTTCTCAATTTCGTGTACCTCTTCATATAACGTCATCGCTTCAGCATACTTGCCTTGACGTATTAACACGTCACCGATGTTTGTTTTCGTTATCAGCGTGCTTGGATGTCGGCTTCCAAGTATTTCGTTCTGAATTTCGTGTACCTCTTCATATAACGTCATCGCTTCAGCATACTTGCCTTGACGTTTTAACACGTCACCGATGTTTGTTTTCGTTATCAGCGTGCTTGGATGTCGGCTTCCAAGTATTTCGTTCTGAATTTCGTGTACCTCTTCATATAACGTCATCGCTTCAGCATACTTGCCTTGACTTTCTAACACGACAGCGATGTTTGTTTTCGTTATCAGCGTGCTTGGATGTCGGCTTCCAAGTATTTCGTTCTCAATTTCGTGTACCTCTTCATATAACGTCATCGCTTCAGCATACTTGCCTTGACGTTTTAACACGTGACCGATGTTTGTTTTCGTTATCAGCGTGCTTGGATGTCGGCTTCCAAGTATTTCGTTCTGAATTTCGTGTACCTCTTCATATAACGTCATCGCTTCAGCATACTTGCCTTGACCTTTTAACACGTCACCGATGTTTGTTTTCGTTATCAGCGTGCTTGGATGTCGGCTTCCAAGTATTTCGTTCTGAATTTCGTGTACCTCTTCATATAACGTCATCGCTTCAGCATACTTGCCTTGACTTTCTAAGATGACAGCGATGTTTGTTTTCGTTATCAGCGTGCTTGGATGTCGGCTTCCAAGTATTTCGTTCTCAATTTCGTGTACCTCTTCATATAACGTCATCGCTTCAGCATACTTGCCTTGACTTTCTAAGATGACAGCGATGTTTGTTTTCGTTATCAGCGTGCTTGGATGTCGGCTTCCAAGTATTTCGTTCTCAATTTCGTGTACCTCTTCATATAACGTCATCGCTTCAGCATACTTGCCTTGACTTTCTAAGATGACAGCGATGTTTGTTTTCGTTATCAGCGTGTTTGGATGTCGGCTTCCAAGTATTTCGTTCTGAATTTCGTGTACCTCTTCATATAACGTCATCGCTTCAGCATACTTGCCTTGACGTTTTAACACGTCACCGATGTTTGTTTTCGTTATCAGCGTGCTTGGATGTCGGCTTCCAAGTATTTCGTTCTGAATTTCGTGTACCTCTTCATATAACGTCATCGCTTCAGCATACTTGCCTTGACGTTTTAACACGTCACCGATGTTTGTTTTCGTTATCAGCGTGCTTGGATGTCGGCTTCCAAGTATTTCGTTCTGAATTTCGTGTACCTCTTCATTCAACGTCATCGCTTCAGCATACTTGCCTTGACGTTTTAACACGTCACCGATGTTTGTTTTCGTAATCAGCGTGCTTGGATGTCGGCTTCCAAGTATTTCGTTCTCAATTTCGTGTACCTCTTCATATAACGTCATCGCTTCAGCATACTTGCCTTGACTTTCTAAGATGACAGCGATGTTTGTTTTCGTTATCAGCGTGCTTGGATGTCGGCTTCCAAGTATTTCGTTCTGAATTTCGTGTACCTCTTCATATAACGTCATCGCTTCAGCATACTTGCCTTGACTTTCTAAGATGACAGCGATGTTTGTTTTCGTTATCAGCGTGCTTGGATGTCGGCTTCCAAGTATTTCGTTCTCAATTTCGTGTACCTCTTCATATAACGTCATCGCTTCAGCATACTTGCCTTGACTTTCTAAGATGACAGCGATGTTTGTTTTCGTTATCAGCGTGTTTGGATGTCGGCTTCCAAGTATTTCGTTCTCAATTTCGTGTACCTCTTCATATAACGTCATCGCTACAGCATACTTGCCTTGGATACGTAATACGTTGGCAAGGTACGACTTAGTTTTCACACAATCTGGATGTCGTTGTCCAAGAACGTTTACTTGCATTTTGGATACTTCCTTCAATTTTGTTTTAGCTTTCAGAATGAAGCCGCTATTCATTTCTAGTATTGCTAATTCTGTGTTTGCATTCATTGTTATTGGATGTGATTTCAGCAAGAACATATCAACTTGTTTCTTCAATGCTGTCGCAACATGCATAGCTTCAGATGGTTTTCCTGCAAATCTCAATGCATTTGATAGCTCAAGTTTAACGTGATATGTTTCCGGGTTGTTTTCACCACAGTTAGTTGAAACATTTTCGTATAATGTTTGAATTGTTTCTAGTGCTTGTTTATAATTACCCTTTTGTAAATAAACTCTGGTAAGACATAGTTGCAATCCCTTTTTATGTTCTTGTAAGTTCATAGCGTTTAGTATCGCCTCTACTTTTTGCATATTTCCAGTCCATAATAGATACCGGATTTTTAAGACTTTGATTTTTAATTGACGGTTACTGTCAATACCAGGATCATCGAATGCTGGATTGTCAAGTATAATATTCAATTTATTGAGATTTTGTTTAGCATCTAATATGCAAAGTCCATATAGATAATATATTTTTGCTTGGATATTTACTTCCATCATTTTTGTATTATTTTCATTGATAATCTCTTCGAGGATCTGCATGCATTGCTGGTATTCTCCATTTTTGTGAAAAGAATTAGCTTTCAAGTAGTTAATATATACCATTCCTTCATCAGAAAACGAAACATGCTTCGCCCATCCAGTTAACAAGTCAACTGCATTGGAGAATTGCCCACGGTTGAATAGAGCTCGAACTGAACTTTTAACAAGGCCAAGAAAGTGATCATTGTTTTCTATTGCAATGGAATTTGATGTCAAGCATTGGAACAGGTGGTTTAACCACAAATCCCCAAAGTTAAAATGCTTTTGATTACTATCCTGAATGGCCGTTTTGCACATTTTAATAACTTCCTCCACTGCCTTTCGTTTCTCTTGTGTTGACATTGAATTGAAAACGACTGATTGTAACAGCGAATGAATAGATATTTCTTCCGTATTTGTTGCTCCAATCTGAATTAAAGAATATTTAGATAAGGTGTATATTGCGTTTTTCAACGCCTTTTCCCCAACACCATCCAGTTTTTGAAGGAATTTTTGGCTAATCGACTTTCCATCGATAACTGACAAGATATACATAATTCGTGTAGCAGTTTCATCTGCTTTTAATTCATTCAAGGCCATGTCCCATGTAGTGGACATGACTTTGTTTGTATTGATGTTATAGTTTTCTGGATCTTCTGCCCACATGTCGTCAGAATATGTGTTAAATAATTCGACGTAATTGCGAACAGAAAGTTTCCTGGAGTGTATGTAGGCTACGGCCAGCTGCAAAGCTAGCGGAAGATATCCCATAAGATAAGCTAACTTTTCGTAAAATTGTAACGCTTCCCCACCAAGTTGTGCCTGGAGAATCCTAACAGCCCCATCTTCATTTAAAGGAAGTAAATGTAAAGTTGCGAAATCTTGCCCCCATTGCAAATACTGGGTGGTGATCACAATATCACCATTGTAATTTTGCATTTGAGGGAGATAGTTTTTTATTCCTGCATAATCCTGGACGTTGTCCAACACAAGCAAATGCTTTCTCTGTGATAAGAAATCATGTACACGTTTGACCGTAATGCCTCCATCGATAATTACGCCGTTTTTATCTACGGATGACAGGCCAATGATTTGTGAAATATCCAGAAAGCCCTTTTCGATTGTGTTTTGATTTTCTGCGTTGATAAAAAGTATGTTCCCTTCATAATAGTGTTTATACTGATGGCAGTAAACTCGGGTTAATTCGGATTTCCCAACACCCGAAAGTCCGAATATTACTGCCTTGTTCGAATTTCCATTCGTTAATGCTTGATGGAGTCGAAAAAGTTCATCATCTCTTCCGTCAAAGTTGTGAATGGCATTTTTCAAGCCAAATTCTATTCGGACATTGTCGTTATATAGAGGACGGTTGATAATCCGATCTAGGTCATCTTGCTTGCATCCTAACCCAAGTAAACATTTGCAAAATCTATTGATGGTTTGTTGAAAATCTTTATCCGTTGTTTCTGAACCACGGTGAGCCAGCTCATTCCGTAGTTTTCTTAATTCATCAATTAGATTTTCGTGGTTGGTACTTAGAACACAACAGTTGCGTAGAATCAAAGTTATTAACGTAATGTCCAAATCTGACACAGAAGTTTCCAAAGATGGTGGAAATAATAGGTTCCATTGCGTTTGTCTTATTATTTTATCCTTCTTCAGTTTCAACAGTTTCGCTTCATGCTTATTTAAAAAGTTGTAAAACCCTTTTGCATCTCTTGGCGCAGCATATACATCGTGCAACAGCTCAATCAATTGGATTAAACCAAAGTAATTAAAGATGTCCAGTCTAATACGTCGCTTCTGTTCAACGGGATCCATTTTTATCTAAATAGAAGAAAGAAAATTGCAAGAGATAACACCGCATAAACAACTGTGTCAAATTGAAAGATATTAAACATGAATTTGTTGAAGGTGTGCTAAATATTCATTAGTGTGAACCAGCCTTAAGAGTTGGTCAATTTTTGTATACAAAACAGCACATCCAATTGAAATGAGGGTAAATCCAAAGGGGGTAATCCATAGAAAGATGCCTGTGAATTAATTATTTTTTATAAACGATAAGATATATGTTTATGCGATCAGAATGACGTATACGTTATCTAAAGTATGCGTTCTGTGAAGTTTGTGTCTACGTTATGTAAAGTATGTATGCAAAGTTTTTGACGTCTTAACATTTTGTGACGTCATCGACGTGAATGTTTTTAAACATGAATGAATTTTGATAGTGATGACCTTGAAGGGTCACAATTGCTGTTCTTAAAATGACAGTTTCCTTAGTGACAGTTTTGCAGTCTGCACTGTAAATCTTTTCTGGTATGCTTATTTGAGTAGATTTTGGTATTTGGCTAAGCGCGTCCAAAAGAAGCATGCTGCTGCTGTTTGTACACAGCATCTCCTGTCACAATGCAAACGTGCACTTGACATATAATTCCTTTTTTCTGATTGTAAAACGGGTTAACTGAGGTTGATTTATTTAAACAACCTCTTGACACGCACCTAGCTTATAGTATGTTTATAGTATAGCTTTATTATAGTATGACAGTGCCTGGTATGATTTATATATACAGGATTCTGGATATTTATAGACCTAGGCTTGGTATTTTCTGTATGTTTTTCAGCTTTCAAATTTAATACAGTTTGAACTTGTTTAAAACGAAAAAGCGACTTTAATACGGCGTATCTCACCCGAAGATGCCTCCCCCCATCTCGCCAAAGAGGAAAGAGGGAGCCCTAGAAACCCTTACTTTAATGGGAGAAACTTTCGCGAGTTTTTCAACTCGCGAATTTTATGGGATTTACTTTCGCGAATGCCACTTTCGACAAAATTTCGCGGGATTTATTTTCGCGAATGGAGATTTTGAAAAATTTTTACGGAATAAACTTTCGCGAATTGCCTTAAATTTTCACAAATTTTTTTATTCATAGATCAAGTTTTTAGTCTTTAAATCCTTTCACAAGGCTTTATGTTGGAACCTTTAGCTAACCCTCCCGGACATAGCAAAGAGCAATACAACGGTTACAATAACACAACTTTCTTTTGAATAAAAGTAGTAGAAATAGTGTCTATTCATCATCATCTAACTCTTTCAAAAAGATCAAACGCTCCTCTCTCATCACCCTCCATCTGCCATATTTCATCTTCTGCTTCGTCTTCTTCATTGATAACGTCGATAAACTCATTTTCTATGTCCATACCACAAAGTGCGGACATGTTAACAGATAATTCTGTGCTATCTTGCACCATCGGATCTATGTCCTGAAATGGATCAAGTGATGGTAATTTAGATGAACCCATTTTGATTGCGTCTGCGATCCCAGAAGCTCGCCATCCCCCATCAATAATTTCTTTACATTCTTGCGAGGTTAAGTTGTTGTACATATTTGTCACCCACTCAGCGTGCAAGGGCTTCAGCACTGACAAACGAAGCTTCACATCGACTTCCTGTAAAGGAGTTTGATGCTCAAGTTGGTCAGAAATTTGAGCAATGTGCCATTCATTAAAACGTTTCGCCAAAAACTTTTTTGCATAGCCGCTTACCGTTAGATCTAAGGGTTAATAGTATTTTGTCATGTTAGTGTGTACTGTAGTAACCAAGATATTGTTCTTTGCAAAATTATCCAAAACTTCGGCTGTCATCTGACCTTTGAAAACATCGAAAATAACCAGGGCTTTTTGATCGCTACTCAAAGATTTTGCTTCTCTTTCCTTCTTCACATACAGTACAACGATTTCTTCTAGAAACTTAGACGCTTCTAAGCTGTTTGAAAAATGCTTTTGGTTGACACTCAAGGAGAACCCATCAGGGAATTTGTACCTTGGAAGACTTTGGACGGTTTAGAACACGGAACAATCTTGAGAGGTGTTTGATCAAAATTTATGACCATCGAATTGGGTATTGAATGATTTTCAATCTTTGAAACGATTTCATACAGAAACACATACTCTATTTCTTTTCTTGCCGCATCTGGGATATCGACTTTGGTTGAAGTGTGTCTTCGGCGGACATAACCCATTCGCCGGAACAAGCTTTGAGCCCATGACGACGATTCGAGGTCAAGGTCTGCTGTCAAGCCAGGGTTCTGTTTGATTAAGGCTTTTGCTGCATTCGTTGCAACCGCGCGGGTGATGACTGAACCACGGCTGAAAAGAGCTTTTATGAAGCTTTGTACTTTCGCATCAAGTTCTCCCAACAGTAGTGGTCTACCAGGTTTGTTTCCAGATCGATATCTCGGTAACGTTTTTGCAACTTCTCGACTTTCCTTTTTGGGCTTTTTGACTTCGTTCTCCTATCGCTTTTTGAATTCGCGAACCGTGCTTTCCTTGATACTTGGGAATTGTGTGCGGAATTTTCTCACAGCAGCAGCGTTACCATTTTCCGATGAATACTTTCCAATTAAATAACGATCTTTGTCAGTCCATCTCGTGTAGGTTTTAGGTTTGGTTTCTTTTTGTGTAACTTTTTGTACAACAGCAAATTCAACAGCACCAAGCAAAGTATCTGACTGGTCCGCCTCAGAATTATCAAAAAAAAAACAACAGATATTTTTATTTACAATATGGTCAGAAATCGCTGACATAACCATGACATAATGTAAGTTATAATTATTAATTTTCTTATCTAAAATATATGTAGCTGGATTTTCATCTGTCTTCTTGTTCTGAGATGTTTCAGGAACTTTCTTTCTTTCTTTCTCTTTCATATTTTTTCTTAAAAAAGACATTGTGATCCTCGAAAATTTTACAATTGAGAACACTTCATTTACTATCTTTATTCCTTATGGCTATTTTCGAACGTGTAGTAATTTATTGTTCCTTATCAAAAATAGAATATTCGAATTATATGAAATCCTCGATGTTTGTCGTGTTTTCTGGTTTAAAAATAATGTCGACCATTGAAAAAGAGTTTGATGCCGCCATACGAGGTTACCATTACTACAAGAAATATTGGGAACCAAAAGAAAGCGAAAAATTGATTTGTAGTCATGAGACCGATAACTCATTCGATGTATTTGCGATCCGAACATGTGACACAGGAGGCAAAACGGTTGGTCATCTACCACGTGAGCTGTCCAGAGTGACAAAGTTTTTAATGGATCGAGGCGCTAATATTACTGGTGTCCTTACACAAACACGTTACAGGAGATCTCCGCTAGTGCAAGGGGGGCTTGAAATTCCTTGTTTGGTTAAGGTAGTAATGCGCCCTACTTTAATAAACATTCGTTTATTGGATCGATATATAGAACTGGTTAAAACAGTATATTCTGAGCCTGAAAATCCAGAATTTCTTGGTTCTATTTTTGGGAATGAACTATCTCTTGATTTTGGTGACAGCGAAGAAACAAACAAAGCGGCAAAGCCTAAGCTACCCAGTAAAAGAAAAGATAAAATACCGGAAGAAAGCAAGAACCGGGACATCCGAGAAATGTTTCGGCAAGCATCATCCTCGAACATCAAAAGTCCGTGTCCTCCAAAGAAAATAGTTGTAATTGATATAGATGATGATTAGAATACAAGAAAATGTTATTTTAAATTATTTGTAATCATTTACTCCATGCCACAAAATTATAATATACAATAAAATTTTTAAATGAAAGGTACTTTTATTGACAAAAATCGGAACTTGAAATAATCGGAACTTGAAATAATATACAGAATGAATTAAAGCCTTAAACCATTTTTAAAATTTTATGTTTTTGAAAAACATTTCGACGGGATTTATTTTCGCGAATGGCCAAAATGAAAAATTTTCGCGGGATTTATTTTCGCGAATGGCCAAAATGAAAAATATTTTGGGATTTACTTTCGCGAATTTGCCCAAAATTCGCGAAATTCGCTAAAGTTTCTCTCGCGAAAGTTTCTCCCATTAAAGTACTTACGCTTGTGGTGAACAGAGAAATAGCAAGACATAAACTCTCAAATCTCAGATCTCATTTGTTTGACATCTTAAAGGGGTGTTTCACCTTAATACCTATGAGACAACAAATAAATGCTACAGACAAATGTTAATAAAACGTTATTTGAACGCCAAGTGTTAGAAAGATTAATAATTTGATTGACATGATCTGAAAATAATGATTATATATGGCTATAGATATATGTTGTCATATTTAATAACAGCAATTTAGTTGCTTCGTGTGAAAGACGTACGACGTGCTGTTCATTTTGAAAACGAAGCGTTGGCTGCTCCAGCGCTACTATCTTATTGCAAGACAAATATGCTGAGTCAACTGATTATAATTAAATGCAAGATTTAAATCGTTTTAATTCAATTTCATTCAATTTAAGATGAATACGGTGACTGAATCGTAATAATCTTTCCCACTGTATTAGTTACTCCCATCAATCTCAGTGGGCAAAATCTTCGGAAGTCTATGAGGAGGAGTGTTTTCTATAAGAATGGCAAGCAATACCACCTTCTGCTTCAATAAAAAAACACTCTTCCACAGAGTCTTTTTGAAGATTTTGCCCACTGGGATAGTTTTTTATAGCATCAAATGTAAAATCTTATTACATTTTCTTTTCTCTTTCATACTGTACAGTCAACAAATTTGTCTCGAAGAGAATTAAATTGAATTAAATACGGTAGAAATCTTGCACTAAATCTATTTCAGCCATCACATTTTCCCGCATCAAACTGAAAAGATTCAGCAAGAAATGCTTACCCGACCGTTTATCAAGTAGGCATCATGTAAAATATGCACCATTAGCTTACATCCAGAATTAAATGTATGTTCAAAAACGATGATTAAATGGACCTAACCAAATTTTTGTTTAAACATCATATTAAGGCTAAAGCACGGTTCCCACTAAGCGTTTATCAGCGTTTCCTAAACGTTAGTTTTAACTTTAAACGTATCTTTATAAACGTTATTACAGCTGGTGTTTAATATCAAATCGTTTCGATATTAAATGTTATTTAAAGTTGGACATGAAATCTTATGTAACAAATCACCATAAATCATTATAAAACAAAAAAATCAATGAAGAATCAAAAAAGAAAAATTTCTCCCTTGATCATAGCATAGTGGAATTATTATATGATTTAATTCGATTCGAGGGAAAATGCAATGACTGGACATAGTAAGTTTGACGAAAGATAAAATCACAAAATATTGAATGGAATATAGTACTATGTAGAAGTTTAGTACTAAATTTAAATTCGAATGCATATATCTACTTGAAAAAGCCTCTTAAAATCGCTTGAAAGCAGTTAATACATATCATCATCTGACACTTTTGATATTTTGTTTTGTTTTTGTTTGATATTTCCTAAATGGTCAGATTTACTGAAATAAAATAAAAAAACACCTTAAAAGAGCTTTTAATTTTTCGAATGTGACCACAGATGTCACCAGTTAGCTAAGTAAGTTGTTATTTTTGTTATTTATTAACTTATTTATCTTTCTCTATTTATTTATTTATCTAATGTATTTATTAGTTATAGTTAGTGACATCAACATGCATTAAAATTAAAATTCGTAATTTACTTACAGGGGTGGACAATCTTGAAAATTTCCTTCGAGACCAATTAGAGCTGGAACAAGAATGTATACTTCAGGAATGTGTTCATATATTTCCAACACTGAAAAAATAATTCATTTTCAGTTGAAGTTCAGAGAAATATTTTTGTAATCCATTGAATTTTTTTAACCTTGAATGTAAATAAAAAGTACAAAAAGAAATATATTCTTAAAACTTACAGTCAATGCTGCTCTCCCTTCCGTTTTTCAGCGGTCCTTTCGAGATAAAAACTGTATTGATGATGATGCCAACCTTTACCACGTGTATAGCCTTGTACCTGAACATACAACAGTAGTTAAGAATAACGTAGAGCAAATTTTTCAAGTAAAAAAAAGTGTTCTAAAATTTGTAAATAGTCACCCAATAAAACCGAATATTTGAAAGGAACAATCTAAATTCAACTCAATAGACGATTTTAATTTACTCACAGATTTTTAGACAACCTTTGATTTCTTTTGAAACCAATTAAAGTTGGAACAAGAATGTATACTTCAGGGATTTATATACTTTCCACCACTGAAAAAAATAATCAATTTTCAGATGGAAGAGTATCTCAGATTAAAGCAGATAATTTTGTGATCTCATGTGGATTTGGAAAATCGGAATTCCAATAAAAAAGTGCACAATCAAATACAGCTTTATAACTTACAGTCAAATGTTGATCTCCTTTCCCCTTTTCAGTAATCCTTCAAGGTGATAACTGTAATGATGATGATGCAAAACTTTTCGACAACATATATCGCGTACACTTGAAGATGTCACAGTAGTTACAGAAAACTTAGAGGTTCTAATAAAATGTGTTCTAGTAAAAAAATAAATTGTTACTGTAAATAAAAATTGAGATAACTTTAACAAATAGTCACCCAGTAAATCTTTAAAAAGGACTGTTGAAACTCAAATTCAATATGCCATAATATTTTTATTCTTGATTAACTTACAGCGGCAGACAATCTTGAAAATTTTCTTGGAGGGCAATAAAGGCTGGAAGAAGAATGTAAACTTCAGGGATACACTAATATGGGTTCCAATGCCTAAATAAAATTTTCATTTTCAGTTGAACAATATCCCAAGTTCATAGAAATATTTTTGTGATCTCAATGAGTTTCAATAAGCCGAACGGAAATAAAAAGTACAAAGAAATATATTTTTATAACTTACGGTCGATGCTGCTCTCCTTTCCTATTTTCAGCTATTCTTCAAGATGAAAAATGTATTGATGATGATGCGAAACTTTGCCACAACATGTATAGCCTACATGCCTGAAGATACAACAGTAGTTAAAAATAACGTAGAGCTTATAGTAAATTCTGTTTTTAAAGTAAAGAAGTGGTAAAATTTGTAAATAGTTGCCCAATAAAACCGAATATTTGAAAGCAACAATCTAAATTCAACTCAATAGATGAAATAAAATTAGGATTCTTAATTTACTCACAGATTTGGACAACCTTGAAGATTTCTTTTAAAACCAATTAAAGCTGGAACGAGAATGTATACTTCAGGGATGATATGCTTTCCAATGCTGAAAAAATAATCAATTTTCACAGATTGAAAAGTATCTCCAGATTCAACCAAATTTGATTTGGGCAATCGGAATGCAAATAAAAAGTACACCAAAAAATACAGTTCTATAATTGACAGTCAAGTGCTGTTCTCCTTTCCGCTTTTCAGTACTCTTTCAAGATGAAGATAGTAATGATGATGCGAAACTTTCCCACAGCATATAGGCCTTACGACTGAAAATGTCACAGTAGTTACGAAATACTTAGTGCTTATAGTATAATATTAAAATAAAAATAAAAATAAAATTTGTGGGCAGATTCAACCCACAAGGACAGGAGATAATAACAGTTGATCTTGAAAACAAAAATACCATGCAATGACATTAAAGCAGGATTTTCACTTCAAAAAATAATACCTGTATCAGCACGTACTGTATCATTGAGCATGCGCATTGATTGTAATTTGGAAATACGCATCCCAAAAAAATAAAGTTGCATTGGATTCAACTTTTTTTTTGCAATACGCGTATCACTGAAAAAGGTAATCTGCAGTTTTGCATGAATATTCAATAAAAAAAATAAGAACACATTTTCTGCAAAAGCTAAAAGAGCAAACAAGGGAGTTTCTTTGCAGCTGGAACTCATTTGGCAAGATCAAATATATATTATGTCATATAAATTTCTAGATATGTGACGGTTTGAGGGAAAATCATTACAAGTTATAATTACTGATAAATTTATCAGTATACTGATAAGAAAACAATAGATTTTATCAATAATTACTTCGGTTTATCAGTAATTACTGAAAAATTTATCAGTATTATAACTAATTTATCAGTAATTATCAGTATGAATCAATATTTATCAGTATTTATCAGTATTTGATTATAAATTATCAGTAATACTGATAAATTCATCAGTAACAATCAGTTACTTGCTGATTATTTACGCATAAATTATCAATAATCAAATTGGAAACTGCGAAAAAACGTGAGTATAAGTATGAGTACTCAGTGAAAATACAGGTCCATTTTAGCCTGGTTGTTTCTCCTGCTTCTTGAATATTTGGCTTGCCAACTTAGGGATCGTCTCAAAAAGTTTGTCTTATTTCGGCGTTTTCATTTTCGTCCTTAATTTGCACCAAATCATCCTTGAAAGTGCTTGAATTTGAAAATATAATTGACCTGAAAGTGTAGCAAAATCAACCTAAATTAGACCTTATAATCATTCCTTAAACCACAACGAATTTCGTACTATCGTCCCAAATTCGTCCTAAATTCGCTCATTGTTTCATGTAAACTTCAGCTTTAGAAATAACATTGAAATATAAATTGAGTGCACTCTTTGTTGTACGAGCGTTTTATACAAAATAATGATAACTTTAAAATAATCGGACGCTATGCTAGTGTTCAAGATTGATCGACAAAGAAAACAAATTCCCTAGAATGTTTTGGCTTTTTTTAAACTACGTGGTTATATATAACATGGAAAAATATAAAAGAATTGCATGTATTATATAGATTTTGTGAATGTAAATATAGCTTTAAAAATTAGCTTTAGCACTTGTGTATGAAGAAAAAATATTTCAATGGAACAACTCACTGTCTTTTGTTCAGAATACCTGTTCTGTGTATTGAGTTGAAACAAAAGTTGTTGACATAATTATTATCATAATAAATAATTAATTACAGGAAAGATATTTAATAGTGGGTCTCCCATTGTTAGCTTAGTGTGAATCAATTTTTAATACACAAGGGATTAAAGAGTTATTCCTTTTCAAAATCTAAGGACAGCTTTATACAACCGCATAATCGCTGTGTCGAATTAAATTACTTTTATTTGGGTAAAATGTAGCAAAAATGCGACAGTCATTTTATACAAGTTTTTTTGCTGAATATCAAATTCAACATGGCTTTAGACAGCCGCATAAATGCTGCATGAATTTTTCACCGTGCTCACATTTACTTAATTAAAGTGCGGATTTTTTTTTTTTAACATACTAAACAATTCAACCATGCACAAGTTACTTTCAAAGTAAAATGGCTGCTGTAAACAAACAACATAATTATATAATTATAATTATATTGTTGAGTACGCTAAATATATATGTAACTATAAAAAAATCATACCATTACAGATATATCTTCTGTCTCCATTTTTTTCTGTTGACCACGTGCAGAAAATTTTGAGGCTGTTATAACTACCGCAGAAATATCAACTCTGCGCATGCGTAATTTATCAGTTTCGTGTGTTTCTTCCACACTGTTCTATCGAGTTGTTACTAAATTCGACTATTATGCAGCTGTATAAAGTGGTGCCGAATTTATGCTGAAGATTGCTGTTTTATTCGACAAAGTCTGCTGCACTTAATTCATTATGTCGCACTTCATTAATTTTTCGCTTCATACAGTCGCATTTAATAAGTAATTTAATTCGACACAGCGATTATGCGGCTGTATAAAGCTGTCCTAACATCTGTAAAATTTAAGCTACATTTCCATTATAGAAATGTCAATTGAAATAGGAATTTTGATCAGAATCCTACTCTCTAAAAAAAGATTATTGGTTTCATAAAGAAATATATATATAATTTGAAATTATTCTTCTTTTTCATTAATGTAAGAGCAGCAATATCTGGAAAAAAGATACTAAAAAACGCTTTTGTATGTGTGTAAATGGGACTCCAAATAATCATTATTGTAAACAAAAATATTTCTCCTTAAACGCTCAATTTTAGGAAGTTCTTGTTTTGTGGCAAGTTGTTTAAAATTTGTTTCCTTTTTAAAATTACATGTATTGCATCGAACATACCGTACAGTATTTTGTACTGCTCGTGTATGAAAAGAGTGAAGTGGAAATCCTGCTTAAGTCTAATGTTTCTTAAACATGTGATTCTATTAATTATTTACAACAGTTGCTAGGTTAGTTGATTATAATATTATATCCATTGACACCAATACGTTTTTTATGTATCAGCAAAGATTTTTTATGTAAATAACATAATAATTTTTTAGATGAAGAAAATTATCTTGACAATCACACGACCTATTTTATCCAATTGAAGCTTACAGCCGTAATCTGGCCACAGGGTTGAACCTTCTATCTTGAAAGTTTCTAGAAAGTTTCACAGTGGGTGAGAGTGAGGGGAAAAGGGGATTGGATTCCTAAAATCGAGGTAAGATTCGAAATTAGTCTCCCAGTAAAACTGAGTCTTTGAAGTCTAAAGTTAACTCAAGATGTAATAAAAGTGGAATTTTTGATTTACCCACAGGTGTGGACTATAGGGTAATCAGCGGCGGATCCAGGGTGTCAAAAATTGTGGAGGAGTACTGTTGTCCTAAATAATAATTCATATACATTTTCAGCTTGAAAGAAACATTTTTGTGATTTGATTGGGATTTGGAAAAATTAAAATATTTTCATAAGTTACAGTTAATGCTGCTCTCCTTTCCGTTTTTTGTATTCTTCAAGATAAAATCTACGTTGATGATGCAAAACTTTCCCACAACATATAGCTCTTTACGAAAAACTAAGGTCTTTTATATTCGAAGTTACAGTCACCCAGTCAGATGCAATAATATTGGTTTTCTTGATTTACTTACAGCGACGGACAAGCTTGAAGATTTCCTTTGCAGCCAATAAAAGGTGAAACAAGAATGTATACTTCAGGGATGTCTTCATATACTTTTCAATCCTGAAAAAAGAGTTGAAGAGTATCTCAGATTCAAACCAATATTTTTCTGACTTATTTGAGAATTGTAAAAAAAAACGGATTATAAAATGAAAAGTACGAAAATAAAAAAAATAATTTACTTACAGTCAAAATAGTTTACTTACAGTCAATGCAGTTCTCTTCTCCGTTTTTACGTAATAAACCTTCGAAAGATGGAAGCTATATTGATGATCATGGGATCATGCGAAACTTTCCCACATCATAATGGACCGGCCACCGACCACTTGCCACCGACCACCGACCAAGCGACCAGAAAAAACCGACCACCGACCCCGACCATTAAAGGCGCAACACGGTTTTCTTTGAAATTAAAAAGAAATTAAAGGTGCGTATTAATCATGGTGCACCATAAATTTAATTAATATGTAAGTGTCGACATGCATGCGATGCAATAAGAATTGATCAAAAAAATTAATTTCTGTTTAGAGAAATTCGGAATTTTATACTCAAAATTGTGGTAGTTCGGTATGTCTTTAATGTCAAAATCATGAGAAGTATGTTTTAATATCTACGTACCTTTAATCCGACGTTCTTTATCGTATATTCCTATTCTGTTGTCCTAAATTCCGTTCCAGTCCAAATCCAAGTTAAGCAAAAGATGTGAAAAAAATTTCGATAATGATTCTGAATCCATCTATGTCAGTTTTCTTCGTTTCTAACATTATTTTCAATCAAGCTTTTCTTTGCGTGACTAACTGCAGAAATCAAGAAGAAGCCACGTGGTGGCGGAGGATGAAATATACAAGTGCGCATGTTTTTGAGCCAATGTTCCAATTCTTTAACAACTCCCACGCAAATCAAATGTCAAACACAAACTTTATTCGAAGCTTCTTCTCCACACAGTTCTGCAAAAATAAAACATTTTCCATGTAGAAATTTTAAGATGAGATGAGATATACAATGTTTGCGTGTAAGCCTATTATTTCCGTAACTTACGGAGTAGCTTGTAATGTGTCTCTTCCTTAGAGTCATAGAACAAAATTATTCATTTTGTTATTTATTAATGATCCTCCTTTATTTGAATAAAAAAAGTGATCGTTTTGTACGTTGTTATTTGGTCATGCAGGATTCCCTTACATTTGCATAACTTACGCGACTGTGTCTTGACAAAAACAACCGGTCTATGACATGATAAATTTTAATCTATTAAATTTGTTGTTTCATAAAGCCCAAGCACGGCACGTGCCTTTAATTTTTCAAAGAAAAAAATCTAACCGCGTCGCGCCTTTAATGGACGGTTGGTCGGCGGTCGTTTTTTTCTGGTCGGTCTAATAAGTACCTCTCCTTGGCGGTAGTAGGTTGGTAAGTGGTTTGGGAACAAGACTGGCAAATTGAGAGAGAATAAATAAGAAAATAAAATAAAATTATTAGTTGTTTCTTTAGGCGGGTAAAAGTTTTCCCCGTTATTTTCGAAAACTTGTGCCAATAATACTTTAGGGGTTGTTTGACCATGTACTTAAACGTCAGTAAGAATATTAGTTACTAGTATAGCGTGTAAAAACATTTTACAGGTTCATGTTCCTCCCATGGTTATACCACCCCATTCCCACCCGTGTTCATCCTCTCTCAATAACATTAGGATGACGAAAAATAAAATCAGAGAATTGGTTAGATTTCTGTTGCGTTCTCAATATTTCGAACCTCTTTAATGGTGGTAGAGTGTTGTATGAACAAAACTGGTAAAAGAAGACTTTTACGTCAAACTCCTTTTATAATACTAATCGCTATTAAATTGCACAACTCAGTTACACACGATCTAAAAGTTCACTCTATAATAGTTCATACAAACATTTCGTTACCAGTCCTTTTATTCACACTTACCAAAATAAAAGTGGTATGCACAGATGGCGATTAATAAAGTAGACTAGTATCCCGGGGGTAAAAACGTTTTACAGGCTCATTTTCCTCTAATGAGTTTACCACCCCCAACACCCTTTTTGCGCTGACAAAAAAAAAATCAAAGAATTGCGAAAGGTAGTACCCTGTGTTGTAGAGCGCAAAAACCTATCAGAAAATGTATGGGTTCGCATGTCGACGTCGAACCGTTACTGAGATATCGTCGATCAAAGATTCTAATGACGTCACACCCGAAAAGTTTAAGACCCAAATGTTTTCGTCACCTCGTCGCCAATATCGCGGACCCCAAGTGACGTCAATTATTCCCATTGGTTCTCAAGATATTTGCTCTCAAATGTCTATTTAAGGTGCAATGCAATGTGCCATCTGACGTCGCGCTACTCCTATAATACTAATATCGCCTATATCTCGACAACTCAGTTACGCACGATCTAGAATGTCAATTATAACATTTTCCATACGAACATTTCGTTCCCATTCCTTTTATTCACACTGACCAAACTAAAAAGTGGATGCACAGTCGCTATTAGTATATAGACTAGTGTAGCGTGTAAAAACATTTTACAAGTTCATTTTCCCCATGGGTTGCTATCCCAAACTCACCAATGCTCTTTCTCTTTCCAAATATAGGGGTGAAGAAGAAAAAGAAGAAGAAGAAGAAGAATCTCCATAATTTACATGGTTCTACTTCTAGAAATGCGAGATTTATAATATGTATATGCATTGCGTGCATATAAATAAACAATATATTTATTTATTTTTTTAATAAATTTTTAGCAATAGCTTTATCCAGTAAATATTTAAATGTTTTCGTTTGAAACTGTATAATGTTTCACTTTCTCAGACGGTCTTTGGTAGGTTGTTGAAGATTTGTTAGTGTTTGTTCATTTCTATGTTGGTAATCGTGCTGAGTCAGGTATGACACAATTGTTTAGAATAGCGCGGATTGTGATGGGTTTTTGAAATTCAGTACTTTTTTTGACGTGATTACATTTTGAGCGTTCAATAAATCTTATTTTTATTATATATTTTCATTGTTCATTATCTTACATACTCTTTGAACACATTACAGAGATTATAGTGGAACATACCTGCCGCAAATAACCCAGTATGCAAAATGACTCTGTGGAGAAGTGTTTTTTATTGAAATAGCAGGGGATATTGCTTGCCATTCCTATAGAAAACACTCCTCCACAAAGATATTTTGAAGATTTTGCCCACTATGTACAGAACCTACTCCAACTACCCTCCCACTCCCGTAAGATCTTCAGAAATTTTTACTAAAAATGGGAACATTTTCGGAAAAAAATAAAGTTTTTGTTTTCGTCACCTCCTTTTTGTAAAAAAATGGGCCAATTCCCAAATATGCATAAAAGGTTGATTTCCTGAAAGTTTGGAGAAATATACATTTATTGAAGATGACCTATGCATGTTTTTGTTTTTTTTCATTTTTGAATTTCTCATGATGTACTTTATCATTGGTGATAGTTTCAATTTGATATTGTATCCAGAACAAAAATTAATTACTACCACCAGTAGAAGAATATCGCTGTTATGGTAGAATTGATGGTCACTATCTTACTCTGCATTTTAGCATGTTCTCACCGTATAACTGAATTTCCAGCAAAAATACAAACACCCCAGTTTCCATTTGACTATCAAAAGGAAACAGATTGCATCTGGGTTATTCAAGCAAAACAAGGAATGCGTGCTGAAATTGAATTTCAGTTTTTCTCCCTTCGTGAATTGGACGTCCAACGTGGTTGTCTTGATTACATTGAAATCCACGAAGGAGATAGTAGCACAGAGAAATTTAATGGAAGATACTTAGGCACAAACAACCTTGAAAAAATTTCTTTCCAACAGAACAAGATTAAAATCCATTTCCATGCAGCCAAACTCCAACAACTTGGTTGGTACATGGGGGTATCAAGCAATAGTAAAAGAGAAAGATAAATAACTTACTTTACCTTATGGAGCGTTCCTACCACCACTTAGTGTGATTTTCATTATTGTGACACGGCGTTAAAAGGGCAAACATTCTGCAAGTTTCGACAAAATTATTTTTAGGAATGGATAATTTAAAGGCGTTATCTTTTCTTAGCGCGGTAACATCTTAAAATGAACAAATACTATTGTCGCCGCTCAATTTCCTTCCCTTTTGGCCACACTTAAAATATCTGTCACTTCTCTCGTGGTCTATAAGGAACAACACGATATCTCCGTAAAATTCGGCTCAAAATTGGCGGTAGAGCAAATTTCTTAACTGGTGTAAAAAGGGTAAACAGACCCTTTGTATAAAGTACCGATGAGATATCCGATTAAGTGAAACTATTTTGATTCCTATGACATAGCAAATAGTGTTCTCTGGTTACACTGTTTAGTTTCCTGTAAAAATAAAAAACTTGCTTCAGTCAATCAAGGGTTTAATGGGCTTTAATACACCGTGCAATGTTTTGTACGCATTTTTTATGCGATAAATCGCATAGTGTATATCAAAGAATTGTAAAACTTTTGACCCTTACGAAAACGTATACAACTTCATAAAAACGTATACAACTTCATAAAAACGTATACAACTTCAAAAAAATTCGACTTCTTGGACTTTCCAACAGTTTTAAATCCTTTATAGCGGACACCCTATAACGGACATTTTCTTCATGAGCGGATGCTTTCTCTCTTTGAAGTCCAAACCAATTTTTTTTTGCTCCCAATTATGTCTGCTATAGAGAGATTTCACTGTATAGCGTATTATATACATTTAATATTCTACGCCAGATTTTGGAATGGATATGGTCATGGTTTCTTAAGCCAGTGCCAAAAATTTCTGTTTTCAGTCTGTATCACCATATATGGGCTTATTTGCACGTTTTTTCATTTATGTTTTATAGCTTATATTCTCCTCCACACATCCTCTAGATCCACCGCTGTAAGCTGCCCTGTTTTTAATTAAACACTGGATTTGGTCCGCACTATATTTTGGAATAGAAATATATGGATTTATAGGGTCATTAAAAGCCTCTCTTTAGGAGTGTTTTTATATCGAAACAGCAGGTGATACTGCTTGTCATTTCTATAGAAAACTGGGGATAAGCACATTGTTACAAAATTGGGCTTAGCTTTGGGAAAACTAATAAGAATCCTCCGTGTAATTGCCTCCTATGGGCTCATCATACCAGTGATTTAAATAACTTCTGATGAAGCATGAAGCTTTTACTTATCAGCTTGTGATTCATGTTTGACATTTTATAATATCTTTCTTTTTTCAGACGTCGACGAATGTATTCTTGATATTCATAAATGCAGTCAAGCATGTATAAATTATCCTGCAGTTTATTTCTGTGGCTGTTACTCAGGATATGATACAATATATCAATAAAGTTCCAACAAAGCCACCTGTGTTGGTAAGTTTTGATATTCTAGAAGCGATGATTTCCAAAAGTATTGATCTAAATTCTTTATATCCTTTGATACTTGTTAAACCCTTCCTAATGAAGACGAAAACGATTGGTGCTATCTTTTATCTTTGATGCAAGTTTCATCTTGATTGATAGTTGATCATACAATTAAACCTCTCTACAGGAGAAACCATTCGAACGCAAATAGTGTCTACTAGAGGTATTTATCATCGAACACATATCCAAAGTCATGCCCAATTTTTGGGTTTCACTGTATTAACTCTAACGATGCGTATGTTTTCTAATACATAACACCATGGACAGATGTACAACTGTATAAACTATTCTAAACATTTGATATATCTGTGATGAGACATTAGCTCTACCAGCCCCTCCTCCCAATTCTCAAACCTTACAATATAATTATTAATACTTTCTGTCCTGATATAGATAAAGACGAATGCAGTGCAAACAACGCGGTGGTTGCTCTCACAAGTGCATCAACACAGGTGAAAGATTTGCGTGCAGCTGTCCTGAAGGATATACATTTACAGCAGACCAAAAAACCTGCATTGGTGTGTTACACCTACTTCCAGCTAAAAGTTTTTACATTTTATTACCTTTCTTTTTTTCCTGTTTCTCGGAAGACTTCCCGAACGACATCTGTTTTCGCGCCAACCAATATTACATGAGTGCAATGGCATCGCATATATTTCAAAACTTAAAACGCAAAAGGAGCGTTGTTTGCAACAACAAGGAGTTGTTGCTACAAGCGATACAGATTTTACTTTAAAATTTGCAATAAAAAGTTAGGTAATATTGTCTTAAGAAATGCCTTTAAAAGAAATCCTATTTTTCATATATAAACGAATATGCTTTTCAAAACAAACCATGCTCGCAGTTATGCAGAAATACGAACGGTAGTTTTGAATGTTCTTCTTACCAAGGTTACATCTTGAAGAGTGACAATCAAACATGTCGACGTAAGTATGATCAAGAAAGAAAATGATAAAAAAAATCATTATATCCTATTTGTATCTTCTCCTTTGATTTTTTGGAGACCGATATATCGGATAGGCAAGATGACTCGGTTTACCGAGTCGATCTTTATTCAATTTCCGACCGCGAAGCGTATGGAGGGAATTGTTTCAAATACACGTGTATCTGTCTATGTATGTCACAGTTTTTTAAATTTTTCGGAAAGTCCGGATTTGCGGATGAAAAACCAAAGTGGAAACTTGAAGACCCGAAATACTTAATTGAGTAGCATATTATTTCAATTATGAATTCGTTATCACCATCCATATAGTACAAAATAAGAAAAACAATCAACATGGCTCAAGAAGTCGTTTGATAGGAAGGCCGCGTTTTAGGTTCTCATGACATAGAATTTAGGTCAGTATTTTAAAAGCCAATCAAGTAAGTCTTCAATGTATATGAAACGTCTAGAACTGTGTTGTTAAGCACTTAAATGGAACACTTTTTACTCGTAAACTTATTCGGTGAGACAAATGACTTCTATGGAGGAAATTGTTCAAGTCGTAAGGCTTCTAGTTTTATTTATATTCAGATGTCGGCTTAACTGTTTATATGACGGACCAGTTACATCGCCTACCATATATATTGCTTTGCTGGTATATCGGCTGGTAGATATATCGGCAAGCGAGCTATCTTTCTATTGATTCCATACAAACACCATAAGCGAGATAACCGATTGAGATTTTAACCACGTGATTTAACTATTTCCCGCTCTCATATAAACACTAACCCGAAACGGTATGAAACCTTTCCGCCTCAATATAAACACTCGTAACCGAGTTATCGTCTAACCGAGTTATCTTGCCCTTCCGAGATATCGGTCTCCATA
This sequence comes from Turritopsis rubra, assembly GCA_039566895.2. NCBI lineage: Eukaryota > Metazoa > Cnidaria > Hydrozoa > Anthoathecata > Oceaniidae > Turritopsis > Turritopsis rubra. Next base: position 4,459,135 of record CM077630.1, on the reverse strand, counting down.
ATATAAAGAGCACTTAACTTTTCATATTGAATGTTCTTTTTTTGTCATTTCAGTGTTACCAAATTTCAGTGTTACCAAATTGTATAGGCGAATACACATCTCCAGTGGGACTAATAACATCTCCCCTTATCTCTCCCACCTATAAACATAGCATTAACTGCATATGGGACAATTGTATAGGCGAATACACATCTCCAGTGGGACTAATAACATCTCCCCTTATCTCTCCCACCTATAAACATAGCATTAACTGCATATGGGATGTCACAGTACCTGAGCATCTGCATGTATCTCTAAGTATTGACCTGCTATGCGGTGAAAATAAAGACAGCCATAATTATCTGGTTATTCACGAGAGTGCGCCCAGCAAAAGGCATCTACTCGGTAGAAAGGTTTGCATACGGTCTGGCGTCATCGATGACGTAATAATGGACAAGAACACAGCAGTAATTGAATATCATGGACAGGTATGACTGTTTTTTTTTTGTTTGTTTTTTGGATTTATTTATAGTCGGTCAATGGTCAGTTTTCTCGGTTTCAAAGATGACATTGACGGTCTGGTCTAGATTGCTTTATTCGTTTTACCTTATCAAAACGCTTTGATATAAAGTTAAAGGTCTGTTAATGCATGCGCTGTGCATTAATCTATATCGCTTGCAGAAAAATAAATCGATTTTAATGTTGTTAGGCGCACGGGCTCCATATGAATGGAAAGAGTCATTTGCTAGAGTCATTTGCTCAAAGATTTGATTGATAATTTATATGTCATAATTATTTTCATTTTAATTCAATTGCTGTTCGCTTATTATCTAGTTTATGTTTGATGGGTTTTCTTATTACCCTCTAGGGAAATTATTTTTCATTTATATTCGTCGCGGTTTCTTAGCTCTCTCTCACACTCACTATAAGTGATGCGGTGTTATAAGGTTGACGTGAGTCATGAAGTAGTCTATTCATGGGATAATATATTTATAGAATATTATATATGGCAGGTTGGCAAGAATTTATTTGTAATTTTTATTGAAATTTCAAATTAATAAATTTTCTCGGTTTATGTCTAATTGCAAATTTTTCAGTTTTGTTAAAATTCATAGTATATTTTCTAGTCCAATTTTTGTTTCTTTTTGAAATTCAATTTTAGTTTGAACAATTCACAATCAAAGTTCCAAACACTGTCTTCTTATTATCCCGCCACAAATGTGTCCCCAAATGTGAATAAAACATTGCTGCTCATAGAAACACTTGTCATGTTTACGCACTCGTGTCAGGTGCCGTTTTTATCAAGATTTTCGATTCAATATCACAGCATAGCACCGGTTGATAAAACATGCGGTGATATTTTCAATTCCACCCACACGGGCGTATACACACACCGGGTTACCCATACCAGTATCCGAACTTACAAGATTGCGAATGGGTGATACACTCACCAAACAAAAAACAAATGAAAATCAACCTCAGATATTTCCATTTGGAATATCACACCAAATGTGAATACGATTATGTGAAGTAGAAGAGGTATATTACAATATGCTGGTTATCGAGTGGATTGGAAGATTCTGTGGCATAAATAAACCTCCAATATTATATATGGGTGGCAGGTTCTCTCTTCTAAAACTTAAATTCCATTCTGACGCTACAATGAGTAGAAAGGGTTTCAAAGTTTTATTCAAAGAGAAAAACTAGTTGACAGGTTTAGAAGTAAAGACGTTGTAAAGATCCTATCAATGCAGATTCTTAAATTAAACCCTTCAACAAGAACCACACAGAGACCTACTCAACACACCTTAGATGTATACAATAACTACACAATAACTTCTATATACCTCCTTTTATGCTCAGCATTTTTATTCACACATAAAGAAGAAGAAATACAGTCAATCCTCTCCACCGCAAACATTATCAGGACAAAAAATAAGTTATAAGGAGGTGTCTGTTAACCAGAAACCTATTCTTCAATGGAAAAAGGCATCCGCTCTTGCAAAAAATATCCGCTATACCGAATTCTCCGCTACATGGGATGTCTGCGATAGAGTGTTTTAATTGTTTTTGTATAGAAGTACAGAAAAACGGAATCAAAGTGTGCGGAAATTTGTTTGTTTGTCTTTTATATATATATTATCGCTTATGTAAATAAAATGGCGTACAATTATTATTACTATTTATTGTTATAATCCATAAGAAAGCCTTTTTCACATTTCATTGTACGTGCAAATATATTTCGGCTTCCATATTTTCAAAAATATATGAACGAAATTTCTTTACATTCCCTTATTATACCCTGGTCAAGCCATCCCTAAGTCAACGCCACCCCCTTTTTTACCGGCCCTAATTTTAAGGAGATACAATTATTACCTTCTGTTTCTTTACATAAAAAAATGTTGCAAAAGTAACGAAATCTGCCTGTCAATACAAACTAATTTCCAAACACTCTGCATCAATCAACGAAATTCATTTTAGAAATAGCTCCAATTAAGACCTTTATTTCTTTTCTAAATGCAATCGTTTTTAAGGCAGTCCTTCTACTCCCCACCCTTTTAAAGTCAAGAGGTCAAAACTAACGGGTGAGCAATATGAGTGGCGGTATAATAAGAATAAAAAAAGGCATATTAACACTATATATATTTACAATACTTCCAGTTTTGAAAAAAAATGAAATGATGATATTACTAATATTACTAAAATACAAAAAGCTTCCGGGGGTATTGACTCTTGAACCACAACTCCCCATGACCCTGAGCTGGCAAAATACACTCAAAGAAAAATAAACCTGAATCCTAGAAAAAGATTTGAATAAGACGTATTTAAGGTGCATTGAAAAGACGTCTCAAAGATACCAGAAAACGGTTTGGGAAACATACTTCATTGTCAAAACTTTTCGGTCCTACTTATTGGGTAGACGACCACAAATCTGAAAAAGAATGAAATCATTTTTGGTTTGCTTCAAAGACCAAAATTAATAAGTAAATAAAGTTAATAAAAAAACATAATATAAATACATATAAATACATATAAATACATAGACACTTAAAATCTTGGGGTAAGTTTTTATTATCGTTTCGACTTAAAAAACTTCTGAAAAAGAATTACGTAGGTTTCCAATCGCCATTTTTTATTAAAAATTAAACTCTTCTAGCATGATATCCCTCGTTCAACCTTCTGACATGCTTGGGTCATTGAGATTAGGATGGGATTTGTGAGACAAAACCAAGGTTTGTCGTGTTCATTAGGAGAAATTTTCCGCTCGTATTGGCTGTGATGCAATTTGCGAGTATGCTCTGCTGTAGCTCAAAAATCGTAATTTTAGACAAGAAAAGACGATTCTGCAATAGTATGATTTAAAAATAAAATGTCATAAAATCGAGTGTTTCCGTGTTTTATTACTGTTACGTACGATTATCTGAACGAAGATATTTTAAATAGCGATGATCCGACTTCAAACGAAAAAGCTTCTTTTTTTCGTCAATTACATACAAGTTTTTAAGCTGGAAAATTGTGATTTGTAAAGTATGCCTTGTCATTTTTTAAGAAATTTTTTAAAGAACTTTAATAAACATGTAAAAGAAAAAAATTACTCACAGCTACTGATTCGTTATAGTCGGTAAAGAAAATTAACGCGACCCTGTGACAACTTAAATAATGTAAGAAACTTCAAAATTTCGCACAGACCCTTATATACCTTATATATTTAAGCTGGATTCAAACGTATCAAAAATTTCATCCAACATGGCAAAAATCTGCGTTGATGATGAAACGTTTGCGCGAACCCGAAAACTGATGCTGGATGAAAGTTTATTTCGAAGCGTTTGTGATGCTTCGTCTAACATTTCATCCAATATTGCCAATTAATTTAAATTTCGAAATTTCGTACGCTCGATAGAATGTAAGAATTCAAATTCAAATTTTATATACAATGGACCCTCTCTATCTCGACTACCCTCTCTTTATCTCTCTATCTCGAACAAAATGTTCGGTCCCTTGAAATTTCCCCAAGAACACTGCATAGCCTTTCTGTATTTCGAACTTCTCTATCTCGAACTTTTCCCTATATCGAACAAATTTTCTGGTTCCTTGAACCATTTTCTCTATCTCGAACATGTACATATTCGAATTTCATTTTCGAATTCCCGAATAAACTCGAATTTGAATCAAAACAAAAATTTCGACCGTAAATGAAAAAAAAACTTTTTTTTGTTCTCAGTTTCGTAAAAAAATATATTGTAAAACTGTAAAAACCTTATGTAATGTCTCTGTTAATTTCTAACTCCTCCCCATTGTTTCTTTTTAGTCACAATGAAGGTCATTCAGTCAAATAGAGTCAGTTAAATACTTTCCAGGTGTTGAGAAATACTATATTGTGTTAAATCTTCTGAAAACTGCTCATTTTGGAAGATTTTCTATATCTCGAACTTTCCCTATCTCGAACAAATCTCCCGGTCCCTTGAAAGTACGAGATAGAGAGAGTCTACTGTATTACTTGTAAATGTTTTATACGGATTATACTAGTGTCGTAAACCATGTTAATATTTAAACCAAGTTGACCAAATTCCAACTTGGTTTAAACCAAGTAGACTTCCGTTATTTTGTCAAACCAAGTTGTCCTTTTCGAGTGAAAATTTTGATCACTAAACCAAGTTGACCTGGCAGTACTCGAATCCAGAGATTTTTGCGGGATCAAACTTTCACGATCGTTGCAATAAAGTTTCTTCCTTTAAAACATTCTCGGGCTGCTTATATCACGCATATTTGATAGGAATGTATGGCAAGAAGGTCAAGGAAGTGACAATAAAACGCTACATTTTAAAAAAGCGCATAGGAGAAATATTGCGGGCTAATCTAATCTTTAAAAAACAATGAATCTTAATATAACCTTCTTTTTTCAGGAAAAAAAACATAAATACATCTATAACATATATAAACAACTTTGTACATTTAAAAACACTGTCCGCATGACAAGTAGTTAATTTTGTTTCCTTGTTATAAAATGAACGAAAGTTAACCTACTTGGTTTAATATCAAAATGTACTTTTGGAAGATCATCTTCACTATTTTCATCTGTAATTACAGCCATTGATACCAATTCACCTATTTCTTCCTCTGACTGAGTTATCATGGAACTGCAGTGACTTTCAGCTTTCTTAGGTCGTAGTGCTGGTGCAAGGCGTGGTGCAGGTACAAAACATTGTACAGGTACAGGGTGTGGTGCAGGTACAGGTTGCGATGCCAGCACAGACTTTCAGTTTCAAGTTCTCCCGTTTCACAACTTTCTTCCAAAAAGCCAGGCAGATTTTCTTCGAATTGGGGAGCTGCCTATAAGCAATTTGGAATGGTGTCTTTTTGCCCTTGTCTTACGTGTATTTACGGAAACTAAATATACCAATAAAAAATTACAACGGTTGAATGCCATTTAAACCAAGTTGACCTTCACTTAAACCAGTTGACTAAGATGTGAATTCAGATGAAAATGCCTTAAACCAAGTTGTCCTTCACTTAAACCAGTTGATTAAGATGTAAATTCAGTTGACAAAGCCTTAAACCAAGTTGACCTTCGCTTAAACTAAGTTGAAAAGGCTTATTTCTTGAAGTTTAAGTAATTTTAAGAAGTATGCAGGCATTCCTTACATAATGAGTGGTAATTCCAGATCTATGATATGCCCAAAACTAATACGGTGATCTACATTTTGAATGTTCTTGTTAAGGGAAGTAATTCTTTCTTTCAAATCATTATTTACATTTATCCTTGGCTCATACAACGGATTTGTTACACCTTTTCTTGAGATAGCTTGCCGTTGAATAGTAGTTTACGTTACTGCCATAGGATACTTGATTTTTCGATTTGGTACACCCCATTGCCTTTGTTTGCTGGTGACATCTTCAGGTACCATTTCAAGTTGTCGAAGAGAGTATTCTGCTAATTAAAATAACAAAGTCATGACATGATTACAATAACCAGATTTACCTGCAGGGCAGTTGCAATGTCCCTTTAATCACTTTTCCAGATAGTTTACTTAATATGACATTCACGTGTCTGACATGTTTCTTCATACTAGCTTTACAACTTCCTTTAATAGTCAATGAATTTGCTGATGACTTAGTAAATATAGATTCTGATGATATGTATCCTTCTTCCATAAACTTTCGACCACGATCTCTGGATTTTACAATAGCTTTTCCACTTTTAATTCGGTATTTTTCGAACTCCTTTAGAGTGAATACTGTTAATTCTTTTAAGGATTTGCACCATGCTGAATCATTGTCGCGTTCAATAAAATTTTCTTTAGCTTTCTCAACAAAAATTTCAATATTTTTGTCTTTTTTGGCAAGCCTAAGAGAAAACATATCTAGAGATGTATTTAGCTCCTCTTCGCCAGCAATATCGTAATCAATGTTTATCAAACTCCGCCTCGTTTTCATGTAACGGAAAATAAATTCGGGAAATGTGTATTAGAATCGAATAATTGTGCATCTCATATGATTAAGTATTTCATTTATATTATTGTATTATTTCTCACATTTCTGGTTCTCAGCAGGCATTATTGCATTGATCAAGTTTTCGCATTTTGCTATATAAAATGAAAACATGAATACATTTAATCGTATCCATGTTTACGTGACATGGGTAAGTCTTGATGGCAATTAAATTAATAAAGTGTTTAAGGTGGCCCCTGAAAATAATCTATTCTCATTTTTAAATCATACCTCGCTGCGTATTGGTTAACAATATAAACAATTCTTCAGGTTCTTTTCAGTTTAACTCATTAAGATCATGAACAATGTCGCGACCATTAAACATGATTTCCACTATCTTACAAACCTACGACCTTAAAAGACAAAGAAAGAAAAAATTGGAAAAATATAAATACTTAATAGATATTATCAAATATTAAAAATATTATTACAACTGATGGGAAAAATAATTGGGTTATTTACAGAATATTGTTATAGAAACTGGCTTTGTTATTTACCAAAGAATGTAAAGAGGAACTTGGCATAAATCTCCATTAAAAAGACATTTCCCAATTATCGGTTTAAACACCGTACACGTATATCCAACTTTATCTCTTATTAATGTTCACGTATTACTCCTATTCATTCCATTTTGAAGTAATGCAAAAATTGTTTATGACATAACACGTTGTTTAAATTGAACCTGAAAAATCTATTATTGATTATTTTGTGGTGTTTTTAAAACTCCTGGAGTTTTATTATTATGTCCATTTTAGTCGATTTTAATTAGCTTTAATTATACTAACTTATTTTATTTCGTTTTAATGCTTTTATGATCGACTCTAAATAAATGAAATGAAAGGATGGATGAATGTCTTTTTATATTTAGTGACATGACTAACCTTCGGGCTGGCCAGGATCACGACGTCTATCAGGAATGGAAATCAAATGTAAAATATTATTGCAACTCAATAACAACAATATAAAACCAATTATTGACTAATCCCTAGTTCAAGTTTTTTGTTGCACTTTACCCAGGCCTCGTTTCTGTGTTGAATTTACATACAATTGTTCCACAGCGATATTCAGTTAAGGAAATGTGCAACTAAATATTTACAGTGAAATCATTAAAACAAGTTTATACTGACAAACAAATCAATATGCGACGACCTCGGGATATGATGAAGTAACAACATAACTTGATCAAGCTTATTATATTGTAAACATTCCTTTATTAGAAACACTCAAAACTTCACAATAGCCATTAAAGTATACAACATACTATCCACAATCGACAATCCAAAGTAGCATAGTCAGTAACAGCAATGTGATAAAAGTCTTCATGATTTGATCTTTACTTGTCAATTCAAACCAAGCTAAACTCCGAATGAAAGTCGATATACTTGTAAATTATATTTAAACCCAATTATATGTTAATCCCTTCAACTAATGCGGAGATGTGCATCCCACTTTTATTTTTATTTAGAAACCTCAAAAAGGAAAACGCAAATCTGTGGACACCAAACCTCTACGTTAGTACTTGGTACTTCCACCATTGGATAACGTCTTTTATTCTGCCGTCCATCGACTTGATTGTTTTGTCGATCAAGTCAGCAGAAACCGCTTCAATGATCTTTTTCACTCTTTCACAAAATCTTTCATACCTCTCCTGTATTATCTCCTGGTCCAGAGCATCTTCCTTGAGCCGCCGTCGCACCATATAGATTATGTTCCCTGTTCGGTTAAGATCTGGATAACGAGGAGGTATCGCAAACATTTCACACCCAAGTCTTTTCCATCCACTTCTTGCCCACCTTTGCGTTTTGTCGTGGGTCTCCATCTTGCAACCAAACGCTTCCCTGCAGTTGTTTGCCACACTTTCGGAAAATGTCTACAGTTATAAATTTTGTGTTAATTAAATACGTTCGACAGTTCCATTTTTTTTATTTTTTTATTTTTTTTTTTAATTTTGATGGTCTGTAAGTTGTCAAATCTTGTCTGTAAATTATTATAACTGGTCCGTAAATCACTCCAAAGTTCAACGGGTAATCACAAATGTTCAATTCATTACAAAATGAAGTTTATTGAGTACGTTCCAATCAAGAAAACAAAAATTAAAAAAAAATAGCCATGGTTGACAAAACTATCACCCTGGGAAGAAAAGGGCGTGGCCACCTTTTTTAATCCCCAGAAACCTTTATGAAAGTTAGAAAAAGTCACAAAATTTCAGCGAATTTATTTACAGCGTTAAGAAGTAATTTAGATTCAAAATTGCCGCGGGTAAATTTGACCCCACTCCGTGCAGAAAAAGGCTAAGCAGACGCAGACCCTATAGGTAACCTCCAAACCTGTGATTAATCAAATATTAAATAAAAATAGCAATTCTTTGATCATAGAAACTTTGGACAGGGACATGTAATGGTACACGTTTATTCAACGGTTGAAGGTTAGATGAGAATTGAAGAAAAATATAGTTTTAAGTGGGACGGTGATAAATAAGGGGATATATCAGTCTTTCAATGTTGTAAGGCGCTAAGGATTCAAGCTTCAGCTCTTTTTTTCATATTTTCATGGTATTGGCCACATTTCATCACTTATATTAATTCACAAATTTGCAATATGAACTCGATTAGTTGTCATTTCTTCTTCTTTGTTTTTGGAGGCTGTCTGCCATATGGGCGTGACTATGTGACATTGGCCTGGTGCACCAAGATCCGCTTATAAATCGTTTGTAATCATCCACGTTATATGTATTTCTCTGCTACATCAAGTTACGTTAACAAGTCTACTCTTATCATCGACATTATTTGACGTTTTAATGAAATGACCAATCGTCATTTAATAGATAAATTAGAATTTATTTTGGAAACGCAGCACATGTTTAGTTTGTAGAATGTTCCGCTCACGATTTTTTTGCAATCAGTCTTTAGCCATAGATAAACACTATTTTTAGCTCATAGCTTTGAAATTGAACCTGAAAAACCACTTGGCAGTTCACCGTATTAGCAAGTGTTTTATATAATAAACCTTGTAATGATGAATCGAATAAGGTCATGTAACGTTTTCCGTCTCCTACGCGGGCCTATGGGCAACCACCGCAGTTATTTTAGTGAAAATATTTTATTGAATTTATCGATTGAGCAACTACCTCAGAATGACTTCATTATAAACGTTTTTCGCCCATTAATACGTTTATTTTTGTAAGACAAACAGTTACGGATTTTCTAAATATATCGTAAATTTTAGAATAATACCCTGCCGACACAAAGACGTCTTATTTCAGTTATAAATGCCCGCAATTCTGGCGTCTTTTTCATGGGTCTTTATGACGGATTTTCCGTGTGTCATTAAAACCTTTTTATGAGACATGAGCTTTCATAGAGAAAACGACAATAAAAGGCAAAACGAAAAAACCCCGACAAGTCTGATTTAATGTGATAAATTTCAAAACAAATACAATCATAATAATAAAAATATCCACAGTTATAAATATTAACACATATGTGAAATATATGTGAGAAACAATTAAAAGCAACAAGTTATTTTTAACGAAATCGCATGCATACTCTCTTTCATGCAAGTCTTCATCAGTTAAAAGTAGAAATGGAAATGTTTAAAAACAATTTTGAAAATATCACAGTCTGTTACACGATGCCAAAAAGAGTCCTGCTATATTTTCTGTCCTGTCAAATTCATGTGTTCTTATATTGGGTATCCTCATGAAATATGTTCAAGACTGGTGACTAATTCATATATAATTATGTTAATATAAACACTTTAACATAAACACTAATCAATATTATAAGCGAGCAATGATGTTTCATTCTGTGTAGTTCCTTATAACCGAAAATACAGCACGATATGAAACATATCAAAAGTTTCTGCAGATCTAAACAAAATGATGATTTTCTGTAAGGTAAAACAAATTGTTTACCAACAATGAATTCATCAAAGTCTTTCCTTTGCTTTCAAAACTTTCTGCTTGAATTCTTTCAATAACATTTTAAAAGCCACAAAGGAATGAAAAGTGCACAAAAGCACAAAAAATGAATGTCAAAGAAAGAAGCAAAATTTATCCTGGGATATATAACCAAAATATAACCTGGGATTTGACAATTAAATAACTCTCAAACATGGAATAACCGAGACTGAAGGAAAACATTAACCACACAAAAGGAATAGATAGCTATATGCAAAGATTACTAACCAGATTGTCCTTATACGATTAAAACTTATTAAAATAAGCTCAATCCAAAATGATTTCTACAAACACAACAAAAATATATGGCCAATTCTGACCCCAAATTACGTCAGTTATTCCCATTAAATGGATAAATTTGCCCTTAAAGGTGGCGTTCTTTTAGGTACGCAATGCAGTGGTTTCACTTTTGATCACTGAAGTCGCACGGTGTATATATATATATTTGTTGTGAGGTTGCCGATTTTCAAGGTCTCTTTCTTACAAGTTTGTCTGGGGATATTTGAAACAGTACTAGCAGGTTGGTTTTTCTTTTGCGTATTAGTAAAAGTCCTAACTCCATCTTACGGGGTTTTATGTTTACGCGTGTTGTACGTAAAAGAAGATGATGAAAGGTCTTCACAGAGGAAAATGCAATGGATTAGTTTTTCGTTTGAAATATTCTCAACGATAATTTTTGTTTGGTGAAAAAGAAGAGTGAAGAAGTGTATTTGTTGTTTGTTGTTTGTTTTTGTTGTTTATTCTATTTGTTTTCATTTCAAAAGCAAAGAATAATATTGTTTGTTGTTGAGAAAGTATTAGTATGTTTACTACCAGTCGTATGAGGAGGATGGTTTTTAAAATTGTAAACAAAGTTTGCTTTCGTATAAAGATTGAACGAAGAAGTGAAGGGAAGGATTGCATTATTATTTAACGAATCAACGATTGGAAGAAAAAAAATGTAAAGTATGGTTTATAATAGTAGAAACGTGTATCGGAAAGTGAGGAATATCTTACTTACACAAGCGTTATTAAATAGTTGCACAGAAGAAGTTGTCAAATAGTTTTTGAGTCATTCAGTGTGTTATCTCGAGTCATTCAGTGTGTTATCTCGAGTCATTCAGTGTGTTATCTCGTAGTTAATTCCGCCCTTTACCCTGTTACTATGGGTGTATATGGTTTAGGTTCTTTCGTCGGACAAATACTCTTTTTCCACCAAAACGAAATCCTCAGAAAGTATATATTTATATACAGTGAACTCCCGGTAACTCGAACTCCCACGGGACCCAAGGAAATAGTTCGAGATAACGAATGTTCGAGTTAAGCGGAGCTCCCGTTATGTCGAAATCAGACAAAAATAAGATAATAGTTCAAGTTATCACGATTTTTTCTTATGTCATCATATCAAACCACAGTACATATTGTAGCATATACATATTAAACACTACTGAAAGAAGTTTCGTATGTCAGTTTGTTTTAGTTTTTCTGTGAAATCACATTCTACGAGTGAGCTGATTTGATTGACATGAAATCTAAATAAAATTTTATAAATCGAGTCTTTTCTGTTTACTCTTTTTCTGAAAGTTCGAGTTATCCGAAGAAATTTGCCTCAGGGGGACAAAAAAAGGGTTCGAGATAACGAATGTTCGACTTATCCGAGGTTCGAATTAACCGGATTTTTTTATGAGAAAGTATTAAGGAAATTTCAAGGGACCAAAGAAAATAGTTCGAGATAACGAAAGTTCGAGTTATCCGGTTTTCGAGTTACCGGGAGTTCACTGTATTTCTTTTTGGTGGAACTGATCGTTTTGTAAAGATGGAATTTACGAGTGGAAGTGTATACATTAAATTGAATAAAAACACGAACCACAGAGGCGCAGCTAGAGCTCAGTCAAAATTTGTGGAGGAGAGTTTAGTTATTTAAAGTAGAAAAGGAAAACGTGCAAGTTACCTAATCGACACTTAAGACTGAAAAGAAATATCATAACGTTGGACTCTTCCATATTTTTTGACTGACTCTGAATACGCCTATGAACCATATAACATAATGTCGTGTGCAATGTGTAATTTCTTTCCAAGTTGCTGTTTTTCTGCATGATGTGCATTTTAGGAGAGCCTACTGATTATTTTTAATGTCTTTTTGGAATCCCCAGTTCGAATTTAAGCCACGGTTATCTTGGTTACTTAGTGTTATTTTACATTCTGAATGCATTTTGTTCTTGCTTCTTGTATACGATTTCTTTCTTGTTAGATTAAAAATTTTGTGTAAAAAAAGTTATGAAGAAGAATATTGAATGGGCCAATATGGTTTTACATAATCCGGTACAAGGCGTATTAAGATAAAACTAAGTGCTGTGGGAATGCTAATTATATACAGTAATTTTAACACTAAAGAAAACCCAACAGCCTGAATTAGCCACTACATTTCACGGCGGCAGCTACAAGTAACATAAGAACATATCGAAATAGTTCGGCCCATATATAATTGTATGTGATTTATTATTAATGAGGAACATTATAATAACAAAACAAATTACAAAAGTTAATTTTTTTCTTTTGTATCTGATTAAATAATATTTTGTGGAACGGGTCTTAAGTCCCTTTTTGATCCTTCCGTTTGTTTTGACAATACAACTGTTTAAAAAAGAATCGAAATTCTGGAAATCAATCTATCTAGAAACAATCTAGAACATTACCGTATGATTCCTCGTACGATTTCTTACGATAGCGTTATTACCGTTATTTGTGGCGCGTATCAAAATAATATGAACAAACGACTTTAATTGAAAGACTCCTTAAGGGTCAGAACCAGTCCGTCAACGCCCCTGTTATTACTTTCCTAAGCCAATGTTTCAAAGAGCGCAAAAAATGTTACTGGATGTGCAATAGTGTTCATAGCTTTATCACGATCCCGTGGTCGATTTGTAGTTCCAATTTTTTGTTGTTCCCAGTTTATACTATATGATTTCAAACTCGATTTCAAAATCAGGAGAATACACACACAAAATTTAGGCTGAGGCTCAATAGTGTTTACATCTCTTTTATAAGCTGATTTGTTGACGTGTTGCTTCTTGACTATTTAGACAAGAAGATTCGCGTGTTGCTGTATTCACGTTGACCAGTTTTTTTTATTATTAAACCAACGGAACTTTAAAGCAATGTGTAATACACCAGCGCTTAATATGTGATAGTTGAGGGTAACTATAAACACAAATTATGGTTTGTACGTTTTATTTTACAAGACCATCAAAACAATATTAAATATAACACAAGGAAGGAAGATGCGACGTCCCTCTTTTTCACCTTTCTTTTATCGACAACATTTTCATGTTTTTCGCAGGTGTGTGTACAACTTATTTGGCTTTTTTGTATTGTTTTCTACTATGTTATAATACTGTTTTGTGTTTTTATTCCACTTCAAAAAAACATTTTATGTTTGTGCTATAAATATAAGGGTTTGTTTTAAAAAACAGAGATAAAACTCGCATAATACACCGTGCGGTTTCTAATAACACTAGAAAAATCTGGAATGAAAGCTAACAATTGGAAAACAAATAACAGTCAAATACGAAATGGAATTAATTGAAAAGGCTGTTATTGAATAAGGAACACCAGACGTTCTGCAAACACTGAAATAACAAGCTTGTTTAAAAAAAAAAGGATTTTTTGGTTGTTTTGAAGTGGCTATCAAGATGAAGAGCGAAAGTATAAAAACATTCGAACTAACCATGTCCGTTATCATGATTATTCTGATTATAATGGCAATCTTGTGCAATTTGTTGATTATTATCGCGCTGACGAGACCGTTCCACCGACGTGCATTTCGTGACTATATACTGTTAATAATGGCTTTCAACGACTTGATCTTGATTTTGACAGGTGGCTGTCTTGAGGTACGAGCCCTATTATCTCACCATTTCGATATGGATCCGTCACTTTGCGTTTTTGAGTCGTTTATCGTATTGTTTCTTGAGTATGTATCACTCGGATTCCTTTTCATTCTTGTATTGGATCGATATTTGACTGTGTGCAAGCCGTTGGCAGCATTACAGGTCAATCAGGACAAATCATTTGCAATGCTTTGTATCACAATTAACATTTTCTGGTCGTTTGTATGGGCTATTATGCCGGTTCTTGGATTTGGAAAATACGGTTTACAGAATGGACAAGTCCAGTGTGGTTTAATTCCAAATAACGACACAAAAGGGAAATTTTACGTCACTGTGTTAATGATATGTATTTTTGTTATTCCATCCATTATCATGTTGATTTTATTCCGAGAAATACGAAGAAAATTCCATCATACAGATGTTCTCCACAATTCATCATATGGAGATATACACCAAGATGACAAAGATACCATGACATTTCTCCAGTGTTTGGTTATTGCATTCGGAGTTACATGGTTGCCATACAATATTTTGATCACTGTTGAAGTTCTTACAGATTCTCCAGCCAGTGAAGTAATTGAAGTTATAGGAATGTTACTTGCCTATAGTTCGGCATTGGTTATTCCCTGTATTTCGTTAATTTACTACAAGGAGTTACAGAAGACAGCCAAAGTCACTCTGAAAAAAACTTTCAGTGGAAATAGTATCGTACCACATCAACAAAGGTTTAGTTCTAACCCAGCGGGCACGTGACGTTATTATAACGTTATAATAACGTCATGACATGACGAAAAATCACGTCATGGTAACGTTGTCGTATTGTCATATTTGTAATTTTTCATCGACGCCATTTCATGACGTCTAAACTACGTCCTGATAACGTCAGAAAAGATGATATTCTGATGTGGTAATCACGTTGTAATGACGTTATGTTTTACAAGAAGGGGTAGTTTTTCTAAGATTAAAAGGGTATTTTACTGAAAGAAATATTTTTACGATATAGTAGTAGGGGTATTTAATTATCGAAGTTACATTATTATTATTATTGTTGAAAAAGAGACTAATGTTGCGACCGAATCATTACACCAACCACCTGGACCGTTTTTTGGATTTGAGAGCTTCAACCGTATTTTCAAAGTAAACAATCCATTAGAATTCATTATCTCTCATATTTGGGGCCTCAATAGACAATATAATTAGGGAAGTGCCTCAGTCAACTATTTCTCTGTACTTGAGTTTGTTACGTTGTTGACCTAGCCCCAGGATTTTATTTACTGGTTTCTTATAAGAAGAGAGTGCAGAACCTAGGAGCTAATATTGCATATGTTTATTTCAAGAATAAAAATAATTTCTAGTGTATGTTATGGAATTCTGCTTTACTAATTGTTAATATCGTCAATATCGATCGATATCATTAACAAACGTTTGATCTACTAAAATGAGGGTTTAAATGTGTTGCCTTTTTCATTCTCAAAATCTGGAATTATCAACTGGCCACGTGATATCAATTAACCAATCACAATTAGTAATTGAAACGTTTCAATGCAGGGCTTCAATAATTTGCTCATTGACCGTGACATCATGGATCGAGCACAGTTATAACCCTGCTAAAACGATTTTTGTTCTAATAAAATAAAGATTAAAAACTAATAACAAATTATCCTTCTGTTTTCTTATACCTATCTATTAAGGTAAATAAGTTCCCCATAAAACACTGGCTACGTGTTTTTTTATAATCAACAGAAACGAATAAGCACCTCAAAATCAAAGTGAAGAAGAAAATCTGAAGAATATAATTCCCTGTCTGCTATGATTTGTGCGCCTGAAAGAGACAAGTAGTCCTTCTCTTTGATGCTAAAGCATAGGTGATGTTGGAAGATTTGAGGGCACTATATTTTTGTTTCCTGGGTATATCCAGTACAAAGTGTCTGAATGCGTGTGGTAGCATATCATTCCAATACTTTTGTCGTTTTAAAAAAAAAAGAGAAATTAGGGCGAAATCAAGCGTGCATGTGAGGAAGAAAAAAAGAAAGGGGACACTGCCTATCAAATAATCACCAGTGAAGTTCCAAAGTACGCTAACAAATAAGTCTATGAGCCTGTGCAATTTTTACTAGTAATTATAAATAAAAGTTATTTAATCAAAATAATTCTAGACTTCCCTATAGGGCGAAATATATGTTAAAACCAGCGTTTACCTTCTCCTTCTCCTTCTCCTTCTCCTTCTACTTCTCCCTCTCCTTCTCCTTCTCCTCCTTCTCCGTTCACTTTTATAGCCGAAGTTTCGCAATAGAACATTTCCATTAAAGCTTAGAGGTTGGAACAGGGGCTATTGTTGAGTGAAGTAGCGTGTGTGGTATACACCATTTTGTAAACCTTTCTATTGAAAGGTCCCTGTTTTTAGTGTAATTTAATTTTGCATAAAGGCACTGGTAACAGATAGCTTGTATTAAACCCAATGATTCAAAACAAAGCAGTGCAAGATTTGGAAAGTGTTGTTTCTTTATCATATCATAGCAAGCTTATTATTAATTATACACATTGTGGATGGATGGAAAATTAAAATGTTTTCATTAATAAAACATGTAATTTAAGACCAAAATGTTGAGGCTGTAGAGTTTACTTTCATAATGATGTATTTTGGTTTATTTGTGTTGTCATTACAAGAAGGAAAGATAGAAGCCAAGAGTGGGAACTCTGCAGTGAATGATGTTTTCCACACGAACATAAGACCTTAGAAGTATGCCTTAGGGTATATATCTGAAGTGATGACTCATATCAATAAAGTTATTGATGCCACTTATACTTTTGCAAAAAATGTAAAGAAATATACGAGAGTATTAGCAAACTGTAAAACAAATTGTCCTGGAATAAAAGAAAATATCCATGCTGAATGAAGAACTTGTAACGGTTTTTGTTTTATCCCTGCAGCTTGAAGGCTACCTTATTTCCTAATTTGGAAATTTTGCCATGCGTTTATTCGAGACCCTCGTTTATTGGAGGTCCATGTTTATTCGAGGAGATTGGTAAATACTTCATGTCAAGAAGTGACTGTTTTGTTTTGGGGGATTGCAACACAAAGTGATTATTGATTTCAGTTATATAATACTGCCACTCGTTGGTCTATGCTGGTAGTGTGTGTAAGTTATTAGTAATTCACGAAATCAAATCATTGCAAAAATTGAACTACTAACTTTGATGTTATGTGCCGGTAACAATACTTTAGCAGTTGCGACATTTTTTTGGCACATGATTCAGAGTTTCTCGTATTTTGCACGGATTTATTTTTGTGAAATACATAATATACATTATTGGACAAAACGGTGTGAGACAAATTGTGGGGACGATTGCCGGGATGGGACGAAATGAGAGATCCGGTTTCACTTAACATCTCTACAAAAAATTACTTCTGTGTTTATTTGAAGAATTTCTGTCCAGGGACGATTTTCTCCCGTTCTCTCAGCCGTTGACTGGTCATAGTGTATCGACGTCACATCCCATCTTCTATATAAAGAGCCTCTAACTTGTTGTTAATCTAACTACATGTGAATGTAAAAAACGGCTCATCGAATCATACAAACACCTTATTTTTCAATTTTTTATATCTTTTGTATGTTCTGTGGACATTGTTTAGGTTTTGTAAAAAGTGCTAGAAGAGCTGCCCTAAGCCAATTTTATTGAATTGTGTAGAATTTAGAATCTCTACCATATTGAAAATATAGTTTTAATCGAAATTAAATTCTATTTCTATCAGTTTATTATCTGTATTGCTATCTCAGATTGCCCGTACTTCCCGTACTTTGTTGCTGCGCGTGTTATAAGTGGCGGTCATTGTTATAAATGGCGTCGACAGCTACAAGTGGCGTCGCATGTTATAACAGTTCAATAATTTCTTATAAAATATAAAAAAAATCATTCGTAACATGTCACTCCAAATGTAGTAGTTGTTCTGTTTCTCATAAAAGTTAAGGTTATAAATTTTTGAACCAAATCAACCATGGTTTCTTAACAAGCATATAGATATATCATATATTATATAACAGCAGACATGCCAACTCTTTGGTGAATTTTTGTATATATTTGATGAATTTTTGTATATATTTAAAACAATTTTTATAGTTAAAACAATATTTTTCAGCTCATATCGGAGGTCAAAATACTGAAATGCATTGTTTTATTAGGTATCCTCCCCCTTGTTATCTGAAGTATTGGCATGTCTGAAACAAATAAACTATTTATGCAGACTTGTATTCGAAGAAAGTCTCCTGCTACTTACAAGAAAACGAGGAGTTTTATTCTGCGTTCATTGAAGGTTATGGGTGCATGAAAGACTTCTGTAGTCATGTAATGTTGCTTGTTGTTCGTCACTTTGTTGTCATTTTGTTGCGACTTTTAAAGGTTTTTCATCAATGATAATAATGGACGCCAATATAAGAATATAATTATGTGTTATATTCTATTGAATCTGATGTTTACCATCATTATTATGTCAAAAACCTGCAGGGTGATCTATTGTGTTGGTTTCATTTCTAACTCATTTCCTGCTCGAATCACCTCAACTCTCCTCCACAAAACTTAGCGTGCGTCCAGGTTTGCTTTTCTTTTCTCCAGGCAGATTAAACTTGTTTATGTTTTATGTCTTTAGGAGGTGGAACCAATGGCAAGAGAGAGCGATCACATCCATATCATTGCGTTATCCAACATTCTAACTACTACTGTACAAATTGAATTGTACTTCCCTTCCCTGGGGTAAGTTTGGAATTCAACTACTGAATAATCATGTATTTTTTTTACCGATTTCATTACTTATTCTTGCAATTCCCCAGGTGAAGGGGTTAAAAATAATTATGAAATAGTGAACACAAGGCAAAACTTTTTGATCAGGTCATATGGTTTAATCAAGCCAGTTTGTTTAGCTGGTCTCAGTTTATCAAGCAAGATAATGTCAGTTATGTTTCTACTGCTGTTCAGATTGTTCGAAAAAAAGAGGGTAAAAATGGGGAAATATAGTCGCATCTTATGCGAATCTTGTAAGTTGATAAGAACAAGTTTTCAAAGTCATTTCACTAAAGTGTGTTTGAATATAGAATGCTGTACAAGAAAGGTATTTTCTAAATGAAACTTTAAGCTACGTATTCCGAGAAATGGTATTTTTGAGATACAAGAAAAGGGTAGAAAAGTAAATAGTCATTTTCATGGAAACGAAAACGAAAACAACGAAACGGGAGCGTTTGAGTGCATTAAGACCGCCGTTAAAGGGGTCGGGATTGAAATTGAGCCGACATAAAAAGGGCCAATTAGGTAACCTAAAGGAATATGAGCAGTTTTGGGGAGTTGTTATGAAAGAAGAATAAACAACAGCTATAAACAACAGGTTCAAGGTAATGTTTCTGATTTTCTCTTGGAAACCATGAAATCAGTTGAACAATTTACAATCTGAAAAATAGTTCAAAGCAACTTTTATATAAATGAAACGTGTCATGCAGCAGCATTGTTTATAAGTAAAACTTTTTCCGAATGTAGAGAGTGTTTAATAGTTTATAAACATCCATATTTCGATAGATGTCGCATTTTGTAATAAAACTGACGTGTTTTGTAATAACTACCGCGTTTTGTTATTCTGATTTCATTGTTCAATTAATAAAGATTGTTTACTTTGGCAACTAGTTGTCGAGTCGTCGTTTTTGGAGATACTTATATTCTTTTTTGAGATACTTTTATTTACTTTAATCATTTACTTTAATCCTTTACTTTAATCATTTTAAAATTCAAATGGAGAAAATGACTTTGGCTGGAAAAAACCAAAAACAAGACAACTCATTTCATACTGATATTTGTAAAACAAGTCATTACAAAGTTAGTAAGTTAAGTTACAGACTAATTTACCAGGCAACACATGTCGTTGCATTAACATCGCAAATAAGTCGTCGGTGATGTTAAAACGACACTTAATAGTGTGTGAAAAAGAAAAAAGCGACGACGTCATACACATGATTCGGATATATGCTAGCCGTGCTGTATGCTAAGCGGCATTTATTGTGGGCATCCGCATTAAGGTTCTGCAATCTCCGCGTGTTTTCATAATGGCGGCAAGTATATTTCTGCGCCTCGTAAATATGTTTGAGAAAAATGGAAACTAGTTAAAAAGGTTATACCCCTGTGTACTTTCTTTCCTGCATCATTTTGCTGCGTTGCATTACAAACAAGTATAGTAAATTTACACCAATGTTCCCGTCAAATTGTTAATGAGGAATTTAGTATGATAATAATTTTTTATGGCCTTGATGCTAAGGTCTTCTGGAAGATAAAAGGTCAAATTTCAACATGAAAAGCAAAGTAAACTGTAAGTAAAATGTAAAGGAGCTGAATATTGAACCAAAAATATGCAAGTAGAACGTAAGTTATTTCAATTGTTTATCTCAACTTTCTTCGAATACAAGTCTGCATAAATAGTTTATTTGTTTCAGACATGCCAATACTTCAGATAACAAGGGGGAGGATACCTAATAAAACAATGCATTTCAGTATTTTGACCTCCGATATGAGCTGAAAAATATTGTTTTAACTATAAAAATTGTTTTAAATATATACAAAAATTCATCAAATATATACAAAAATTCACCAAAGAGTTGGCATGTCTGCTGTTATATAATATATGATATATCTATATGCTTGTTAAGAAACCATGGTTGATTTGGTTCAAAAATTTATAACCTTAACTTTTATGAGAAACAGAACAACTACTACATTTGGAGTGACATGTTACGAATGATTTTTTTTATATTTTATAAGAAATTATTGAACTGTTATAACATGCGACGCCACTTGTAGCTGTCGACGCCATTTATAACAATGACCGCCACTTATAACACGCGCAGCAACAAAGTGGACGAATAGGCCACGAGGTTCAGAAACACACTCTAGCGGAGAGATTCAGCTCTGTAAATTGAATTTGAATACAAACTCAGATCAAATCCAAATCAATACAAGCCGGGAAAAAAGCTAAGAATCGCTGTTATTATAGATAAGCGGCTGTCAGAATACATTTCTGCCATTAATAGCATTTTTCTTGAAAATGCATTTATCTTACGGAATAAAATCTTCTTTCCCAATTTCTCTTAAGATCGAGCTAATAGATAAGTAGGCGATGGTGCAGTGAATAGTATCCTGGAGTCCGACCGCTGAAGACTGTGTTTTAGTCTCAATCACGTCATTCGAGATTATACTCTGATATACTTTAAAAGCAGCGTATCAATCCATTTTAAGCCATCGACTGACTGCAGCCTGGCCTACGAGCTAACCGATATGGATAATAATGGTAATGTAACGACAGTCATAAGACGCGGCGCGTGTTATAATTGTCAAGTTAACAATTTTTTATAATATTAAAATTAAACGACTTACCCCATGGTACATAAGAAAACAACTTTCCAAATCCCTGGTAATATCAAACTTTGATTATTGCAATACCGTATATGATCCACTCACACGTTATCAGATGGCTAGGTTACAAAAAGTACATAATGCAGCTGCTGCGTTCGTTCAAATTCCCTACCGCACAACCAAAGATGATCTTGAATTGAAGTGGCTCCCTATCAAAGAGCGGATTGAAATGAATCTGGTTAATCTTTGCTTCAAAGCTTTGTATTACCAACAATACCCAACATACCTCAAGTTGAAATTTGCTGAGCTAAAACAGAAATCTACGGTCATGCAACGACAGTGGTCCAAAAATCATAAAAAACGGACACATCAAGAGAAGAGTCTTTGTTTAATGAAATTCCGAGGACAGTTCGTGAATCGTCTAATGAAAAATATTTTAGGAGTAAAACTAAGGAAGTTTATATTCACTGTGCTTTAGCTCGGTTACTTTAATTATTTCAAGCATATATGTTCTGTCTTCTTCTTGTTCTTTTCTCTTTCTACAGTGTTTATTGTTATTGATTTGTTTGTATTTATAGATATTATAGCACGAAAAACCATTGTATATGAATGGATGAGGCGAATAAATGATTATTGATTTATTTATTAACTTATTTATTAAACGATCATCAATAACATGTCACTCCAGTGCCACGGTAGGTTCATGTTGCTCCAGACATTTCTTTTTCTTTTCTCTAGTGTTAATTTTCTAATGGATGGATTTGTAGTCGTAATGTCCTTTGATGAGCATTTTAAGTGGGAATAACTTTCTTAAAGATCACGGGCTGAACTTTTCAATTTATATCATAATGTGTTTAGTTGGTAATTTGTGATGAAAATTTGTTGTATATTATAGGTGCTAGTAATTTTCTTTTGCTTACCCGTGGTCCACCACTTTGAAATTTGATAACAGAATCGTTGGTCACATTTTGTTTGAGAACATGAAGAGTTCCATCTTCAATATGAAAGGGTAAGATACTTGTCCTTATATGAAAATGATATGTGTCATTCATTGTTGAGTTGTTATTTTGGACTGGTGAGCCTTGACAAATATTTCGTGTTCATTCAACACCGAGCTGTGCCGCTGAGCTGATCTGGCCGTGCCGCATGCCTCAGCAAGGCTTGGTTCGACTGTTTCAAACCAAATGTACGTGTGCTGATGCATGCACACATTTCCATAAATTTGCGTTCTTAGTAAAAAAAATATATTATTTTTCTAAATAATATTTCAATATGGTGCCCGAGAAAGCAAAGCTGCAGAATCTTGAAGAGCAATCTGCTCGTATATTTTGTATATTTGATGAAGACCGTCTACAATGAGGTTTAGAATACACTAAAATGTTTGTTTAGATATTCTGAACAATGATTCGAAGCGATTATCGACATTTGTATTCCAAACATATTGAAGCCAACCTTGATTTCTTTCATATCGTCTGCAACTTCGAATTCGTGGGTTATCTTCCCTTTCATTGTGTTCTTCAAATGCTACATAAAGCTGGATCCATCTCGTCCAAAAGTGGCAACGTCTTAATATCAGAAACCCAACTAAAATACTTAATTTTTCTTTTTCCTGCCTCTTTCTTTGAATTCCATAAAGCAGAAGCAGTTTATTGTTATACACAGCCGCCATTTTAAACATTTTTGACGCCATTCTGCTGTGCTCGGCTCAGTTCTTATATAATGGTGTGCCGAACCGAGGTGAGCCGAGCCGTCCTGAAATATTTCCGAGTTCGTCTCGGCGCGACGCCGCTTATAAAATGGACCTAAGAGCTATTGCATTTTGTTTCCTTTTGGTAATGTCACGTTCAGAAAAATGATATTAAAGTAAGTGTTGCTCATATCTTAACGAAACATATTCTTACGACGCTGAAATTAAGTAAGTAAGGTATTCATTAGCGATACTTTCAAAATACCAAGGATATGAAGTATCTTCATTTGGACGTTAATTTTCTTTTAAGTTACCGAGCATGCAAATGATGAAACTAAACTAAAAATTAAGCATTTATATCAAGAATAACTAGTTAAACATCCAACATCTTTTAAAGGACCCTGCCATTCTTTACATTTCCAACACAAAAATGTTAACTATTTTTCATCAACTACATCACGTAACATTTAGTTAGATAATACTATACTCCGTCAACGATATATCAGGACAGATTTTCTGCCACGATTTCAACAGAATTATCCGTACTTGAAGTGCAGTAACTTGAAAATCAAAAAACATTTTGTTTTTCCAAACAATTTCTCGGTGATTATTTACGGGTAGCAATTCGCAATAGCAGGACCACTATTGCAGGTCAGTAGGTAACAATAAAAAACATATAATGAATGCAACAATGGTATTTAACAGAAATTTCCCACATTAAATTCGATTCAATACAAAAAGTGTTCACTTAGTGTTCTTTGAAATAAAGAAAGTCAATTCATCTAATGTTTCACAAAATAACTTTGAGTATTCTTTAGCTGGTGGACAATCTGAATCAAGAGTGGTAAACAACCCAGAAATTCCTTTATTTGAGAACAAATACGAAAATCCGATGGATTCGTCATATCCA
Organism: Turritopsis rubra; assembly: GCA_039566895.2. NCBI lineage: Eukaryota > Metazoa > Cnidaria > Hydrozoa > Anthoathecata > Oceaniidae > Turritopsis > Turritopsis rubra. The sequence goes on along the minus strand of CM077630.1, from coordinate 4,434,860 downwards.
CTGAACACAACACTTTTGGCAATCTGATGGGGTACTGTTACTGCATAGACACTACCTAACAGTGTTTCTTGATACACTCTGTTGCCAAAGAATTCACATGGTTTTTCCATATCCCATGATAATTCCTCAAGTGCACACAGATGCTCTTCCCAGAAACCCAACCCCATTCTCATTTTTAAGAGTCCCGAGTAGTACGAATCACAATATCTCTTAAGTGATGACATCTCCATTTTTCTTTCCATTGCAAATTGTTTTACTAAATGAGTCATTTCCGTTGATGGTTCTGGTTTTAGTTGAATATGGCTATTGATAAATGTTGGAACCAACACAACTGTTGTTGTCATAGAAGGCTTTCCGTACATCTTCAGAAGGGATATTTGCATTGCAAGATGAATCATTGAATTTGGATTTAAGAAGCGTTTCTTAAATTCTTTGTCACTTAATTCAGGTACGTTAAATACTTGACATTCATAATCTTCATGAAAAGTACGGAAGAAAGCTTTTGCGTCTTGGACTGCAGATTCTATACGGTCATCAATGTTAAACTTTAAATGCTTCAATGACGATGACTCGGTGGTATGTCCAGCTTCTACATTTCCCATTTTCTCGTACACTTTGCGTATTTCTTGCGAAACATCAGCTCCTACTACTGCATGACATTCGACACTATTTGTGATATTTCCACTTAACGGAGAGCACTCGTCAATACTGTAATATGATGATTTGTCAAACCAACGATCTCCTGGATTTTTACCAAGGAAGATGTTCTTTTCGATTCCATTCATTTCAAACGGTCCATCAAGGGTACAAACGATAATAGATTCCTCGATAGTTTTCACCAAATCAGCGTTATGTTGATCAGTAAGCAAATGGTTACGGTGTTCTGCCCAAGTGGTTCTTTCCAAGCAGGTAAGCGCAGAAATTGGTGTTGTGCAGGGAATCTTACTCTCTTCTTTGATTTTTGTTAATGTTCCAAAAATTTCATCAATGCTCATAATATCACCATTTTCGGATAATAAATCAAAAGAAAACAAGTGGCCATTTCGAATTATAACGATGTTTTTCGATGTTTTATCAGCCCTTCTGAAAGTGTCTGTGCTTAAGCCAGGTATCCTTGATGTACCAAATAATTTTCCATGAGCGCTCATATCAAATGGGAGCATTCCTAATGCATGAGCCACCTGATTTCGATAGTTTTCATTCGTTTGATTAAGGACACCTTCAAAAACCGGATTGTAATTCATGACAATGGGTTGAAAACTATTCGATCTTAAGGTTTTCGCAACTATTCCAGTTGAGTAAAGCAACTTAGATGCACGGAGCAACTGAGAATCATCTTTACCAACATCTGATACCATGCATCCACCATTTTGTTTCATGGTCGTCATTCTGTCTCTTAAAACACTGTTAATGTCCCGATCCACTCCAAAATATGTAAACTTATCATGGGTGTAGCATTCAGAGAGCCGTCTGTGCAATTCTTTTCCATCACCTTGTAAAAATGAATTTGCTGACTGCTCTAATTCTTTGAATTGTTCAGGATCAAGTATAGCTTTTCTTATTTCCATGTATGAAGACATAGTTTCTTCGAGATTTGGTAGTGGAACGTAAGGCAAAGATTTTTGAAAGAAATCTGTTGGTAAACCATTCCCTTTTGAACTAACATGAAATGTTCGCAACATAGGTCGATATTTTATCAACAATTTCATTGTTGTTTGCATTGCCATCGTTTAAGCTTATCAATTAACCTGAAATAAAATATATGTAGAGAGCACTGAGAAAAACGTTATACAGTTTTTCTCCATAATTTGTTTTTACCAGCAATACTACGATGATAAGTCAAAATAGTCAATATACAAAAATTGTTGTGTTTCTCCAAGCTAGAATTATATCATATTTAATACAAAATTGTTCTATAAATATTTCGGATCGACCATTCAAAAAATGCTGCTATCCCTCTTTTTCAGTGCTCTCTGGCCTGTTTAGAGATTTCTAAAAATGTATAGTTAAACTAAAAGCTAAAATTCGAATGTTCAGAGATTTAGAAAAAAGATAATACAACGTATACTCCTACCTAATCACGATTAAACTCCTGAAATATAAGAAAAAACCTTTCACATTTCCCTATTAACTAAAGCTAACAAAAACAATATCTATCGCCTTTTTTATCATTCTAATCTTTATTCTGCTATGAATTGTGGAAATGTCACTTGTGCATCATGATACAAAAACCATGTAAATGTATATAACCAAGATTTTCACATTCTCTTTTTGTATTACATTCATCTATACTATTCAATTTTCTAATCTAAAACGAAAAGATATCAATCAAACACTATCAAAACAATATAATAATGATCTTGCTACCTTGATTTCCCTAATAGCGAACATTAATAATAACAATCTACATACAACAATGAAATACCAAATAAACTGCTAGCTACACATTCGGCATAGTATTATTATCTTCCACAAATTTACTCTAAACAAAAACAATACGGAAAGTATAAACTTCACATTCCCCTTGACTTTTGGTTTCTTGTGAAACTACCATGTCTTTTTGCTTTCCTAATGGTTACCGGTGGGGCTAACATAATGTCATCGCAATCCTAAAATTTTATCATAAATTTGTTACTAATTTTATCAGTGTGCAATTATGTACCAGTCTAATAAATAGGCCATTCGCACTAAGACGTCCCTGATCTTTTCCATACTAATATGGAATGTTTTTATCGACCCTCTTGTAACAATTGTAACACCTGTCTCATTTTGTAATACCTTTGTAATGCCACTTTTTGGATCGGAAAATATTATTGACTTGTGAATCTTATTTAACAACTCTGTTTTTCACGTGATAGTTCCCCATAAAGTGCTACCGGCTTACCTTTCTAGTTTTGCATGTTACAATGATAAGAAGTAAAAAGTGTTTTTGCATACCTTGCTCATATTGCTTCTTTTGTGTACAAAGCTGTTATTCATTGAGCACAAAAACGTTATACATAGTTAACCCCAACCCCAACCATATTTGAGGCCCTGGTAGATACCACATGTGAACACCCTTATTGCTATTCCTGTGTTTTTGCAAATATTCTTAGGATTCTCTTATAGACTGTAGTTGTTTTACATGTGATAATCAATTATGCCCCGAAACACTCCAGTTTTCAAAAACCATCTATACTGCACTGCTCCACACAATGGTGTCATGTAAACACAACTGCTCTTTCAAATATGAATTTCAAGAGGCTTCGGTGTTGAATGAACACGTAAACTTTTGTCATGGTCCACCAGTCCAAAATAATAACACAACAATAAATGACATATATAATGACAAGTATCTTCCCCTGTCATATTGAAGATGCAATCCTTCATGTTCTCAAACAAAAAATGACCAACGATTCTGTTATCAAATTTCAAAGTGGTGGACCACGGGTAAGCAAAAAAAAATTACTAGCACCTATAATATACAACATATTTTCATCACAAATTACCAACTAAACAGCATTATAATATAAATTGAAAATTTCAGGAACATGAACCTACCGTGGCACTGGAGTGACATGTTATTGATGATCGTTTAATAAATAAACAAATAAATATATAAAACAATAACCATTTATTCGCCTCATCCATTCATATACAATGGTTCTTCGTGCTATAATATATTTAAATACAAACAAATCAATAACAATAAACACTGTAGAAAGAGAAAAGAACAAGAAGAAGACAGAACATATATGCTTGAAATACTTAAAGTAACCGAGGTAAAGCACAGTGAATGTAAAATTCCTTAGTTTTACTCCTAAAATATTTTTCATTAGACGATTCACGAACTGTGCTTGGAATTTTATTAAACAAAGATACTTCTTTTGATTTAAACGCGTTTATGTGTCCTTTTTTATGATTTTTGGACCACTGTCGTTGCATGACCGTAGATTTCTTTTTGACTCAGCAAATTTCAACTTGAGGTATGTTGGGTATTTTTGGTAATACAAAGATTTGAAGTAAGGATTAACCAGACTCATTTCAATCCGCTCTATGATAGAGAGCCACTTCAATTCAAAATCATCTTTGGTCGTGCAGTAGCACTTTTGAACGAACGCAGCAGCTGCATTTTGTACTTTTTGTAACCTAGCCATCTGATAACGTGTGAGTGGATCATATACGGTATTGAAATAATCAAGTTTTGATATTACCACTGATTCGGAAAGTTGTTTTCTTATGTGCCGTTGGGTAAGTCGTTTAATTTTAATATTATAAAAAATTGTTAACTCGACAATTATAAAACGCACCGCGACTGTCGTTACATTACTATTATTATCCATATCGGTTTGCTTAAATTATCTAGAGATTCCCCTAATGGGAGATTGCCCCTATACTAATACGGAAAAATAAACACCTATTGACGACCTTCCCGAGAAAATTTTACTAAAGTTCCTCTTTTCAAAGTTATGTAAGAAACAAAATTCGCAAAGATGCGATTATATATTTCCCCATACTTCAAACAATATCCGCGCAGCGATGGTGTGTGGTTAGATGAACAGACAAAAGGATTTCTGCGACATTTGCCTGATATAAGCTATTAATTCATGCACACCCTTAAGTCTTTTAAAGATGAGTATTAGAATTATTCATTACGTGTTCGATATGCATTTTGATTGTTTTTTAGTTTGTTTTTTAGTTTGTTTTTTAGTTTGTTTTGATTGTTTTTTAGTTTGATTTGTTTTTTAGGGTGTAAAGTATGTAATTCACCAGATTTAAAAATTTGAAATTTAAAAAATTTAATGTTCTGGAAATTAGCCCTCATTATTTTGTGGAATAACTTTTTAATAAGTTTTTAACCTGTGAAAATTTTCAAAAATTCGAGTTACAGAAATACAGTCGATAAGCTTGGATCGCAAATTGCAGATTGCGACTCTACAATAGAGGTTGTGTATCGCCTACGCATAAAATGCCGGCAAAATCGGAGGATAATCATTTACCTATCAACATTTGTTGCTGATAGCCAAAGGTTAAGTATCACTAATATGTAAAGCTCCATGGTCACCGCCATATTGTAAGAGAGAGGGTAAGCACAGGGGTTGGGGTCAGTAACTCATGGGGAAAGTGAACCGGTAAAATGTTTTTCATACATACATAAATGATACATGCTAGTATCCCGGGTAAAAACATTTTACAGGTTAATTTTTACCATTATTTGCCGCCCCCACTACCCGTGCTCTTCCTCTTTCATAATTTAGGGGTGTATATATAATATAGCTTGTAAAATGTTTTTGCAGGTTTACTTTCCCCATGGTTTATATCCCATATTCTTCTTATAAATCAGACAAAAAAAATAGGCATGCGAATGTAATTAATAAATTCCAATCTATTGTCTCGTTTTTTTATACAATACCTTAATAGATTTTCAAGATTCAATCCAGGTTTCAGACTTTCAGCATCTCATTTTAATTACAATCGCAGTTGTGTCAAGTTTAATATTTAATTTTATTGACTGATTTCTTTTAATCTCATCAGCTTTTACGTGGAAACAATAGAAATAATAGAAACATTACATTTCTATTTATTTTTGTTTTTTCACGAATAGCGCGGCACTACATTTTGAACGGCCTCCGCTATCATCATCAGGCATATTAAAAAAAATATGCCGAAAATAAAATCACACAATCCAAAAGGTTAAGTATCACTAAGTTGTAAAGCTCCAAAAGCTGATCAAAAAAATGTATGGGATCGTCTGTGTACGACGTGCCGTTACGGAGATATCGTAGATCAAACATTTTGATGACGTCACACCCGTCCCCAAAAAGTTTTAGACCCAATTTTTTTTTCGTCACCCTTTTGCCAAATTATCGCGGACTCCAAAAACATCAGTTATCCCTAACGGTTCTCGAGTATTTGCCCCTAAACGTCGCGTTCCATTAGGGGTGCAATGCAATGTCCCCCGTGCCAAAAAATTCATGTCGCGTCATTTGCCACTACAAATATACTAATACCAAAAAAACGCTTCTCGCAGCAGCGTGGTTTTACGCGCTCCTCGTGAGAAAATGACCGTGAAATTTTTCTAAATGTATCACTCTCTAAAATAAAAGTGGTATGCACACTCGCTATTAGTATATAGACTAGTGTAGCGTGTAAAAACATTTTACAGTTTTTCTCCATAAATTGTTTTTACACGCAATACTGCCATGATAAATCTGTGTATAGACAAAAATTGTTGTGTTTCTCCATGTTGGAATTATATCATATTTAACACAAATATTTTGGATCGATTATTCAAAGAATGCTATTATCCCTATTTTTCAGTGCTATTTGGCCTATTTAGAGATTTCTAAAGTTGTACAGTTAAACTAAAAGCTAAAAATTCCAATGTTCAGAGATTTAGAAAAGAGACAATACAACGTATACTCCTACCTAACCAATGTATACTCCTACCTAACTACAATAAAACTTCTGACATATAAGAAAATACTTTCAAATTTCCCTATTATCTAATAAAAACAATACCTTCTGAGACGTTTTAATCTTTCAAATCTTTATTCTGCTATAAATTGTGGAAAGTCAAAACCCAAAACTCCACTTGTGCATCATGATACAAAAACCATGTAAATATGTATATAACCATGATTTACACATTCCTTCTTGTATAACATTCATCTATACTATTCAATTTTCTAATCTAAAACAAAAAGATATCAATCAAACACTATCAAAACAATATAAAAATGATCTTGATACCTTCGTTTCCCTAAAGGCGAACCTTAATAATACCAAATAAACTGCTAGCTACACATTTCGGCATAGTAGTCAAAACTAACTGATACGAAAAAGCTACGTTCAAACACATTAAAAAATACACATCGGTAGAAAATGATGAACTGATAATACGAACACATAACAGGTCTACATCGATTATCTCTCGGATAGAATAATTTCTGATACCAATCAATGTTGTTATTCTTTATTACTAAACTTAAAGCGTTGGATAAAAAAATAAAAACAAAAACAAATACTTTTACACACATCGTCTTCATTATTCGTTTAAAGAAATGAACGTTTAAAAAATTTGATGAACTTTTGAATGCAAAAACCATTGCATTGCCTTCTCCTCCGTGCGGCTTTATGATGTCTTCCTTAAGGTACAAAAACTCCTCGAAGTAATAAAACCCCGTAAGATGGAGCTAGAGATTCTCCTAATGGGAGATTCTCCCTATACTAATACGGAAAAAATAAACATCCATTGACGAACTTCCCGAGATATTTTTTCTAAAGTTCTTTCTTTCAAAGTTAGGTAAGAAAAAAGCAAGATTTAGTATTAGTATAAGAAGACTAGTATCCCGGGTAAAAATCCAAAAGGTTAAGTATCACTAAGTTGTAAAGCTCCAAAAGTTGATCAAAAAAATGTATGGGATCGTCTGTGTACGACGTGCCGTTACGGAGATATCGTAGATCAAAGATTTTGATGACATTTAAAATACAACTTTTTCCAGGATTTTACATTTTTACATTTCACATTTTAAATGTTTTAAAAGCGATTGAGGAGAACTTTTCTCTTTTCTCTCTGCAATGAAAAATGTCAGCATAAGAAATATCCAGCAAAGGAAAAGAAGAGTCAGGACGCCGGGCTCTCTATTCATAAGTTTGGAAGATTATTAGGAATATGACGTTTTTTTCTAGATGAAGGAAAAAGCGAAAATTTAGTCTTTTTGACATTTTTAATGATAATTTGTTTGCCTGAAATGTAAATTATGCAAACATGTCTTCATTCATTTTCTTTAAAAAGTTTCAGAATTTGAAAGGAACCTGGTTTATTAAGCTTTAATGAGAAATTCACAAAGTCGTTCACGTAAATTAAAAACAGTAATATTAAGCCCTACGGTACACTACAGATTATGTTTATGGAGAGACTTTTGTTAGGATAAGTTACATGCTGTTTTCGGTTAGATAATTTTTTAGAATATTGTATTATTTATAATCCCATAATGCTTAAGTTTTCAAAACAATATCTGATGATCAAACAGTGTCGGAATTCTATCAACTTTGAAATATTCTATACAATGGTATTTTTATTACAACCTTGTAATCTCATCAATTCCAATCGTATTATTCCTGCTTACGCTGCTAAAGTTATTGAATACAACTTTTTTAATGAAACGTAACTTCGACATCTGTTAGTATTGAGTGATTTCCCTTCAGGTATCCTTCAAAGTTGTGTTTGTTTAGGCAATTTTAATCTGCTAGATTATGACCTGCATTTGTATAGAAAGTATTAAATTCTTCTGCCTTTGTTATATCACATCATACTAAAGTATCCCGGGTAAAAACATTTTACCGGTTCACTTTCCCCATGAGTTACTGACCCCAACCCCCGTGCTTACCCTCTCTCTTACAATATGGCGGTGACGAAAAATATAATCACGCAATTCAAAAGAATAGGTATCACTAAGTTGTAGAGCTCGAAAACATGATCAAAAAAATGTATGGGATCGCCTGTGTACGGCGTGCCGTTACTGAGATATCGTCGATCAAAGATATTAATGACGTCACACCCGTCCCCAAAAAGTTCTGGACCCAAATTTTTCGACACCCCATCGCCAATATCGCGCACCCAAAGCGACGTCAGTTATTCCCATTGGTTCTCGAGATATTTGCCCTTAACTATCGCATTCTATTTAGGGGGCAATGCAATGTGCCCACTGACGTCGCGCTACTCCTATAATACTAATATCGCCTATATCTCGACAACTCAGTTACGTACGACCTAAAATGTCACTATATCACAGTCCATACGAACATTTCGTTCCCAGTCCTTTTATTCACACTGACCGAACTAAAAAGTGGATGCACAGTCGCTATTAGTATATAGACTAGTATCCCGGGTAAAAACATTTTACCGGTTCACTTTTAGATGACGTCACACCCGTCCCCAATGAGTTACATGAGTTACACCCCCATCTTTACCCGTGTTCTTTCAAATTATAGGGATGATAAAAATAAAATCCCACAATCCAAAAGAATAAGTACCACTAAGTTGTAGAGCTCGAAAACCTGATCAAAAAAATGTATGGGATCGCCTGTGTACGACTTACCGTTACGGAGATAGAGTCCATCAAAAATTCTGATGACGTCACAACCGTCCACAAAAAGTTCTGGACCCAAATTTTTCGACACCCCATCGCCAATATCGCGCGCCCAAATTTACGTCAGTTATTCCCATTGGTTCTCGAGATATTTGCCCTTAAAATCGCGTTCTATTTAGGGGGCAATGCAATGTGCCCACTGACGTCGCGCTACTCCTATAATACTAATATCGCCTATATCTCGACAACTCAGTTACGCACGACCTAAAATGTCACTTTATAACAGTCCATACGAACATTTCGTTCCCAGTCCTTTTATTCACACTGACCGAACTAAAAAGTGGATGCACACTCGCTATTAGTATATAGACTAGTATCCCGGGTAAAAACATTTTACCGGTTCACTTTCCCCATTCAGTTCACCCAACCCGTGCTCTCCTCTTTCAAAATATAGGGGTGACGAAAAATAAAATCATAGAATTGCAAAGAATAAGTATCACTTAGTTGTAGAGCTCGAAAAGTTGATCAAGTAAATGTATGGGATCGTCTGCGTACGGCGTGCCGTTACAGAGATATCGTCGATCAAAGATTTTGATGACGTCACACCCGTCCCCAAAAAAGTTTTAGACCCAGTGTTTTTTTGGTCACTCCATCGCCCAATATTGCGGACCCCAAAAACGTCAGTTATCCCCATCGGTTCTCGAGATATTTGCCCCTAAACGTCGCGTTCCATTGAGGATGCAATGCAATGTTACCCGTGCCAAAAAATTCACGTCACGTCATTTGCTACTACTAATATACTAATACTGAAAAAAAAAAACGCTTCTCGCAGCAGCGTGGTTTTACGCGCCCCTCGTGAGAAAATGACCGTTAAATTTTTCTAAATGTATCACTCTCTAAAATAAAAGTGGTATGCACAACTCGCTATTAGTATATAGACTAGTATCCCGTGTAAAAACATTTTACGGTCCACTCTCAAGGATCATGATAAGATATATAAGAATACAGCCTAAAAATGGTTTAATTATATATATTTTCCAGCTATTGAGTGAAACCGAATGTAAAGAAATATACGAGAGTATTAGCAAACTGTAAAACAAATTGTCCTGGAATAAAAGAAAATATCCATGCTGAATGAAGAACTTGTAACGGTTTTTGTTTTATCCCTGCAGCTTGAAGGCTACCTTATTTCCTAATTTGGAAATTTTGCCATGCGTTTATTCGAGACCCTCGTTTGAAATTTGTGATTTGAGATTTGTGTAATAGAATTTGTTTTTTATAGGAAACTGTTTGTACTAAATTACTGTAGAAATTTTGTGCCTGCTAATTTCGTTAGGTACTGTCTATTTCAGCACCATTTGTTACAGTACGTCGTTGTGGGAAATGCAAAGAAATTGGACATGAACAGTTTACTACATCACAATCTTTTAAACTACATCTAAACCAATTATTTGGGCTATTTAAAGATTTCTAAAGTTGTACAGTTGAACTAAAAGATTTAGAAAAGAGACAATACATAGTAGTCCTACCTAACCAATGGATACTCCTACCTAACCACGATAAAACGTCTGATATATAAGAAAATGCCTTCAAATTTCCCTATTAACTAAAGCTAACAAAAACAATACCTTCTCAGACGTCTTTCTAATCTTTATTCCGCTATGAATTTTGGAAATGTCAAAACCCATAATGTCACAAAGACTGAAAGAAATTTTGGTTGACAATAAAGTTAGAAAGTGGAAAGAATTAAGAATTGGTTAGGATTTAGAAGTCGAAAAAATACAGCCTTTTATTTAAATTTTCTTATTTTCTTAATTTTTTTTGTAGCAAGTTGTTTGAGGGACTTGCAACTATGACGTCATTATCATGATGTTAAAATGTATTTCCGACTACATGTCGGTCACAATTGAATTTGTGTGCATTTTTTCGATGGGCTTAATATATCTTCTTATACTAATACTAAATCTTGCTTTTTTCTTACCTAACTTTTAAAGAAAGAATGTTAGTTCGTCAATGGATGTATGTTTTTCCGCATTAGTATAGGGAGAATCTCCCATTAGGGGAATCTCTAGCTCCATCTTACGGGGTTTTATTACTTCGTAAAGAGTGTTGTGCTTTAAGAAAGACATCATAAAGCCGCCGGGAGGAGAACCCAATCCAATATTTTTTTGCATTCGAAAGTTCAAATTTTCTCAACGTTCATATCTTAATGAGAATGAAGACGCTGTGTGTAGCATTTTTTGTTTTTGTTTTTAATATTTTGCTATTCGACGCTCAGTAATAAAGAATAACAACATTGATCGGTATCAGTAACTATTCTATCCGACGAGGGTGTGTTCGTGGTATCAGTTCATCATTTTCTACCGATGCCTATTAATGTGTTTGAATGTACCTTCTTCGTAGACAAAAGCCAGTAAAAACATAATGATAAAGATGGTAAAACAAAAAAAGAGACGACACAAGTTTAGACTAATCCATGAACGAAGATGGTTTTTATCAAAATTATCAAAATTATCATTTCTTTCACAATATTCCAGAAAGTCGAAATCAAGTTTGGCTTTTCTTAAACGATAATCCAATTTTTCAAATTTTCGAAGGAGATTGACTGATTCATGATTGTATCGTTCACGAACAACTTCGGTGATAGATTTATTAGCAGGAAATCGTAAACGAATCAAAAACAAGAACACATAAACAGCAACTTTGAATAACATCGTTGATTTTGAGATAGACAAGTAGATAGGTAAGTTCGGTGACGACAATAACAGTGAAATAAATAACCAGAGGTCGACTTACGTTGAATATTAATTATAACAGCGACTTAGCAGTAAATAAAGTGACCAACCTAGTGATACAATAACATTGGCCATCAGTAGATTGATAGGTAGACAAAAGCCAGTAAAAACATAATGATAAAGATGGTAAAACAAAAAAAAAGGCGACACAAGTTTAGATTAATCCATGTATTTTTGATAACGTTTCGAACGATACAGCGTTCATTATCAAGTCAATTTGTTATGCAACGTAAACTAACATTTTATATAAAAGGCGTATTCACACGCGTGAAGCATAATTAGCTATGTTACAAGCAGTTACCAGATTAACACATATAAGAAACAAAAGATTATATGCATAAATTATCAAAAATCTATCCGTGCACGTTAATTATAAAGATATAATGGAGTGGAGCGAATAGTTTTTTCAGTTAATTAGATTAGAAAATTTTATAGTATAGATTTATATAATACAAGAAGAGAATGTTGATTGTTTGATTGATTGATTGATTTCTTCGATTATTTATTCAAAATGAAATGCAAAGCGCTCGTTGTGTGTTGTCGTGGTGTCACCAAAAAGTAGCCTGCAAGCTCATCGATCTGCAAATCACAGTCTAAATCATTTAGCTTTGGCTTTATGTATGCATGATATAAAGGTATTAATATGGAGTTTGGGAGTCGAGGCTAGGCATTTACCGAACAACAACAACAAAAGATTGCAAAGCGAAGCCAGTCACATGGATGGAATGGAAATGGAATGTTCTTTTCTTTTTTAGAAGATGTTACAGGAAGTTCAGTGTCAATTCACAGGGTTGTCGCAACAAAACCATATAATAATATTGAAGAATACAATCCCACAGACACCTAAAGGATAAATTGAAAATTTGTCACATTATTCGCTATGAACGGTTTTGGAAATCAATAAAAAGACACAATAATGACAAATCTGTTTACCAATGTTTTATAGAATTTATAAATTGCAAGATCTTTCCAACCTCACTATTTTGGTACTTATTTTGACATACAGTTGACTTCTGGAAACTCAAACACTGAATTACTCGAACTTTAATTATATATAATCTCTTAAACTATTTTCTTGTGAACTTTGTGAACCTTCCATCATATTTCTTTTTAGAAATCACCTGTGCTTTCGAACTAATTTTTGCAAATAACCTCAAAAAATCGCAAAAATTTCTTCTGCAAATATTTCTTCTCAGCTACTATTTTATCAAGAATCTATGTGGGCAAATTGCTCATGTCGTTTGTCATACAAGACGCGGCGAACTCTAACCCTAACCCTTTCCCTAAACCCTAACCGTAACCCTAATAAACCCAAACCCTAACCCTAACGCGTATTATATGACAAACGACATGAGCTACTTACCTGTATATGCGAGCGACGCGATAATATTATTGCTGAAGGTTAAAAAAAAGTAAATAAACACAACAATCAACATGATTCATATGTCGCAGCTCCTTTAAGGTTCAAAAACACCTGTCCAGCTCTGGCACGGGACACATTGCACCGAGACTTTCCTCTTCGAAATCTCCCCCATTCATTTATTTGAAATGTTTTCTGAAAGAAGATTTTCAAGATTTCAAAATTTTCTTCTAGTGAAACCGGGCAAAATGTTACCGACGCAAAGCCTTGTGGGAAACGATGAGAAACATTTCTACTTAAGTTGTTTTGTGAAATATTGTTTCTAAAAAGTTGTTATAGTGTATTTCTATGGTTACAGAGAAAAGATCTGAATATTTCTTAGTGTTATTATCCCCTGCGCAGCGTAGAATCTTCTTTAATGAATAATTGAGATAATTGGTTAATTGATGTCACGTGGCCTGTTGTTATTTTCCTGAAGCCAAATCCTTTTCCAAATCTTTAATTGGCAAGTTTGCTAGCCAATTTGACGCTCCGACCATTGAGTTGGCTTCGTTTCTTCTCTTCTGATCGTCACTGATGTCCGTTCTATTTTCTTCCATCTTTTCTTTGCTTTTTTGTCGTCTTTGGTTTTTGATAGTAAGTATTTACACTTTTCCCAATTTCTTCATCAGTTATTCCTAGTATCTTGTTTTGTAACTGCCGTGTCACAGCTTTATAGTTGTCGTGCTCAATTGGGGCAATTTCGCATAGATTTGTGAGCCCAAGGCCTCCCAAACCCGGAGGCAATGCTAACAGATCACGCTCGTTGTTGTTGATGGTTTTACCTCCCGTGATTGCTGGTATGAACTGATGCCGAATGACTTCTTCAATCGGTTGGAGGTATCTCTCAAAACCCGGTATTGTCCTGATGAAGTATGAAAATTTATGTTGATATCCACAGACATAGCACGAGTAAGCAGCTTGTTGTTGTGTCACTGCTATTTTAGTAAGAAGGGACAATCCTTTCGACCACTATTCCACCAAGCTTTTGCCATATTTTTCTTGGTATTCTTGACTTCCAATCACAGCACCAAAATGTCGTTCACCTTCAGTTGTTACTTCTATGTCTGTACCTTGAAAGATTTCTGTGGCTTTCGCTAAATGATGTTCTTTAACAATCAACTATGATTTTTGAGGTTGATTTTTGCTATCCAACCATTCTCGGAGTGACTCACACTTCCCAGTAGCTGTTGTATCATCTGCAAATGCAGCCATCTCCTCATGTTCTGTAATGGCTGACATCAATTCGTCAAGGAGAGGTATTGTTTCTGTCGCATACACCGCCATGCCGATTGGATCACCTTGTGTTGTTCCTTCTTTTGAAGTCAACTGGATTCCTCCGATGACAAACACCCTGGCAGGTGTTCGGTAGCACTTGATGACATAATTTGCGAATACTGGGCATGTCTTTTTTACGATTTATGTTGCTGAACGCGTTTGCTGCATCTATCAAGAGTACTGCCTCTACTTCTTCAGTTTCGAAAATCCTCCTCATTGCGTGGATTGCAGCTTCTTGCCTGCTGTTTGCCCGGTACACATTTGAACTCTGCTACTTGATGTGATTATATCTTTCTTAATCACTGACATAACGGTTTTCCCACAGATTCTGTGTAGGACTTCACCAACGCCGATAGGTCGAACACCGGGTGGTTTGTCAAGTGGGACAAGTCTACACGGCAGAATACCTTCGAGAGATTTATCGTCTACATTCTCTGTGCATAAGTTTTTGGTTATATTTGCTATCGCAAACCTTAGATCTCTTCCACAGTCACCATACATTCTTGATGTTAAGATTCTTCTCTATCCATCAGAGTCTTGACCAGACGGTCCAAAACCACCCTTAGTTTCAAGTGCTGCCTTCATAACCAGTGATTCGTCAATGGTACTAACTAAACAACGGAACCACCTGAGACAATCTGAACTGAGCTGAGACGAGCTGAGACGAACTGAAACCACCAAGAGATGAGCTGAGAGGAGCTGAAACCATCTGTAAAAATCTACGCACCATATTTCCTAAACCACGTCGGTCGATTTGGGGATTTTCGGAGTACATGGGAATCCTCAACAGATTACGTCACAAAAAGATCCTTAAAATGTTTTTTTTTATATTCGGTATTAAACATCTCGAATAACATAGTTTTTTTAAAGTTTTTTTAAATAAATATCTAGGACGATAGCTAGGACGATTCCCACCAACACTCGAAACACCCGGCAGCCGGAAAGGACGGGGTTGATTATTTGTCTCCGTGGTGGATTAAACTCGTCTCAGCTCGTCTTTTGGTGGTTTCAGTTCGTCTCAGCTCATCTCAGCTCGGTTCAGATCGTCTCAGATGGTTCCGTTGATTAGTCAGTACCTTCGTCAATTGCTTCGTACTGTTTACCGTTTCTTATCGTTTCTATTCAGATAACTTTTCGTGACATGTCCACATTGCACCATCTACTAAAAAAAAGCATGGCTGCTAACGAAAAAAATAAAATCAAGAAAATATTTACTGATCTTGTTGATTCTCCTCCATCTACAGAGAAAGATAAAAGCAGTTTAAAGAGGTAAGTGCATGGTTTCTTTCGGTGGCAGAGCTATGATTTTAATTAACTTAAAAGCTATTTTCATAAACAATTAGTTTAGCCATAAAATTTTCACAGGAAGGGAAAACAGAAATCAAGATTTATCAAAAACTACCAGTTAGCTGAACACGTTAATTTCGTGAAAGTTTTCCAATGTAAATTGTTGGATAATTCACTCACTATTGCAAGTAAAAAGTTTATTGCAAGTATATTTTTTAAATTCATTTTGTTTAGCTAAGAACTTTTTGGTATAAAGGCATTTTTTTTTGTCAAAAACAAGACGTGGAAAGTAAGCAATCCATAAGATATTTTTAAAAAACTGCTTTGGCTGTGTTTTGTTTTGTTGTGTCACTCATGGAAACCGTTTCCTTATCTAGAATTTTAATTTGAGACCTATTCGGAAATAAATTCGAGTTGGAAACCGATATCAGGGTTTTCGAGATATTTCTGCAACAAATATTATGAAAGGCAATTAAATAGAGATATACTCCCCTTACCGCTAACAAAGATCACATTAACTACAGTATCAAATATGTAAGTGAAAAAGGAAACCAATTCAGGTTCAAATAGATGTAAGATTTGGAAAGGATTTGGTAACAACGTAGGTTCCTAAATCCTTATCATGCTTCTATTCTCGTAACACATTAAAATTGAAACGATTAATCAATGAAAATTTTCGAAAAACATTTAAAATGTAAGCTTACAGAAAGTACTTTTGACCCAAGAGTTTAAATTTGAAATATCCGTTAATAATTGGGGGTAGATTCAAGATGAGTCTGAAACCTCCTTAAACAATCCAAACACCAAAAACACGACTGAAAGGAAGTTGTTGATATTTACGCGTGCTGTTATCCCCACATCTTGTTTACTACTAGAACAAAAAGATTGGCCATGGGACTCCCATTCATGACTTTTAAATCTCTGTTTTAAAAGATTTCCATATAGGGGCATATTCTGTTCCTTGGAGCGATAATATGTTCTTGCCATGCTTCATAACCAGCTAATTACTAGAGTTTGTTTACATTGTGATGTAATAGTTATGAAAATGTTACCAGTTGTAGGGTAATTAGTCGTAAAGAAAGGAAATATCGTCTCTAGTGTTTCCTTTGGGACTATTGCGACACCTGGTTTTTACAGTTTCTACTTTGTTATTCTACTGTTCCGTGTTTTATCTCAAAATTGTTCGGAAAATTTTGCATGCTGAAAAAAATGATAATGGTGAACATAGACGTGTCCTCTGTTCCTGTTTTCCTCCATATATCTAATCTTCAAAGGAAAGAAATGTTTTTACATTTTTATTACTAATGTTATTTTGATGTTGTATTCCATATCTTACATCCTTTTGAACGTAAATTAGGTTTCCTTTTTCATTTATTGGATACCTAACTTGCGTGGATCAACTTACCTTATAGTAATAAATATAAAAACATTTTCCTTTGAAGATTCAATAAGTAGATAAATCCCTCGTATATGGTAATTTACACTCAGGATTTTAAAGTCATGGTTTGAAGCCCCAAGGCCAATTTTTCCGTTCCATAGCAAAAAGGTTGTGGCAATATCATTTCCCCACGGTTAGCAAATTGATGCTAGGTAGGTAGAACACATTGACACTAATTTTCGTAGTGGTTGCTATTGATTTTTTTTCTTTCAATAACAAACATGCACTGGAGCTCAATTTGAATCATAAATATAACTGTCGATATAACTATCGAGTTTCAAAAGTTTTTTTAATTAACACTAACTAGGGTAGGTATAGGTTTTAAAATTAGCCTCAACCCTGGGAAAAACAATAAGTGAGCAGGGCTCGAAATCCGGCCTCAAATGAGGTGAGTCTAAAAGGACCCACCTCACTTTATTGAGGCGAGTCTAGAGTCCACTTTGAGGGTGTTGCTATAAGTGAAACTAAATATATAAACTGATGATAGAAATTAACTGAAGTAAGTTTTACAACAACTACAAGCTCATACAACTTGAAATTAATAAATGTTTCGAAATCTGAAAGTGTTGTTTTTTCTCTCTCCAAACAACAAGCTTTTAAATGCACAAGTTTTTTTCTATTTGTTAAAAGAATAATTGTTTGCTTCAAACGTGAAAAAATTGTTTGTTTTTAAATTATAATTTTTATTGTTATTATTTTATTAACTTGTTAATCAGAAATGCAGTCTTATTTTCTGCATGTTTTTAGTAATCTGTACCGATGCATAAGAAACTAAACCGGGTGTCCCAAAATGCGGAAAACCATTTTTCTTGAAGTCCCGGAGGAGGTGTGCTTAACATCCAACATCACAAACTTAATTTCAGTGGAAATTAATATAAGAAACTTCCATATTCTTTAAAAGCTAGGAATTTACACCCAGTTTCAATTTAGTAAGTCATATTTTACCCCCGATATTTTTGAAAATCGTTTTGTTGGTCAGGGATTTAAGAATTCTTTTTTAAAACAACTCAAACATCATTGCACAAAGTGTGCATGAATAAAGTGTAAACATGCGTGAAATGAAATCGAAGGGGAAGTAAAAAGAAAATTTCATACATCGGTAATCTGAACAAAACCAACGAAAGTATAAAATAATAACGATTTAAATGCTTTTGAAAAATTTTCATGTAATATTGAAAAATGCCTGAAACTAAACATTTGACAAATTGAATGAACACTTCACGAAAATGATGTCAATCATATTTTCTTTAGTTATGTTTATCAATAATATATTCTTCAAAAAGTCTCTGTGGAGGAGTGTTTTTTTATTGAAACAGCAGGCGATATTGCTTGCCATTCCTCTAGAAAACACTCCTTCGCAGATTTTGCACACTGGGATCCTAGCTATTTCACTCTCTCCTGAACTAATGATAAAGCACTACAGTGACTGGATCTCAATAACTTCGTCTTTGTTCGCAAGGAAATATTACAGAAGATTGCCAACAATGCAGTACTTAACTAGTGTGGAGGTGAAAAAAATTGAGGCACGTTATTTGGGCGTCCATAGCATTTTACCGCTATAAATATAATAATAACTTCAAAAAGTCTCTGTGGAAGAGTGTTTTTTTTATTGAAACAGAAGGTGATATTGCTTGCCATTCCTCTAGAAAACACTTCTCTGCAGATTTTGCCCACTGGATACGAACAATTTCTGTGGTTTATATAGGATTGAAAAAAAGATTATGTTTTCACAGACTCAGTAGTTATATTTATCAATAACATGATTGAATGAATATTTACAGATATACTGATGATTCAAGCTATCAACTCTTGCTGGAAATTCAAGAATAATTCTTACAATGTTAGGAGTAATGTGTAACAGTGTACTTATGAATGATATTTTTGTTGGATAATTTTTTTTCTTAATCACAGTATGTTATTCTCGTCAAGGTGTTCTTCGCGAGTCCTGGCGCAAGTTGGACTCGCGTTGAATTCCAAGACCTGGTGAGGTACCTCTAACAGCATGTATGAACATCAGCAACTTCATTTCGTTCATGTTTTTTGTTTTCGGATTTGTTTAAAAAGAGGTTTGAGACACTTAATATCAGGTTCATAAATTTAAAAATTAGAGACTGAGGGAAGGGGCTACTGTCTACGGACTACTGTCATAGTGAGGAACTAAAAATGATAGTAAAAAGTTGTGTATGGTGAAGGTAAGCTGAAAGGGAATATCAACATAAAAATAAAAAATAACGTGTATTCAAATCTAGGAGATTAAATACATAATGTAAAAAAGCAAATACCAAACAAGGACAGATCAAACTATAGGACTTGAGAGATTAATAAGAAGAGGACGGAAATAGGAGGCACAAGACAAATGAAAAAAAAAAATATTCAATTATGTACATTATTATAAAAGAAGCTGCATTGATTTTTTCTTGGTTGACAACTCTGTTTACAAACATATGTTGACTAGGCTGACATGATGAAGACTGTTTGTATATTGCCAATTTGTGACCTCTCATCTAAGATAATTCTAAGAATATTAAACTTTTCAGTTAACAACGGTACTGCAAGTTTCTATTTTAAGTGTTTTTCAATTTTTTTCATTAATTCAATATATGCTTTTATCTTAATGTTAATGTTGTATTATCCTTCAATGAAAACGATACAACACAACTACCCAGTGGGCAAGATCTTTAAAAAGTCTCTGTAATGTTGCTTGCCATTCTTATAGAAAACACTTCCCTTCAAAGACTTTTTGATAAGTAAATACAGTTATCTTTTAAACATCATCTTTAAGTTATTTTAAGATAACAATTTTATAGAATATTTTAATGGAAGCCCACATCAGCTTAATGCTGTGACAAAAATTGACAAAAAAGTATATAAATACTTCTGAGATCTACTTTTTAACAGTCTAATTATTTTTCTAGACATAATAAGAATCTATATTATTCTTTTGCAGAAATGAAAGTATATGTATTCCTCAAAGTAAAGACTTATTTCTTCAAAGAGTGAAAACATTTACGGTAGGGATTGGTGTTTTGATTTTAGTGTGCATGTTATTAAAAGTGTTTCCATTTAAAATTCAATTAAATATATTATACAAAAATGACACTATTTCGGTTGCTTTAGACATCTGTTTTGTGGCTGAAAAGCTGTGATTTGGGCAGAATTTATTTTTGTCATTCGTTTATTTATTGTGACTTTTGCGTAATTAAAGTAGGTTTAATTATTGTAAATGTTGCCGTTCTTGTATTGCGGCATATGTTCAACAGCACAAAACAAAAAGGAAATTTAAAAAATTGAATTTTTCAGGTATAATTTTTGCAATTGATTGAGCCAATATAATTCCAATAAGTTTTGGAAAATTTAATTTTGCGATATAGGTCAAAATTGTATTATTTCTTTTTTGAAATGTAAGCGTAAGAAGCCAATGTTTGATTATAAGTTATAGAAAGGAGCGCATAGTGTTAATAAATAAATTTTGAAATATATATAAAATATAAAAACATGAGATCAGAAGAAAATTCACATGCAATTAACCGAACGCTTTGACTTTATCATTTCTTTTTATAGACTACTAATTGGGCTGCAAAACCTTTTAAGTTGTCACCACTCCACTGTGCGCAATATGGATGGTGCAACGAACATTGGGATTGGGATTCATCTGCATGTGAGTTTCTTTGGTTTTGCAAGAACTTCTATGTATTTAAGTTTTGGTCAAAGTTCGTAGAATAAATAACCGGTTTAGAAAAATAATGATGTTTTTGTTCATTTTTACAGTGCAATCTTTTATTATTTTATCAACTGATCACACAAAGCCCTTTTAAGAATCAAAAGTATAAAAGGTTCCAATAACTAATGAATGGTCACATGACATTAGTATTGCACAAAACTGAAAACAACACAGATTAAACATCTACCACGTTTTTCTTTTGTTGCTGTTGCTATTTCCTAGCCAGTTATTTATTCTATAAACCTTGGTTTGGTTTGGATCGACTTAAACACCATGTTGGGTAGTAGAAAACACTGGCTAACAATTGTTTGTCCAGGTAATTTATGGATTATGTTCATGAATGGACCCTTTTGATACTGTATTTTTGTATGTTCCTATTTCCAATCTTTTCTTTTACTAGTTGTGTTAAGAGTAAACATGTACTTTCACTACAAATCGAAAAAAACTTTATGTTTCACAAAGAGGCACGCATTTAAGATGTGTTTTCATGTTCAGTTCAATCGCGTGTCAAAACAAATCAGGTTTAGAAGTAAAGATTTTAATGATGACTTCATATACCTTTCTGTTTTCATGTAAAAAAAATTCATTCCTTCGCAAACGCTTGAAGTTTCTTTCGGACTGTACTGTACCAGTTTTCCCCATACCAAACTGTACCAGCATGTCATGTTAGTATGGTTACAGTTTCAGCTATTCAACAGGTTTGTACTTGCTTTTCGGTTTTTATGATTATCTCTTCATGATATGGGGACTACTTGAGTGCTCCTAAAATGTATCTTGCCACCATTTAAGTGAAAACAATCTAAGTAAGCAACTTATCCATAACTTTACAGACCATCTAAAATTTTCTAGATGCTGAAATATGTACAAAACTGCAGAATGAGTTACAGATAGGTCATGAAAAGCTTTGTCCCTGGCCAAATAATCCATGTCCTCCATCGTTTTTGTCTTTGCCATCCTATACTGCTGATCAGTGGAAGAAAGTCATTAAAGATGCATTTGATGACTTGGTCCTACTGAAGAACGATCTCCCAGAACTGAACGAAGATGAAGTAGCATCTATGGTATGTAAAATAACCCTCTTCCTAAATTTATCCATAAATTAATAAATCTTCTTGTGTTTCTGCTTTTACTCAGTTATCTTAAATGTTTACATTAAACGTTTTGTTCACTAATCAGCTTGTTGAAGGGACTTCTCCAAGTCAATTTTAGTTTAAAATAGCTCCTCTTCTTACAAAAACGTTTGATTTTGCTCTTGTGAAAGCTTTTACTTGTCTTCATTCTCTATTGACCACCATTACCAATTACTACATTTTAATGTTTTGGGGTTTAACCATGTCTTCAAAAAGCTGTCAGAATACAGGGACAGGTAAAGAACAGCTGGTGATCCTGGGTGGGGTGGAGAATGGAGGTGCTGTAATCCGTCTAGTGGGTCCAGGGTAGGTTTTATGAAGTTTATAGTGAACAATGAAATGGAGCTCTAAATAGCAGCAATAAGATGTAAACTGTCACTATTTTGACAATGGCATGCTATGAAAAACCTAGCAGACATTTTCTCTGATAATTCTTTCAATCATCCCAACAAAGTTTATGAAGTTTTGTCTGTAATCTCTTGTTGAACCAAACCCAGGTTTTTGTTTAAATACATTTTGAAAACGAATGGGTTCTTTGAGGTTTTCGATACCCTTTCTGTTCTGTGACCCTAATGTTACGGTAACAAAAGGTTCCATTATATGGGTTGCATGTTTTCAATCATATAGCTGGCTTCATACTAACTTCATACTTTGATTTCTTTGAAAAGAAAAGTTGCGAAAAATTCAAAGAGAAAGATTCAAGGCATGTGGACAATTGGACAGACTCTCAAACAATGACTTTGGTTATACCTTCTAACCATTTTTGACTGGAAAGCATGCCCCATCGCCCTCACTCAATGTCCTACAGGTATTCCAAGCCTTTTTCCTTAGTCACATGTTGTTTGTGTTTCTTTGTCAGAGCATGTTGGATAACAGCTGTATAGAAGAACTTTTAATCTCCATGTTTCATTTCCATCATGGATGCGATGACAAAGCATTACAAGGGAAAGTTGCTTGTATCTTAGCTTTGTCTGGTTGGTGTGCCAGGTAACTATCCATAATTTGAAAGCTTTCTATTTTTTGCTATTAAAGTCTCTTTTTCTCTTGTTTAGTTCAAGAAGGTAAATTAGGGGTGCAAATGCACCCCTAATTTCATACCTTAGTATTCAGATTTGCTTACTACAAGTACCATCCGTGCCAAAAGAAAGTATGTAGCATCCTACGAAAACCGTGAATTAGTAGCCATTATGAAAATAATTATTTAATAAAATTATGCTTCATGAGCATAAATTTAAAGTGTACATTTGTAAACTAATATGCCTGACAACAAATCTGTCCTGTTTGTTTGGATATATTTTGCATAATTTATCGCTATTATCTCGCAACTAAGATAATCATTCAATTATATTAAAAATGGCTGATATGTTATTTTGCATAAATTACTATGAATGTCACTCTTCAGGTCGAAAAAAACAGGAAAAATATGGTCCTTGTAGTAAGAGAGGTTTGACCGTTTTTTTCTTCGAAAGTATCATAGAAATTGCTACAAATATCACCAATACCACTTTTTGAAGGCAAACTTACCACAGTTTTGAAGGCAAACGTAGACAGATATTTTTACCACAAAAAGAAGGAAAATATGGGAAATATTAAAAAAATTTTGGCACTTGTAGCTATATTTTGAGATGAAAATAATGCACCCTTGGAGAGATTTATTTTTTTTGTGTTGAGGATGAATGTAAAGTGCTTCCAATTTGTTAGTTTGACACATGGATAATATTAAAACAAAGGAACAGGAAGGGAAATCTGAATCTTTTTTCACACCTTCACTCAACACCACTTAAAGCTCTCTTGTTCTTTTTAAGTGGTGATACAGTGAAACCGTTTTCAAACATTCGGCTAAAAGTTAAAAGTTTTCAACATGCAGTGTTCTTCAGAATGTTTTCAGAGAATTGATGATCAATTTGTTTTATTGTAAAGATGACAAAGAGGATGAAAACAGGAGTTTTCTCGTAGATGTGTTCATGGTAGCCAGTCATTTGATCACAATGTTTGTTTGTGTTGGTAGTTAAAAAATATACTTTCAAACGTGCAAAATAATCTGTTTGAAATAATGGAATGCACGCTTTTTTATAAGAAGAACAAAATTTGAGCTGAGGCTAAATGTTGCTCCCTTTTACAGGCTGATTTGTTGCTTACTTACCGCTACGTACCTTATGTTATGTTATGTATTCTTTATTTATCCTTTATTTATTTATGTTATGTATTCTTTATTTATTCTTTATTTATTTATGTTATGTATTCGTTATTTATTCTTTATTTATTTATGTTATGTATTCTTTATTTAGAATTGATTTACAATAAGAGGGGTTTGAATTATAAAATGAAATTATAAAGTTAAAATTCTAATTACCATTTCCCTCGCAATCCGCAAATGTTGAGTAATTGACAACTGGATATTAGAAAGGAAAGCAGGTAGCCCAAAAGGCTAATCAACATGGAACACCAAAAATGTAGAGTTTTGAAGATGGCTCAAAAGGGACTACTGTTTCTTTACTTTCCATACTTAGAACAAGATAGAACTCCTTTTTTTCTATTTGTTCAAGTTGTTCTATAGAGAGTTTTAATAAGAGATAATTACAAAGTATGAAAGTCATAATACAAGTTACATAAGAGCCATGGATGCTAGGTCTGACTGACTAGGTCAAAACATGGTATTTGAACAGAAGTTCAGGAATGGTGTATTAGGCTGGTCCCTTATTCGTCAGGTTGACATTAACATGTGTGTTTCGGTGATATTTTTCAGCTAACCCATAGTAGAGGATCCATCTATCACATGTGCCATGTGTGGAATGGAAGTCGGTCTGTGGAATTACAAATCCATAGGTTTACGCATGCAGAAAAGAATCAAAACCCAAATTACTGGTGCAATATCCCAGCAGTTCTTGCCAGATGTTCATGATGTAATGTCCTCGAGTGTATCCGTGAAATCTGAAAAATCCGAAAACAGCACCCATTCGGGTAGTATGAGTCATGAACTTTCCAAACTGGCGACGAGTAGTGACTCGCTGGCCCAATCGGACTTGCTGAAACCAGCCGGTTCGCAAGAATCGTGGATAAACTTGCGCATGTCTGATAGTCGATTGATGGCTGTGGACAGCACAGATCACCATGAGATGGAAGAGTCATCACAATCTAATCGGCACGACAAGTTGCTTTTCTCGTAGCCGCGGTTACCACATACTACCCCGCCAGAGCTGATGAAAGAGTTACTTCTGAGCACGGCACCTGGATCACATCGCAGTCATTCTATCTACAGCGACTCCATCTTCAGCGAAGTCGGGTCGGAATGTTTTGAAAAGCGGCTAGAAGAAACGAACGAAAAGGATTTAGGTTTGCATTTTATCTACCTACGTGCTTGATTTCTCGTAAATTCTATCAGAGTGTTTCGAAAAGCAGGTAACACAGGGTCGCCACTACACCTGCAAATCATGAAAACAATAAGAAAGTTCAGGTGACTTCACAAAATGCTTAGATATCAAATCATTGATCAACGTGCAGTATGTTTAACTTCTTTCTTTGTGTACCAAAGAAAATGATTGGAATTTCTGGATAAGGTCATTGAAAAGTCGTGGAACGTATGTTCTCTTTGTAATGATTTTCAAATCTTCATAACCATCGGTATATCTCCGAAAGTAGACAAAGTTATCTTCATAACCATCCGTATATTTCCGAAAGTAGACAAAGTTATCTTCATAACCATCCGTATATCTCCGAAAGTAGACAAAGTTATCTTCATAACCATCCGTATATCTCCGAAAGTAGACAAAGTTATCTTCATAACCATCCGTATATTTCCGAAAGTAGACAAAGTTATCTTCATAACCATCCGTATATCTCCGAAAGTAGACAAAGTTATCTTCATAACCATCCGTATATCTCCGAAAGTAGACAAAGTTATCTTCATAACCATCCGTATATTTCCGAAAGTAGACAAAGTTATCTTCATAACCATCCGTATATTTCTGAAAGTAGATAAACTTAGGAGCTTAATCACCATTCAAACGAATGCAACATTCAACATTGTTGCATGACCAAAGTTGCACTCAATTACCAACTATGTTGCGTGATGCTGTGTGGTTGTGTAACATTGTTGCAAGGTGCGTTTCAATGGCCTTTTTTGAATGTACATTAAATCCCATAGTGTTGTGTGTTGTTTGCATTGAATGCTGCAATCGTTTATAACCAGTTAAGTTTGCATCACCGTAGGTGAATACCTAAAGGGCCGAGTGTAGCATTTTGTAAAACGATATTTGATGAAAATCTTTGATAAAAACAGTGAAAAGGTGCGAATTGAAGATGTTCGCTGAAAAGTTTACTTCGAAATCAATTCCAATTCTGTATTTTAAATTCCTGGAGATTACATTATTCATTCCTGCATGAATGTGGCTGACATCCTGATAAAAAAAATGACGACTACTACTACTACTACGGTGTTCTCTGACCTTAATTAAAAAAAGGCGTCTGTTCTTTTTAGAGTTAGATAAAGCCGTCCCAGAAAACCCTCCAAACAGCCATCCAACACACGTGCAACAACAATGGATGAAAGAACTGTTATTCATGACAGCCGAAACGAAACACACTGACATCACTGAATCGGTTGTCAGTGATATCGGTTCCGTATCCTTCGACAAAAGACTGGATAACAGTTCGGTGATCAATTCACCACGTGCCATGACACCAATTACCCGTACTAACAGTATAATCGAAGAAGAGGATGCTGGGGCTATCCGTAACAAGAGAATGAGATTTCACGTAAGGAATCAACAATGCACCTGTTCCATAAATAACATCAAAGCGTCCATCGCCTCGTTTCTAATCTTAGTCATAAGAACTCTTTTTTTTTCTCTCTCTTTTCCAGACTAGCTAGCTTCTCCAGTGAAAACTTATATAAAAGTATTTGAAAGAAGGAGGCATAGCTTGACGCTCGATGACCCAAACAAATTTAACAATGTTTACACCACAAACTTTAGTTAGGGTTAGGGTAAAATGAGACATTAACTGTATGATAATTACTTCGTACCAAAGAACATCCTGAAACATTTCCCCCCTGAAGGATCGTTTGTGAATATCAAACATCACTTAATGTTCATCTTGAAAACGAGGCAATGGATTTGGTGACGTAATTTATGATAAGGTGTTCTTATTTACTTTTTCACCTTGAACTTGATTAGTATCAAATCATAAAATGAAAGACCCTGGACCCCAATTAAATGTGAAAAAGGTGAAAAAGGTTGGAAGAGTTTAGCAGGGAAGTGTCTCGTTGTTTATTCCTCAGCCGAAACACCTTTCAAGTTTTCAACTGACCACTGCATATATGTTATGGATAGGTTTGGTGTACTCTGCTTGATGATTACGCGGAAATCAAATCCGACAATCCTGAACTCTCACGGTTGTTAAGTTGTTCAATTTTTGACCCAGTTCGAGGCCTTATGAACGTCTGTTATTATACTGGTTCTTGCCGACCAAACTTCAACTCGCACATCTACGATTGGCTCATTAATTGTTTGTTTTTGCATGATTTAGGAACCGTACACGTCATATTTCAGTATGATAGACGAACATAGACATTGGTGTCCGTGGATTAATTTCAATGCACCGGACGATGAGGGCAATACAAGCGCTGCCCAGTGTTCCACCAAGTCTCCTGGGACACTACAGGGTTGGAAGATCGTACTCTTTAAGTTGCTTCCAGTTTCTGGTACGTCCGTTTCAACGTCCGCTTCGGTGAGTAAGGAGTATAATCCATCTTCCTCTTTAATTCGAGGCGTCACCTACCCCTACCCCTCACTCCCCCAAACAGATTTAACAAGGATTACACCACGAACTTTGCTGGTTAGAAGTCCGTGGATGCACAAATGGAATAGGGATAGCTTTGCTTTCTAGTTCTTGACATGCACCGCCTCGTTTCTAATTATTAGAATTACTCCGTACTTAAGCGTAATAAAAGAACAACGTGAAATGTTTTCCCCTGAGGTATCCTTTTGTCTCGTTCTGAGGTATCGTTTCTCTTTTCAAACCACCCAAGAGAGAGTCGTTAATGTTCAGAGCGAAAACGAGGCGATGGATGTAATGACGTAATTTATGAAAAGGTCTATTTGCAAGTTTTACTTTCCAAAAAGAACACAATGTTATGTTTTAAATATTTCGGGCAATAAATTTTGTCACAGGTCGAGCCTGCTTTTA
The DNA here is from genome assembly GCA_039566895.2 of Turritopsis rubra. Taxonomy (NCBI): domain Eukaryota; kingdom Metazoa; phylum Cnidaria; class Hydrozoa; order Anthoathecata; family Oceaniidae; genus Turritopsis; species Turritopsis rubra. The sequence continues at coordinate 4,406,552 of CM077630.1, read as the reverse complement.
CGTGTTTTTCTTACTGTAAGTCCAATTGTCCGTTCGTCAGTTTACCTCTTTTATATCATTAAAAATGTCTCAATGGACGAAGCTTTTCATGAACAAAACAGACATTCTCAGCGGCGCTTTCTTTTTGTCCTTCAATAACTAACATTCTCCTCCACAAATTTTGTCATACCCTCTAGATCCGGCGTTGATTCTCCGTGTCATTTAGGAAATTGCTTAAAGAAACTCCAAAGCGAGTACTTAGATTATTCTAAAGATAACTGTTTGAGGGGATGGCCAGGCAGGTGTTTGTGTTTTTTGTTCGTTGTGTGAACCTCTCTTATCTCACTTCTCTTAATAGTCTCCACCGGCTGCAGCTGAAGCATGGAAAACAGTTCGAACTGTTCTTGGCGACTGTGTTTCGTCTCCGCGAAAGAGTGTCACTTAGCAACGTGATTTTATGTTTTTTTTCTACCTTTCTATTTAACAATATGCATCATGGTTGAAATTTAAAGAATATGTTCACACATACTTGTGAATTATATTATATCTAGTTCGAACGTCATGTACTTAGTATTTTTCGGAATCTTATTTTGCAGAATGCACGGCACGTAAAATTTTGTTTGTTTGGGAGGTCAGGATTTAGAGAATTCTCAGGAAGTTATGTTTGACAACGAGAAAGGAAAAGGAAAGGAAGTCGGTCATGATTTTTTTCATTCTGTTGATGAGTGCTTTTAAGAGCGTGTATTATTAAGACTTTACACTACTCTACGCTCCCGTAAGTCTCCGTTCGATGCAAATGTAATTGTTATTAGATTGATGTCATGTTAAACTTTTTGGGAACTGAGAATTTTTGAAGCCCGGCTTTTGATTATGTAGTCTTCAGGGCGGTTTTTTGGGCGTGAATTTTGCATCTTGATTAGTCTGAATTATTTATAATGTAGATTTTTCCAAACTTTAAAGAAATTGTAAATTGCAGAACAAAGATGGTGCAAGGATAATTTTTGCGAAGTTTGTTGTCCATTCCAGCCCTTTGCACTTCAGAAGGCCCCTGTTTTGTCTTGTTTAATCATTTTGATCTTTGATTTTGAGTTCATTGTTTTGTAATATATATTTTGGAACACTTTATTCGTGATGTTTCATTTAGCGCCCCTATCTAAACGGTTTTCCACTCTTGGTCACACGGGAACAGATGCATTACAGATCTAGTGGGCACGCGTGTACATTTATTATACATATCTGTTATTAATCTGCAGATTTGGTGAATATGAAACTTTTCGCTAGAGCGGCGACTTCTAGAAATCAGGGAAAAGTAATTGGGTCGAGAATTTCAGGGAGAAGTCAAGGAATTTAGTTGTTGTTTTTTTAAAGAAGAGTAAGGGGAAAATGAATTGTTTAATTTTTCAATGTTTGGGAATTTTTGGAAATTCTTGTTTGTTTTTTTTGGTTTCTTTATGTTCTCCTTTATTTTCGATCTTTAGCCAGGTGGAAAGTTGGGAATTTTTTTTCTGAAATGGAGTGACCACCACCCTAAAGAACGAGGCTTAACCAGACCTAACATTCACTGACCCAAACAAATTCAGAAGGTTTATATCGTGAAGTTTTGATGGTCGATAAAATCGTGGATAAAAATGGATTGGTGAACCGCCCCCGATATATAAACATCTTGTCACAAATCCCGATAAAATCGGAAACATTTCTGTTTAACATTCCGCAGAATCTGTGCTCAGTTATTCAAACTCAAGGATATGTTTTGTACATGTGCTATAGCTGTTTGTCTTGATAACACAGACGAATAAAATTCTTTGGATAGTGTTTGGTGTGAAGTGAGGCTATTTGAGGAAACAGGTCAAGAGGCCGTTTACACGAGACCCGATTTGAACTCAAACCGGTTTGAGATTTCACATTGCTTTGAAAAAGTTAGCTGCGTATGGAACATTTCACTTCGGATCACTCTGAAAGGCACATGCGCGTGGTCTCGGAAAACAGACCATTATTAATGGACATCCACTTCGGGATGAAGTCCCAAGATGGCAATATATATTCAAGATGGCAGCCCAACGAACGGATGTGTTGCAGGCTGACGAAAGAAAAAAGAAAATCATACAAATGATAAATAAGATACGTGTGATCAAGAAACAAAAGCTAACATCCCAGAGAATCTTACAGGAAATAAACAAAAGCACAAATGATATAGATGATTGCAACTTAAAAGCCTATTGAACAACATGCAGGTTTACGCTAAAGGTACCAGTAGACGGGCTTCGTATTTTGTGTCAGTTCAAAATCGTTAACCTAAAGCACTGGTAAAAGGGACAGACAAATCGTCTGAAACTATCAATATCAAAAATGTGCAGGAATGTCCTTTAATAAACACTGACACCATCGAAACTCTACCTTTCTCGACCAGGCGTTTGACAACACTACCAACGAGATACGAGAGATCCCCGAGGAAAATGTAAAACGGACAAGTTTGGAAATCCAGGCAAACGGAAATTCTTTCTACTACGCCAAATACATTTTCTCCTATATGAGCTTGTCAATAAGGAAAAACATTTGAACAATTTAATGTTAACGCCTCAACCCGATGAAATCACGCACCGTGACGAGTGCAAAACCTTCTTACATAACAAAAATTTATTAAACTTTGATTTCAACCCTACAGAGGCTGATGAATCAATTAAAAATTCAAGAGACTCAATAGAAAAATTAAGTTGCTACAATAAACCAATAGAGTCAACAGAAGAAATGTCTGAAGTGCTCTCGATTAATCAAGATCAGCTGTTGATGGTAAGAGAACGTCATGAAAATAAGTATTATAAGACAAATAATAACAAAATATTCAAGACAAATAATAGAGAAGCTTTAAAAATGCGACTGCAAAAACTTGCTGGGTATGACGTCGTGCTTGATACCGACATTGTAGATGATTTGATAACAGAACCAACAGATTTGGAAATAAAATGGAACGATTTGGAAAATGAATCCGAAACGGACATTGGTATGAGATATCGGGATAAAGTCGTTATCGTAGGTGACAGTATAGTGAAACACGTGGAAGCGGGTAAAATTCAAAATAATCTAATCAAGAAATGTAACGTAACAGTAAAGTGTTGCCCTGGGGCTACACCCAAATCTATCAAGCGAAAGATAACTGATATACAGGAGAAACCAAAACATCTAATTATACACGTAGGTACAAACGATCTGTCTAGTCGCAAAACACCAGAACATATAGCAGCGTCAATCGTCGAGCTAGCAATCACATCAAGAACAGAACAGATGACGGCATGCATATCTAGCACCGTAAACCGTGGTGATACATTACATCCTAAAGTGAAGACAGTTAACAAGCTACTATCAAAGATGTGTGCTGAACGAAATTTATGTTTTATTAATAACGGTAATATAAACATAAAACAACACTTAAACAGGAGCAATCTACACCTTCACAAGTCTTGTACAAAACTTCTCACTAAAAACCTGTCACATGTTATAGACAAACTTTGACATGGACCCTCCACTAATGGCTGGAATATCCTGTTAGGGAACCCCTTTTGCAGAAAGTGACCATGAAGATGACTATGGCGAAAACGATGGTGATGGTGTTGACGAGAATGATGAGAAAAGGAGTCCTTGTCTTGAACGGTTGTATAATTTGAGATTAAAAAATCTGTCAAATTCGCTTTTTGGCTACCTAAACGTTAACTCCATTAGGCATAAATGGTTGTATCTCGGGAATTTCTTTATCGCAACTACGAGAATTTTGATGCAGTTATATTTCGCAATGAGATCCAACAGCAACTGGAAAATGTATCAGTTTATAGTGATTTTGATAGTATCTTCTCCAACACAATGAAAATGTATCAGTTTATTTTGATTTTCATAGTATCTTCTCCAACACAAGTGAAAAAGGAAAAATATGCTCCGTTAAGACTAGATTTCTCAGGGCAAATAACAACCCCATGTCACAAAGGCTCTCAGGAAAATGATAATGAGACGTTTGCGATTCAGGAATATCGCCAAGCGTACACATGATCCTGCTGATTGGGCTCGATATAAAGTCTGAAGAAATCTTTTTTCACTGAATTTAACGTTAAGACAAAGTCGGGAAGTTCTTGGAGTGCATGCCGACCTTTTTTCGCTGATTTCAATGTTAATACTGGAAAAACCATTCTTGTTGAAAACAATGAAATTATGTCAGAAAACAGTAGTGCCGCTTCCATCTCCAATTCTTACTTTTCTAATATTGCTGTCTCTCTATCGATATGGAAATGGAAACCTGGATACCAACCTAAGCTTTTAAATTATAATGATCCGGTTTTCATTGCAGCTGATAAGTTCAGTGATCATCCAAGTATTGTCACCGTCAAGCGATTTCATACTAGCCCAGAATCTCATGATTTTGAGCATTTCACAAGCAAGGATGTCATGAAGGCCATTTTAGGCCCTTGATGCATGTAAGAAAACAGGGGGGAATATTCCAATTGATATTTTCCACTATCATTGTGTTTCAACCAGCCACACAAAGTGGCACTTTTCCGGATGGACTTAAAGTTTCTGATACAGTTTCGACCACTGACAAATCTGACTACCGCCCCATTAGCCTGCTTCCTTCAGCATCAAAGATAATCGAGAGGCTAGTTTTCAATCAGCTTTCAGCATTTATGGAAACGAGACTCTCTAAATGTCTTTGTGGTTTTAGGAAGGGTTACTCAACCCAACACTGCCTATTTAGCCGTATACATACATGGCAAAAAGTTGTAGTTAAACATGGGAAAATAGGAGCGGTGCTAATGGATCTTTCGAAAGCTTTTAATGAGTTACCACATGATTTATTGGTTGCCAAACTACTAGCTTATGGCTTAGGGTATGTATAGGAGTGTTAGATATTTACATAGCTATCTGACAGGTAGAAAGATGCGTGTTCGTATAGGATCATTATTTAGTGAGTGGCTAGAGGTGACACTAGGTTCTATCCTAGGGCCACTTCTATTCAATATATTCATAAATGATCTCTTCGTATGTGACCTGGAATCACTTATTGTAAATTTTGCAGATGACAACACATCGAGTGCATGTGGTGACTCGATTGATGATGTTTTGGATAAGCTTGAAAGAGATATCCCAGTCATCATAAATTGGTTCAATTTGTGGTTCTTGGTTGTACTGATTAAAGCAACATTAGACTGTTCATTGAGAGTTCCTTAATCACACCTTCTGAATCGGTGAAGTTGTTAGGTGTGACTATTGATGACAAACTATACTTTTCTCCACACATACATGATATATGTTTGAAAGCAAACCGCATGATTAGTACCCTTTTTCGAATTCGTTCGTGTTTAAATCTACGGTAAGCATCTCCACTTTTCAATGCATATGCGATATGTCTTGTTTTAGATACTGTCCTTTGATCTGGAAGTTTTGCTCTAAAGGCGATACAAAAAAAGATAGCGTTCACTCAGGTGGGGGCACTACGTGTGGTACATCGAGACTTTACTACCCAAAATGACAATATATTGAGAGCCTATGGGGTTGAGTCAGTTCACAACATGAATCTTAAATCATTAGTGACAGAGGTCTACAAATCTGTGAACCGTCTCAATCCTGGGTTTATGCATGATTTGTTTGAGCGAAAGTTTGGTGCACCAAATCTGTGTCGTGGGTTGTTGTTGCGTTTCCCAACGAAAGTTAAATGCACCACAAACTCACTTTTATATAGATGTGTACTTCTATCATACAGTTCGTATCACAAATCCTGCACAGTCTATATATAGAATATTGCATCACACCGACATGCGAAAGCGAGGGATATTGTAAATGGCAGCACAGACGTAAACATATAAGCAGAAAAGCATGCGAGAATGATGTATGGAGGACAGAATGGTCAAGGAGAACAGAAAAAGAAACACAATACAGGTTGAAATTTTGCTTTATTTGTTCATTTATTTACACTGGTTCCAAGCCCCTTCCTTCCACGTCCTGTTACATTTTCTTTTTCACACGTGCTCATAGTTGGAAAATTAAAAAGGAAGAATAGAGCTCCAAAACACACACAACACACATAATACTGATACATGGGAAACAAAATTTAATATCTATCCTCTTCTGATAACTTATCCTCAGTTTGTTGTCTTTTCTTTGTTATAATCTCCATAAAATTGTGTTGTTCTTAAGTGGTATTTCGAAGAACTGAATAATTAAGGAACCCAATTTCATGTTTCTTTTGTATTTTGTATTTTGTATGTATTATTATTTGAGTAATATACAGTCAGAGAATACTGATGCCTCAACTCAAAAAAATCCTGTTGCAATGTAGTGTGTCTAGGCGATCATGACAGCTACAAAAACACTGGTGCTGCTGTGTGTACAAACAAAAGTTTTGGGTAACAAGCTCCACGCAGTAAAGGAGAAAATTTTGTGTTTGTGTCTTTGCAAAGATAAGACGGTATTGTCACGCATTTGCCTGGAAGGTAGGCTGTTTTGAACTCAACATATCTTGTATGATATCTAGATAAAGGAATTTTTTCCATCTTAATTAGGAGAATATTTTAAGACGCTGATAATATCCTAGCTTGTAGTACTCCCTGACTGTAGTAGTATCCTTGTACAAATCCTCTTTTATGAGATCTCCTTTTGTTTAATATTTGTGGAAGTTTATATCTTATACATGATGGATGATTTGCTGGTCCAAATGTATTCCCTGATGGAAGATGATATGATTATGGATGAAGATGATCAACTAAGGAACCAGCATGATCTATCCTCAGCTTTTGCAGAAAATAATGTAAATACACATAACATTTTACTGGTGTGTCTGGGCAGTCAGACTATAATAATCAGCTGGTATTCTTAAAACCGTTTTAATTTTCTTCAGGAAAATTTGGTGGTGGCGGAAAATTTGGAGCAGTCTGATGAAGATGCAGGTACAGTCAAGTAACTCCAAGTTAACCCACTTTTTAACGATAGACTTTAAACTCCGAAAATGGTTGATTTCATGTTGATTTCATGTTTTAAATACATTTACTTATTAAAGCCACCAAACAATCTTTTTTAAGGCCACTTTGATATTCTCCTATTTTGAGTTCTAGAGGTTTACATTGGCAGTCAGTTCAACATAATAATCCATATAAACCTATGAAGATTGAGAAATGTGACATATGGTCATTCATGTGTTTTTTGTGTTTTTGCTTTCTTTTGCTTTTATTGTTTCAATTGATTATTTAGATACTAAGTGTTTTTCTGCAATTAAAACACTTCTGCAATGCACAGAAGCAATAAAATTGTATACTGATGCATTTTTGGTGTTACAAGAAGACATTCTTAAATCTGGAAATAATTTGTTTGATATAGAAGATGCACTTCTGTCGCTGTCTTGCTCAGAATTTGTGGATGGTATATATTTTCATATAGTTTTTAAGGGCACAAATAGTGGTGATTCTCCATTTGTCAGCCGTTATTTTGAGTAAGGATCTTTTGCTGGATTTCAAAGTTCACATGCTGAAAAAATTAGAGAACTGACATCAATTGAAAAGTTTTACCTTATTAATATCTATACTGCTGATGATGTGATTGCCCAAAAACAAAGAAATGAAGAACTGTTTGTTCAACGAAAAACATCTGGTTAGAATGAAAACCCATTTGAAGTTGCCTGTGATGGAAAATTTGACTTTTAATATGTCATTTTTTTCATTTTTAGATAAAATCAACTACAACCTTTATACAAGATGTTTGTACAACAATAAAAAATCTGTTGCTAAGTCATTGCAAAAATTATTAAATGTGAACCAAGATAGTACTCACTCTATAATAAACCATGTGTTTGTCCTTGTTCTCCATAAAAATCAGGAGTGGGAAGAAAAAACAGAACATAAAGAACAAGGAAGTCATAGGTTAGTTTTTGAATTATGAAATCACTGATCAATTATTCATCCCCAATTTACAACATTTTCATGTTCATAAACATTTTCACAATTTTAAATTTTGGTTTGGTTTTTTGTAGATATTGTTTTTGTTATCCTGATGCTATTCAACATAATATAGAGGAGGCACTAATGATACGTCGGTCCAATCCAGCTGAAGTGGAATCACTAACCATTTGGAGTAACATTGGTTGTGAGTTGCCAGTATTTAAGCAATTTGAGGTGTTGAACTCTATCCCAAATTTTCACAAATGGAAATGGACAGACACTGTTGTGAACTTGCGCTTTGAGCAACGATTGCCAACAGCCAGTAGAGTGTTTCCTGGTTCACCTCGACATAGAATAATTCAAGCAATACAGTTTCGGTCTAATCCAGCTTCTATTTTGCATGGATGTCTTCAGAATATTGCCGGATACAAAATGCCTGTTGTTTATAACAAAAGGAAGAAAAGGCATGAAATAAACATGGTATGTGTAAATCAGTCACTGGTATTAATTACACTAAGTTGTTTGGATACTACACATTTAATTTTTAATTTTAATATTTACATAACTTAGTTATTCTGTTCCAGTGTCATAGATATAGATAAAGATTAATGGAGATTACATTATTCCATGATTAAGGTCTGATAATATTCATTGAGAAAATAAGTTCCATATAAGAAAACAAGACCATGAAAAAAATGAGACTAAAATATCTGTGTTAATGTTTAAAAACATTTTCAGGTTCAAGGAGCAGGTGAGATTTACCTTGGTGGCTGCAAAGAAGACACTGGAAGTCATGAAACTTATGAAACAGTGGGTGATGGTGATCACAATGATGTTAATGATATGGATCTTAATAGTGATGTCTGTGAAAATATAAACTGTGAGGTAAATGCATTAAAGAATGTTTTCTTGTTTTGAAAACTGGGAAATAAAAGTTACCTGTTAAAAGACCATTGTCCATTGAAAGATCAAGATCAAACGAATTTAAATGAAAGAGAATTAATTTATCCTACTCAGGATATTATGGTAATTACAAATTCAGTTATAGTTTAAGAATTAAGCACTTTTTATTAGGGCGTGTTTAATGGTGATTTTTTTTAAATGCTCTCTTATTTTTCCTAATTCCTTTTATTTTAGCATAAACAAAAGGCTGTATGTCTATTTGATTACTTTTGTGGTGAACTGTTTCGACGTGAAGTCATATGTTGGAGGGTGCTCACTGAATTAAAGCAAGTGATAGTGATGAACAGCTATTGCTCCGAAACCGGAAATTTTATGGTGAGTCCAAAACGTCTTTATGACTTTGTTTAACAACTGTAAAAGTACCTTTTGGAAAAGCTTTACTCTATTTGTTTTGTCCAGGAAAAAGAGTTTGTTCATGTTAATGCTGACTTTGGTGGTGGAAAGCCATCCTTCCGATGTAGCTGTGAAAGTTATAGCGTTCTGGTGACATTGTTGGATGACGTGAAGACTTGTTGTCATATTCGTCTGTTAAGAAGTCTGCTAAAATATACGTCATATGTCTGTAATGATCAAGATGAAGTCAACAGTTTTATAAATGTTGCGAAGGTTTTTTTCGGCAATCCAGTCTCACAAGGCAAACGTTGTTAGTTTACCCTGTAGAACTGGCGTGGAAAGATTTTCTGTTGTTTCTGGTATCTCTTCCTCAATTATTACCGTGTTTAAGGTTGCGAAAAGTTGCAGAAAAGTAGTCAAATGTCACTCCTCGATTTGTCAGGTCAACCAAGTAGCGACACGGAGCGTAACATCTCTAGACAGTCAAAATGTATCTCAGCACCTAAAGGTATTCAGTTCATATTACAAACTTGTAGAAAATATACCTGACAATATTGATTCGGAAGATTCAGATTCAGATGACGGTGGTGATGACATTACTGAAAGTTGCAATAATAGCGATGGCACTAACGAAGTAAATTTACCTCGCGAAAAGGTGCTTAACCATATTTCTACAGATTGTTTTTTTGTTTGTTGTTTGTTTTAATGTTCCTATTTTTATGAAATAACATCAAGGGTCTAGCTTGTTTTGACGGAATTTTGTGTCAATATCTATTGATCATTTCTTTTACATTTTAGTGGGAAAATGTGTTTGATGCTGAGACTGGATCATGGACATTTGGTAAAAATGCACCCAGCAAAAGAGTTGTAGACTGTAATCCTTTCAGCGAGAAATTATTAGATGATATTGCATTGCGACAAGACATCAACGTTAGGAATTTCTCTGGGGATCTGGATTTTGTTCCTGATCTTCCTCAGGAATGTTGCCCGTATGGGGTAATGTATCTATCCATTTCATTTCATTGCATTATAATAGGAAACCACATATGTAACTTTTCTGCGTTACTCTGCAAGCAAGATGTACACAGTTTGATATTTTATTCAGGTTGGATGGTGCAGTGACACTCACCCAAATGGTTTGTTACGTTTCAGTCACTGTATTAATTTATACCTTGATCGTGATTGTATAGAATGTAAAGTCTTCTTTCGGAAGTGTACTGCTGATACTTGTTTGAAAACTTTGGGATGGAGCCGAAAATTCTATCTTTTGTTTGTCTCGTTCTACTTGTGCAGGTTATGAAATTGGTGAGTTCTGTTTGAACAGGCCTATAAAATTAAGTGGTGATGGGACACATTAACGTGGTATTCTGGTATTTTTAGGTTGGGAATTCGTGGATACAGTTATGACAAGCAAACAAACGTTTCGTGGTTTTGTTGCTTGCATCAATAATCGCTATCGTCGTTCAAATCCAAAAGGTCCTTCTTTTATGTCAATACAGACTTTTATTGAAAGGTTTTTTGCTTGGTCCTCCCATATGAAGATTTCGAATTTCGACAACAATGCCGTTGGTGCAAAGACCAACCTCTGGTTGTGGCTTGCGACGGAACAAAGATTGGGACTGGGTTCAGAAATGCATTTGTTGAACCCATCGAAACTGCTTTTGGTGATGAAGTTGTAACAACTCCTAATCGGCGTTTTGATCGAACATTCATCTCCAACCTAGATCCAAAAAATAGTGGATTATTTAAAGAAGCTCGATCTTTGCTGAAGGATATATGCAATAATATCATACATCCTACCTCGAAGCCTAATGTTACTTCCACTTTCGTCGATGCACTACTTGATGTTTTGCCAGAACCGTCTGTTCCAGCATTCGAACGAATGTGTTCTGATGGCTATTCTTCCGTACAAGTAAAGCTATCGTATGCCAGAGTTTTTAAACTACTGTCAGAGGTTGCAAGTGTGGACACTTTGATACCGCTAGTAGCAGCTGATGAATGTGTGGTGTTTTGCAGAAAATGTTTTAATGGTGAAATAACGGAGGATGAATATCTTTTATTCTGCGAGAGAATTTATACTTTCTGTCCGGAGGTTGCCGAACATTTACGTCAAGAGTACATCTCAACAAATATCATTAGAAGCAGTGCGGTTTCTTTACTGCACTATTGCGCTTTGTTTGTTGAAGATGTCCATCAAAATGATGTGGAGCCTGATCCATCTGTGATTTTTCCTGGTACATACAACCCTGCACGCTTTGCCCGCGCCTATTATTTCGAGTCACATGGTTGTCAAATTCGGAAGAATAGAAAATTTTCTATCGATGAGAAATCCAGTGGACGAAACTTTGATGACATACCAAATGTGCATTGCCAGAAACGTTTTCCTCAAGTGGGGAAAAAGGGGACTTGTTACTTGTTTTTATTTTTTTGCCCCATTCACGGACACTGCCTGGGTTTCCATGTTATTTCCGGAAGTGAAGGAAGGAAGGATCCTTCAGCGGCACTTTACACGCACATGGAGAAAGCACCGAAAGTCATATTTTATGACTTTGCATGCAGCCTTTCTGAGTACTGTCACAATAGAGAATCCGGGGTTTTCAGAGAAACGCAATTTTATCATGACGTCTTCCACGGTTTTACGCATCTTTGTTCGTCAGCGTTTCGTAGCAACAGATTACCAATATTCGACGCTGTTAATACATCGATCTGCGAACAGTTCAATTCATTTTTACAAAAGTTGAAAACTTCCGCCAAACTGATGTCGCAGTCGCATTTTATGTTTTACATTTAGTTCTTTATACATATCTGGAATACACAGAAGAGAGAATCGTTTGAAAAGAAAATACCTACCGCGAAAAAAGCATTACAGTGAGTATATGTTTAGTGTAGCTATATTGTATGTTTCTATTGTTCCCGCTTTTGTACATCGTCATTCTAAATACACTGATATTCAACATTCAGGGTTTTCATTTTTCGTTGGTCCTTGGTAAAAATAAGTTCTTCCTTCAGAACTGGCATTGCGTAATGTAGATACCCCATTTTTTGTACAAAAGTACAAACAGAGTTACAATGTAGAACTGAGAAATTCGTCAAAAGTTAAAAATCGAGCATTTCATAAATTTGCTTCTGTCATTATAAACAGGATTCCGTGGAAATGGAAATACTTATGCGAGTCTCACTCTAAAACTAATCTGCGTAAGGTTATTTCGTGTAGTTCGCATACTGAAATTACGGAAATCATCGAAAGGTTATTAAAGTTAAGTGCTAGCTTTCTACTTTCTTTTCTGTACTCATTTCACAAATTCAGAAGTGTATTTCCCTAATACTGTTGTACCTAAATGAGATGACAAGTATAACTATGTTGTATCATTAGTTCAATATCCAAAACCTGTGTTAAGCGATTGTTAAGATTGTTGTTTTACGTTTTTCACCCGAATGAAGAGGTTCCGCAGTCAGATGATATGTATAAGTGAGCCGTATCCGTCAATTCTAGCGATTCCTTTCCAAAATAATAATAATAATGATAATAAAATAAAAAATGTTTGAATGTCCTAGACGTACTTTCGAAGGATGGCAAAGGCGTTGTTGTTGTATGATGCTTAAAATTTGTTCCTGCGCATTACCATCATCACCATTCACCTCAGTCAGAACTATGTTAGATGGAATGGCAGTTTAAGGTGAGGGGAAGGGTAAAAACTTAAATTGTGTTTTATGCAGAATTGGGTCGGGTTATGCTGATTTTAGTTGGGTAATGCGCAGACCACATGATCAATTTTGTTGAATCGAATTAATCGAATCCACCTTATTTTGAAAGTTTAATGATACATGGTTTCACTTTGTCAAAATTGAATTGTTGACAATTTTCGATGAATTTATTTTATTCGAAAAATTTGATTCTGTATTACCCGCCGAATTATATCTGTGAATTGGTTGGGTTATGCAGACTTTGGTTGGCTTATGCAGAGTTCTGTTATATAAAACATATACCCCAATTTCGCATATTCATCTGTCATTATGTTTTCCCAACTTGAAAGTGTGTTAACCTAACAAGATGTCATCATTAAACATTTTGGCTGAAAGTCTCTCTTTTCATTTGAAAGAACATACATAACCATTACCTTGTTTAACACAGACAGAAAGAACAAGGTTTTTTTCTTCACCCATGAAAAAGAACCCAGAGCTTAACAGGTTGAATCACACCAAATAAGGCAGAAAACAACAATTTTGAAGATAACTAGCTTTCTATACATGGGAATTTAAAAAAAACCGCGCTAGTGGCTTCGCTTCCAGATTGGCTATAGCGTGTTGTCAAATGAACTTGCGACCAATAGCATTGAACATGTAGTTAGTTTTTGTTTGGAAGAACGAGGCATTACATAACCATTACCTCGTTTAACCCACACAGAAATAACATGGCTTTCACCGCAAACTAGTGATGATTGCATCTTGTTACATTAACCTTAGTGAACCCTAATTAAGATCCAGCTTTCACAAACATCACAATAGGTGTCTCGCTTTAGTTCTCAAACTCTTATTTTCCTCAGGAGAGTAATCAAATCTATGATAAAAGGACCTGGTACCAATTTAAAGGGGCAAACGTTTACTAATACCGGGGTAGAACCAACCTATTAATCAAAGGGGATAACGCATAACTCAGCTACTGGGGTGGCCACGGGGTCAATTTGTAGGAAAACTAATAATCATTAACTTCTCATCAGCAAATGAATTTTATTAGCCCATCACTTTCAAATTCCTTGCGTGGGCCTTGCACAGTCATAATGCAATTGTTTCAATGGCAAAAAATAGTATAGGTTTTGTCACTATTACAAAATAGTAAATTTTAGAACAGGTGGGCTATATACGAGTCAACGGGCTCCGTCTGTAAATCGAGAAAAATCAATAGCTTTCAATACAACTTGTTTCCGATCCTTCAATAATAAATAGTACATTGTTCCACTTAAGTTGTGTAAATAAGACAACTCATCACTAGTAAATAAATCCGTCAAAATCGTTTTAAATTTTAAGAAGAGACGACGGTTCTTCATTGCATGAACCTCTAAACACCTATGCCATTTAAATAGGTTAACAATAGAAGTCGCATTACAAGAGACATACTGGCCGAGGATGCACAGTAACTGAATCTCTATACTTCTTATCAGTTGTCAAACTCCTGGAGCCTTCCATTTAGCTTGTAATACAGAGACGTCTTCAAAAACAAACTCGAAACATCTATAAATAAAAGTATCACAGTGTTGTTGCAACCAAAACTGAGAAACTGATCGCCCCAGGGGGGAAGACAAATATCCTATATGAGAAGGATCGATTACACCAAGAAGTCGAGAAATAAACTCTTTCCAGTATTAGAAGAACCATATAATATAAGTACCTATTTCTTAGGATGCTCATTAAAAAACCATATAGATAAACTACTAAACAAATCGTCTAAAATAATAGAGTTCTCGTCCGTAATAAGTTTAAGCCAATAAGTGACCACATGAATGTTCTTGTCATTTGTATCACTGATCGACAGCTCATGACTGGGACACCAGCTGTCTTTTAGCTCCAAGTAGATTGTCGTCATCTTCTTGAGATATTCTAGTTCTCTTGGACGAATCTCGTTTCGGAGCGTTCTTAAGGTTGACTGGGTTGCTAGCACATGGGCGAATTTATGATACAATGTCGACGTATTTCTCGTACAAAGTCTTGGCGGAGCTCTCTGTAGTTTTTTCCTTTTCGATAACCCAATCTTCTGTATTTGTTAAAGTTCGGCTTGTTCCTTCCTTTCTACAGCATTTATAATGGACGTGGACGTAGCAATATTTGTTGGGTCTTGCAAGCCACGTAGGTAAGGCTATGCTTCCACCATCGAGGGTTGGTAATAAATTGGAAGTCCTTGTAGGAGCCACACTTGTCGTATTCTCCCTTGTTAATGGTTGTCTGCAAGATTCGGGCGCAGTTGTCACATAGTTTGGCTCTGCGTGTCCAGAAGCGGTGAAAAACTGCTCGACGCGTGTTTGAACGCAGGGATCTGGTTTGAGGGTGGGAGCTGTGGATGCCAAATGCAGTGATGGTGGAATTTTGGGTTGGCACTTCTAGCAGATTTAGAAATTTTTCATGGGAGGCTGAAAGGATCGGAAGAACGTGCTGACATCGTTTGTTACTGCTGTATTACTGCTAAATCTTTTAAATCAAATCGTTGATATGATAAATTACGACTATCACTTGACATCATTGCTGGCCGAAAACACCGCTGATGCCACACCAAGAAGAAATCTGCACAAATAATCAAAGCTCATATTTATGGCTAATGATTTTTACTCAAGTGTGCTAATAATTGCACATTTTTTTATACCTTCACTTGTTTTAAGTACCTTTCTTCACTTGAAGTATTTTCTTCATTTCCTGATTGGTTTTCTGTAACTATTAGTGAATGTAAAAATAATGGCGAATGAAAGTTAAGCAGAGGCATAGCTAGAGCTCAGTCAAAATTTGTGAAAGAGAATTTAGTCATTTAAAATAGAAAAGGAAAACATGCAAACATATAACTTAATCGACACTTAAGACTGAAAAAAATATCATAACATTGGACTGCCCCACTTTATTTGACTGACCCTGAATACGCCTATGTAGAGGAGTCAATTTAAGATACATTTATGGCAAAGGTGGGTTTTTCCAAACATGGACTTATGCTCACAGTTATGGTCATCCTTACAGCATGGACTGGTCCAAGAACTAGAAATGGTGCAAAGATGCTGCATCTGGAAAATTCATGAAGTAAAAAGACAGTATACTTTTTCCTGTATAACTAATTGATATTATATAACTTTTTGAAAGCAGTTGATATCTATCATCTATACTCCCTTGAAAGAAGGATTTGGGAGATTTTTCTCACGTGGAGCTACATATTCTCACCATCTCATAGTTTCTAGCCTACATACAACGCTTTTTAATTGCCCTAAACAACAAGGAATTATCCTTTATTTAAAAAGTCGGGAAAGCCTGTCAATTTTAGCATCAGATTTTCAAAGGTCAGACAATGATATACAAAATACTAAAAAATGCACTAATAGATCAGATATAAAACAAAACATTACATTACATACAAAAACATTTTGGAGCTTGTTTGTGTATCTTTTTACTTCAGGAGCAGGACATATCAAGAGTCTTTCAGTCAACTCTTGAGGCTTGGAATTTATGTTGCTGTTAAGCAAAACAAAACCATAAAGCTTCAATGCTTTCTATGAATGTCTTCTGTGTTTTAGTGGTATAACTCATTTCTTTGTGAACACGTAAAGTTTCTTTTGGGCTGTACTAGTGATCTCAAGTGGAAATGAAACTCTTGATCAACATGGCCCAAAACCGATTTATTGCCTCAAACAAGAAAAATCCAGCTGCTCCTTTCAGGCCCATTTCTTATTGTTCAAATGAGGGATTCCAACTGATGACATCAGCACACTGCAACCCTCAGTTCTATATGTAACAGTTCAATACAATGAAGGGAGTGGTGGCATATTTATTATCTGTATATCATCTATCCTAACCAACCTGGAAACTTAAAACTTGTTACCTAATAATTTGTTATCTAAACAAATTGCAACATAAATACACAATTGACAATTTCATTTCCAAATGACAAATTAAACATTTTCCCTGCAGCTTTCACATGGTGTCCTCCAATATCTAAACTCCCCCATTAGTGAGCCTGAGCCTCCATTTGCCCGAGTCCCCTCCTGGCCACATAATACTAAAGACATTCGATTAGCGTTTGACAATGTTCGATAATTGAACAGTAATACACCTTTCCTGAGTTTCTGTTTAAACACCATGTTTTGACCTAGTTAGTACATCTAACCTCGTTTTTATGAAATTTATTGTTTCAATGTTTTAACTTTATTACTTAGTAATTATCTCTATTACTAAAACTCCCAGTAGAATGATTAGAGGCAATTTTGATATCTAAAACGAGGCCAGATGTACTTACTAGTCAAAAACACGGCGTTTAAACAGAAATTCGGGAAAGGTGTATTGTTCGATTATGATTTAATAAGTGTTTGATTTGGCAATCGAAACAAATTGTTTGATTACCATTTTTCATTTGATTATGTTCGATTAGTCATGTCTAGTTCATCTTAAAAATGATCAGTTCGCGTCCTTCACTTCTCTTCTAAATTGAGTCGGCCGGCCAGTCGGTATCCAAAATGGTCATTTTATCTCTTTTGCAACTCCATAGGGGTAAAAATTAAGCTTCCAATTTTTCCAGGGTTTTTAGAACGGGTATATAGCTATGTGTATAATGAAGCCTAACGCATTCTTCACCTTAACTGTGCATGTTGTCAATGAAAAGGTTTGATGGGTGACAATGTGATTGCCGATTACAATTCTATTTGAAATGGAAATGAAATTTTCATTATTGTGTGAAATGACATTACTGAGAGCTGACTGAAATTTTTGAATTTTTTTAAGATTAAGAGCAGTCGGTCGGAGAACGCGAACCGAGAATTTTTCAGGGAACTGCCTAGCTAAATGAATCAAACCTCAATTTTTGTACCATCCATGTTCCTAATTCTGAAAGGCTTCCTAATTCCGAACCCATATTCCAATTGTCTGTAAATTAAAAACATTGCACATCCCGCACTGCCAAGCAAACTAAAAGACAAACAAAAACTTTTGGTTATACCCAGTGGGCAAAATCTTCAAAAACTCTCTGTGGAGGATTGTTTTTTTATAGAAACAGCAGGAGATATTGTTTGCCATTCCTATAGAAAACACTCACTCATTAACACTGAGTGGACTTTTTTTCACATTAATAAAAACACTCTTTAATTTTTGTATCGCATTAATTTAATCTCCATTATTTTCTGTGGTTTGTTATTAAAAAACATGCTTTTTAAGACATTCTAACCCTAAGATTTTTTAAAAACTTTTTTACGGCAAAAAAATGGACAATCATGAGGCAGACAATTACTTCTGGGTGCTGAGCTGGATTCGAAACTGCGTTCAATGATTATTATATTATTAATGATTATTATATCTTTTTGGACAGCTGGGACTGGAATTAACGTACACGTTATTAGAGGGGTGTGCTGGGATTAGTCCAGTCAAACCCCGAAAAGTTTGGCAAATATCTTAAATTTAACGTATCTCGTACCTGGGTTAGATCTCTGTTTGTATTGTATTAGATACAAAATATTTGCGCGATCCTTTTGGTCAATTGCGCTTAAATGTCACTCCGGTCAATACTCACCGGTACAGCCTGCTGAAGTGTCATTTTTTATAAAATAAGAGGCATCAATGTAAACAAACACAGAAAAAACATAGATAGATAGACAGTAAAAAAACATTGTTAGGAGAAAATAATAAGGGAACTCATTGCATTGCATTTTTTCTATTTTCAATAACAAATCGAATGTCACACAAAAATGGGACAAAAAGCTTGTTTTTTGGTATACAAAGTAATTTTGAAGAACCAAACTCAAACGCGGGTAATAACCCATATACTAACTGTTTATTCCGGGCATTACCTTCGAATATTGACTTCCATCACGTACTGACTATGACGTCAGTCAATATTATCCGGTAATGCCCTCATAACCAGTTAGTATAGGGTTAATGAAATTTTCTCACGGGCCAATACCATCAATTTAAACCCGTTTTCTTAGAAAATTATTTGTGATCAGAAATATAAAACATCTGATGAGAATTTTTATATTTTTGTCCACACGTATACACATTTTGAACGTTTATGTGGTAATTAACATGAGTACAACCAATTCGCGTTAATAGCCACCCAGTCAAAAGTTTAGGTCGACAATTCATGTTAATTTATGACCGCATAAATTTGGGTCGCGCTAAATACAACCATGTATTAATTTGGTGGTGTGCAATAAGGTGATTTTGGTGATTATGGATGTATATTTTTGTGACCAGAAGGCCATTCAGAATTAGGAACATTGGCAGTATATAATCCATAGTTAAACATATTTCACAAACTAACAACAACACCATAACGATATTCCCCTCTCCTATCAGATGTGTGGTGAAGAGGGGAGAAGAGAGACACCCACACATGGTGTGTGTCGGTCTCTCCTAGACCCAGGCCAAGCAGCAACACCCCACGCAACCCCTACGCTTGGAGGCCCTACCATACCCAAACAACTGGCTCTGCATGCAGCGCCCCTCACTACACCACTCTCCAGAGTGTGCGAGGAGGAGCGCGCCAGGAAGGAGCGACAGACAAACCAAACAGCCAGCTCACGAGTTTGTTTGTTGGACAAAATTTGTTAAACTTTATCCCTACTCACCTATTCAACCCCTACATCTCGCCAACATCTCACGTCAACTCATAACTACGGTACCATTTATAAAGGCATGTATCTTAAATGATGTAATGTTCCATATTTACACTGTGCAGGAAATGTGAGACGAACACCCTCTATGGAACAATCTTCCATCTTTCATAAAGGAAAAAGAAACTCTGCATGAATTTTGTGCTGCCATTAGGAAACACTCAAATTTTTATTGGCTTGTGGATCATAATTTTATCAATCTTGGCATCGGAATTTCAAGGTTTGAAAATAAAAAGTTACGAATTTATAAAAGATTTCACGAAAAAAGATTTATTTTGATACGGAAGTTGGTAGGACTAGTATGGATTCTGAAGTTAGATTTCAGTTCACCTGAAGTCATGTAAACAGTAAGGAATTGCATCATACATCGAAGCAAAATTTTCAAACCGGTTTCAGTTCACTTTGGGTCTTACGTAACGGCCTCTTAAATACAATTTGTTGCCCTTAATAGCAAATAAGGTTTACAATTAATATTGACCCGGCCGGCTCACTTCACGAAAGCAAGGGTTAAAAAGTAAAATTTTAAAAACTGTAAAAATTATCTGCAAATTTGCTTAGCTACACGAAGGAATCACGAATCAGACTAGAATTATGAAGCAGGGAAATTGCATAGCGTTAACGTTGAATTGTCGACTCAAACCGAGTTAAAAAAATGAAATTAAACCTCGGATTAATAAAAATAAAATAAAAAATAAGGAAGCTAATTCAAAAGAAATAAAATATATATACATATATAGAGTAGATTTAGAGCTTAAAATTTAAAAAGGTTTTGCAGATTTTTACGCTTGCTAGGATTGATTTTTGTTGTATAAATTTAACAATTTTAAAAATTTGACCTTTTTTGAATCCCAGCATTTGAATGTTATAATTCAATTCTTTTGGGACCGCGCCCAATGCCCCAACAACGATTGGCACAAACGAAAATGTATAGTCGCCATACATAAGCAGGCAGCGTAGTTGTCTTCATTTTCCTTTATCTTAATTTTAATATTAACGTCAGGACAACTCGCTTCGACGACTTTGCAAGTTTTTTAACGGTATTCCAAATAAGCAAGTCTCGTGTGTTGGTGTTGTTAGAATTGTTCTCTTTTAGTCGTTGGCTCGGAAATCTATAGAAAAGACGTATATATACGTACTTGGTAGCTTGGACAAAGAATATTTTTAAAATCCCGGTGGTTTGTGGTGAAAGATGGACGTATATATATATATATACGTCAATGGTGTCTGGCGTTAGTTTTTCAATGACGTAATAATACGTCAACGGTTCTCAAAGGGCTAGAATTAATCTTTCCTGTCTCGTCCACTTATTCAACGTAGCGACCACTCACATAAAACCTCGATTTAGACACTAAATCCAGCTCCATAACATTTTCTTTGAAGAATGGCCGAAATATGATTTCGAGAAGCTGTCAAAATGGTATCTGATGGTATCGAATAGTATCAAATTGATATCTGCTTTTTTTCCTTCAATTTGTCAAATTTACTGTACCTTTATTAATTAAGGTTTCTTCTGGAAGGTCAGCACTCTTATACGATTTCACAATACTGCTGAAATAAGAACACATTTGTGTTTGTGTTAGTTTATTGTTATTAACACTTTTACTCTTTCTCTTCTCCTATTCCTTGATATAAAAAGTTGAATGTTTCTTTTCTTTTACAGTTTTGTGTCTAAAGACAAATCACAGGTAAAATTTATTATTTTTCTGTTATCTTCTGATTTTTGATTTTTCAAGGAGATACCCTCCGGGAAAAAGTGGCCTGTGACACATATCGTCATAGTAACGGAAAATAAATGATGCTGTCGTGTTCCTTTAATGTCGAACACAAAAATTGCGTTTGACGAATAATTATGCAGATTCTAAATAATGAGCCAACGGTTCAAAGGTTTGATTTTTTACTTTTTAATTTATGAAATTCGAAATGAAATTCTTATAAAATTTGATTGAAATAAATTAAAAAAAATTCGTAGACACATTTTTGAAAAACAATGCAAGAGGAACATTATGCAATATTTTTGAAAATGTAAATATTAACCGTGTGTCACAGGTAAAAAGTACGGGGTAACTTTACTTTTGAAGTCAGATTTCCAATAACACAAACGTTTTGTAAATTTTTTTTAACCCATCACTTAGAGCAGGCTTAGAGCTTTTTAAAAATATATACTTTCATTACATAATTATTTTTAATTGTGAAAATATTAAGCATCAAAGAAAAGGTACGTTGACTCTTTATAATAACCTGAAGTTGAGTGAAAAACAAAACTTGTTCAGGTAAATGATATAACATTATTTTATAAAATGATCAGGAAAAACTTTATGTATGAAATTCATAATCTTAGTATCGTTCACATATCCTTTGTATGACCTGTATTTTAGTAAGTCTAAAATGAAATTAAGTTTTTTCGATCTCGAGTTACTGACTAGATAGGGAAATTATGTTTTACGTACTTCCAGTAAACAAAATGACAATAAAGCCTCGGCCTACGTAAAGTTGTTTTCGTCATAACAGCCAACTCGAAGTTTTTCCGCATTCTTGTTTTTCTGCATTACTGTTTTTCTGCACATTTTTTAAATACGTTTATGCTTTTCTAAAAAAGTGTAACTTAACTATGCATTACTTATATATAACTTATAAAAATTACAAGGACCACAAATAACGTCTATTTTAAATATTTCTCTTTTTTTACATCATTTTTTTCCGAAAGGTGATATCGTAGGTACTTCTCAGTCGGCACAAAGAGGTTTTAAAAAGTTTTTTTTAGAAGTTTTAAAGAGGTCTTTTTATTGTCTCAAATGTCCGCTTTCAAAACCTCTTTTCGAAAACGTTTTAAAAACCTCTTTTCTGAAACGTTTTTAAAACCTCTTCTATATTCTTCTTAAAAACCTTATTAATCGGCGTTTTTGCATTATTCTCCGTAAAAATCTGTTTAAAAACCTCTTTAATCGGTGTTTTTGCATTATTCTTCGTAAAAATCTGCTTAAAAACGTCTTTAATTGGTGTTTTTGCATTCTTTGTAAAAGCGTTCTGTTTACGATATTTTACGAGGATTTGGCGTTAATTTTCGCAATGTTGCGGATTTTAAAATGAAACGTAATTCTCTTTTCATGAAAGTAAGTGTCCATGTAAACTTTACAATTTTCTTATTAACAATTATAAATTCATAAATTCATATAAATACAATATTTCTTAATATTTCTATAGGTTTTTCTAACAAGTTTGCTGTGAAAACCTTTCTGGGTTAACGAGATCATCAACAAGAGATGATCTTATAAGGCAAACACACTGATTTCTTTTTATTCAACTAATGTATTTTACTATACAAAGGAGCTAGACCATTTCATAAATTACGTTGCAGCATTTATCACCTGCTTCCTAACTATAATCACTCTTTACTTTAGCGTAATAAAAGAACTCCGTGTAACATTTTTCACTGGCGTATCGTTTCTCTTTGTAAAAACATCATTAGATTCAGGTTGAAAACGAGGCGATTGATTCTGGGAAGTAATTTATGAAAGGTCTATGAAACATGAATATAAAATTATAAAATGTAAAGACTCCAATTAGGAACAATATTTTCGAAGAAAACTCATTAATTCAAAAAAATATTGTCTTTAAATTCCTTTGAGCATACTTAATTTTGGTAGGCTAAATTGAAAAAAGAAAGGGAAAACCCGGCTAAGTAGGGTGCAAAATATTGGCTTCTACTTTGCAAAATGTGAAATGCTTTTAAGTTTCTGTGAAGCTCTAATCTGGCTGAACTACGAAAATGCAAAGTTTATGATCAGGAAAAAGATGAAAATTTCATGCAACAGATGCCTCAACACACTGTATCAAGCAACACAATTAGAAGTTCAAATCCATTTGTGCGTATTATTCACTTGCGCAAATTTCTTTTTGCGAAGCTATTTTTCTTTCCTCGATTGTACTTGTTAAAGTTCGTTTCATTATTCGTACAGCCATTTTTCAACCTGGTCTACTTTCGGATATCCTTTTCTATGTATGTATGTATGTATGTATGTATGTATGTATGTATGTATGTATGTATGTATGTATGTATGTATGTATGTATGTATGTATGTATGTATGTATGTATGTATGTATGTATGTATGTATGTATGTATGTATGTATGTATGTATGTATGTGTATGTATGTATGTATGTATGTATGTATGTATGTATGTATGTATGTATGTATGTATGTATGTATGTATGTATGTATGTATGTATGTATGTAATGAAGTAAGCACTTCATTGAAGCCACTGGCTTTTAATGCCTTTTCATAGGTCGGAATGGCGTTGTTAAAGATGTTTTCATTTGAAGAAATATCAGAAATACGTTTGTTGATAGATTTAGGTATTTCTTTAATAATGTTTGGAGGATGGTTGGATAAACGGTTGATATAAATTGGTTCGTTGTTAGGTTTGCGGTAAGGTTTATACGTACCGTCTTTGATATTAAGTTGTACATCTAGATAGTTTACTGTGTTAAGGTTGATATCAATAGTAATCGTTAGATTGCATTCTTTAAATAGTTTAACTATCTGTTTTTTCTTCCGTTCTTTTTGGGGTCCAGATAAATTTCGAAATAAACTTAACCCATCGTCTCTATACAAACCGAACTACAATATACATGTAGCTCGAAACGAAGACGAAGAAGAAGGAAGACAACGCAAACGTAAAATAATCTGGTTCAATCCTCCTTACTCAGCAAATGTAAAAACCAACATTGGTAGAATATTTTTTAAATTGTTAAATAAACATTTTCCAAAGCAAAATGCACTGCATAAAATATTCAATCATAATACAGTTAAAATCAGTTATAGTTGTATGAGAAACATCTCTTCTATAATATCATCTCATAACAAAGCGTTGCTAAGCAAAAATGATGAAGAAGTATACGGTTGTAATTGCAGAAAAAAGATTACATGTCCTCTTGAAAACAAATGCCTAACGCCAAAAATAGTTTACAGAGCGGATATATCGAACGACAAAGATCAGGAAAAGAAAGTTTATATCGGATTAGCGGAAACACCTTTTAAGGACCGGTATCGAAACCATGTCAAATCTTTTAAAAATAGAAAATACTCTAAAGAAACAGAACTTTCTAAATACATTTGGGAGTTGAAAGACGATAATAAAGAGCCATTATTAAAATGGAGCATATTGAAAACAATTAAAAGTCCATTGCGATCAAAGTCATGTATATTGTGTTTAAGCGAGAAGTTATTTATAATTAATAAATTTACTGATGGTGATTTATTGAATAAAAGAAATGAACTTGTATCTAAATGTAGACATCAAAACAAGTATTTATTAAGCAATGTGAAATCAGATAGCATGGATTGAACTTTTCAAAAATTTGTTTGCGATTTTTTTTCTGTATGTATGTATTAAATTTGTTATTTATATTGTATCATTTTAGTTAAAAATGTATACCTGAAGATTGGTTAATACCATGAAACACAGTGTCGTGTACAAATGAGTATTTAATTTGTCAACCTTCAAACAACTATAATCGCTCCTACATGTTGAGCACTTTTAATGAAATCATTCATTTAAATTATACATATGTATGTATGTATGTATGTATGTGTGTATGTATGTATGTATAGAAAACAGCAATTTGAAAGAGATGAGTTAGAAGATATCTTTGTCGGAATTTTGCAGAAGCATGGAAAGAAATTCTTGGCGGGTGGTTTAACAACTAGTTTGTCAACTGTTTTAACTGGGTCAGTTTGTAGTAATACAGTTTGTACTTTGAAAACCTAGAAAAATAGGGAGAGATCTTCACTATTGATTGACAAAGAAACAGATAGAACCAACCTCGAACCCAGGGCCACCTGTTTTTTTGTTTTACGGATGACAGCTAAAAAGGCCCTGCTCCAGGCTGCTTCATTCTGCAATTTCATTGTCTTGTAATTTCTTGAATAATTAAACGAAACGAAAATAATTTTACACTTCGTTGTGAATGTGATCAAATAGATTTATTTACATTTGCTATTTAAACAACTTTTACTTACACAACCATTTTGGTACTTTTGCCTCTAATACTTTGACGTGTGCTCAAGAATATTCGAGCAAGTAATTTAAAAAAAGTAATTATTGCCCATTTAAGCATAAACTCTATTAGAAACAAATTTAATTGCTTGACAGAGCTTATAAAGGATAATATTGATATTCTCATGGTTTCTGAAACAAAACTTGACAATTCCTTTCCATAGGGTCAATTTTTAATAAATGGCTTTAAAGCGCCCATACATCTTGATTGTAATAACAATGGAGGTGCAAAATGCTTTTTATTCGAGAGGGTATACCAAAATATAATCACATATTGCTATTAGGTGATTTTAATGCTGAAGTTTCAAACAGGACTATGAGTGATTTTTGAATCCAGATAATCCTTTTTGTATCGAGCTCTCTCTTACAAAAACTCCAATAAGTTTTCAGAGTAGCTGTGTGTGGTGGAGACAGGACTTTCCGACTTTCACAGAATGACTGTTGTTGTGAACAAATGTTCTTTTCAGAGACTTAAACCGAAGGTAATAAATTATCGGGATTACAAAAAGTTTCAAATGTTAACTTTTTGTCTGAACTTACCAAGAATCTTTCTTGTGAAACTTTTGATAATGATAATGATCCAAGCAATTTTCTTAATGTCTGTCTAGAAACTGTAAATAGACATACTCCTTGCAAGAAGAAATTTGTGAGAGGTAACCAATCGCCTTTTATGAACAAAGATCTGTCTAAAGCTATTATGACTACAATCCTGTGCAAAAGTATTGGGACAAAACTCTTTCTTACATGAATTGCTCCCTCCCCCCTGAAACAATGTTGAGAACACATGGAAAGACAATTCGGATAGTTCCTAGCCATTTGGAACTCACATCAGAAACTCAACATTGTTTGCATGCGGGAGGGGGGATGGTTTTGTCCCAATATATTTTGCACACGATTGTAGGTCACGATTAAGAAATTATTATCTGAAAAATAAAACAGAAGAAAACAGGCAAAGAAATTACTGTGTTAGTCTCTTGCAAAAGACAAAAAAAGTCATATTACAGTAACCTTAACATAAAGGATATTTGTGACAACAAAAATACTGGAAAACTATTTAACCTTCTTTCTCTGACAAAACAAATAATAGTGAAAGAATTGCCTTATTAGAAAATGATCAACTAGTAAACAATGATACTGAAATTTGTGAAACCATGAACAACTTTTTCGCAAACATTGTTTAAAACCTAAATATATCTCCTTTTATCTGCAATGAAATAGGTACTGAAAATTTAATCCAATTCTCATCGTTATTAATAAATACAAAAATAAAATTGCTTGGTGCAAGCTAGATCTCGCTAAAAATGAGTAACAATTACGTAATTGCTTGACTAACCAGGTAAATTGGTATCGCTATGTGGATGAGTAAATAGTGCGGGGATGGTGTAGTGGAAGCACCTTCGGTTTTCACCATTGCGGTTGGGGTTCAATCCCTGCTGCGGAAACTGAAATTGGTACTCCACTCTGATGCGCTTTGAAAGCAGCGTATTCAGCCCATTAGGAGCCATTGACTGACTGCATGCTGGCCAGTGTGCAAGTTAGAGCAATGCTTAACGTATCTCTAGCAATAAGTTAACTAATAAGTTGACTATCGGAGGGGATGAAGAGACATTAAGATAAATGGATATGCCCCAAGCACGTTAAAACTTCCCGTTACTTACTTACTTACTTATTTACTTACTGAATAGTGGCTGATAACAAGAAACAATATTCCTGATCCAAGTTGTTTTTCTTCTTAAAATAAGAAGCGAGATTTTGATGTGTATTATGACAACTCGTTTTTAATATATTATGTTTTATTTCAGGTTAATTGATCAACTTAAACAATGGCAATGCAAACAACAATGAAATTGTTGATAAAGTATCGACCTATGTTGCGAGCATTTCATATCAGCTCACAAAGGAATGGTTTACCAACAGATTTCTTTCAAAAATCTTTACCTTACGTTCCACTACCAAATCTCGAAGAAACTATGTTTTCTTATATGGAAATAAGAAAAGCTATACTTGATCCTGAACAATTCAAAGAATTAGAGCAGTCAGCAAATTCATTCTTACAAGGTGATGGAAAAGAATTGCACATACGGCTCTCTGAATGCTACACCCATGATAAATTTACATATTTTGGAGGGGGTCGGTTCATTAACAGTGTTTTATTAGACAGAATGTCGGCCATGAAACAATGTGGTGGATGCATGGTATCAGTTGGTAAAGATAATTCTCAGTTGCTCCGTGCATCTAAGTTGCTTTACTCAACAGGAATAGTTGCGAAAACCTTAAGATCGAATAGTTTTCAACCCATTGTCATGAATTACAATCCGAAGGTGTCCTCAATCAAACGAATGAAAACTATCGAAATCAGGTGGCTCAGGCATCAGGAATGCTCCCATTTGATATGAGCGCTCATGGAAAATTATTTGGTACATCAAGGATACCTGGCGTAAGCACAGACACTTTCAGAAGGGCTGATAAAACATCAAAAAACATCGTTATAATTCGAAATGGCCACCTGTTTTCTTTTGATTTATTAACGGAAAATGGTGATATTATGAGCATTGATAAAAATTTTGGAACATTAACAAAAATCAAAGAAGAGAGTAAGATTCCCTGCACAACACCAATTTCTGCGCTTACCTGCTTGGAAAGAACCACTTGGGCAGAACACCGTAACCATTTGCTTACTGATCAACATAACGCTGATTTGGTGAAAACTATCGAGGAATCTATTATCGTTTGTACACTTGATGGACCGTTTGAAATGAATGGAATCGAAAAGAACATCTTCCTTGGTAAAAATCCAGGAGATCGTTGGTTTGACAAATCATCATATTACAGTATTGACGACTGCTCTCCGTTAAGTGGAAATATCACAAATAGTGTCGAATGTCATGCAGTAGTAGGAGCTGATGTTTCGCAAGAAATACGCAAAGTGTACGAGAAAATGGGAAATGTAGAAGTTGGACATACCACCGAGTCATCGTCATTGAAGCATTTAAAGTTTAACATTGATGACCGTATAGAATCTGCAGTCCAAGACGCAAAAGCTTTCTTCCGTACTTTTCATGAAGATTATGAATGTCAAGTATTTAACGTACCTGAATTAAGTGACAAAGAATTTAAGAAACGCTTCTTAAATCCAAATTCAATGATTCATCTTGCAATGGAAATATCCCTTCTGAAGATGTACGGAAAGCCTTCTATGACAACAACAGTTGTGTTGGTTCCAACGTTTATCAATAGCCGTGTTCAACTAAAACCAGAACCATCAACGGAAATGACTCATTTAGTAAAACAATTTCCAATGGAAAGAAAAATAGAGATGTCATCACTTAAAAGATATTGTGATTCGTACTACTCGGGACTCTTAAAAATGAGAATGGGGTTGGGTTTCTTTGATGAGCATCTGTGTGCACTTGAGGAATTATCATGGGATATGGAAAAACCATGTGAATTCTTTGGCAACAGAGTGTATCAAGAAACACTGTTAGGTAGTGTCTATGCAGTAACAGTACCCCATCAGATTGCCAAAAGTGTTGTGTTCAGTGGATTTGACGAATCCATCGGATTTTCGTATTTGTTCTCAAATAAAGGAATTTCTGGGTTGTTTACCACTCTTGATTCAGATTGTCTACCAGCTAAAGAATACTCAAAGTTATTTTGTGAAACATTAGATGAATTGACTTTCTTTATTTCAAAGAACACTAAGTGAACACTTTTTGTATTGTATCAAATTTAATGTGGGAAATTTCTGTTGAATACCACTGTTGCATTCATTATATGTTTTTTATTGTTACCTACATACCTGCGATAGTGGTCCTGCTATTGCGAATTGCTACCCGTAAATAATCACCGAGAAATTGTTTGGAAAAACAAAATGTTTTTGATTTTCAAGTTACTGCACTCCAAGTACGGATAATTCTGTTGAAATCGTGGCAGAAAATCTGTCCAGATATATCGTTGACGGAGTATAGTATTATCTAACTAAAGGTTACGTGATGTAGTTGATGAAAAATAGTTAACATTTTTGTGTTGGAAATGTAAAGAATGGCAGGGTCCTTTAAAAGATGTTGGATGTTTAATTAATTTTTCTTGATACGAATGCTTAATTTTTAGTTTAGTTTCATTATTTGCATGCTCGGTAACTTAAAAGAGAATTAACGTCCAAATGAAGATACTTCATATCCTTGGTATTTTGAAAGTATCGCTAATGAATACCTTACTTACTTAATTTCAGCGTCGTAGGATTATGTTTCGTTAAGATATGAGCAACACTTACTTTAATATCATTTTTCTGAACGTGACATTACCAAAAGGAAACAAAATGCAATAGCTCTTAGGTCCATTTTATAAGCGGCGTCGTGCCGAGACGAACTCGGAAATATTTCAGGACGGCTCGGCTCACCTCGGTTCGGCACACCATTTTATAAGAACTGAGCCGAGCCAAGCAGAATGGCCTCAAAAATGTTTAAAATGGCGGCTATGTATAACAATAAACTGCTTCTGCTTTATGGAATTTAAAGAGAGAGGCAGGAAAAAAAATATTAAGTATTTTAGTTGGGTTTCTGATATTAAGACGTTGCCACTTTTGGACGAGATGGCGCCAGCTTTATGTAGCATTTGAAGAACGCAATGAAAGGGAAGATAACCCACGAATTCGAAGTTGCAGACGATATGAAAGAAATCAAGGTTGGCTTCAATATATTTGGAATACAAATGTCGATAATCGCTTCAAATCATTGTTCAAAATATCTAAACAAACATTTCAGCATATTCTAAACCTCATCGGTCTTCATGACATATACAAAATATACGAGCAGATTGCCCTTCAAGATTCTGCAGCCTTGCTTTCTCGGCCGCTATATTTAAATATCATTTAGAAAAAGATTTTTTTTTTTTTACCAAGAAAACAAATTTATGGAAATGTGCGCCTGCATCAGCACGCGTACATTTGGTTTTAAACAGTCGAACCAAACCGTGCTGAGGCAAACTCAGAGAAAATTTGGTGAGTTCGGCTCGGCACGGCAAATCTCATAAAATGTACTTTACCATAAGAACGAATTTCATGCCATTATCTTCCATAAATTTGCTCTAAACAAAAACAATACAGAAAGTATAAACTTCACCTTCCCCTTGACTTTTGGTTTCTTGTGAAACTACCATGTCTTATTGCTTTCCTAATGCATCGCAATCCTAAAAGTTTATCATAAATTGGTTACTAATTTTATCAGTTTGGAATTATGTACCAGTCTAATAAATAGGCCATTCGCACTAAGACGTCCCTGATCTTTTCCATACTAATATGGAATGTTTTTATCGACCCTCTTGTAACAATTGTAATACCTGTCTCATTTTGTAGTACCTTTGTAATGCCACTTTTTGGATCGGAAAATATTATTGACTTGTGAATCTTATTTAACAACTCTGTTTTTCACGTGATAGATCCCCATAATGTGCTCCCGGCTTACCTTACTAGTTTAGCATGTTACAAGGATAAGAAGTAAAAAGTGTTTTTGTATACCTTGCTCATATTGCTACTCTCGGGCAGAAGGCTGTTATACCTTGAGCCCAAAAACGTCATACATAGTTAACCCCAACACCAATCATGTTGGAGGCTCTGGTAGATACCACATGTGAACAGCCTTATTCCTATTTCCGTGTTTTCACAAACATTCATTGGAATTCTCTTATGTAGTTGTTTTACATATGATAATCAATTATTCCCCAAAACACTTCAGTTTTCAAACACCATCTTTACTGCACTTCTCCACACAATGCTGTCGTGTAAACACAACTGCTGTTTCAAATGTGAATTTCAAGAGGCTTCAATGTTGAATGAACACCAAAATGTTTGTCATGGTCCAACAGTCCAAAATAACAACACAACAATGAATGACATTTATCATTTATCATTTATCATTTATTATCATTTATCATGACAAGTATCATCCCCCGTCATGTTGAAGATGCAACTCTTCATGTTCTTAAATGTAAAATGACCAACGATTCTGTTATCAAATTTCAAAGTGGCGGACCACGAATAAGTAAAAGTAAATTACTAGCACCTAAAATATACAACAAATTTTCTTCACGAATTACCAACTAAACCGCATTATAATATAAATTGAAAATTTTAGCTCTTGAACTTTAAGACCGTGATCCTTAAAACGGAAAGTGAAGTGAAGCAGAGGATCATGATTGAGAAATGGAATGGGGCTGGTAATCAAAACCGTTGAAGTTTCTTTCACTTTCTCAAGTAAACCTGGTGGAAATTATTTTAAATTCATTTGCCAAATAGCCAACACAAGCAAACCAAACAGTGTCCACTACACAACAGCATTCAGTGTGTTTGAAGCTAAAGATTAGCATTCAAATATTTACTTAACAAGCAAACAATTGAAAGAAACATTTAGATATATTATATATTATATAACAGCGGACATCCCAGCACTTTGGTGAATATTTGTATATATTTGATGAATGTTTGTATATATTTTAAAAAATTTTATATTTAAAACAATATTTTTCAGCTCATATCGGAGGTCAAAAAACTGAAATGCATTGTTTTTTAGGTCTCATCCCCCTTGTTATCTGAAGTATTGGCATGCATAAACCAAATAAACTATTTATGGAGACTTTTATTCAAAGAAAGTTGAGATAAACAAATGTAATACCTTACGTTCTACTTGCATATATATTGGTTCAATATTCAGCTCCATTACATTTTACTTACAGTGCTGCCACTTCGCATTGCCACTTAATTCGAGAATACGAGGGAATACGAACAAAATAGATACAAACTCATTCATCCGAGATTTAGTTTTAAACTTTGTTAACCCTTCATTAGAGTGGTGGGGTTTCTTACACTCGTCCTGTAAATATTCATTGAAAAAACAACCGTATGATGGGATTTTTTGCTTGAAACTTTTAGTACCTCATAACAATCAAAACTTTATGAAAATCATTCAAAATTACTGTATGTTCATTTGCACTGAAAAAATGTTTTAAAAAAAATGTTTAGGCTGTAGAGTTTACTTTAATAATGATTTATTTTGGTTTATTTGTGTTGTCATTAAAAGAAGGAAAAATAGAAGCCAAGAGTGGGAACTCTGCTGTGAATGATGTTTTCCGCACGACGATAAGACAAGTATGCCTTAGGGTATATAACTGAAGTGACGACTCATAACATTAAAGTTATTGATGCCACTTATCCTTTTGCAAAAAATGTAAGGAAATATACGAGAGTATTAGCAAATTGTAAAACAAATTGTCTAGAGATCCTATGTAACTGCGACACTCTCTGTCTTAATTTGATTTTTAGGAGAGGTCAGCTTTGCAAGGTATATAATCTAAGAACTTCTTTTTTAGTTCTTAGAATTTGTCAGACCAGATTTTACTAACAGTGCGTCTATAACTCCATTTACTATCACATTCCCAGGAATAAACACCATGAGGAAAACGTCAATGCTAAATGAAGAACTTGTAACAGTTTTTGTTCAATCCCTACAGCTTGAAGGCTACCTTATTCCCAGGAATAAACACCATGAAGAAAACGTCAATGCATAAACTCCTTGACTCCTTGATAAACTCATTTTTATACTTTGTGTATTTATTGTATGTTATCAAGACAGGTCTGATTACTCAGAGAACATTGCAATAGAAGAGACCATTCCTCCAGGATGGATATCCCCTATTCAAAGGAGACAACTGGCAAGTACCAGCCTGTTAGATGATTGTGGTGTTATTTTAGATTTCAGGCACTTTTTGGCATTTCATTATTGTCATTATCAATTTTTCAATCATATCTCTAGTCATTTTACAAGTTCACATTCTATAAAATGGGTTGACTTGCTCATTTTTGTATTAGATTCAAGTTGGCTTATCATTCGTTATTTGAGAATATTTTTGGTATTCATTTGTTTTTTCGCAATCAAATTTGTTGTATGAATTTCTAACTGATAAACGTTATTATACTGATTTAGAAATATTGAATTAATTTATGTGTATCTGTCAATAAAAACTTTAAACAAAAAACTATCAGTTATCACTCTTGTACTACAAGTCTGCTGCACTGAATTGATTATGTTAATTGATGATGATCAAAAGTGCCTTTAATATCAAAAATAATTAAGACCAAAATCAGTTATCAGTCTGGTACATGGTGGTTTGACTTTTAACACCTTCCCAAGTAAGTCTTTCTGGTAACCAAGAAGTACAATCTTAAGAACGTTTTAGAATTAAACTTCCAAAAAATGTTTTTCTTGCTTACATAAATATCAACTCGATTAGAAACAAACTGAGGGACAACTCATATGTTGTAGGTAATAGTTTTGTTGTCCTCGCTATTGCTGAAAATAAACTCAATTCTTCATTCTCATCAAGTCAGTTCGAGCTACAGGGTTATAGAAAGCCTTATAGACTTGATATGTCTAGCAAAAGCGAGGGGTTACTGGTATATATTAACAGTGATATTCCATCTCGTCTTTTATCAAGGTTTACAGCAGGGGGATTTCAATTGTCCCAATTCAGTTGAGTTTGCGAAAGCAAAAATGGCTTACATAGCTATATATAGGCCACCAAAACTTAAGCTAGATTCTTTTCTAAATTGTATTTTTAATTTTTTAGATTTTTATGCCATCTATGATCGTGTACTAATAATAGGTGATTTTAATTCTGAGACGCAAACCCGGGAAGTGTCCGATTTTCTTAGTGACCATTGACTATATAACCACATGTGTTATAAAACATGTTTGAAATCGTTTGAGGGTACATGTATTGATTTGATTCTATGTAACCACAAGTTCTGTCTTCAAAAAACAGGTATCCTTGAAACAAGACTCAGCGATCATCACTCATCTGTATACACAGTTCTAAAAACCAATTTTATAAAATTACCACCCAGAAAAGTAACCTACAGATCTTATAAAAAATTTGATAATGAAATCATTGAAAGTTTACTTTCTAAAGGACTGAATGAAAATATTATTGAATATGTAAATTTGGAAAACATCTTTTTGTCTGTCTTGGATAGGCTTGCACCAGTCAAAACTAAGGTTGCTATGGGTAACCAAAAGCCACACCTAGATAGAACCCTTCGAAAAGCAATCATGACAAGATCTCAATTAAAAGTGATTGCAAAGAAAACTGGGAAACCTGAGGACATGCAAGCCTATAAAAGACAAAGAAATTATGTTGCAAACCTGAATAAACAAACTAAGAGGAATTATTTAGAGAGCCTAGACAATCATTACATAACTGGTCAAAGACAGTTCTGGAACTCTTACAAACTCTTATTTGACAACCCTTATTCCTCTGAAAGGAATGACAGAATCCTCCTAGTCGATTTAGCACAAACAGCCTTAAATCTGTTGCTAGTTATTTAATGGGACAGAAACATCGCGTAAAAATTGAAATTTTTTTTAGTACCGTCCTGGAACTACAGCTTGGAGTTCCCCAAGGATCTATCTTGGGTCCCAAGGGTATGTAGGTCTATTTAATATCTTCATAAACGACTTGTTTGATTTCTTATAGAAAACACTGATTTGCAATTTGGCAGATGACAATAGTTTGTATACTTCTGGAGAGTCTCTTGAACCGAGAAGTTCAAACACGACACTTTTATTGTGTTACGTTGGTTCTCTTTAAACTCAATGGTTGCAAATCCAGAAAAAGTTCAAATCATGTTTTTAGGTTTAAAAGATAATTTAAATTTGATTTTTGAGATTAATGGTATTAATATCTTTGCGACAAACTCGGTCAAACTTGGAATCACCATAGATCATAAGCTTTCCTTTTCCTTACATGTTGAGGCAATTTGTAAGGAAGCGTCTCAAAAAACCAAAGCGCTTTTGCGAATCAGGGAATCCCTGTCTTTGGAAAAAGCCTTGTTATTATTTAATGCTTATGTTTTCTCAAACTTCTTTTTTTGTCCACTAATTCGGATGTTTTGTAGCAAGGCTAGTCATAACCTGATTAACAGAGTCCACCGTAGGGTGCTCTGTGTAGTGTATTTTAGATTTGATCTTGATTTCCATGAACTGCTAAAGTTGGATGGAAGTTAAGCAGTTCATACCAAACACCTCCAAATCTTAATGACGAACGTTTTCAAGTGTCTGAATAAACTAAATCCCGAGTTCATGTGGGGTTACGTTTTACACAAAGAAACCCCATACGCATTAAGGTAACACTGTATACACATTAAGGTAACACTGTATACACATTAAGGTAACACTGTTTACACATTAAGGTAACACTGTATACCCATTAAGGTAACACTGTATACACATTAAGGTAACACTGTTTACACATTAAGGTAACACTGTATACACATTAAGGTAACACTGTATACACATTAAGGTAACACTGTATACGCATTAAGGTAACACTGTATACGCATTAAGGTAACACTGTATACGCATTAAGGTAACACTGTATACACATTAAGGTAACACTGTATACGCATTAAGGTAACACTGTTTACACATTAAGGTAACACTGTATACACATTAAGGTAACACTGTAATAGTTGCACCGACTAAGACTAAGCGTTTCGGTTTAAGCGCATTCAAATTCAGAGCAAGTATTATTTGGAATTCTCTACTTTGACATCTTAGTTTATGCTCTGGTTTGAATGAGTTTAAACGAAAGATAAAGTCTTGGGATGGTGTAGCGAATGTTCTTGTACACTTTGTAGAAAATTTTAATATTTTAAACTTTATCGTTGTTATATGTATTTTATAGTTGGTCTGAATTAGTTTTGTACCAAGTAAAAACCAACTCGAAATAAATGAATAAAAAAATAAAAAAATATACCACACACGCTGTAAATAAAATAAAATACTGGCGCGAGGTAAACCAACAACCTAACAAACTCAAGTACAGGGAAATAGCTGACTGAGACAGTTCCATATTTTCATTATCTATTCAGACCCCAAATATCAGAGATAATGAATTCTAATGGATTGTTTATTTTGAAAATACGGTTGAAGTTCTCAAATCCAAAAAACGGTCCAGGTCGTTGGTGTAATGATTCGGTCGCAACAGTAGTCTCTTTTTCAACAATAATAATAATAATAATAATAATGTAACTTCGATAATTAAATTCCCCTACTACTAGATCGTAAAAAGATTTCTTCCATCAAAATATTGTTTCTTTAAGAAAACGATTTCTTTCGACATTATGAAGATTATCAACTTCCGTTGATGTTTTCCTGTTGAGTTATTTTAAAACTGAACCTTTGTTGACGTGGTGCGATACTATTACCACTGAAAGCTTTTTTAAGAGTGACTTTGTCAGTCTTTCGTAACTCCTTGTAGTAAATAAACGAAATACAGGGAATAACCAATGCCGAACTATAGGCAAGTAACATTCCTATAACTTCAATTACTTCACTGGCTGGAGAATCTGTAAGAACTTCAACAGTGATCAAAATATTGTATGGCAACCATGTAACTCCGAATGCAATAACCAAACACTGGAGAAATGTCATGGTATCTTTGTCATCTTGGTGTATATCTCCATATGATGAATTGTGGAGAACATCTGTATGATGGAATTTTCTTCGTATTTCTCGGAATAAAATCAACATGATAATGGATGGAATAACAAAAATACATATCATTAACACAGTGACGTAAAATTTCCCTTTTGTGTCGTTATTTGGAATTAAACCACACTGGACTTGTCCATTCTGTAAACCGTATTTTCCAAATCCAAGAACAGGCATAATAGCCCATACAAACGACCAGTAAATGTTAATTGTGATACAAAGCATTGCAAATGATTTGTCCTGATTGACCTGTAATGCTGCCAACGGCTTGCACACAGTCAAATATCGATCCAATACAAGAATGAAAAGGAATCCGAGTGATACATACTCAAGAAACAATACGATAAACGACTCAAAAACGCAAAGTGACGGATCCATATCGAAATGGTGAGATAATAGGGCTCGTACCTCGAGACAGCCACCTGTCAAAATCAAGATCAAGTCGTTGAAAGCCATTATTAACAGTATATAGTCACGAAATGCACGTCGGTGGAACGGTCTCGTCAGCGCGATAATAATCAACAAATTGCCCAAGATTGCCATTATAATCAGAATAATCATGATAACGGACATGGTTAGTTCGAATGTTTTTATACTTTCGCTCTTCATCTTGA
This sequence comes from Turritopsis rubra, assembly GCA_039566895.2. Classification (NCBI taxonomy): domain Eukaryota; kingdom Metazoa; phylum Cnidaria; class Hydrozoa; order Anthoathecata; family Oceaniidae; genus Turritopsis; species Turritopsis rubra. The sequence continues at coordinate 4,368,810 of CM077630.1, read as the reverse complement.
TAGCCACTTCAAAACAACCAAAAAATCCTTTTGTTTTTAAACAAGCTTGTTATTTCAGTGTTTGCAGAACGTCTGGTGTTCCTTATTCAATTACAGCCTTTTCAATTAATTCCATTTCGTATTTGACTGTTATTTGTTTTCCAATTGTTAGCTTTCATTCCAGATTTTTCTAGTGTTATTAGAAACCGCACGGTATATTATGCAAGTTTTATTTCTGTTTTTTAAAACAAACCCTTATATTTATAGCACAAACATAAAATGGTTTTTGAAGTGGAATAAAAACACCAAACAGTATTATAATATATTACAAAACAATACAAAATAGCCAAATAAGTGTACAACCACTTGCGAAAAAGATGAAAATGTTGTCGATAAAAGAAAGGTGAAAAAGAGGGACGTTCTTCCTTGTGTTATATTTAATGTTGTTTTAATGGTATTGTGAGAAAAACGGACAAACCTACAAACGTACAAAACAAAAAAACTGTTCAACGTGAATACAGCAACACGCGAATCTTCTCGCCTAAATAGTCAAGAAGCAACACGTCAACAAATCAGCTTATAAAAGAGACGTAAACACTATTGAGCTTCAGCCTAAATTTTGTGTACGTATTCTCCTGATTTTGAAATCGAGTTTGAAATCATATAGTATAAACTGGGAACAACAAAAAATTGGAACTACAAATCGACCACGTGATCGTGATAAAGCTATGAACACTATTGTACATCCAGTTACATTTTTTGTGCTCTTGGAAACATTTGCTTAGGAACGTAATAACAGGGGCATTGACGGACTGGTTCTTACTCTTAGGAGTCTTTCAATTAAAGTCGTTTGATCATTTTATTTTGATACGCGCCACAAATAACGGTAATAACGCTATCGTAAGAAATCGTACGAGGAATCATACGGTAATGTTCTAGATTGTTTCTAGATAGACTGATTTCCAGAATTTGGATTCTTTTTTAAAAAGTTGTATTGTCAAAACAAACGGGAAGATCAAAAAGGGACTTAAGACCCGTTCCACAAAAAATTATTTGATCAGATACAAAAGAAAAATATTAACTTTTGTAAATTGTTTTGTTATTATAATGTTCCTCATTCATAATAAATCACATACAATTATATATGGGCCGAACTATTTCGATATGTTCTTATGTTACTTGTAGCTGCCGCCGTGAAATGTAGTGGCTAATTTAATGCAGGCTGTTGGGTTTTGTTTAGTGTTTTGTTAGTACTTAAATGATTAAAACAATATTAAGAATTTTCTTCAAAGTTTGCATTACTTTAAAGTGCGATTATAACTTTTGTATTCGAACTCAAGAATTTTCACTGTTTTGTTAATAGCGAAGAAACAACTAGCGTCATACTGTTTTTCATAGAAGCTGAAGAAACTGGGAACGTTTGGCACAGATTATACATGAAGAACAAAGAAGCAAAAGAAAAAGGAATAATAGTATCACTTAAGTTGAAGATGTTACCTTAAGCAAGTAATTTCAAAAGACTGCTTTTAAACAAACAGAAATCCATTTGGATTTACGGGTAATAATTAAACATGTTCCAAAAGAATCTCGCTACACATAAATTTTTTAATTAAAATATAAAACTTATACACCTTTTTATGCTACACATAAAATCATAATATTTTGATCACGTGTTAAATTCCACGTGCCAACTTTTTTAATTCTGCCTCCAAATTTTGCCAAATGTCAAAAATATAAAACAGTGCTTCACTTTAATTTTTCACTTAATATTTTTCCATAAAATAAAGAAGGAAATTTCTTTCGATGGAAAAGCTATACTTGTTTGAAAAATTTGTCAATGCCTTCATTGCGCACATTTTATCCCTCTAAAATTTCTTAACCAAAGTAGTTTCCCTGCCAGGGTGCATGATATGAACGGCAAGGCTTTCGAAGGGCAATTTTTCATATATTCCATATAATGGTCGAACTACCGTGAGTATAAACCAAATTCTAGAAAAATGTTTTTTTCATTGATGATTTCTAGTAATAATAATAAGATGAAAACGAAAAACGAAAAAGTTGAGATGTAAAGAAAATCAAATGAATTATTTATCCATTTCCTCACATCAACAGTGTTTTTAACACATCAACAGTGTTTTTCGCTCATCAAGAGTGTTTTTCGCACATCAACCGTGTTTTTCGCACATCAACAGTGTTTTCACAATACAACAATACTTTTCGCACATAACAATTATAGATGTTTAATTTAAAGATGTACTGAAAAATTCATTTTGTGCCATAGCTGGAGGCCACTAGGGCCCCAATCGACAACTGTTAACGCAAAAAAATAATAATAAATAAACTCATTTTCATTAACTAAATATCAGACTACCATAATTAGCGAAATTCAACCCACACAATATTTTGAAAATTTTGTATTCCGCAAAACTAAATCTATGCAATAATTTATCCACTAAAGGTGATGAATGAGTAAGAAAAGATTGTGAAATTAATGTTTGCAAATTTGGCTTGAAATTCACAAACTTAGGTTACACATTTTGAAGCCATGGCAGGGATTCGCAATCATTTATTTCCACATTTTATGTTATTTTCGGGCCGTTTGCAATTTTAACTCCGCATTTTCCCAAAATTTCAAAACGATTTCCATTATCATATTGTTTCACTCTCACTGATACCATAACATGGAAGTTTTGCAAGCCTTCCATTATAAAAACTATAACATGGAAGTTTTGCAAGCCTTCCATTATAAAAACTATAACATGGAAGTTTTGCAAGCCTTCCATTATAAAAACTATAACATGGAAGTTTTGCAAGCCTTCCATTATAAAAACTATAACATGGAAGTTTGCAAGCCTTCCATTATAAAAACTATAACATGGAAGTTTTGCAAGCCTTCCATTATAAAAACTATAGACTTGCAATTGTAAATTCTGCAATTGAGTGTTATTTCTATTTTGCTTTCTTTAATTCCGCAATTCTTGCAATTTTGCAGTCTTGTAATCTTTAGTTCCATTCTTAGCCCCCGTTCCACAAACAACTACCTTTGCGTACTTATTTCTGAGTGTAAAAATTTATACTTTTCCTTACAGCCTTTACATTTAATTGCAATTTTTTTACGAACATTAACATCTTTAACATCAATTTGAGGGTCTCATGGCAAAGATAAAATTGATGGAAGATTTTGATGGATTTAGCGCTTTGAAACATTAAGCACGATGTAATTAAACTATGTGTTAATCGACCATTAAAATTTTAATTACATTTTTTCGCGACATTTTCCTTATTTTCTCAGAGACCATTTCTTCAGTTATTCCAAAAATGCACTACTTAAAAGGTTTTGAAAAGGGCTTTCTATTCATATAAAAAATATTTTAAAATTATTTATATTTATTGAAAAAAACAGCTATAAAATTTGCGTTTCCAACATTCTGATACACACTGTATATATATATTATTATAGACTTGAAGATAAAACTTACCATAACACATTAAATAGTGCCACTTCCACCTTAAACAGGTTGGAAGTCTTCTTCTAAAAATATTTCATTGAAATTTTCTGTAGTCGTATCTGCTTCATAAAGGTGTAAAAAGAAGGATTAAACAATCAGAGTCAAGTCAATTGTTTTTAAATCATCGCCACAATTCCAATACATGGTCGGAAAAACTACTCTTAAGGATTACATTATTTTCTTAGAGCAAAGAACACGTTGTAAACAAAATGACATAGTGTTAGTGAAAAAGGATTTGTGAGGCAAATTTTTGGTATAGCTCAAAGAAAATTAGCAAGACACATTCATGATTTTGATTATCTTTAGATAATTTACCTTTTCCAAATAGTGGTGAATAATGGCATTAGACGAATCTTCAATGGATACATATGCCACTGTTTTCCCAACATCTCCAGTGACAATGTATTTGTACATACACGGTGCTAAAAATGCCACACCAACTCCAACTTGACAAATACTATGGGCTATAATTTTTCCAACAATTTCCATCACACCAGAAAAAACTGCCCCTGCATTTTGAACTGATAACTTTCTTCTCTCGTTTCCCTCAAATAAAGGGGGAATTGCTTCACATCTATGCATCATTTGTGTAAACACATGAGTATAAAACTGCCTTAATACTCCACCAGAGCCTATTGCACTCTGTCCTTTGTGTGTGAAAGTTAGTCTCGCTTTTGGGTCAAAATCAGGAGATTTGTAATAAACAAGCGCATCTTCAAGAGCTGGATGAACTGTTATTCTAGTTTTCTCATAAGAGGTTATTTCTGCAAGAATTCAGTGGCCTCAGTTATTGTATGGAAGATATTACTTTTGTTTTTGGCACCATCACTTTGATCTAACAGTTCGTTAACTAAATTTTGCAAATGCAGCAGTTTTAACTGAAGAACTCATTGAGCAACAGCAAGGTTGTTGGTCACTCACATTCTCTTCAGCTGGAGGTTGAGGCGACAGTGCTTGAACATCAGATTTATTAAAGCAATTAGAGAATTATTAAATCTTGAATAAACAGGGGCGGGTGGAAAATCATCTTCGCCATTTTTAGATGTTTCTTCATTTTCATTGTTTTACCATATTAACATACAATCTTTTCAATCGGCAATAAAGTTTCCCTTGGCCACACAAAGCTCTATTGTTTTGAAAATCCCATTCCCACCCAGGGCTGGTGACTGGAATTGTCAGGTGATTTCAATCTCGTTTAAGATACTCAAAATTACAGGTTACAATGGAAGAAATTTTAGTTTGAAAGAGTTCTTTTAACTTTAATTTTATATCCATGGTTGAATCTCAGAATTCAAAGTAACATATCATTTTAACAGAACTTTATTTATTTATTTATTTATTTATTTCGTGGCTTCTCTATAGAGTGCTGATGCCAAACGGAATCCAATAGTGGAAACGAGCGTTTTTTGAGAAAACAAGCGATGCTACTAAAGAAATCACAAAAAGAGTAAACTTTTTTAACTTTTTGTTCACGGCAATGTACAAAGACGCATCAGACGTGGTTTTACCTGATGGAAACACAGATTTCATGATCTCTAAAATTTGCAGGGCTGGTTTCGATGTTCGCGCAGTAAGTTACAGTGGTATTCACTCTTTGCAACTCGAACAAGACCATACATCTATTTCTATCTACTTTGTATCGTTCAAAGTCTTTCAGAGTTTTTGATTTTCTGGTGAAACGTTAAAGCTTGTCCTTTGTATTAATTTCTTTCTAATTCCGCCGAAAGCCAGAGACAGTGCCTCAGCACCTTTGGTAATTTTCGGTGCATGATTATTAAATACTATGGACAAAGAATATCTCAAAACCTTCTAAGCTAGATTCGCATTGAATGTAAATAGGGTCTAAATATAGGTCGATAAGCATTAAATCTGCACTCGTACGGCTGGATCGTACTTTGAGTAATTTCTACATGTTTGAAAGGGAAATCTCAAATGATTCATCTTTCGCACACAATGTGTCATGAATCATGTCATGATCACTTAGATTTAAAGGTGCTACACCAGTTGTAGAGATGACATCTTGGTTATTCGTAAGGATTAGGTCGATTAAAGTATCAGAGTATTTCTAGTGGCTTCTGTTATTAACTGAGTAAAGCCTTGAACAGTTATGATGTCCTTTAAGTATTTGTTAGATTTTTTGTAAAGGTAATTAGTATTGAAGTCCCGATGATAATAGCCTCTGCAGATGAATTGTTAATATCATTCAACAATTTATTGAAACAGTTGTTAAAGTTTTATGTAAGGTTTTAGATCCATCAGGGGGTCTGTAAAATCCACCCACCAAGAATTTCTCCGCATTTTTCTGTAAAATTTCGACAAAGATTTCTTCTAACTTATTTCTTTGGAATTTCAGTTTTCTATATCACGATAATTTATTAGAAATAAACATCGCAACTAATCCATGTGAGTCTATTTCTTGTGATGACCGCATATCCCGGAATTGCGAACAAACTGTCATTTCCGTCAAATTCATGCGAAATATGTGTCTTTGGAAGGGTTAAGATATCAATGTTTTTATGCATTCTAAAAAATGCCTGAACGTATGGAAAGTTATTGAATAGCCCCCTGATGTTTTGATGAAATATCCATAGACCTTTTTGATTTGTCAACATTGCCATTGTTCAATCAGGAGCAGGGAAAGTCTCAACATCGCCACAGATAATAAGTAATAAGCTTATCAGGGATTTAGGTCGAACATTTGTAAACTTTTTGTAACGTGTATATCGAAGCGTAACTGAATGTATACTGAAAGTATACATATCTTTAACATGAAGGGAAATACTTGTAGTAGCTAGATCAAGATCAAGCAAACCAAACAACTTCAATACACTTTTAAAGCTTATTAAACACACTGATTAGAATTTTTGGCATACATTAGATCCGCCGCTGAAGAGAGTTAAAGTGCATTTTTTTTTTATGAAAAAATAGTCGATTGAATTATAAAACCTTTAATCAAACTCTCTTAATAAAGAAGGTTTTCGTTGCTAGCTCAGTCTCCTGATATAACATTGTTGTTATTAGTTAAGAGGCGTTACAGAAAAATTACTAGATATTGTATTTTTGTCTGCCCACAAATCCAAACCACTGCAATTGTTGTTTTTATAGTGTAATGGGTTATTTAAGTGGAAAATTAGTCGGAAACATTTATCATTAAAAGTTATCATTAAAAAAGTCCATTATCATTTAAAGTCCCATGAGGACATTTGCAAGCAATTAGACCTGAAATTCTGACTTTAGATTGCATTAAAATGAAAACATTGCATTACGTACCCAAAGAACACGACGTTTAGGCCCATATATCTCGATAACTAATAAAAGCAATAACTGATTTAATTTGGTGCCGCAATTGCCACGAGGCATGTGGCAAAAGTTTGACATCACATCTTTGAACAACGATGTCTCGGTAATAATTCATGGTAAACATGTGACATTTTTTTGATCAACATTTAATTAAGCTCTATAACAATGGTAACACTGTCTGTTCGTTATCTTATAATTTTAATTTAATTATGTTATCTTATAATTTTAATTTTCATGAGCAATAAGCACTGCCATATTTTTTTAAACTTTCGCTTGCAAACATAGTGGCCTATTTTTCTAAATTATGTCATTACTAATATCCAATCCGAAGTCTGAATTGACCGGCCAGGGCTTTCTTTTGCATTCGTTTCGCATAACAAAAAGTCGAAGAAGTCCTGGGGATGAGGTTGGGATATACTATATCAACATTGAAATGCTGATTTCCATACGTGTCCTGTTAGAATAAGATAAGATAAAATACAATATAATGAAATCCTTATAATAAGATAAGTGAGTAAAAATTATTAAAAATCTTGTAGTTTCAATAAATGTAAATATTTTGTTCGCTTTTAATGGAAGATGGTATTATATAGTGTTTGGTGTTGGGTGCTGATCTCGTATGCTGTTCTGAATGCAGGTAATCGGACAGATGCGTTGTTGGAGTGGTTGATGAGTTCAACGAAAGGCCATCTGAAAGTTATCGTATGTATCATAACGTAAGTTTGACAAGTTTGACAAGTTTGACAACTTCTATTTTGAAACATTCAATAATTATCAAACAAACCACACGAATTTACAATAGACAATACGTCACTTGGGAAATCATCTATATAATTTGTTTTCCTCAGCACATGCTTTGGAAATCTAATGTTGTTAATGATAATCTTCACAAACCACTTCGTTTTGTCACCCCTAATACGCTGCAATACATTTGTGTAAAAGAAGTTATTCGAAGTAATTCGAAGTTTGTCTGATTAGAACTACTGTTTACTGAAAATCGGACAGTTTGGACAGTTATGACAACCGAAGATGCTCCAAATAGTGGCAGGCTACAACTTTCATTTAACGAAATCCTACCGTTAATTGGAGGTTATGGACGATATCAGAAATTATTACAAATATTATTAATGGTTATCATGTGCCCTTATCTATACCAAGTGGTGTGCATTTACTTTTGGTCGTCAGAGCCAAACTGGAGATGCATGGAAAACAGTACCATTTGTACACTGAATGGAACTTTTGACAAGACCAACGAAGCAAGATGTTTGATGCCAAGATCTGAGTGGGAGTTTACCGAGTCAAAGGACTATTCTGTTGAAACCACATACGATATCTATTGTGGAAATGAATGGCAGATTCATTTCTCAACATCTTTGTTCTATCTTGGTTACTTAATTGGATGTATAATAATTGGTTGGCTGTCAGATAAATTTGGTAGACGTATCGTTATTTTTGTGACTTTTATTCTTGGAAATTTGATTGGCAGCGTAATAGCCTTTACGCCAACAATTGAATTGTTCTATTTGTGTCGGCTGTGTTCGGGAGTGATGATATTTGGACACGTGCAAATTCTTATTCTGTTGTCTGAAGTTGTTGAAAAAGAAAAGAGAGTTTTTTCTGCGCTAACATGTCTTCTAATTGTACCAATTGCCTTCACAGCACTTGCTCTGCAGTCGTATCTTGTTCAAAACTGGAAAATTTTGTCTATCATAACATCTGCACCATATCTTCTTCTTGCAATATTGTTTGGCTTCATCATAGAATCTCCGAGATGGTTACTGGTAAAAGGAAAAAATGATAGAGCCACAAAAATGGTAAAGTTTATAGGTAAATGGAACCAGAAATGCTTACCTGATGATATTGACTTATTAGATCCAAACAATGGAGCTTGCAAGAAGTCCAGCATAACAGATGTTTTTAAAGAAAGGAAACTTCTTTTCAATACCTTAAATTTGAGCTATGCTTTCTTCACTTCGTCACTTTGTTACTATGGCTCCACCTTGGCATCAGATGATTTAGGTGGATCCAAATATTTAAATTATGTTTTGGGAACGACCTTGGAGGCTCCAGCTATAATTCTGACAGCATATACTGCAGAAAAACTGGGAAGAAAACCGACTGCCTTGTACGGCACGCTCACTGGAGGTATTGCATGTTTTTTTGTCGCGTTTCTGCCTTATGAAGGAAGTTTTAAAATACCACGTGTGACGTTTGGTGTGATTGCCCGGTTTTTCTTTACCGTTTCCTTTACTGAAATGTGGCTGTGGGCACCTGAAGTATATCCTACTAGAATGCGCGCGGTGGGTGTTGGTATGGTGCACTTCGGTGGAAAGATTGGTGGAATCGCAATGCCTTGGATTGCAAAGTATTTATTGGTAATTCACGACTCTCTGCCGTATCTTGTCATGGGTGTCTTGTCATTGATTGCGTTTGGTTTATCGACATTTCTCCCTGAAACAAAGGGGAGAAATTTACAATAACTTGAAATTACAAGTTGATTTTATGTCAGAAATTATTCTTCCTCAAACATATGGACAAATTTTCTGATCATTACTATTTTAAGTTGAAATATCCTATCCAAATCATCTAATTGCTCATTTATTTGGAAAGCATCTCACAGAGACAACGATGAAAATAACCGGCTTTTATGGAATTGATTTTAAGCACTTCTCGAGTGATCTAATGTCAAAAATTGTGGAGAAGCACATCAACCTAATTTCTGTTTTCAGTTTGTGTCACCAATGGGATTACTTGCACGTTTTTCTTTTATGGTTTAATAGCTAGCACTCTCCTCCACAAATTTCGACATACCCTATAGATCCTCCTCTGACTGGAATCTTGTGATGGCATAGTTTATAGTTGCTCTATTAAGTTTTACCTCGTTCCTATGCATTTGATAGTTTTACCGATTTTAAAACTTTATCACTTAGTAACGGTCACTTATCATTCCTATTTCCCGGCGGATTATGTTTATCCCGGCGGATTATGTTTATCCCGGTATACTTAAACTATCTAACTGTACTTTATTGCGAATTTTTATTGCGAATTCACTTTGATCACGTGATAATTAATGTGCATATTGTTTGTAATTTGTCATGTGATCAAAGGTGTGCAAGGTAAAGTTGGCCTATTGTAAAGAAAAGAATGTGATATGATGAACTTTGTGTTTACTTTATACCTGGAATTGATTATGGAGATTTCTTTTGGACAGTATTCTCAGTGAAATGAATTTTAACTTTTCCCTATTTCATTGTGGGTTTGGGTCCCGATGTTCTTATTTAGTTAAACCAAATTATTACGAAGTGTCCAATTAAAGTGGCTTAATTATATACCTCAAAAGATGAAAGAAATTAATCCACAAATCGAAAAAAAACAAAAATTCTAATTAGTAGCACGTTAAAGAAGAACATTCAACAATTACAATAATTACAATTACATAATTATTAATTATAATAATTCCCAAAACAGGTTTTACATGTAAGATCATATGTAGTTACCAGTCTCTTGTTTAATGCAAGATTTCATACAAATCTTAATGTCCATATAACAGATAAACTTTTATGAATATCTATTGTGTTTTCGTGGAAAAATAGGAATGGAAATAATATGAATTCACTCCTTCAGGAAACAGTTAAGGTTACTTTGTATCTGTACATACAGTATACTGTATTTATCAATCTTAAGCGACAAGTTATCAGAGGTGGAGCTATAGCTCAGTCAAAATTTGTGGAGGAGAGTTAAAATTTGTGGAGGAGAGTTAGGCATTTAATGTAGAAAAGGAAAACGTGCAAGTAACCTAATCAACACTTAAGACTGAAATGAAATATCGTAACTCCTCCACTGTCTTGACTGACCCTGAAAACCAATGAAATTTTGTATCAACTTTAGTGTGAATATTTCCTCCAAAAATTTGATTTTTTTGTGCCTTGAAATTTGGAGTTCTGAAATAATAAACGAAACAGCATTTCATGTTAATTTATCAAATAATATTCAATTATCGGATAAGTTCGATCCATTAGTATTTGCTATGGTTTTCCAAACATTACAGCTCGCAAAGCATTTTCGCACTTTTTGTAGTTCCTCTTTTTAGTCTCACGCCACCCTCCTTCACGCCTCCCTCCTTCTCGCCACCCTCCTTCTCGCCACCCTCCTTTTCGCCACCCTCCTTTTCGCCACCCTCCTTCTCACCACCCTCCTTTTCGCCACCCTCCTTCTCACCACCCTCCTTTTCGCCTCCCTCAGGAGAAAAAATGTCGTATATCATATTCTCCTTTCTTTATTGTTACTCATTTCGAATATGATTTGGAATTGTGGGGTTTTATTCAAAGGTTTAATTGAAAAGTTTGTTATTGATACATTCGGCACTCGGGAAACATTATATGCGTGAAATTTCCTAAAGTAGTTTGAATTGTTAAAGCCTATGGGCTTCTAGTTTTATTTATAATATGCATTCAGAATTCAATTTGAAACAATGAAACAATTATTTTTGCAATTAGTTCTGTTACTGTAACTGTAATTAGTCTTTCATTATTTTAGTTTTGCAATTGTTTAGTTTTACAAGAATAAAAGGCCACGTGTGTAAAAAATCTCAGCCTGTCTTTGCCGAGAAAAAGCTGGAGAGCTACTTCATATTTGAACGTGAGATGAAATTTGTCTCGGCAAAGCGAACCAGTCCACCTAACACGGCCGCATCACTCCATATGAACAGCCCGTAACTGTAAATCAGAACACAAATCAGAAATTCTCCTCCTGTTGAAAATGATCTTCCTTGATGTACATGTTTGTTTCTTGCCCTCTACAAAGGTTAGACATTCTTATACGAAGTAATGCCATAATATAATGTTTCAAATTTTGTTAAGAACATCACGCAAACATAAACGGATTACACTCTATGGAATGAAGGAGCATATTTCACAACATTTAGACGCACCTTAATTCGAAAAAAACCCTGAAAAATGTACTTACCTCAAACTGAATACTTCATAGTATTTAAAGACAGTTTCACTAAACAAAGTTGCCCATTACTTTCACGATGTTCCGTGTGCGCAAAGATTTTCCTGAAAATCGCCCTCAACAAAGTTCCAAAGTTATATAGGAAAGAGGTTATTGTTACTGAAGCCCAGCCAACCGATATTTTATAAGCAATATCAGGTTCCAATCTGCCATAAACGAAGGAGCTGTTAAGCAACAACTTAGGCCTAGTAGATTTTTCCAATTAGGAAAAAACAGATAAATTGAGAACAAAACACGAAACTTAAATAAAAAGAGCAAAAATGGATATATTATCTTTTGCTTGCTGATGAGAAACGTGTTATAAAAGTTGGTTTTAAGAAACCCGCGCTGGCCAACCTGATTAAACAAACACGCGAATTTGGCTTTTCCAAATAAGTAAGGAAATAAGAAACAGATGGAACATCATTGAGCCAAAGACAAAATGTTGCGTTGCTTATATAAAAAACCCCGTGTATATCAACATGTGACCACAACATGTGATTGACCGAACAGAGAGGATCCACTGATAACATTGGTAGTGATATTTTCATGGTGATATTTTCATGGTGATATTTCCATGGTGATATTTCCATGGTGATATTTCCATGGTGGAAACTTTCCTGGTCTGTTTGTACTATTATATAAACTTTCAACCACCTTTTCCTTTGATGACTTGATGACTTGACAAAATTCAAACCAATCTACAGTAGTTATTTACTGGCATATGATCATCAGAAGGTGTGCCAAACATCTCAAGATCGACAATAGAAGATCATATCAGATTTCCAGAGCAGAGAAGTTTCTAATGACTATGCTTCCACTCATATGAAAACTTCCACATATAACAGTCTTTTTGCTTTAAATTTGCGATTGGCCATTTTCATTAAATTAATTTATACAGTTAAAAGGCATCAATATGTCTTAACAACCAAGAAAAAATACCAACGAATTTCGTCATTACACACCAAACAATTTATAATCCACAATTAAATCAACATTTTTCACCATTTAATCTAATATTATTATTATTATTATTATTATTACTATTATTATTTACTGGTGTGTACTCATTTTCCAAATATTTACAAAATAACCATTATCACAGATAAAGGTAAAGAATGATCCATCTCTACATGTTAGTTTATATTAATTACATGTAAGACTTTCCATATCCATAACGTTAAACAGCAGTTACCACTGGATACATTTGAAATGAAGTTGCTGGTCGTTCTAAATATTATTTAGTTCTTGTTTCGCGTCCTTTGTTCCAGTAAACGGGTGGAAATCAAGAATCCCGCAATCACAGAATTTCTAATGACGATTCATTTGATTGCAACTGAAGTTCTCACATATCCTCAACAACTTAATATATCCTATCACTTCTGTCAGAAATGTATCTAGCTATACTTTCCGGCGAAGATGAATCATAAATAGATGGTTTATGTCGTGGCCCTCTCTTAAACCTCGTTCTCTTTTTAACCACAGGAATAATTCCATTCAGTCCGACTGGCGTGTTTCTATTCTCTGTTACTTCGGAACTATCTGACATATAAGAATCTTGTGGCGTCGAGCGTAATTCCCTTTTATTTAACATCAAATCTCCTCTGGGAGAATCGAAGCCAAAGTCTAACTTTGGGATATGCGATTCCGGAGGTGTATCAACTCGAAGACGGTGCAAAACTGGAGTCCCTTCATTTAAAATATTTGGAAAATTGTATTTATCGTGTAGGGGATTGGTTGTAAAAATAGGTTCGATATCTAAGTATGCATCATCTAGCGAATTTGATTGGTTGATGGAGTCAATCGTATCAAACTCAAATATCTTATTTTCGGTTCCGTCGTTCCTGTTCCTAGGTATACCATGTGTATTCAATATAGCAGGTGCCGATGATAGCGATCCGGATTGGTGAAGACTAAGAACAGATTTGTGTTGTGTTTCAATGATCTTTAGTTCGTCTTCCTACGAAGAAATTGCGTTTGATGGTGGTAAGCAGTAGTTAGCGATGGATCTAGTGGTAGGCCAAAAAAAATGGAGGAGGACGGTGTCATGAATTTCTTTTTCAATCTTACATGTTAATTAATTGACGTCCCCTTTTCTCTCCTCCATTTACTTTGCCTAGGTTCTAGATCCGCCTACGAGTAGTCCGCTCCAAAAAAAGTTATTTTTACTTCAAATTATGTTTCGGTGTATTATCATAGCAAAAGTTGTAGAAGTCTTAAGGTCCTGTAAGACGGTAAACTATAAGATAAACTATGCTCAAAATTTACTTAAATGAGATTAGTTTACGGAGAACTTTATCGTCTATCAAACCTTAATTCTTCAAAAATAACTTTAATATATTGACAAAAATGAAGATAAAAATAAATTTCTTTTATGAAAAAATGTTTTATTTCAGCGTAATTTCTCTAATAGTTTACCGTCTAACAGGACCTCTCCAAAGTAATGCTCAAACAAACAATTTTCCGAAATTAAGAGAATAGTTTGTGAATACTACTATAAACCTTATCAAGGGAAGACTTCTCATTTATATTCTCTATGAATTATTCAAATTTCTATAAGTATCTCACGATAGCTTCAGGTTCAATTTCTTACCTTTACTTTGAATATTCTTCTTTTTCTCCTAAATGATAAATGAAGAATATTTTGTTGTTATATTTTGTCTTATTTAGCGCCCATGCTCGAATAAAAACTCGTATAGCCGGAAATTTTGAAGTAAGCCCATTGCGTAAATAACTCCCAGTCAGTTTACACTGCACGAATCACGAATCGTCATCAAAAAAAGTTTCCGATTAGTAGTTGGAGGAGCGGAGATAAAGAACATTATTTTTGGTGGCACAGCAATTTCCCAGATTAAGAAAAACCCTGACTAATAATTTTCAAATTTTCAAATTTATTCGGGCAAAAGTGGCTAATTTTAAGTACTTGTGACTATTTTGATTTTTTCAAAAGAATGATAATGGGCACTTTCTACAAAAAGGAAGGTCACTCACGCCTCCACTAGGGCACGCGCTTGTGTATTCTATTCTAATTCCCTCCACATGAAGAGGGACTGTATTTCTGAAGTCACACCTACCTTCTGCAACACCATAAGAGTAAAAGCAACCAAATAATCAACAATATGATGAATACAGCTATTAATATATACCACAGATGCCAATGGTCGTCTTCGTTTTCAATTCTGGCAACACTTACTGTTTGATTACTTTGTATACTAGTTGTTATAGAAACATCTGTTTGAGCCCTTGAGGGAGTGACATTTATCGTATACGTAGTAGTTGAATTCAATGTTTTCAGAGTGGAGATTGTTGTAGTGGAGCTCTCTGATTGTACTTTCTGTTGTGAAGAAGTCGTGTATGGTTTTGAAAGGGTTGTCGATCTTGCCGAAGTTATGAAAGCTGTTGTTTTTGTAACCTTAAACGTCGATGTTGTCATTGAAGTGGTAAAATAAGTAGAAGAGAAAGCGGATTTTACTGTCGAAGTCTGCGTTTTAACTGTTGTAGTTGACTTGCCTCTCAATGTCTTTGTCGACGTTGTTGGTTCGACCAAAATAGTAGTCAGTGGTTTGAATTTACTTGTGCTAGAGTCTGTAAACGACGTCGTTACAACCTCAACTTCTGGTGAAGACGGTAAAACACTTGTCAAAATTTTAGATGACCATGAAAGCGAAGATGTTGAACTTGCAGGGATCGGGATGGTCGATGACGATCGAGGAATTGGACGTATCGAAGTTGTGGCTAGTGCTTTTGTGTGATACACTGGCGTTGGACGTAATAATGCCTCTGATGGTAAAGGAAACAATGGTCCTATTAATGATGACATCACGGGATATGTTAATGGATCTACAAACGAATTCAATCAAAATCAAAGTGATATCATGTTCACACAACTTTAATTTTTGTCAATATTTTATAGATATGGTTTTCATATTGTATTTATCACACGATGTCAAATAAACCTAACCTAAAGGTTCACCACAAAAGTGTATACTGTTGTTTTACTGTGGAACTAGTAAATGGCATGCTAAGGACGTTCTATTGATCTCCAAAAGACATCGCAGAGAAGTCCGAAGACTTATTGTGTCCGCGGCTTTATAAGAAAAGCTCAAAGAAGCCTTTGGAATTTAGAAATGCAATAGAGGAATCTGCAGATAAAACGAAATAAAGTTTTGGAAATGCAGTAATCTTATTCTCATTGAAAGATATTATTCTCAGCATTTGTTAATATTATATGCTTGCAGTTGTCTGAAAACCAGAACAACAATCTCAGGGATCTACAGAAAACAACCAGAGAAAAAAAAAACAGTCCTTAAAAAAACACGATCCGGCAACATTGTGCCATAGGTTTTCAGATCTCAGTTCTAGGATTTAAAAGTAGTGACTTACATTCGAGTTCTCCTTGAAATTTTAAAGCTAAGCATTGCGTTCCCATTCCACAATTCAAGTAAATTTTCATAAGTAAGCCTGACCAGTGCGAACGTAACGTTAATCGAACCTGTTTAACCAATCAACTATGTTAATTTTCAAATGACAACAACAAATGAATATTGCAACTATTCTAATTTGTACGTCCGATAAGTACTGAAATGGGTATTCGTACATAGTCTTCTATCAGATTTACCTAAATTAGTTACATTAACTAAAGTTTTAGGATGCACCAAGGAAATGTTTTAGTTATTCGATAAATTTTTGATGCTTTCAATCAGCAAATTCTTCAGGTACGGATGATTTATTTTATATTACTTATATAGAATAATATATTTGATTGTTTGATCATCAGATCTGTTCCCCTCCAACAATACAACAATTTCATTGGTTAAAGCCAAGGCACATATGAATTTCAGAACAGAACATTGTCATAAACAAGAGTTCCTACCTTTGTCCCTATTACTTCAGCTCTTATCCTTGGTGAAAAATCGCTTTGCCAAAGTAAATTCCACATCATGATGGTATTTTGGAAGTCTCGTACAAGTATTGGCTGTAATGTAATAGGAAAAGTGGGGGCACATACAGAAGTTGAGGTCCCACTCACAACATCTAGTATGTAATAATACCCTGGACCACTGTTAGCTTCGAATATGTTTTTTGTAGCCCCTGCTACCTTGAGCGTGCATTCTAAAAGTAATTCAGCAATAATTTAAATGATTTGTGCATTGGTAAGAACAAACGTTAAAAAAGAAAGCAAATCGCATCGTTGCAATGCGAAAACATTAACAATCTTTGGAATTTTTCAGTTTTAAAGCTGTATTACAATAATGCTTTGGAGTGTCCGTTACAGCAAAGGCGGCCTATGGAAATTTTTCTAGACATTAGAAATCAAATCCATTACTTAAGAACATTTAATTTAGGAATATTAATATACGATATAAGGGAGGTGTTAATTTACGATATAAGGGAGGTGTTAAATCATGGTTTTATAATCATGGTACAAAAAGTTGGCGAAAAATAAAAGAATGAAATTTTGTTTACAGAAAATTTTGTGAGATCTTGAGTAGGTAAAGTTTTTAGATTTACTTTTCAGATTCACTTACATACCGTAAAGCCTCTAATTAGCGCCCTCTTCTTTTTAATGCCTCCTTCTAATAAACGCCCCATAAAAATCAAAAATAATTTATAAACGTCTGCCTCTCTGTAACGCTCCTTATAAACGCCCCTACTGTCGAGGGAGCGTTTATTAGAAATACCCTCTCCTGAAGGGGCCGTTTAATAGAAAGTTGTATTCCATGTAAGTAATGAACCATCCCTCTTTTGCATTTGGAATTGTTTACAGATTTTGTAACAAATACTTACGTGATAAAAAAACAAAGCAAATTATATAAGATGATTTCAGATGAAGATTTATAAACATCCTTATTAAGTTCCATTATAAGATTTGATATCATTTTGGAGTGAAGCCGAGATGCGCAGCCTTTTTTCTCTTTTCTGACTCATGAATAATGAGTGAAATTTCAGCCTGCGATGCCAGGGCTTTTTCGTCTCGTTGTCTTTATATAAAAAAAGTGACAAGCAAGCATGGGCTCCAGTTTGGATCAGAATTTAAACAAAAATTTAAGGTATTCCTTCACAGTGGGCAAAACTTTAAAAAATGTCTGTGAGGAGGAGTTTTTTTATAGGAATGACAAGCAATATCTGCTGCTGTTTCAATAAAAAAACACTCCGCCACAGAGAGTTTTGTTCCTATTTGTTCCTATAGTTATTGATACACGTACCTGGCACTTCAGAAGTACAAATGTTTGGTAGTTCTTGGAAGAACGTTTCTCCAGCTTTGCATTTGCAAGATGTTGAAATACTGCAATAATCTGAGATTCCATCACCACTGATTAAATCGCCACTTGGATCCCGATGGACTGTGAAGGTATCACTATTCTTAGTGAAAATGAGAATCAACACCAATATGAGGATGATGCCTTCCATCATTAGCTGTCAATCGTGGTGTCTACTACAACGAAAATCGTTAATGATTTAACAATAGATAACAAGATTGTGAAATAACTTTGAAGAAAGTGTAACATTGAAAAGAACGGCAAAAGAAAGGCTTTTGTTCACTGAAATTTCGTGGCATTGCATTTTTCCAATAAAGTTGATTGCAATACACCTATCAAGAGTCGACTGTATGTGCTAATCAGAGGCGTAGCTAGAGCTCAGTCAAAATTTGTGGAGGAGTGTTTAGTCATTTAAAGTAGAAAAGAAAACGTGCAAGTAACCTACTCGACACTTAAGACTGAAAACGTTGGACTCCTCCACTTTTTTTGACTGACCTCGAATACGCCTACGCTAATAAACCAAAAGTTAAGCGAAATAGAGGTTTCTCAATTTTATACAATTATGAAACCTTATAAGACTAAAGGCTGAAATACACGGTATTATATTGACCGTGGAAATGCACACGAGTGTCACTCCTTTAGTCTTAAAGTTATTTTAGCTTTTCAAACATTTTTTGCACCAATATGAGGATGATGCCTTATATCATTAGCTGTCAATCGTGGTGTCTACAACAACAAAAATCCTAATAACCTGATAACCTAATGAGCTAACTAACGTTAAAAGCAGCCTTATAAGCGGTAGGAGGAATATCATGTCACCAATGTAGATCAACATAACAATATCGAATAATAAAACAACAAATCTCCATTAAAAAGTTCCCGAAAATAAAAAAGATTTGCAGGTGACGAGATCACGAAACAAATCAGATATCATGTACATTTTTACGAAAATACAACTGAAGAGCCCTAATGTGATCATTCACTTCACTGGTCACGCATTGGCCAATGGCGTTAACTCTATTAATCAATTACACAGCTCAAACGAATCTTTTAGAATAAGTAGACAAAGCTTAACTACGGCGAATAGTTTTTCCTCCAAAATGTTTTCTTGAAATGTTGATGGTTTGTTTTGTTTCGAAGAACGCCGAATAAAATTTTAAATATTCAAATTCTATCAATACCTATTCGGTCTGTTTGTTTTTTAAGTATTCAATCTTCAACAGTTGAATCTGTGTGATTCTCAAAGGATAATGCATATTTAATCAGACGTGAGTAACGCAAAAACGATGAAGGAACGCTTACTATTCAGTTTCCCAATTTTGAGATTTTTTTTCATTTTCACATTCAACTGAAGTACAAACCACCAGACAACGTCACAATGTTCCGACATTGTGAAGACGTCCTTATAACGTTGAAACGACATCGTGTGCTTACCCGGGTTGAAATTAATTCATTAGAAGGGAATCTCACATAGTTAAAAAGGTTGTAGGAGGAGAAATTTTATTTACATTATCATCTTGGTAGAGATGTGAGATTAAATCTTGACCTTAACGTTTTCACCCTCAATCAAAGACTGAATGTTATCTTATAAAATCAAATCGAAAATACACGATCAATTCAAATTGACGATTCAGTGTTCTTCATGTTTCATTACAATTGGGATTAAACCACTTTTCCACCATCAAATCTTTGTTAATGACCAGTTGGAAATCCCCTTTTACCGATTGCTATCAATAGAATAATGTGTTGTCTAGGTTTACGTTGTTAGGACATTTTGCAGAACAAAATGACTTTTATAATAGAAAACGTTAGCATATGACATATGAGGCATGTTAAAAGTATACACTCCATATTGCAATTCATTGATGGATATAAATGTTTTCTGTAATTCATTAGAAACATTAGTGTTTTAAATATCATGCGAATATCTGAATTATCCTTAAGACATCACGGCAGCTTTCAATCGATCTTCACTTATTTAGCTTCACTATTCAGTACAGTCAACTTTCGCTAGTAGTATTTATTTTTTGTTTTTTGTTTTTTTTGTTTTTTTCAGGGTTTTTTTGTTTGTGTAGGTTCTTTTCTTCGACTAAATCCTCAACGATGTAAAAAAAGTGTGTCAGGCTTTGTAGGTTTTTATCATTTAAAAGAGTGTGAATTATACAATTCAGAACTGAGAACATTAGAGAAAGGGTAGACAGAACAACAATGGCCTGGAAGAATTTGGTAATGTAATTAATAATGTTTAATAGTTAGTTTCTCCCAAATGTAACTGTCAAAAATAGGCATAATTTTGAATAGAAACGCATATCGCATCAAAGTCAAACTAAAATGAAATTAAAATGTTTTTTAACAAATTTTACATAAACAGGAGATCTAGACAACATATCTAGAAAATATCTATTTTAGGGAGTGTGGCAATTTACATAATTTGTAGAGAACATATAATAATGATTAAAGTAAATCCTGTTAAAAAGGTGAACTAACCGATGTAACTTGCGAAAAGGTAAAATTTAGACCAACATTGAAATTTCAGATCTCATGACACAACTTTTGGTATAAAACATTCTGAAAAAAATATAAAGTAAGCAGCATTTATTGTGTGTAAAGCCGGTGATACATGATCAAATTTATCGAATCAATTTTGGCCCATTCCAATGTTTTGTGACCCACAGTTCCAACTTGTCGGAATCAAATTGTTCATAATTCGCTGAATTTTTTCAAAAACGTCAAAATTACATAACGTGATTGGTTCAATTCATTTCGATACAATTATATAGACGTTGATTGATAAATGGAAAAAGTTGAACATGCTTAACTTTGAAAATGTTGATTCCAATAAACTGTATTGAAAATTTGCTAATACACGATTAAATTTGATTCGATAAATTTGCTCGTGTATCGTCCACTTAAGAACATCTACTGGTTACTGGTTCCAGAAATTAAAAACAGTAACTGAAATATTATCTGATAGGGAAAATCACAACTAAAAGTATATTTTGATATTCTAATACCAACGGACAATTCGGTGTGGTAGCTCTTAGCAAAATTGGACAACATATGAAGCCGCCCGCAAACCGGGTGAACATGTTGGCAGACATTCTGGTCCACATTCTGGCCAACATGTTGGCGCTGTTTGATATGCCATAAATTCTGAAAAAAGTGACCACCATTGCCACTTGCCCATTTAAAATTATAATTTTTTTTAAATAATACCACTTTCATAAATACCAAAGATTCAAATTCACTAAAAAAAGAAATAGCTAAAAAAAAGAAATAAAGTTTTCCTCGGTCCCTTTCTTCCGCCGTTCAACAAAAATATTTTCAAAGCCTTCCTAACATAATAACAACGATCCATACAGAGGCCATGCGTATTAAAAAACACTTATTTGGTTACTAATATGAATTACATAAATCAACAACACTTAAGAACAAAGATTAGCTTAAAATGGCAAAAACGTTAAATTACCATCAAGGAACCTGGTGGATCTTTTACTTTTTTTAATTCAAAAAGGTGATATTTTTTATGAAAACTTACTCACACAAGAAGACAATAATTTAAGATATGGATAGCTACTTGGAATGAAAGGTGGTGAAGAGTTAGAGGAAGGGAAAGATAGAATCTTTATATCAACAAAACATCAGCTTACCTACAGTTTCATTAACATGCTTCGTTGAAGTGATATTCAGGGCTATCATTGTTTATTCTCATGTATGTGAGGAAAAGTGAAGTTCATTTGATGACTTCTCCAATTGAAAGGAATAAATTATTAATTTTTAGATATTGAATGACGTATGCAAGGTATTCAAAAAAAAAATTGCATTAATCATGATACTAAGAGACTATTCACCATTTATTGTAATGATCTGTAAAATAGTTTATTGCTTGTTAGATTTACAATTATCAACAGTTTGTGTATTAATCCTTTATGGTCCACCATTGTCAAATGACGAACATTTTACCGGTTGTACAAACATCATATCGTGGAAATCGTTTGCAATCAAATCTTGAAAGAAAAATATTCTTTCGTAGAAATAAGAAAAAGACCATGAGAGTGGACTTTTTAGCCGTTTAAACATTAAATCTATTCGTACGGGGCCTTTTTGGGTGCTCTCAAAACCAGGGATGGAAAAAATGATAAAACGATAAAAAATAATTCATGGAATATGGTTCTTGCTAATGTAATGAAGTAGTTGGGACAATTGTGACTGCTGTTTAGGCAGTGAATTTTATATGAATTTTATGAAAGGACCTAGTTGTGAAAATATGGGGAAAGAAATATCTAAGATCATAACAGAAATATCTGTTTGGGACTTTTGGAGTGATATCACTGGTTATTTTGAGTATAAAACAGAAGGTTTTTTGAATTGTGTTTTATGTTAGTATGACAATAACAAATTTCATTATCAAATTTAAAAACGATAGAGTAAAGCTTCCAGAGCCAAAAATTGAAATCAAACTTAATGACGAGGAGCAAAAAGTGTTGCATTATGTGTCTGGTTATGTTATGGTGTGTTATGTTGTGTTGTGTTGAATAATTGTCAATTATATCATTTCTTGCCCAGCTTAAAGTATGCAGTAATTCCAAGTTTAAAGGTAATACCTTTTTGGAGTTTACAAGAAGTTCGGCACTGTGGTGACACTGTGGTGGCCTCATACAAGTAAATGACAAAATGTATATTTTTGTACGAAGAATTAAGAATGTTGTGCGGATCATATTAAACATAAATTTCTCCAAGAACGTAAGGATTTCCTTTACCTACCGGACCCAGACCCGTCCTACATGCAGCGATGGTGTAGTGGAAGCACCTTCGGTGATCACCAGTGCGGTTGGGGTTCAATCCCTGCGGAAACTGGAATCGATACTCGGCTCCGTTGCGCTTTGAAAGCAGCGTATTCAGCCCATTAAGAGCGATCGACTGACTGCATGCTGGCCAGTGGGCAAGTTGGAGCAATGCTTAACGTATCTCTAGCTAGTGGTACGTTAACTAACAAGTTGATTGTTGGAGGGGATGAAGAGCCATTGAGATCAATGAATATGCCCCAAGGACGTTAAAACTTCCCGTTACTTACTTACTTACTTATTCAGGTGAAAACCAGGCCTATACTACAGCTTGGTCTTGGTTTTATCACGCATTTGACTGGAAGAGCGAGGGTCCCCGTCGTCTTAAGAAACATATGGTATTGATTCTAGTTTACAAAATTAGGCTTGTAACAGGCGTTGAAAAATTCACCAATGATTGGGAAACAGCCCAAGAAGCATTTCCTAGAAAGGTAACCAAAGGCGTAACCAAAATCTTAACTAGGCTGTAAGGTAGAAGGATTATTTCAAAAATTAAATTCATTGGCTCTGAATTTTGGAGTGATTTTGGGTAATGAGAAAAGGTACTCAGCATCATATGATAAGATAAAAACTTAAGTCTAACAATAAATAAAATATAAAATCCATTCGACAGGCACAGGTTTTTCTTGGATATCTTGATATTCTAGAAGCGAGCGCCTTCCAAAGATCCACAGACCACGATGTGTGAACCCGAACAGCGATCGAACAATCAAGAACGCCATTTTTTTCCACAATCCCATGACACATGACCGCATGAAATACTTTTATTTCACAAACACAATAATGGGTAAGAATTTTGAATTGGGAAGATCTCTTGATAATACTTTATTGGCTGCAAACGACAATTTTTTATACTCACGGTTAGTGGAGAATACTATCTAATAAATAAAAATTAAAAATCTTGAAATTTAATTTTTTTGATTACTAGTAAATATTCAGAGACATTTGCTGAATAGGCATACAGTGAAACCTCTTTATAACGGACATCCCATATAGCGACCTGTTTGTAGGGGACTCTTTTTCCAGGAACCGATGTCTTTTTACTTTGAAATCCAAACCTCCACTCCACAGACATCTCCTTATAGCGGACATTTTTCCTTATTTTGGTTCCGACGGTGTCCGATATACAGAGATACGAAGGACACAAAATCTCAAAAGCTGGAATGAATTATTTTTTAGATAGTAGCGCTGTTGACCTTCTATAATGAGCAAGAAATGGTAAGTTTACCTAAATCATTGAAGTCGTGTGATATTTGTGGTATACTCAATACATGAAATAATTATAATTGCGCCAATTAGTTTTGATTGCATCAAGTCTACAAATTATTTCTATAAACCGACCTTTCTACCGTTTGTATCATGTCTATGTTGTAGATGCGGCTGAATCGATGTTTTGCCAAAGTTTTCTTCAGCTTCTCGGTAAATTTGACATTTTCTTTTTAAAAAACAGGACATTTGAAATGATGTATATAAAATTGTAGGTATTAGAAACTTTCCTGGTCTGGGAAGGCCAGAAGAAGAATTTGTCACGTGATCATAGTAAGTGCTCCATTAAAATAACCTTATTGAAAAAATGAAAGAAAAAAATGGAAATTATAGGTTTTCAAACCAATAAAAGTTTCTAATGGCTATGGTAAAAGAAAGCTGCCGCATTTTTGAAGAAAGTTGTTTTTATAGAAAAATATAAATACTCCTGTTGTCTTATAAACCTAAATTTTAATATACATTTTACAATTTTTATGATACCTTTTATATTGTTTTGTGGGCATAATGTAGTTTGTGCATGTGTGTTCTTAAGAAAATACACTCCATCCATGTTTTAAGAAAATACACTCCATCCATGTTTTAAGTGACCACTAAATGACCAAAACAACCGCGTCTTAATCTTCTTGAAGTTCGGTAGAATATCAAGTAAGCGATATTTGGTCATCAAACGTTCACTGTGCACTATTATTTACAAACAGGCCAACAAAAAGATGGCAATCCAGTATTGTGGGAACAAAAACTGCTGGTACAAAGTACTTCTAATTGGAACGGCATGGGTGTTTAAGTGATTCCCACAGCACTGCGATCCAACGATGATCTGATTTGGTATCTTAATAATAGAGTGTAACTTGACCAATTCATGTGTTGGTTAAAGAATAATCATTTATGGAAACTCAAGATTCTATACAAACTTAGGGACTGATTATATTGAAGAAAATGTCCCGCTTATCCCACCTGACATTTTAACGGGATCCCGAAATTGTATTAATGTTTTCTTGTAATAACACGTTTGGGTTTATGGTGAACAATCATTTCGCGAAATCTCGTTTCCGTGGAACTGGCATCTCGACTACGCGGGATGATTTATCTTCATTTAACAACGAGATAGACGTTTTATGTTCACTGGAACAAAAGGAAAAATAGTTAACTCGTCCCGCTTAGCCGTGATAATTTTCCTGATGAAATATCAGGAGCCGTTCATAATCTTTTTATCATACTCAGCCGGGACAATTTCTTGCAATATAAACCCATCCTATGAATGTGGCGTATGATGATTGTTGATATTAAAGATAAAAAAAGGCCCATGCTTAACACACGTTCAGTCGATCAACGAAAGTTGCAAAGGATTTTTTGAGATCCCTTCAAAAGGGGTTAAGAAGACCATTTTTAGATTCTGAAACGCATCTGAAATGTCAATTGTCACTGAAATCATCATCGTCTTCTTCTTCAATAGTCGATCGTGGAGATTCGATAATAGGTTCCAAGTCATGTCTTCCCACCTTTTGAATATCTAAATAGTGAATTGTTGGGTCAGGTTCAGTCTCGAAAAAGAATTTGGGAAGGTTTTTATTGATTTCAGCATATTCAGGAACAATATTTGGATAGTCGACGTCGCCGAAATATTCGTTACGCGAGTATCCTGTGTTATCATATGCCGTATTGCTGCTGTTGTTACCACGACGAATTTTTTCCACAGTCACATGTGACGGTTGGTCACCTTCTGTACCTGTTCCGTGTTCGTCTTCTTTGAATAAAGGATTTTCGACCTTTTCAGAGATAGTTCCCAAAGAGGATTTGTTCAATACTGCTGGAGGTGAGGTTAACGAACTTGATGACGAGTTGGAATTCAAAGATCTTATTGATGCATGAGGGGGATAACGCTGGTTCTTTATATTCTAAAAAGAACGAATGAAGATTACCTTTAAATTGTAATAAATTGTTTTTCTTGTTTCAGTTTTTGTTGTTGTTTTTTTTCTCGTTATTTTTAAGCAAATTTTGAAAAGCTTTTGTATGTATAACTAAAAAATGGATTTAATTTAAATTTATTTACAAACACTTCTTTTGTTAACGGTCTTGCTTCAGTTTTAAAGAAAGGCAGGAAGAAGGGAAAAATATAAAGTGGAGTACTGACGTATGGTTTACAGTTTTGAATCGCTTCATACATCAATTTTTATTCTATTGTTATTTTGATTGTCATTTGTTCAATGGAGACAATGTGATACGAAATTCCCTTTAGAAAAGGCTTTAATTATATCACATCAACCTCGATTCTACTGTTAATAGTAGGATTGAACATTTGTCCCTGAGGTATAGTCAGGTTTTTGTAAACGACACAGCGGCCTTTATTGTTCAAACTGAAAACGAGGTGAGGGCAACTGTGACGTAATTTATGGAAAGGTCGATAAGTTGCTTACCGTTTTCATTTTCCTCTTCTTCTGTCTTCTAAAAAATGGGGAAGAAAAACATTAACTGAAATAATATGCGAATAAAACCAATCAAACACAAACTAAAATAAACAAACAAACACACAGCTACCCTGCTGAATTGCATTGAAAATCAGTTGTAAAAGGAATGATAGTTTATCGAATGTAGCCTTGTGAAAACTGTAACAATCTGTTGTTCGACCTTTTTACTAACGTTTCTTTGCCAACATGTTGGCACTGTTTGGACAACATGTTTACCTTCAAAAAACGTTGGCTAATGTTTTTTCATTTCTGATCAGGCTGCAGTTTGAACAGACGCCAACATGTTGGGCCAACATTCGAACATTCGAACATTCATTATGTGCATTATTTTTTTGAGGTCGACAAGCTTAAAATGACATAGACAGAAATGACTGACAAGTACATTGCAGGCTGTTCCCGACCAACACGAGATTTTCAAATGATCCAGCCTTTGTCATTTAGCAAAGTTCTATTGGTTTGGTTCAGGCCCTGAATGTAAAAAGAAACACAACACTCTTGAAAATATCTAAAATGTTTTACCTTTTACAAAACCAAATGAAAAATATGATGACCACAAACAGGAATACCGCTACAGAAATTCCCACGTACATTCCAGTAACATCACCATCATCTGTTCCTAAAACAGGCGCTGCTGTCTGATTGGTTGACGTTATGGCAACCGATGACGTGCTTTGAACTACAGTGCTTTGAAATGGTTGTAAGATCTTCGTTTCTGTGGTGTTTCCATTACGAGCTTGTTGTGTGGATGAAGTCAGTGATGGTGACGAAAACGATGTTGTTAACACTGGTAATGTAGATATTGTTGATGTCGTTTTAACTTCAGTGTAGTATGATGGAGATACATCCTTTGTTGTTGGTGGTTGAGAAGAACTAATAACGTGTTCTGTAAACGAGATGGCTTGAGTATTTGTGGTATTTGGAATTTTCGTGAGTATTTTCTCTACACTTGCTGAAGAAATGGCAGGCGAAATGAAAGATGTTTCTATATTCATTTGTGACGAAGAACTGAAGACTGGAAATATTTCAGTTATGACATCTTCAGTCAGTGGATCTAAAAAAGGCAATTGATTATTAAAGGGTGTTCATATAAGTTTTACGCTGATTCTTTGAATCTTAACCGAGCGATAATGGAGAGCAAGACTGCAACCTGATTGGCTGATCTATTCTAAGCAGCACAAAATTAGAACGGGAATAAAACAAAATAATTATTTTTTATAATAAATTTATGAACCAATAAGAAAGAAGTATTTGTTTTCTTTCCAGTCCAAGTGCCAAGAAGGATTAGTTCCTTTACACTAATTAATGGATTTTACCTAAGTGAACCAGTTATCCAGAAAAAACAATGTAAAGCAAATGTGTTTTAAAGCTGAGGAAAGCACTTTGCGTAGGGTTCTCTTTAACGTTCATATCGGCATGATATTGTTTTTGTATATTGACATTATGTTAAATCATTCAGTAAGCTCAATTCACCTAGGTTATATACAAAAAATGTTGTAAGTAAGTCGACTTACAAGATCTTGTTCCATCGAATTTGACTGCAACACACGATTGATATTGTGCGCCACATTTAATGTACAATTTTATAAAAAGACCAGACCAATGTTTTGAAAACGTCAATTGGACCTGAAGATCAATTTTAAAGATCGTTATCATTGAATACATTTTGTAAGATTCAAACAGACTCTGTCATTCAATTAACATTTATTGCAAGGTTTATTATGTATCCTAGGACAAAAGTTTATGCCAATATTCACACTAAGTTTTAATCACTTCCTAAAAATTATGATCATACCTTTTCTAAATCTGCAACACCAACAATCACTTTACTACGGAGCACTGTTGCCCATCCAGCATTCCAAATCATGCCAATTCCATAATCTCGAACAAATATAGGACCTACAGAAGGTGTTTTACCAGGTAGACATACTGGTGCAGACGTGTTCGTATTAATGTACATCACATAACTATCACTCAAAGTATTCTCAACAGTGAAGATTTTATGTAGCTTTTGTGATGTATCTTCGGTTACCAAAGAACAATCTGAAAGCAACAAATAAGAGAAAAGTTGAAGAAATTAAAGAAATAAAATCTTGGGTGAAGAATTCTGAATAAATGGTTATTTATTTTTTATTGTTGATT
Organism: Turritopsis rubra; assembly: GCA_039566895.2. NCBI lineage: Eukaryota > Metazoa > Cnidaria > Hydrozoa > Anthoathecata > Oceaniidae > Turritopsis > Turritopsis rubra. The sequence continues at coordinate 4,340,056 of CM077630.1, read as the reverse complement.
AATGTTTACCCTAGATAGTCTCTTTAGTTTTGATGGAACTGTTATCAATGCGGGTCCGCATAAGAGGTTCTAGAGCATTTAAAGCCCCCAATTGTGCTACGGAAGCAGCATTTCTACTTCAACCGTCAGCTAAGCAACCCCTTTAAACATCAATCCCGCTCTCAAGCTCAGTGCTTAGCTGAGTGGCTCGAGCACTGTTATTGTCGCTGGCATGACTCTGGAGGAGTGCACTCCAATAGGCCACCAATCTAAAATTTCATCTCGATTGTAGTAAAATTTAGGTAAACCAGACTTTATTTTAACATTATATTTAGGTAAGTTTTCTGCAGAAATAAGTTCATGTATCACACTAAATTATCGCGATGTATCACACTAAATCATCGCGAAACTGAACAGTGATGTATGGTGTTATCATAGATGCATAAAGTGTTATCATGTATTTAGTTCAGGCGAAAACAACTGAAATATAATGCCAAAACAAAATAAGTCGTTTTAATTGAGGATATTATCTTTATATCGAGGTGGATCTTTAAAAAATTCAAAGCAACCAACAGTTTCTTTATCAACCAAGTTTGATTTTTACCTGAAACCTCACTGACACAAAATTCCTTTGTCCTTTCTGATAACAAAGTTTTACCATCCAAACATTTGCATGAGTTCCCTCCATTACAAAACATATTGACCTGTTGGCCAGATACAACATCACCTTGCTTTAGTCTGTTTACTTCAAAACACGAGGTTAGACTGAGTATCGATGGCAATAGAAACGCCAAAAATTTCATCGTAATGTAAGTTCCTTTCGTCTGTTGTCTTTTTTCGTTTTTCGTTTTTTCCTCTATTCCTTTCTTAGTAATCAACTGTTGTTACAATTAAAACATTGTTTTCAAATCATGTGACGAGATTATTACCACAAAAGTAGTTTATTAAACTGAAATAAATAAACAAGAAGGTGATATCCTTTTGATACTAACTAACTTCAAATCACAAAACCTAATTCTCTTCAGTCACTGCTCATTTCCCTAGAAACTTCTATTTGTTATTTTTTCTTTAAAAAATCAAAAAACTAATGTTTTATCGTTTTATTCTCATGAAGCGATATCCGATTTATCCTCAACCTTTCATGTCCTCTCTCTATAAAGTATAATAGTCATCTTTCCTATAATAACTTTGAATAAATGAATAAATATATATATATTATACATAAATAATGAATCCATTTGATGTCGGGAGAGAATAGAATACGTTTACATTGATTCTGTGCAATCTGTATGGATTATTGTCGTATTTATATAGAGTATTGAATATCTTAATCCTGTTCCTGTGACGTATGAATGCTTATAGATTTTGAATTTTTTCAAATGATCATTTAAAAATGATCGTGTAAAATTATGAAAAATCTCGTCATTTTCGACGATCCTATCAAAATTATCATTTAAACATGTCTGACTTTAATAATTTTCAGATGAAGTGTTTTTCTATTGAAATTCTATTGTATATATTAAATATTGCAAAACTCTTGCCTTGTATTATATAAATATATACTGTATATAAAAATCTATTGTTCTGACCGACTTTTACATCGTCGTGCGATGCGTTTTTGAACTCCAGCTAATGTTGCTATCCAATGTTGTAATCATTCTTGTGGATCATTTTGAAAATGACGTGAAAAATGATTATTTGAAAATTATCATTTGAAAATTATCGTGTATTTCAGTCTTTTGGTTTTTCAACCTTTATCGAGCGCCTGAGGGCGGTCAGCTCGTAGTCACCGCCCCAGTGAAGCTCTGCACATGTATGTTTTTTGTTTCGTTTTCCGTTTAATTATTTGTCACTCTTTGGTGATTGTGGACAAAAGCTTTTAGAACGTAGTTTTTGGCTTTCTAACATTTTCAGCATTTTCATGTAATATTATTTATGCATCATAGCAATTAAAGTCCGCATTTCCTTATTCAATTCTGGAAGCATTTTCATATATTATCTTATATAAATTAGTAATTATAATTTAATTAATAGTAATAATAATACGGTTTTCTTTTTGACAAACAAGCATTTTGGGACAGCCTTTTTTATTATTATTATTATTATTATTATTATTATTAATGTTTACCCAGGATAGCCTCTTCAGTTCTGATAGAACTGTTATCAATGAGGGTCCAGCAAAGGAGGTCCCAGAGCATTTAAACCACCCATTTAGGCTAAAGAAGCTGCAAGTATGCTTCAACCTCTCAACCAGACAACTGCCTTTGATATCATTCCCGCTCTCAAGCTGAGGGGATCGATTCACACTGTTATAGTCGCTGGCATGGCTCGGCCTGGATTTGAACTCTGACCTCCCGCAGTGAAGGTGAGCACTCTACCACAAGGCCACCAGTCGGTATATTTGTTATAATATATCGCTGAAGCGTCTTCCCTCATTATGCGTTTGTGGAGCTCCATTCAAGCTTGACCATGCTCTTTCTTGTCCAAAAGGTGGATTTATCTCCATTCGCCACAACGAGGTCAGAGATTTCACAGATGACATGTTTTCTGAATGTTGCAAAGATGTTGCAACAGAACCAATCCCACAAGAGTTGACAGGTGAAGACTGCCATTATCTACAATTCGATCTAATGTGGCTCGAGAAGATGTATCAGCACAAGGTTTTTGTGTACGTGGACAAATAGTGTTTTGACGTAAAGGTGTTTAACCCAACGGGTAAAGTCCACTTATCCCAAACACTACTTAGTGCTACATACAGAAATAACCCTATCAATAAAAAAAGAGAGCATACAACAGACGAGTCAATCTCATAGTATTTACTTGCTTGGGAGGTACGTCAAGTGAATACTCCACCTTCTTCAACCGCCTGGTTGAAAAAGTTGCAGAAAAAAGAAACGAAAAACTGTTGAAAGTTAAAAACTGGATCCGTTGTCGGCTCAATTTAAGTTTGTTGAGAAACCAGCTGCTATGTCATAACATAGATAACATCATAACAGAGATAACTATGAGATAACATCAACAGAAGGAACAACTCAACGAGATCCGATAGTAATTGTTGTTTACGCAACAGCAATCATTTTTGCATTGCATTGGTGGGAAGCCAGCTGATATGTCTTCGTGGATCAAGGTCATCGAAGAAATTATTTACCGAGCAGGATGACATCAATTTGATCACCACTGAATGTCGTTTAAAATGGTAAAACGAAACGAAAATTTTGTATGATGTGATTGGGAAGTAATTGTTTGTATCTATCGATCTGGCTGCTCCCTCAAAAAGGAGGATTACTAATTAAAAAAAATAAAATCGAGGGCAAGTATCTCGAGAACCAATAGGAATAACTGACATCACTTGGGGTTCGCGATATAAGCCAAGAAGTGTCAAAAAAATTTTGGACGGGTCAGTGACGACGTCACACCCCATGACGTCAATAAAATCTTCGATCGAGGATATCTCAGTAACGGTTGGTCTACATTCAAAATGTCGTCGCATAGAGTGTTATGATATCTCCAAGCTCGTACACTAACAGAAGAAAATAAAAATTCCGTTGTCATTTTTTCTAAATAAGTCACATTTTTGAAGAACGCCCGACTTAGATACAGTTATCATGGAGTCCCGTTACTTCCGACCACTTTTCTATCTCCCTCGAAAGTCCTAATTAACAAGCGTATACTGTAATACTAATACCTTCTTATATGCGAAGATGTCATGGATCTAATGATTCAGATTGCGCTACGTTTCAAGAGAAACTTTTTGTTTAATTCCAAATTATAATCTAAAGTGGAATTGCAATGTAAGCCCTGTTATTCCTATAATATAAGCTCTATCATTGCTGTCAAGTCAAGTGAACTCTTTGTATCATTCAAACAAACACGGGGCGCAAAATACAATGGATGCTTTCAAATCCTATTTGAATCCAGCTTTCCCGAATTTCAGCTTGAACGCAGTATTATGGCATAGCCATCAAGTTTTGCATAGTTTTCAATGTCATAATTGCTTTTAACTACTTCACAGGGGAATTGGAAGAATAAGTGACTATTAGTAAGAAATAAAGTTGGAAATCAGTAAAACAATACAATGCATAGAAACGAGGCGAAGCTTGATAATACGGTCATAATACGGTGTTTAAACATAATTCGTTCTATTGACGCTGAGAATCTATGAATCCTATAGAAACGGCATACAAAAAACCCCAAAAGAACAAAACTATTCTATTAAGTAAAAGATTTGATATTCACTACAGGCGAAGGTATATTTATAGAATTTATGCGACAAACAAGTTTGAAATCCTTTAAAGGCTTTTATATCGATGAATCCGTCTGTTTTCAATATATGACATGAGTTTTTTTAGTTCTTGAAATATAGGTGATTGAAGTGTCATATATGCATTCATAACATTTATATATTCAAATACCGTAATTTTAATATGAAAATATTTTCAATTGATGAATGTTTTGCGTAGGAAACACACTAAAAAGAAAGGAAAGAAAAGAATGATATCGCCAATAGATTATTAATATCAAAACAAATGCCCTTTCAGATCCGTTCCCTCATAAGCAAAACTAAATTAGAAGAATGTCGTAGTACATGTTGATCTGCATATACATTGCAACTTCTTTAATAAGCATTTCAAATGGAGAAGGTAGCTTTTATGGTAACTGTGATAGTACTTCTTGATATCTTCTGTGTCACTACATTATCAAGTGGATATAAGCTGACATTTAAGGATGCTTCGAAACCATTGGTAATCTTTTTAGACTTCTTGATGTTTATATTCAGTTCTAGGTTACCGGCGGATTATTAATCTGGTCTGCAGTTTACCGACTGAAGTCTGTTTTTAGCTATACTTTGAAACAATAAAGAAGTTACATCTCAATGGAATTGTAGAGCAGGTTCTTAAATACGAGAGGTTGGATTTTTATATAAACAACTTCGTCTCCAAGGTTCTACCTCGTTAAATCGTCCTAATCATTTGTTAATAAGGAGTATTTCAGCTTGCTTTTTCATTATTTTCCATGCCTGAACAGAAGATACTTCTTGAAGTGTGACTAATCGGGATTTACATTATTCGATTTATTGAACCGATTTTTTTCCTGTATAAATTCACTATACCATTTTCAACTGGTGGAATTTTATTTTAGGTTAACCGAATTAAAAGCTTTTGTCAAGTGTATCATATTGTGTGCGCAGCACGCACTACTACGAGATCATTTGGTCCACTGAGAAACTTGACAGAAACCATACAAATGGCGAACATAGACACAAAGAGAAAAGCGGCAAAAGAATTCATCAAAATGATACGAAAGTTGAAAAAGCAGAAAAAACGGATTTTAACAAAAGCGTTAGATTCAACTCAGAAAAAACTGGAAATTTGGAAGAAAGCGCTGTGAAATTCAAAAAAATAAACAATTATGAAGAAAAAAAAAGTGAAAAATGAGGAAAGGAAGGAAAAATAGTTGTGTTTTTGTTTTGTTAGTAATAACGTAACGTATTTTATAAATAGTAGCACTGCTTTGAGCAGAAGCACAGTAGTTCTTTTGATAAGTTAACACTTTTGAAATAAGTGTTTTCATAGCACCGCTGCTTAATTCACTTGCTAGTTAACATGGACCTTATTTGAGCTCCTGCAGCAATTGTAACTTTTGCTTTTCATGTAATAACTTCAATGGTTTTCCTATAGACACAAAAGAGTAGGCAAAATCACGCTACAATCATGGACAGAAGTCGTCGAGACAAACTTTGTTTGAAGTTTAAAGATTCTGGAAAAGGAATATTTATTCCTGCACCCCAAACCAATGTTGAAAACGTATTCTACAATTGTTAGTACCGTGTATTTTATCGAATAATCTCCCGGGATGTTTAAATCAAACATTTGTAAGGGACGTTAATTAAAGAGGTACGTTAATATAATAGAGGGTGCAAGAGAGTAGGGAGGATGTTCTTTTTTTTTTTTGGGGGGGGGGGGGGGGGGGGTACAGGGTGGAGGGTGTTTATTCGATAAAATACGGTAATGAATTTCCATCTGAATTCAAAATTGATTAAGGGGAATTGATTTATGATGAAAATACATGCATTCCTCTCTAATAATTGAACCTAACATCTCTCCCAGTGTTACTCTGCATGTACCTCAGTTCCATGGTTTGCAGAATTCAGGTCCAATTGAGCCTTCTCCTCATTCAGTTATCATTTCAGCTTACACCTCATGCACTACTATAATGCTATGCTCTTTATTGCTCGCTATGGAGTTTCTTTTAGCATGTCCCTAAATCAATAGCCGAGTAAGAATACCAGTTTTGTTCTTGAAAAGTTTTCATTATTTCGTGGAGACAAGTTGTTGTTTTTTTGGCATTACATGGAGGTAGTTTTATTATTTATCGAGGAGGTAAACCGATGAGAACTGAGGAGGAATGGCGAATTGAGCAGAAATAAACATTCCATAATTTCTGTTCAAACACCGTACTATGGACTATTCAGCATGTGTAACCTCGTTTTTATGTATTCAGCATGTGTAACCTCGTTTTTATGTATTCAGCATGTGTAACCTCGTTTGTATGTATTCAGCATGTGTAACTTCATTTTTATGTATTCATTGTTCAACTGATTTTATATTCCAATTCCCAGTAGAATAGTTTGAAAAGCAATTTTGCTATTGAAAACGATGTTTGACTATAGGTCATAATGCGGTCCCTACAGGCACATCTACGTTGTTTCAACGTTGGAAGTAAGTCATTTAAGTCGATGGTGATGTTGAAACGACGTCTAAATTTGGTTGAAAATGAAAAAAATTGACGACGTCATGAACACGACTGAATTTCGACGTCAATAAATCAACTTCTAGACAACGTTGTTCCGTCGTTGTAATGTTGAAGCAACTTTGGTTAAAAAGCAAACCCGTGTTTATGAGCAAAGTATCTAATCAGATATACAGGTAACAACACTACCATAGTCAGTTCGAGAATCCCCTGGTGATCATCAATCAATTGTTAAAAATATAACTAGCGTTTATTCCAAGAAATCATTCAATCCATTTATAGTTGCAGATCAATAAAAGTCACCACCGAATTTATCAATTTTTTCCACATATATCAGCGGCGGATCGAGAAGCAATTTTACTGGTGTAAAAATTATGGAGAAGAGTGTTTTCAAAAGTATCATTGCAACTTAATTACCAATGCTATTTTAGAAAGTTCTCCTCCATAATGGCTTACACCAGTTAAATTTCTGCTAGATCTGCCACTGCATATATTCACTATAACTTTTAAATCACATGATAGTAAAATACTATTGTGGATTGGTTGGAATTTTGTCATATGATCAAAAAGTGAGCAAAACATATTGAAAAGCTCAAATAACAATTTAACAATAAGTTGGTAACTCAAACATAACTCAAACCGCCTAAATTGTAGTTTGTTGTGCACAGATTTTGATCACATGATGGTAAATAACCACTGTGGATTGGTTGGAATTGAAAAGATCAAAGAACAAATTGACAATAAGTTGGTATAATGGACTTCCAGACCAGAGAATTTCCTAATGACTATGAATCAGTCAACTTTAATGACAAATTGTTCCGGTTTGATGAAATTAATGTCATATCATATCTCTTGTTCTTGTTCTTTAGCAGAAGATCTGTAACTTTAAGCTCATCACTGTCACAATAAAATGTTTGCTTCTACCTCAATCATGGAATACACAGTTGAGTGAGTGCTCATCACGTCGACCATTAAGTTTTCATTTTGCAGAAAACATTCATTTTCCGTTTTCATGAGATGTTTTATAATATGCTTATTGGATTCTGTATGAAAATTCTCTTCAATTTAAGTTCTGTGAGAACAAATAAAAAGGGTTGAACACAGAATAAAAGTTTTTGAACATGCATAAATATATTCTAAACGTTGCTAATGCTGCAACATAGAAAAAGCGTCGAAATTCCGCCGATGGAATGTTGTTGTCGAGACGTTGAACAAACGTCGAAAATATATTCATAAAAACAACGTTGTCATTGTTAAGTTGAACTGCGTTGAAACAACAAAACAACAAAACGTCGAAATTCTGTCGTAAATTAACATTGATACTGAGACGTCGACAAAAGTCGAAAAGAGATGGACAAGAACAACGTCGTCACTGTGACGTTGAAACTAATTTGAAAATGAGTTGATGGAGAAGTAATGACAACTGCAACGTAGAAAAGGCGCCGAAATTTAGTCGATAGAATCAACGTCGTTAATTAGACGTCGAACAAGCGTCGAAATTTGGTATTTCGACGTCGTGACCTATTTCCAACTATAATTCTACGTTGATAATTCGTGTATTCTCCTCCATTCCGCGAACACAATCTAGCTGTTGATGGTATTAGTCAAAGTATCTTTTGCTTTCACTGAATTTCTAACCTAATATTAAACTTCAAGATGTCCTTTTGTTTTTATAATGTTCATATGTAGTGTTTACTGGGAGGGAGACGCCAGCAATCCAAACACGTTCGTACCCAGTGGACAAATCTTCAAAAATCTATGAGGAGGAGCGTTTTCTATAGGAACGGAAAGCAACATCTCCTGCTGTTTCAATAAAAAACAATCTTCCACATTTTGAAGATTTTGCCCACTGGGTAGAATGTGGAAAACGTCGTATGCACTTGGCATGAACATTTGCATTTCATTTAATATTTTGCAACATAATTCTCGTGTTTCGAAGTTGCTGGTGTCAATCGTAGTGCACGGAAATCGGTAGGTATAAACTGAAAGTTCAGTAACAACTATCATAAGAGGTAAATTATTATACGTATTGCATTTTTTCATTCACCACCAGGTGTCATCAACACCATGAAAGTGTTTTGTCTAATAATATAAGGCACGATATGTACGATTCAGTCATTTTTTCTCTGCCGGAGATTCGGTGTCTTATGTATATTAAAGTTATTTTGTTGCCATAGATACCCGAAAACTATTACGCTGTTGAAGTTTTGTTTTCAAGGCAACGGCGAAATGTAAATACAAAGAATGATTAACAAACCATTAAAATTAAAGCATTCTTTTTAATCTCAAATTGCTTTGAGATGATAATCTTAACGTGTGTTACCGGAAGTTTTCCATAGCTTTCTGAAAGGATATCATGTACAAAGTTGATCTGGATTAAAAATACTAAAGAGAATACTATAATAAAACTTAAAGGTAACTACCATATTTTTTTGAATAAGTGGCTACTCCACCCACTTACCACCCCCACCCCATGAGGGTGGAAATTTATTAAAAATACTAAAGAGAATACTATAATAAAACTTAAAGGTAACTACCATATTTTTTTGAATAAGTGGCTACTCCACCCACTTACCACCCCCACCCCATGAGGGTGGAAATTTATTTTTCCTGTTACCTTATTACATTGTTTCAATGACAGACGTATCATAATGATTTCATTAACAATCGTATTTCCGCTTTGCTTTTTATATTGTTTAAATAAACGCCCCCCTTGTAAGCACCTCCCACGAATAAGCGCCCCTCCTGGCAGTACGATTATTCAGGGAGTACGGCATTAACCTTAACTTAAAGGTTCATGGTACTGCTAGAAAGTACTTCTATCTTATGTTTTTCGACCTTATGCGTTTTGCATGTTATTGGAGATTTCTGTGGAATTAAGATTGGTAATAAAATCACAATCTTTGATATGTAGGGGAAACTAAACCTTTCAGAAAAGATGATAATAACTTCTTTAGTGAATACAAACCTACAGCTATAATTTTGAATTGAATCCTGATCGAATTTTATGAAAGTAATCTAATTTAAATATTCGGAATGATAGAGACTAGTGAGGTATAAGTATTGAATTAGGTATCTTTTTTCATTATCTCCAGGATTGGTATGATGAGTCATCTAATGATGAATTACAATTTCTATTTGAACCACCGCTTAGCATCACTGAACAGGAGATCTCGAATAAACGCCCTGGTAAATCTTTCAAAGTGAAACATCCATATTCGATTATGCCGGTTTTCGCAATTTATAAAATGGCACGCTTGACACATATCGTATTGAAAAATGAATCGTGTGATAAATTCACCAATCAGCGTCATATTCTCGTGCTATTGCTAGTTCAGCTTTTATAAAATACACGTTTAATTGTACTCTTGCGAATACTCTTTGTCTTATGAAGTATGATGGAGATTGCAGATGAGTAAACAACCACGTATCGTGATACACGTAATTATGCGGAAACCGGAATCGATACTCCACTCCGATGCGCTTTGAAAGCAGCGTATTCAGCCCATTAGGAGTCATCGACTGACCGCATGCTGGCCAGTGGGCAAGTTAAAGCAATGCATGCTGGTTAAAGCAATGCTTAACGTATCTTTAGCGGTAAGTTAACTAACAAGTTGACTGTCGGAGGTGATAACAAGTTGACTGTCGGAGGTGATAACAAGTTGACTGTCGGAGGTGATAAAGAGCCAAAGTGGCGTGCACCTATAAACTGGCTTCTCAGTTTCTAAATTTTCGAGCAAAATGGGTTCAAAACCACTGGACGGATGTTTCACAAAGTATTTCACAGTACTTCTAAATAGTGTTTGTGGCACAGATATGCAGTCATAAATTAAATACATCTAACTTGCCAACTAATGCTAGACTCAACAGACTTGGTCAGAGTTAGGAGAAGAGGTTGATTTCGGGTCCCATGGCGTCTTGCTTGCCCAGCACTAACTGTTGGGTCGCTTTCATCGCTGGATTCTCGCACTATAAGTAGCTATATGTAACTACATCATAAAGTGTGGCCTGTACCACGCTAGGTCCGGGTCCGGCACGGCGTTGTGAGTTAGTGGCCTAGTCATAAACAACTTCCTATTTTGTGCCGATATGCATGTCACGTTTTTAATAGATCTATAGATTCATAAATTACATCACAACATCCATCGCCCCCTCTTTGCCCTGAGTATTATAGAGATTAGAAACGAGGCAATGGGTGCTGTAACGTAATTTATGAAAAGTTATATTGAAATCCGGCTTAAACGTTTACTCTATGAATTACCAGTGCTTATTCGAATTTCATCTTAAAGACCTTTCCCGAATTTCAGTTTAAACGCCAATTTTGCCAAACTATCTTACCCTGCCTCGTTTTGATGCGTGGTATGGTTTCACGCTAACTATTTGATTCTATACATTGCTAGGTTGCAAGTGTTGTCTTTTTCCCAAGACGTTTTTTAATATCTCTGAAACTAACTGATGCTACTTCATTGAAATTTTGTGTCTTTTCTCAAAATTCATTAGGCTATTGGAAATTGTTGAAAAAGATGTTCCATTACAGCAGGTACTTCCGGCGAAACCAAAAGATTGACAGGTAGTCATACGAAAACCATGATAATTTTGAATGAAAATGCTGATATTATATATCTTTGAAAAATTTGGCGAAGAGCATCATTATATAAATAAAACATGGACAATTTGAGTCGTTGACCAGAAAATAGGACAATTAAATGACTAATTGAACACAACGTTTTATTCATAGTATAAACTTATGATGACGTCATCGTGAAATTGATTGGTCCATTCAATTCAATTCCAGGTAATTTCGAATTGGAAAATTTGAATAACAAATCGCGCATGATTTTAATCGCGCATGATTTTATGGTACAGTAAAATTCCGGACACATATTCTATGTACGGATGGATGGATTTACAGTCAAATCCTCATAGGTATAGTCTCTATAAAGCAAACATCTTTTTTATGCACCAATGGAGTATACAGATTTCTCCGTAGTCAGTAATTAAATAGAACATTGTTTTCGCAGATGACAACACGGGGACGTGGTTACCATGACTTTGTTAATGAACGATGACAATATGGCGGCTGACACGATCTTTATCTCCATATCAGTTCAACTTCATCATGGTCAAAATAATATTCAGCCATCTTCATTTTGACTCGCTATAAGCCTCTGATTGAAATTTTTATGAATTTTTTCTTATTTTCATTTTTACAGAAACGTGTTACGTTCGACCATTTTCTTTCCATTGATTGAAAATAAATGAAAATACTTCTTCATCCTGAGCATCTGTGCTTCAACTGCTTTCTCATATATCAACCGATTGTCATTCTATCTTTGCCATTGCTTTTGGATTGCATAATACGAGCTGACAAGCATAACTTTCGATGACTCGCGCAGAATATTCTAATCTTTTCGATCTAAAATGTCACGAAATGTATAAATTAATACTCGTTTTCTTTACACATCCGCTGTTGTCAAAAGAATTATTAGACTTATAAATGTTCAATGACGTCATCTTATTTTGAAAGTGTGGGAAGAGAATTTAGGTAAAACAAAAAGAACGACATGAGAAGGAAGTGCAAGGGAGTTAAGAGAAGGAGGAGAGCAACTTAAAGTTATAAATTGATCTCCATCAGCGATGTCATTATCATCATATTCATCATTAGTTTTTCACGGTTGCAACGCAATGGAAATACTTGTTTAAAATAGGCGTTCTCCGACTGCTCCTGCACGACACGGGAAATTTCGCCCATCTACACTGGAGAGAAATGGTTGTAATTTTTATAATAGATAGTTGAATATAATAGATTGTACCGTATCAAGCAATTTGTAGTACTTTGATATTTTATTGATAAAAAAATACAAAAAACAAAGCTAACTGCCACACCCATATTCGGATGAAATAAGTAACATATAATAATGATTATATTATGTTTCTCTCTAGTGAAAATCGGCCCTTAAAGTTAACTCTGTGCATGTCCATGTGGAGAACATAGATATATAGATAAACAAAATACTTAATTTTTCTTTCTTTTTTCTACATTTCCATTGTTTCTTTTGTTTCATACACGTAGCAATTTTTAGTATTTTCCGCAGAAAGTCTTTAACTGCACATAACTTATGCAATGGCAAAAATTGGCTATTGCAACCGTGTTCGCGCCTCTCTGCTTTTGTTTATATTAATTGACAGTTTCTTCAATTTAACCAGTCAATAAAACACAGAAATAAAGACTTTCTGTGACAAATAAATGGCTAAAAATAACATGGCAAATAATATGACAATGTTGGCAAATAGTGAAAAGAAATAGCCAAAAGGCACACGAACATGCTTGCTGGGTATAGTGTGGTATAGGTTTCCGGATCAAGGAATGTTCTGATGATTTAAACATACGCCAATCGGATCAAAAATAAATAGTATCTCAAACATGTTGGAGACGTTTTTTCGATTGGTGATATTGATGGCATAACGTAAACTCTGTAAAGTAAAACATCTCCGTACAACGACACATACTCCATGTGTAGATGGATGGATTTACAGTTAAATTCTCAAATGTAAAGTCTCTATAAAGCGGACACGTTTTCACGAACGGTAGTTTGTGGAATTGTCCTCACAAAACACGTTTTGGAGCGTTATACGGTTTTACGGTAATGATTTAGTTATATGAAACATTTTTAGGTACTTTTCCGAATAAAAGTCCATATGGAAAAAAAAACTGCGACACATTAACAGAGCGACGTCGTATTTACATCGGAACAAAATCCAAACGTTGTAATGACGTCCATATAACGTTCAAACGTTGTAAAGACGTCCATATATCGATTAAACAACGTCGTGTTAAGGTGTATTAAAAAAAATCCCAGTAGGCAAAATCTTCAAAAAGTCTATGAGGAGAATGTTTTCTATAGGAATGGCAAGCAATATCGCCTACTGTTTCAATAATAAAAACTCTCCTCCACAGAGACTTTTTGAAGATTTTGCCCACTGAGATGGTATCATAATAAAAGACATTACCAGTGTTTGACGGTTGTCAAGCAATTTTGTTGAATATCCACTTGTCAATGAACTTACATGATGGACGTAACTGTTGAGCATTATGAGAAACAAAAACAAGATTATCTTCTTCATAACCAGATATGTGTTGATGCGAACGGATCGTTGACTTGTAGCGATAGCTGGATAGATTTTCGACCTTAACTGCGCAAATGATACTTCGCCTTTATACAAAATGTCTACTACAATAAAGGAGGTTTGTCAGTTATCCGACCTTCCGAAGCTTTTAATTCTGCGCTGGCTTCATAATCTTCCCTTTTAACGGATCTGTTTGACATCACAATAGTCTCGAACAACTTAATAAGGGTTTTAAAAACTCAATTTCCTGATTTTGCCTTCAATAAAGAGCGGTTTGTATTTCATTATTTAATTGTTTTTATATATTTCTTTCTGCAAGCCAAAATATGGCACGTCTATGTCCACAGTGGCTGGGAATTTCATATTTTCATATTTTCAACTCTAAGTGGAAAAGTGAAAGCTTTTATTGTAAAAGTATTTTATTTTTATATCATTTTATTTTATATCATTACATGCTTCAGTATGACGACAGCCCTTAGAAAATCATTTTTCCGTGCGCTACGAATTCTTTTTCGGAAAAGTCATTATTATCTAGCTTTATAACTAGCTGAAAACTGGTGTGACGTAATTAGCTCTTCCCGTAAGTTAGTTGTCTATATGTAATACGCCATAAAACCGCCACAATGCATTTCGAGAAAAAAAAAACACATTTTCACAATTGAATATTACAAGAGCTTAACTTTACTTAACAGAACCAATAATCTTACTGCCATTTAAGGACCAAGTTAAAAACAAAAGCAAAAACAAATAATCACGTGGCAATTGGAGTATGTGCAGAGATAATCACAGGTTTACAGTTTTTTTACGAAACGGCGCACCGTATGAGAGTGTAATCAATCGTTAATTGAAATTCAACTTATGGTGTTTCAATGAAGTTCTTGAATCCAAGAATTATTTCCTCCTCATTTATTTGAAAGCTTGTAATCGAACGTTTTGAAAACAAAGAAGCATCACTTTTTTTCGAACAAGCAGTTTGTTTTGTTGAGATCGTTAAATATGTTATTGGATATTTAAATATTACTCCATATTTCCTCTTGCGCTTTCCTAACATTGTAAATAGCATCACTCCTATGGGCCTTGTGAAATATTTTTGTCCAGAAATAACTGAAATAAATTTATTTTTAAGTAACTGAACCTAGGGTAACTAGAGTAATTGTAGGAACGGAAATTTATGAACAGGTGGTAACTAATGGTATACTCTGTAGGACTACAAATTTGAAAACACTCCATCTATTAGAAATCTATTAGTTGGCGTTGGTCAAAGATGATAGAAGTGCATTGGAAGAAATGTCTCGTTCTTGGAAACTTTATTTACAACGAGATGTAACGAGACTTATTTCGTCACTTAGGCGCCATATTGTTTAAAAGGGAGTTTCAGCCATTTTGTCTATGTTTAAAGCAACTTGTCATGGGAAAATTACAATGTTTTGCTCTATCAGTCTTTTTGAGACGTCAATCAAATTTGCATGCCAGTAAACAACTATCCGTCACCATGTGAACATAATCCAGATTAATGAATGATTAATTTTTGTTTATCATTTTAGAGCAGAATCGATTATCGTATAATGCTTTATAAAACCGTCCACGTTTTACAGTATATTACTTCTTCCTAGTATGACATCTTGGCAAACGCTAGTTATTTGTAAAAACGCGGTCGTCAGCGCATTAACCGTAATCATTAATAGTTAATTCATACAGTCCATTTAAAGCCATCGACTGACTGCACACTGGCCTTCGGGAAAGTTGGAGCAAATGATACACGTATCTCCGGTGCTAAATGAACTTCTTAGTTGCAAGTCGGCAGGCAGAATAGCCAGCCATTACGGATGGGTCAAGGACTTTAAACGCCTCAATACTTACTTACTTTATGTAATTCAGAAACAACACGCCATCTCGAATTTCAGTTAAAAAGACTATATTTTGTCAAACTAACCTCGCTTTGATGTCTTTGTTTTTATTGTCTGTCTAAACGGCTTGTCATCTTTAGAACTTTTCTGTTGAAAGTCTCTTTCTTTTGTTTACAAGAACAAAACATCATATCGCGATACCTTATAGTCCGAGGCACAAAATAATAAAGTTTTCACCACAAACTAGGGAAGATACCGTAGGTGAAGTATACATGTTATTCATTATACCGGATTTCTGTCTTAATGCCGTATTATGTCTGTATTATCAAGTTTACCCTTGTTTTCATGCATTTTATTGTTTCTGATTTCCAATTTTCTTTACTTAGTGCAATGGTCAATTTCTATTCGTATATATGGTCGAGTAGTTTGCTATCATCATTCATAACACTGATCTCACTCGTGTCCAAGATTGAATGATCGTCACACCCGATTCCATCTTTGCCAAATTCGTTATTTACAGTATACGATTTATTTACAGGTAATTCTTTATTTACAATTTTTACGTTATTTACATCGTTTTCTATTTGTTTATTTACAATTAGATTATTTACAGATATTTCGCCTCCAGTTGCATTCCTACCGTCCTCAATAGGATTCCCATCTTCAAAGTCTACTTCAAAATAGAAGTACGGTAGAGTAGTTTAAAGAAGTAAGGATATCGAAAACGAGGCTAAAACTAGCCCATAATATGGAGTTTCAACTGAAATTCCAAAAATGGCCTATTATATAGGTTGTGTTTAACTGCAAATCCCTGTGGGAAAGTTTGAGATAATTTTCATCAAAACAACGCATCAAAACGAGGCGGGGCTGGATTGTAATAATGGTTGCAGCAATCATTTGTCATCATGCATTTGTTGTGGGATTTAAAGTTGTGTTTGTACGGAAACCTTGTCTCGGTTAAATGGTAAATCAATAAATCAGCTTGGGACGAAAAATATCACGTGATATTTGATTTGATTCTACCGATGTCTATTTTTTAAATGTGTTTGAACGTAGCTTTTTCGTATCAGTTAGTTTTGATTACTATGCCGAAATGTGTAGCTAGCAGTTTATTTGGTATTTCATTGTAGTGGGTGGATTGTTATTATTAAGGTTCGTCTTTAGGGAAACGAATGTAGCGAGATCATTATTATCTTGTTTTGATAGTATTTGAATGATATCTTTTTTTTTTAGATTATAAAATTGAATAGTATAAATGATTGTAATGCAAGAAGAGAGTGATTACATACATATTTACATGCTTTTTGTATCATGTTGCACAAGTGGAGTTTTGTCTTTTGACATTTCCACAATTCATAGCAGAATAAAGAATTGAAAGATAAAAACGTTTGAGAAGGTATTGTTTTTGTTAGCTTTAGTTAATAGGGAAATGTGAAGGTATTTTCTTATATTTCAGAAGTTTAATCGTGGTTAGATAAGAGTATACGTTGTATTATCGTTTTTCTAAATCTCTGAACATTCGAATTTTAGCTTTTAGTTTAACTATACAACTTATACAATTATTATTTTTAAGTTCTACATTTTCTTTGATATTTAATGGCTTAAAGAGAGATAAAATATGATATGCTAGATTTCATTAAAAAAAGCTAAGTTGCATTGAGAATCTAATAGAAACATTAGCCTCTCGCCAAAGAACATGACTTTTGGAATCATTTTTCAGTTGTTGTAATTGTAGTTATGGAGAAAGCCTTACAAAATATGAAGAAGAAAAAATATGAAAAAATGACCGTTTGGCTCTTTTCTTTTAACGTATAAAACTTTAGAAGTCATAATCACAGTACACACTGTGTATACTTTATAGACCGTAAGTCGTTAAATAAATATCGCGATAGAATGTAAGGGGTAGCTATAGTATTAGTATTGTGAAACAGTCTAATCTTACTTTAAAGATGTATATTATATTATATAGTAAGTAGATTTGCTGTGGGCCAGGAGGGAGAGGATATAATTTTATAATTTTACTAATTTTGTACCCACTTTTTAGGGGATATTCTCTATTATCTCTATTTAATTGTAATCTCTAAACAGGCCAGAGAGCACTGAAAAAGAGGGATAGCAGCATTTTTTGAATGGTCGATCCGAAATATTTATAGAACAATTTTGTATTGAATATGATATAATTCTAGCTTGGAGAAACACAACAATTTTTGTATATTGACTATTTTGACTTATCATCGTAGTATTGCTGGTAAAAACAAATTATGGAGAAAAACAGTATAATGTTTTTCTCAGTGCTCTCTACATATATTTTATTTCAGGTTAATTGATCAACTTAAAAGATGGCAATGCAAACAACAATGAAATTGTTGATAAAATATCGACCGATGTTGCGAGCATTTCATATCAGCTCACAAAGGAATGGTTTACCAACAGATTTCTTTCAAAAATCTTTACCTTACGTTCCACTGCCAAATCTCGAAGAAACTATGTCTTCTTATATGGAAATAAGAAAAGCTATACTTGATCCTGAACAATTCAAAGAATTAGAGCAGTCAGCAAATTCATTCTTACAAGGTGATGAAAAAGAATTGCAGAGACGACTCTCTGAATGCTACACCCATGATAAGTTTACATATTTTGGAGTGGGTCGGTACATTAACAGTGTTTTAAGAGACAGAATGTCGGCCATGAAACAATGTGGTGGATGCATGGTATCAAATGTTGGTAAAGATGATTCTCAGTTGCTCCGTGCATCTAAGTTGCTTTACTCAACAGGAATAGTTGCGAAAACCTTAAGATCGAATAGTTATCAACCCATTGTCATGAATTACAATCCGTTTTTTGAAGGTGTCCTTAATCAAACGAATGAAAACTATCGAAATCAGGTGGCTCAGGCATTAGGAATGCTCCCATTTGATATGAGCGCTCATGGAAAATTATTTGGTACATCAAGGATACCTGGCTTAAGCACAGACACTTTCAGAAGGGCTGATAAAACATCGAAAAACATCGTTATAATTCGAAATGGCCACCTGTTTTCTTTTGATTTATTAACGGAAAATGGTGATATTATGAGCATTGATGAAATTTTTGGAACATTAACAAAAATCAAAGAAGAGAGTAAGATTCCCTGCACAACACCAATTTCTGCGCTTACCTGCTTGGAAAGAACCACTTGGGCAGAACACCGTAACCATTTGCTTACTGATCAACATAACGCTGATTTGGTGAAAACTATCGAGGAATCTATTATCGTTTGTACACTTGATGGACAGTTTGAAATGAATGGAATCGAAAAGAACATCTTCCTTGGTAAAAATCCAGGAGATCGTTGGTTTGACAAATCATCATATTACAGTATTGACGAGTGCTCTCCGTTAAGTGGAAATATCACAAATAGTGTCGAATGTCATGCAGTAGTAGGAGCTGATGTTTCGCAAGAAATACGCAAAGTGTACGAGAAAATGGGAAATGTAGAAGCTGGACATACCACCGAGTCATCGTCATTGAAGCATTTAAAGTTTAACATTGATGACCGTATAGAATCTGCAGTCCAAGACGCAAAAGCTTTCTTCCGTACTTTTCATGAAGATTATGAATGTCAAGTATTTAACGTACCTGAATTAAGTGACAAAGAATTTAAGAAACGCTTCTTAAATCCAAATTCAATGATTCATCTTGCAATGCAAATATCCCTTCTGAAGATGTACGGAAAGCCTTCTATGACAACAACAGTTGTGTTGGTTCCAACATTTATCAATAGCCATATTCAACTAAAACCAGAACCATCAACAGAAATGACTCATTTAGTAAAACAATTTGCAATGGAAAGAAAAATGGAGATATCATCACTTAAGAGATATTGTGATTCGTACTACTCGGGACTCTTAAAAATGAGAATGGGGTTGGGTTTCTTTGATGAGCATCTGTGTGCACTTGAGGAATTATCATGGGATATGGAAAAACCATGTGAATTCTTTGGCAACAGAGTGTATCAAGAAACACTGTTAGGTAGTGTCTATGCAGTAACAGTACCCCATCAGATTGCCAAAAGTGTTGTGTTCAGTGGATATGACGAATCCATCGGATTTTCGTATTTGTTCTCAAATAAAGGAATTTCTGGGTTGTTTACCACTCTTGATTCAGATTGTCCACCAGCTAAAGAATACTCAAAGTTATTTTGTGAAACATTAGATGAACTGACTTTCTTTATTTCAAAGAACACTAAGTGAACACTTTTTGTATTGTATCAAATTTAATGTGGGAAATTTCTGTTGAATACCACTGTTGCATTCATTATATGTTTTTTATTGTTACCTACTGACCTGCAATAATGGTCCTGCTATTGCGAATTGCTACCCGTAAATAATCACCGAGAAATTGTTTGGAAAATCAAAATGTTTTTGATTTTCAAGTTACTGCACTTCAAGTACGGATAATTCTGTTGAAATCGTGGCAGAAAATCTGTCCTGATATATCGTTGACGGAGTATAGTATTATCTAACTAAATGTTACGTGATGTAGTTGATGAAAAATAGTTAACATTTTTGTGTTGAAAATGTAAAGAATGGCAGGGTCCTTTAAAAGATGTTGGATGTTTAATTAGTTTTTCTTGATATAAATGCTTAATTTTTAGTTTAGTTTCATCATTTGCATGCTCGGTAACTTAAAAGAGAATTAACGTCCAAATGAAGATACTTTATATCCTTGGTATTTTGAAAGTATCGCTAATGAATACCTTACTTACTTAATTTCAGCGTCGTAGGATTATGTTTCGTTAAGATATGAGCAACACTTACTTTAATATCATTTTTATGAACGTGACATTACCAAAAGGAAACAAAATGCAATAGCTCTTAGGTCCATTTTATAAGCGGCGTCGTGCCGAGACGAACTCGGAAATATTTCAGGACGGCTCGGCTCACCTCGGTTCGGCACACCATTTTATAAGAACTGAGCCGAGCCAAGCAGAATGGCGTCAAAAATGTTTAAACTGGCGGCTGTGTATAACAATAAACTGCTTCTGCTTTATGGAATTCAAAGAAAGAGGCAGGAAAAAGAAAAATTAAGTATTTTAGTTGGGTTTCTGATATTAAGACGTTGTCACTTTTGGACGAGATGGATCCAGCTTTATGTAGCATTTGAAGAACACAATGAAAGGGAAGATAACCCACGAATTCGAAGTTGCAGACGATATGAAAGAAATCAAGGTTGGCTTCAATATGTTTGGAATACAAATGTCAATAATCGCTTCAAATCATTGTTCAGAATATCTAAACAAACATTTTAGTGTATTCTAAACCTCATTGTAGACGGTCTTCATGAAATATACAAAATATACGAGCAGATTGCTCTTCAAGATTCTGCAGCTTTGCTTTCTCGGGCACCATATTGAAATATTATTTAGAAAAATAATTTATGATTTTTACTAAGAACGCAAATTTATGGAAATGTGCGCATGCATCAGCACACGTACATTTGGTTTTAAACAGTCGAACCAAGCCTTGCTGAGGTATGCGGCACGGCCAGATCAGCTCAGCGGCACAGCTCGGTGTTGAATGAACACGAAAAATTTGTCATGGCCCACCAGTCCAAAATAACAACTCAACAATGAATGACACATATCATTTTCATATAAGGACAAGTATCTTACCCCGTCATATTGAAGATGGAACTCTTCATGTTCTCAAACAAAATGTGACCAACGATTCTGATATCAAATTTCAAAGTGGTGGACCACGGGTAAGCAAAAGAAAATTACTAGCACCTATAATATACAAACAGCATTATGATATAAATTGAAAAGTTCAGCCCGTGATCTTTAAGAAAGTTATTCCCACTTAAAATGCTCATCAAAGGACATTACGACTACAAATCCATCCATTAGAAAATTAACACTAGAGAAAAGAAAAAGAAATGTCTGGAGCAACATGAACCTACCGTGGCACTGGAGTGACATGTTATTGATGATCGTTTAATAAATAAGTTAATAAATAAATCAATAATCATTTATTCGCCTCATCCATTCATATACAATGGTTTTTCGTGCTATAATATCTATAAATACAAACAAATCAATAACAACAAACACTGTAGAAACAGAAAAGAACAAGAAGAAGACAGAACATATATGCTTGAAATAATTAAAGTAACCGAGCTAAAGCACAGTGAATATAAACTTCCTTAGTTTTACTCCTAAAATATTTTTCATTAGACGATTCACGAACTGTCCTCGGAATTTCATTAAACAAAGACTCTTCTCTTGATGTGTCCGTTTTTTATGATTTTTGGACCACTGTCGTTGCATGACCGTAGATTTCTGTTTTAGCTCAGCAAATTTCAACTTGAGGTATGTTGGGTATTGTTGGTAATACAAAGCTTTGAAGCAAAGATTAACCCGATTCATTTCAATCCGCTCTTTGATAGGGAGCCACTTCAATTCAAGGTCATCTTTGGTTGTGCGGTAGGGAATTTGAACGAACGCAGCAGCTGCATTATGTACTTTTTGTAACCTAGCCATCTGATAACGTGTGAGTGGATCATATACGGTATTGCAATAATCAAGTTTTGATATTACCAGGGATTCGGAAAGTTGTTTTCTTATGTACCATGGGGTAAGTCGTTCAATTTTAATATTATAAAAAATTGTTAACTTGACAATTATAACACGCGCCGCGTCTTATGACTGTCGTTACATTACCATTATTATCCATATCGGTTTGCTCGTAGGCCAGGCTGCAGTCAGTCGATGGCTTAAAATGGATTGATACGCTGCTTTTAAAGTATATCAGAGTATAATCTCGAATGACGTGATTGAGACTAAAACACACTCTTCAGCGGTCGGACTCCAGGATACTATTCACTGCACCATCGCCTACTTATCTATTAGCTCGATCTTAAGAGAAATTGGGAAAGAAGATTTTATTCCTTAAGATAAATGCATTTTCAAGAAAAATGCTATTAATGGCAAAAATGTATTCTGACAGCCGCTTATCTATAATAACAGCGATTCTTAGCTTTTTTCCCGGCTTCTATTGATTTGGATTTGATCTGAGTTAGTATTTAAATTCAATTTACAGAGCTGAATCTCTCCGCTAGAGTGTATTTCTGAACCTCGTGGCCTATTCGTCCACTTTGTTGCTGCGCGTGTTATAAGTGGCGGTCATTGTTATAAATGGCGTCGACAGCTACAAGTGGCGTCGCATGTTATAACTGTTTAATAATTTCTTATAAAATATAAAAAAAATCATTCGTAACATGTCACTCCAAATGTAGTAGTTGTTCTGTTTCTCATAAAAGTTAAGGTTATAAATTTTTGAACCAAATCAACCATGGTTTCTTAACAAGCATATAGATATATTATATATTATATAAAAGGAGACATGCCAATTCTTTGGTGAATTTTTGTATATATTTGATGAATTTTTGTATATATTTAAAACAATTTTTATATTTAAAACAATATTTTTCAGCTCATATCGGAGGTCAAAAAACTGAAATGCATTGTTTTATTAGGTATCCTCCCCCTTGTTATCTGAAGTATTGGCATGCATGAAACAAATAAACTATTTATGCAGACTTGTATTCGAAGAAAGTTGAGATAAACAATTGAAATAACTTACGTTCTACTTGCATATTTTTGGTTCAATATTCAGCTCCTTTACATTTTACTTACAGTTTACTTTGCTTTTCATGTTGAAATTTGACCTTTTATCTTCCAGAAGACCTTAGCATCAAGGCCATAAAAATTTATTATCGCACTAAATTCCTCATTAACAATTTGACGGGAACATTGGTATAAATTTACTATACTTGTTTGTAATGCAATGCAGCAAAATGAAGCAGGAAAGATAGCACACAGGGGTATAACCTTTTTAACTAGTTTCCATTTTTCTCAAACATATTTACGAGGCGCAGAAATATACTTGCCGCCATTATAAAAACACGCGGAGATTGCAGAACCTTAATGCGGATGCCCACAATAAATGCCGCTTAGCATACAGCACGTCTAGCATATATCCGAATCATGTGTATGACGTCGTCGCTTTTTTCTTTTTCACACACTATTAAGTGTCGTTTTAACATCACCGACGACTTATTTGCGATGTTAATGCAACGACATGTGTTGCCTGGTAAATTAGTCTGTAACTTAACTTACTAACTTTGTAATGACTTGTTTTACAAATATCAGTATGAAATGAGTTGTTTTGTTTTTGGTTTTTTCCAGCCAAAGTCATTTTCTCCATTTGAATTTTAAAATGATTAAAGTAAAGGATTAAAGTAAATGATTAAAGTAAATGATTAAAGTAAATAAAAGTATCTCAAAAAGAATATAAGTATCTCCAAAAACGACGACTCGACAACTAGTTGCCAAAATAAACAATATTTATTAATTGAACAATGAAATCAGAATAACAAAACGCGGTAGGAATTACAAACACGTCAGTTTTATCACAAAATGCGACATCTATCGAAATATGGATGGTTATAAATTATTAAACACTCTCTACATTCGGAAAAGGTTTTACTTATATACAATGCTGCTGCATGACACGTTCATTAATATAAAAGTTGTTTTGAACTATTTTTCAGATTGTAAATTGTTCAACTGATTTCATGGTTTCCAAGAGAAAATCAGAAACATTACCTTGAACCTGTTGTTTATAGCTGTTATTTATTTTTCTTTCATAAAAACTTCCCAAAACTGCACATATTCCTTTAGGTTACCTAATTGGCCCTTTTTATGTCGGCTCAATTTTAATGCCGACCCCATTAACGGCGGTCTTAATGCACTCAAACGCTCCCGTTTCGTTGTTTTCCTCTTCCTTTTCATGAAAATGACTATTTACTTTTCTACCCTTTTCTTGTATCTCAAAAATAACATTTCTCGGCATACGTAGCTTAAAGTTTCATTTAGAAAATACCTTTCTTGTACAGCATTCTATATTCAAACACACTTAAGTCAAATGACTTTGAAAACTTGTTCTTATCAACTTACAAGATTCGCATAAGATGCGACTATATTTCCTCATTTTTATCCCCTTTTTTTCGAAGAATCTGAACAGCAGTAGAAAAATAACTGACATTATCTTGCTTGATAAATTGAGACCAGCTGAATAAACTGGCTTGATTAAACCATATGGCCTGATCAAAAAGTTTTGCCTTGTGTTCACTATTTCATAATTATTTTTAACCCCTTCACCTGGGGAATTGCAAGAATAAGTAATGAAATCGGTAAAAACAAATACATGATTATTCAGTAGTTGAAATCCAAACTTACCCCAGGGAAGTACGGGGAATCTGAGATAGCAATACAGATATTAAACAGATAGAAATAGAATTAAATTACGATTAAATCCATATTTTCAATATGGTAGAGATTCTAAATTCTACACAATTCAATAAAATTGGCTTAGGGCAGCTCTTCTAGCACTTTTTACAAAACCTAAACAATGTCCACAGAACATACAAAAAATATAAAAAATTGAAAAATAAGGTGTTTGTATGATTCGATGTGTAGTTTTTTACATTCACATGTAGTTAGATCAACAACAAATTAGAGGCTGTTTATATAGAAGATGGGACTTGACATCAATATATTATGACCAGTCAACGGCTGAGGGGACGTGAGAAAATCGTCTCGGGACAGAAATTCTTCAAATAAACACAGAAGTAATTTTTTATAGAAATGTTAAGTGAAACCGGATCTCTTATTTCGTCCCAT
This sequence comes from Turritopsis rubra, assembly GCA_039566895.2. NCBI lineage: Eukaryota > Metazoa > Cnidaria > Hydrozoa > Anthoathecata > Oceaniidae > Turritopsis > Turritopsis rubra. The sequence goes on along the minus strand of CM077630.1, from coordinate 4,314,628 downwards.
CCCGGCAATCGTCCCCACAATTTGTCTCACACCGTTTTGTCCAATAAGGTATGTTTTGTATTCCACTAAAATTAATCCGTGCAAAATACGAGAAACTCTGAATCATGTGCCCAAACTATGTCGCTACTGCTTAAGTTAATGGTTCAATTTTTACATGGATTTGATTCCTTGAACTACTAATAACCTACAGACAGTATCAGCATAGACCGATGAGCTGCAATATTATATTACTGAAATCAATATTCACTTTTGTGTTGCAATTCCCAAAGAAAGAACAGTCACTTCTTGACATGAAGTATATACCAATCTTCTCGAATAAACTTGAACCTCCAATAAACGATGGTCTCGAATAAACGCAGGGCAGAATTGGGGTGTTTATTCCTGGAAATAAGGTAGCCTTCAAGCTGTAGGGATTGAACAAAAACTGTTACAAGTTCTTCATTTAGCATTGACGTTTTCCTTATTACAGGACAATTTGTTTTACAGTTTGCTAATACTCTCGTATATTTCTTTACATTTTTGGCATAAGTATAAGTGGCATCAATAACTTTAATGTTATGAGTCGTCACTTCAGTTATATACCCTAAGGCATACTTGTCTTATCGTCGTGCGGAAAACATCATTCACAGCAGGGTCCCAACACTTGGCTTCTATATTTTCTTCTTTTAATGACAACACAAATAAACCAAAATAAATCATTATTAAAGTAAACCCTACAGCCTCAACATTTTGGTCTTAAAATACATGTTTTATTAATGAAAACATTTTAACGTTTCATTCATCCAGTTAAACTGTTCGAAAAGATGAAAAAACAACACTTTTCAAACCTTGCACTGCTTTGTTGGCAAGCATTGGGTTTAATAGAAGCTATCTGTTACCAGTACCTTTCTGCAAAACTTAATTGCATTATATTACATTACTTAATTATATTACAGGATCTTTCAATAGAAAGGTTACAAAATGGTGTATAAAACAGCAAATAATTTGGTGAACTCTTTCCAAAAGCATTGACTCTTATCACCTTCCCAAGTAAGTCTTTCTGGCAACCAAGAAGTACAATCGTAAGAACGTCTTAGAATTAAACTTCCAAAAAATGTTTTTCTTGCTTACATAAATATCAACTCGATTAGAAACAAACTGAGGGACAACTCAACTGTTGTATGTAATAGTTTTGTTGTTCTCGCTATTGAAGAAAATAAACTCAATTGTTCATTCTCATCAAGTCAGTTCGAGCTACAGGGTTATAGAAAGCCTTATAGACTTGATATGTCCAGCAACAGCGAGGGGTTACTGGTATATATTAACAGTGATATTCCATCCCGTCTTTTATCAGGGTTTACAGCAGGGGGTTTTCAATTGTCCCAATTCAGTTGAGTTTGCGAAAGCAAAAATGGCTTACATAGCTCTATATAGGCCACCAAAACTTAAGCTAGATTCTTTTTTAAATTGTATTTTTAATTTTTTAGATTTTTATGCATTCTATGATCGTGTACTAATAATGGGTGATTTTAATTCTGAGACGCAAACCCGGGAAATGTCCGATTTTCTTAGTGCCCATTGACTATATAACCACATGTGTTATAAACATGTTTGAAATCGTCTGAGGGTACATGTATTGATTTGATTCTATGTAACCACAAGTTCTGTCTTCAAAAAACAAGTACCCTTGAAGCAGGACTCAGCGATCATCACTCATCTGTATACACAGTTCTAAAAACCAATTTTATAAAATTACCACGCAGAAAAGTAACCTACATATCTTATAAAAATTTTGATAATGAAATCTTTGAAAGTGTACTTTCTAAAGAACTGAATGAAAATATTATTGAATATGTAAATTTTGAAAACATCTTTTTGTCTGTCTAGGATAGGCTCGCACCAGTCAAAACTAAGGTAGTTAGGGGTAACCAAAAGCCACACCTAGATAGAACACTGCGAAAAGCAATCATGAACACTGCGAAAAGCAAGCAATCGCTTTTAATCGAGATCCTATCATGATAGTTCTTTAGAAAGTACACTTTCAAAGATTTCATTATCAAAATTTTTATAAGATATGTAGGTTACTTTTCTGGGTGGTAATTTTATAAAATTGCAAAGAAAACAGGGAAACCTGAGGACATGTAAGCCTATAAAAGACAAAGAAATTATGTTGTCAACTTGAATAAACAAACTAAGAGGAATTATTTAGAGAGCCTAGACAACCATTACATAACTGGTCAAAGACAGTTCTGGAACTCTTACAAACCCTTATCTGGCAACCCTTTTTCCTCTGAGAGGAATGACAGAATCCTCCTTGTCGATTTAGCACAAACAGTCTTAAATCTGTTGCTAGTTATTTAATGGGAAAGAAACATCGAGTAAAAATTGAAATTTTTTAGTACCGTCCTGGAATTACTGCTTGGGGTTTCCAGAGGATCTATCTTGGGTCCCAAGGGTATGTAGATCTATTTAATATCTTCATAAACGACTTGTTTGATTTCTTTTAGAAAACAGTGATTTGCAATTTTGCAGATGACAATAGTCTGTATACTTCTGGAGATTCTCTAGACATTGTAACCGACAAGTGTTACATTGGTTCTCTTTAAACTCAATGGTTGCAAATTCAGAAAAATTTCAAATCATGTTTTTAGGTTTGGAAGATAATTTAAATTTGATTTTTGAGATTAATGGTATTAATATCTTTGCCACAAACTCGGTCAAACTTCTTGGAATCAGTATAGATCATAAGCTTTCCTTTTCCTTACATGTTGAGGCAATTTGTAAGGAAGCGTCTCAAAAAACCAAAGCGCTTTTGCTAATCAGGGAATCCCTTTCTTTGGAAAAAGCCTTGTTATTATTTAATGCTTATGTTTTCTCAAACTTCTTTTATTGTCCACTAATTTGGATGTTTTGTAGCAAGGCTAGTCACAACCTGATTAACAGAGTCCACCGTAGGGTGCTCTGTGTAGTGTATTTTAGAGATGATCTTGATTTCCATGAACTGCTAAAGTTGGATGGAAGTTAAACAGTTCATACCAAACACCTCCAAACCTTAATGACGGACGTTTTCAAGGGTCTGAATAAACTAAATCCCGAGTTCATGTGGCGTTACTTTTTACACAAAAAACCCTATACGCATTAAGGTCACTGAACACTGTAATAGTTCCACCGACTAAGAGTAAGCGTTTCGGTTTAAGCGCATTCAAATTCAGTGCAAGTATTATTTGGAATTCTCTACTTTGACATCTTAGTTTATGCTCTGGTTTGAATGAGTTTAAACGAAAGATAAAGTCTTGGGATGGTAGCGAATGTGCTTGTACACTTTGTAGAAAATTTTAATATTTTAAACTTTATCATTGTTATATGTATTTTATAGTTCGTCTGAATTAGTTTTGTACTAGGTAAAAACCAACTCGAAATAAATGAATAAATAAATAAAAAAAATATACCACACACGCTGTAAATAAAATAAAATACTGGGGCGAGGTAAACCAATAACCTAACAAACTCAAGTACAGAGAAATAGCTGACTGAGACAGTTCCCTATTTTCATTATCTATTCAGACCCAAATATCAGAGATAACGAATTCTAATGGATTGTTTATTTTGAAAATACAGTTAAAGTTCTCAAATCCAAAAAACGGTCCAGGTGGTTGGTGTAATGATTCGGCCGCAAAGGTTAGTCTCTTTATCAACAATAATAATAATAATAATGTAACTTCGATAATTAAATTCCCCTACTTACTAGATCGTAAAAAGATTTCTTTCATCAAAATATTGTTTCTTTTAGAAAACGATTTCTTTCGACATTATGAAGATTATCAACTTCCGTTGATGTTTTCCTGTTGAGTTATTTTAAAACTGAACCTTTGTTGACGTGGTGCGATACTATTACCACTGAAAGCTTTTTTAAGAGTGACTTTGTCAGTCTTTCGTAACTCCTTGTAGTAAATTAACGAAATACAGGGAATAACCAATGCCGACCTATGGGCAAGTAACATTCCTATAACTTCAATTACTTCACTGGCTGGAGAATATATAAGAACTTCAACAGTGATCAAAATATTGTATGGCAACCATGTAACTCCGAATGCAATAACCAAAAACTGGAGAAATGTCATGGTATCTTTGTCATCTTTGTGTATATCTCCATATGATGAATTGTGGAGAACATCTGTATGATGGAATTTTCTTCGTATTTCTCGGAATAAAATCAACATGACAAAGGACTGAATAACAAAAATACATATCATTAACACAGTGACGTAACATTGCCCTTTTGTGTCGTTATTTGGAATTAAACCACACTGGACTTGTCCATTCTGTAAACCGTATTTTCCAAATCCAAGAACCGGCATAATAGCCAATACAAACGACCAGCAAATGTTAATTGTGATACAAAGCATTGCAAACGATTTCTCCTGATTGACCTGTAATGCTTCCACCGGCTTGCACACAGTCAAATATCGATCCAATACAAGAATGAAAAGGAATCCGAGTGATACATACTCAAGAAACAATACGATAAACGACTCTAAAACGCAAAGTAACGGATTCATATCGAAATGGTGAGATAATAGGGCTCGTACCTCGAGACAGCCACCTGTCAAAATCAAGATCAAGTCGTTGAAAGCCATTATTAACAGTATATAGTCACAAAATGCACGTCGGTGGAACGGTCGTCAGCCCGATAATAATCAACAAATTACACAAGATAGACATTATAATCAGAATGATCATGATAACGGACATGGTTAGTTCAAATGTTTTTATACTTTCGTTCTTCATCTTTATAGCCACTTCAAAACAAACAAAAAATCCTCTCTTTTTTATACAAGCTTGTTATTTCAGTGTTTGCAGAACGTCTGCTGTTCCTTATTCAATTACAGCCTTTTCAATTAATTCCAATTAGTATTTGAGAGTTATTTGTTTTCCAATTGTTAGCTTTCATTCCAGATTTTTTTAGTGTTATTAGAAACCGCCACAGTGCATTATCCGAGTTTTATTTCTGTTTTTAAAAACAAACCCTTATATTTATAGTGCAAACATAAAATGGCCTCTTGAAGTGGAATAAAAACACAAAACCGTAATTTAACATAGTACAAAATATTACAAAAAAAGCCCATTAACTGTACGACCACCTGTAAAAAAATAAAATAAAAATGTTGTCAATAAAAGAAAGGTGAAAAATGGTACGTCCTTCCTTGTGTTATATTTAATGTTGTTTTAATGGTATTGTGAGAAAAATGTACAAATCATAATTTGTGTATACATGGTTTAGTTACCCTCAATTATCACATATTAAGTGCTGGTGTATTACATATTGCCTTAAAGTTCCGTTTGTTTAATAAAAAAAGCAAAAAAAACCTGCTCAACGTGAATATACAAACACGCGAATCTTCTCACCTAAATAGTCAAGAAGCAACACGTCAACAAATCAGCTTAAAAAAAAGACGTAAACACTATTGAGCTTCAGCCTAAATTTTGTGTGCATATTCTCCTGATTTTGAAATCCAGTTTGAAATCATGTAGTACAAACTGGGAACAACAAAAAATTGGAACTACAAATCGACCACGTAATCGTGGTAAGGCTATGAACACTATTGCACATCCAGTTATATTTTTTGTGCTCTTTGAAACATTTGCTTTGGAACGTAATAACAGGGGCGTTGACGGACTGGTTCTTACTCTTAGAAGTCTTTCAATTAAAGTCGTTTGATCATTTTATTTTGATACGCACCACAAATAACGGTAATAACGCTATCGTAAGAAATCGTACAAGGAATCATACGGTAATGTTCTAGATTGTTTCTAGAAAGATTGATTCCCAAAGTTTTGATTCTTTTTTAAATAGTTGTATTGTCAAAACAAACGGGAAAATCAAAAACGGACTTAAGACACGTTCCACAAAAAATTATTTTATAAGATACAAATAAAAAATATTAACTTTTGTAATTTGTTTTGTTATTATAATGTTCCTCATTCATAATAAATCACATACAATTATATATGGGCCGAACTATTTCGATATGTTTTTATGTTACTTGCAGTTGCCGTCGTGAAATGTAGTGGCTAATTTAATGCAGGCTGTTGGGTTTTGTTTAGTGTTTTGTTAGTACTTAAATGATTAAAACAATATTAAGAATTTTCTTCAAAGTTTGCGTTACTTTAAAGTGCGATTATAACTTTTGTAATCGAACTCAAGAATTTTCACTGTTTTGTTAATAACGAAGAAACAACTAGCGTCGTACTGTTTTTCATAGAAGTTGAAGAAACTGGGAACGTTTGGCACAGATTATACATGAAGAATAAAGAAGCAAGAGAAGAAAGAATAATAGTATCACTTAAGTTGAAAATGTTACCTTAAACAAGTAATTTCAAAAGACTACCTTTAAACAAACAGAAATCAATTTGGATTTACGGGAAATAATTAAACATGTTCCAAAAGAATCTCGCTACACATAAATTTTTTAATTAAAATATAAACAAAATTATCAACAAAATACTTCACTATACTATGAAAATACTATGAAAATAGATAACAAAAATGATTAAATAAACTGGTCTGTACTGTAGTTTGTAACCTTCACCTTCGCTCCGTTTCGTTGTTGGGGTTTGTTGTTGCAATTTATGAAGAGCGAAATAAAGTCAGGTATCGTGTATTTCTAAACTGTTTTAATTCTATTTCTTGCCATTTCATTTTCAGGTACCGATTCTATTTTATACCACTGTATCACTGATGGACTTGCGGTGGCAGTCATTCAACTGCTTGGTCACTGTACTGCCCCCAAAATTACATACAAAAAACAGCAATATTATTGGTTATACTATATCTACTATATATATAAATCTACTATATTAAAGAGCTATTTTATTACTTACTCTCTGAACGAACACTATCATTATATACTTTCTTTCTCAACGAACACTTGTTTTGTCAAATATATGTTTTCTTAAAACGATCCAGGGGTTCTTTCATCAGGGGCATGAAATATTTGGTTAAACTGCTGGAAAACAGTGCATATGCTGTTCGTTATTGTCAGTCGTATTTACTCACGTGAAAAGTCTAGGGCATTGGGCATGTTATGATTTAGATTTTATTATTGAAAATGGAGATAAAATCTACAAATCTCTTCAGAAAAATACATATTATGATAAGCGAACTTCCAAAAAACTTATCGTTTCTTGTTTCTTTCATTGATATTTGTTATGGTTCTGAAAAAGTTTCCTAATGAAAGGCATCTGTTTTAGCGTACTTTGGACTCCAAAAAACTACTTTTTATTTGATCCGCATAGTAGAAATGCTCAAGGTGAAAGAGGAAGAGCACGGGTGGTGGGGACGGCAAATTATGGGAAAAATTAACCTGTAAAATGTTTTTACCCGGGATACTAGCATGTATCATTTATGTATGTATGAATTTTACCGGTTCGCTTTCCCCACTTACATTTGCTTACATTCTCTTTTACAATATGGCGGTGACCATGGAGCTTTACAACTTAGTGATACTTAACCTCTTGGATTGTGTGATTTTATTTTCGGTCACCCCTATATTGATAGGAAAATCACGGGATTGGGGTAACTACTCATGGGGAAAGGGAACCGGTAAAATGTTTTTACCCGAGATACTAGTCTTCTTATACTAATACTAAATCTTGCTTTTTTTTTACCTAACTTTTAAAGAAAGAACGTTAGGTAAAATTTCTCGGGAAGTTCGTCAATGGATGTATGTTTTTCCGTATCAGTATAGGGAGAATCTCCCATTAGGGGAATCTCTAGCTCCATCTTACGGGTTTTTATTACTTCATGGAGTGTTGTGCCTAAAGGAAGACATCATAAAGGCACCCGGAGGAGAACGCAATGCAATGTTTTTTTGCGTTCGAAAGTTCATCAAATTTTCTCAACCTTCATTTCTTAATGAGAATGAAGACGCTGTGTGTATAATTTTTTGTTTTTATTTTAATTTTTTATTCAACGCTGTAAGTTCAGTAATAAAGAATAACCACATTGATAAGTATCAGTAACTATTCTATCCGACGAGATTGTCGATGTAGACCTGTTATGTGCTCGTGTTATCAGTTTATCATTTTCTACCGATGTCTATTTTTTAAATGTGTTTGAACGTAGCTTTTTGGTATCAGTTAGTTTTGATTACTATGCCGAAATGTGTAGCTAGCAGTTTATTTGGTATTTCATTGTAGTGTGTGGATTGTTATTATTAAGGTTCGTCTTTAGGGAAACGAATGTAGCGAGATCATTATTATCTTGTTTTGATAGTATTTGAATGATATTTTTTTTTTTAGATTATAAAATTGAATAGTATAAATGATTGTAATGCAAGAAGAGAGTGATTACATACATATTTACATGCTTTTTGTATCATGTTGCACAAGTGGAGTTTTGTGTTTTGACATTTCCACAATTCGTAGCAGAATAAAGAATTGAAAGATAAAAACGTCTGAGAAGGTATTGTTTTTGTTAGCTTTAGTTAATAGGGAAATGTGAAGGTATTTTCTTATATTTCAGAAGTTTAATCGTGGTTAGATAAGAGTATACATTGTTAGGTGGGAGTATACTGTCTATTGTTTCTAAAAATAGCATTCTTAGGATTTATGGTCCCACACCAAAAATCAATTTGAGGCTAGAGATGCAATAATATTATGGCTGATCGTAAAAAATGTAAACAAAACACAACAATCACGTGATTCATGTCGTAGCCCCTTTAAATGATCGATCCAAAATATTTATACAACAATTTAGTATTAAATATGATATAATTCCAACATGGAACAATTTTGTAAATACACAGACTTATCATGGCAGTATTGCGTGTAAAAACAATTTATGGAGAAAAACTGTAAAATGTTTTTACACGCTACACTAGTCTATATACTAATAGCGAGTTGTGCATCCACTTTTTAGTTTGGTCAGTGTGAATAAAAAGAATGGGAACGAAATGTTCGTATGGACTGTTATAAAGTGACATTTTAGGTCGTACGTAACTGAGTTGTCGAGATATAGGCGATATTAGTATTATAGGAGTAGCTCGACGTCAGTGGGCACATTGCATTGTACCCTAAATAGAACGCAATTTTTAGGGTCAAATATCTCGAGAACCAATGAGAATAACCGACGTAACGTTGGGCGTGCGATATTGGCGGTGGGGTGTCGAAAAATTTGGGTCTAAAACTGTTTGGGGACGGGTGTGACGTCATCATAATTTTTTGATCGACGATATCTCCGTAACACACAGGCGATCCCATACATTTTATTGATCAGCTTTTCGAGCTCTGTAGCGTGGTACTACTTATCCTTTTGGATTGTGTGATTTTATTTTCGGTCACCTCTTTATTGATAGAAAAATCACGGGATGGTGGTACCTCATAGGGAAAGTGAACCTGTAAAATGTTTTTACCCGGGATATTAGGCTATATATTAATATTAGTTAAAAGTTTTTAAAATAACTGTAAAAGAGTGGTGTGTCATACAAATAGACAAGGTGGTATGATTTTAGTTTTGCTTCAGTTTTATAATTAAAGATTGTCTTTATTGATAAAGAAAAATATGTTTATTCCTGAAGAACCACAAAAGATTTTCGTGTAAAGATTTATGTTATATGAAGTCATTATTAAAATTCTTTTGTAATCCATGCAGTTTCTTTGACATGCGATCAAATTGGACATGAAGATAACCCTTTCGAACTTCGTGAAAGTTAATTAACTTATGCGAACACGGAAAGTTTCTTTCGGGTTGTACTGTAGATTGCAACTTAATGGGAATTGCATCGGTAAAAACGTTTTACCCGGGCAGCTCATGGGGAAAGTGAACCGGTAGAATGTTTTTACCCGGGATACTAGTCTTATGTACTAATAGCGACTGTGCATAACAAATTTAGTTTGGTAAGTTAGTTTGAGAGCTGGGGCGAGGTTGCCGATTTTTCCATACGATCGCAACATTTGGGTCTAAAACTTTTTGGGGACGGGTGTGACATCATGAGGATCTTTGATTGTCGATATCTCCGTAACCGTTAGTCGTACACAGGCAATCCCATACATTTTGTTGATCAAGTTTTCGAGCTCTACAACTTATTGATACTTATTCTATGATTTTATTATTCGTCACCTCCATATTGTATGAGAGAGGGCAAGCACGGGGGTTGGGGTCAGTAACTCATGGGGAAAGTGAACCTGTAAAATGTTTTTACACGTATTTACTTTACTTTACTTTACGCCTTTATTTTACTTTATTGATAGAAAAACCCGGGATACTAGTATTCCTATACTAATACGCAATCTTGCTTTTTTCTTACCTAACATTTAAAGAAAGAATGTTAGGTAAAATTTCTCGGGAAGTTTGTCAATGGATGTATGTTTTTCCGTATTAGTATAGGGAGAATCTTCCATTAGGGGAATCTCTAGCTCCATCTTACAGGTTTTTATTACTTCGTGGATTGTTGTACCTTAAGGAAGACATCATAAAGCCGCCCGGAGGAGAAGGCAATGCAATGTTTTTTGCGTTCGAATGTTCATCAAATTTTTTCAATGTTCATTTCTTTAAAGAGAAATGAAGACCCTGCGTGTTAAATTTTTTGTTGTTGTTTTAATTTTTTATTTAATATTTTTACGCTTAAAGTTCAGTAATAAAGAATAAAAATATTGATCGGTATCAGTAACTATTCTATCCGACGAGATAGACGATGTAGACCTGTTATGTGTTATCAGTTTATCATTTTCTATCGATGTCTATTTCTTTTAAGTGTTTGAACGTAGCTTTTTCGTATTAGTTAGTTTTGACTACTATGCCAAAATGTGTAGCTAGCAGTTTATTTGGTATTTCATTGTAGTGTGTGGATTGTTATTATTAAGGTAAGCGAAGGTAGCAAGATCATTATTATATTGTTTTGATAGTATTTGAATGATATCTTTTTTTTTTAGATCATAAAATTGAATAGTATAAATGATTGTAATGCAGAGAGAGAGAAAGAGTGATTACATACATATTTACATGCTTTTTGTATCATGTTGCACAAGTGGAGTTTTGGGTTTCGACATTTCCACGATTCATAGCACAATAAAAATTTGAAAGATAAAAGCGTCTGAGAAGGTATTGTTTTTGTTAGCTTTAGTTAATAGGGAAATTTGAAAGTATTTTCTTATATATCAGAAGTTTTATCGTGGTTAGGTAAGAGTATACGTTCGTTAGCTAGGAGTATACGTTGTATTGTCTCTTTTCTAAATCTTAAAACATTGGAATTTGTAGCTTTTAGTTTAACTGTACAACTTTAGAAATCTCTAAATAGGCCAAATAGCACTGAAAAATACGGGTAATAGCATTCTTTGAATGTTCGATCCAAAATAATTGTGTTACATATGATATAATTCCAACATGGAGAAACACAACAATTTTTGTATATACACAGACTTATGGCAGTATTGCGTGTAAAAAACAATTTATGGAGAAAACTGTAAAATGTTTTTACATGCTACACTAGTATATTAATATTAGTTAAAGTTATTAAAATGACTGTATAATAGTGGTGTGGTATGATAGGAGGTATGATTTTAGTTTTGCTTCAGTTTCATAATTAAAGATTGTCTTTATGATACAGAAAATATGTTTATTCCAGAAGAACCAAAAATATTTTCGTTTATATATTTAAAGTATATGAAGTCATTATTTAAAATCTTTTGTATTCTACGCAGTTTTTTGACATGCGATTAAACTGGACATGAACATAACCCTTTCGACCCTTCGCGAAAGCTAATTATCTTATGCACGCACGAAAAGTTTCTTTCGTGTTGTACTGTAGATTGCAAGGTAATGGGAATTGCATCGGTAAAACGTTTTACCAGGGAAGCTATCTTCTTATATTAATACTAAATCTTGCTTTTTATATATTTTCCTATAGGGCGAAATATATGTTAAAACCGGCGTTTTCCTTCTTCGCCTCGTTCTCCGTATACTTTTGTAGCCGCGCATTGGAACTTACAGGCAAGTGATAGCGTGTTAATGTGATGTCGAGCCAGCCCTCTGTTCTGTTGAAGTTTGGCGTGAGAGTGGAGTGCTGACAGACAAATCAATCGGACGACTTTACACTTTATTGTTAGTCTTCCCAATACTTTTATTATTCCTTTTATCTTATTATATATTTCCCCGTAGGACGTAATATATGTTAAAACCAGCGTTTTCCTTCTCCTCCTCCTTCTTTTTCTACGTTCACTTTTATAGCCGCGGTTTTGGGATCGGAACTTGACCGACAATTCACATTGGAAACTGAATTACCTATTACAGGCTAGTGAGAGCGAGGCAATTTACCACGCAAAGTGCAGTGGGTGATATACTAGCTATGGGTGATATAAGAGCAGGTTAATAAACTTTCCACGAAGTGGGTGATTTATACTTGTGCTTATTTAAAGCAAAAAAAAACTCCACACGAAAGTGGTTGCTTAGTTTGAATCAATCAATTTGATAGGCTACGCTTATCAACTTTAAACACACAGAAAATGGCAGAATCAACCATCTCGAAGATAATTTTCGGTAATTTCCACAAGGTGATCCAAAATTTGGTGTCTCTTATGTCTATATCTTGGACTTGCATAAGAAAAATATCAATCTGGAAAACTGCAGACTTAGACTTTGTTTTGAATCAAGGTAATAGGCTGTATGAAAAAAATAAAATTTCTAGAACCTTATATGTTGATGAGTTGCCCACAGAAATTGAAATTAATAGTGTTACATTACATGCAGACTTTGTTTGTATTACTGATGGGTATCCTAATGCTGTTGGAAACACTAATGATGCATTTACATTTTTGAATGAGTATCTTTTTTACAGTGATGTGTCAGGTGCCATACTTTTTATTGAAGGTTACTACATTGGGATATAAGAAGACATCAATAGAAATATTTATTTATTTGATTCTCACAGCAGAAATAGTAGAGGACTTCCAGAACCAGAGGGAAAGTCTATATTCATGATGTTTTTATCTGTAGAGTGTGCTAGACACTATGTTTTTTCTACTTATAGTTATTCGATTTATTTTCAAATTGTTTTTATAACAATTAAACCCCTAGATGTTACAGGAAAAAAAACACTTGACATGATAAATTCTATACATCTTGAAAGCCATAAGTTACGATAATGCAAATTCTCTGACTAAAGGTAATAAAAAGAATGTTCGGCATTGTTGAACTTTATTATAGTATTGCCTTTTGGAAGCTACCAACTATTTACATTTCTCTCTATACCTTATGACCCTTCAGCTGTAAGATAACACTTGCCGTGCTGTGGCCATATCAGTCAAGACACAACCGAGAGTTGCTGCCAAACTTCTTTTTGAAAAGGAAGGAAAATCAATCATCCTTTCTATGTTTGGGACGCGAATGGATTAATATTTTAAGTTGCAAGATGAGAAAATGTCAAATCTGAATGAAATCTGTTTATTTCTTGCAAGATAATGATAAAATCGTTACGTATACCAACAGAAAACATGTTGTCTCTTTCCGTAAGGGGTAATCTGAAACTTGAATTCTATCTTGTTTGTTATTTTAATAGTCTTTTAGATTTCATTACATGTTTTTTACTTTGAATACCTGCTGCTTACGATTTTAGTTCACCCTACATGAACACAAAGTGGACAGTAGACAGCATATTATCTCTTTCTATAAAGAGTGAATTGGAACATGAATTCTATCTTGTTATTTTTTCATATATATATTGTGTTTTTTGTTATTGACTTTATGTTTTCTACTTTGAATACTTGCTTTTTACAATTTCAGCTCATTTCTCTTTGCATAAAGCTTTTCATCAGTTATCAGTAACTTGTATTATGTTCAGATGATATATATAATTGGTATGTCATGTTTGGCTATCAGCAACAAATGTTGATAGGTAAATATTTGTTGTGTTAATAGATTTCTTGTAATGTGTCATTTGTTTGCCCCCAGATCTTTCGAAGTTACAAAAATGCTGACAAATAGTGCAAGTAATAGGCGATTCATCACTAATTTTGCCTTCATCGTTTGAAGAATTATTGTTTCAGGCTAACATGAATGATTCGGGAATATTCAAACGGCGGGATAATCCTCCGAATTTGCCTGCATTTTATGCGTAAGCGATACACAACCTCTATCGTAGAGTCGCAATTTTTTAAATTTCAAATTTTTAAATCTGGTGAATTACATACTTTATACCCTGTACAAACTAAAAAACAATCAAAATGCATATCGAACCCGTAATGAATAATTCTAATACTCATCTTTAAAAGACTCAACGGTGTGCATGAATTAATAGCTTATATCAGGCAAATGTCGCAGAAATCCTTTTGTCTGTTCATCTAACCACACACCATCGCTGCGCGGATATTGTTTGAAGTATGGGGAAATATATAATCGCATCTTTGCGAATCTTGTTTCTTACATAACTTTGAAAGGAGGAACTTTAGTAAAATTTTCTCGGGAAGTTCGTCAATAGATGGTTATTTTTTCCGTATTAGTATAGGGGGAATCTCCCATTAGGGTAATCTCTAGATAATTTAAGCAAACCGATATGGATAATAATAGTAATGTAACGACAGTCGCGGTGCGTGTTATAATTGTCGAGTTAACAATTTTTTTTAATATTAAAATTAAACGACTTACCCAACAGCACATAAGAAAACAACTTTCCGAATCAGTGGTAATATCAAAACTTGATTATTTCAATACCGTATATGATCCACTCACACGTTATCAGATGGCTAGGTTACAAAAAGTACAAAATGCAGCTGCTGCGTTCGTTCAAAATTGCTACTGCACGACCAAAGATGATTTTGAATTGAAGTGGCTCTCTATCATAGAGCGGATTGAAATGAGTCTGGTTAATCCTTACTTCAAATCTTTGTGTTACCAAAAATACCCAACATACCTCAAGTTGAAATTTGCTGAGTCAAAAAGAAATCTACGGTCATGCAACGACAGTGGTCCAAAAATCATAAAAAAGGATACATAAACGCGTTTAAATCAAAAGAAGTATCTTTGTTTAATAAAATTCCAAGGACAGTTCGTGAATCGTCTAATGAAAAATATTTTAGGAGTAAAACTAAAGAATTTTACATTCACTGTGCTTTAGCTCGGTTACTTTAAGTATTTCAAGAATATATGTTTTGTCTTTTTCTTGTTCTTTTCTCTTTTTACAGTGTTTATCGTTATTGATTTGTTTGTATTTAAATATATTATAGCACGAAGAACCATTGTATATGAATGAATGAGGCGAATAAATGGTTATTGTTTTATATATTTATTTGTTTATTTATTAAACGATCATCAATAACATGTCACTCCAGTGCTGCGGTAGGTTCATTTTCCTGAAATTTTCAATTTATATTATAATGCTGTTTAGTTGGTAATTTGTGATGAAAATTTGTTGTATATTATAGGTGCTAGTAATTTTTTTTTGCTTACCCGTGGTCCACCACTTTGAAATTTGATAACAGAATCGTTGGTCATTTTTTGTTTGAGAACATGAAGGATTGCATCTTCAATATGACAGGGGAAGATACTTGTCATTATATATGTCATTTATTGTTGTGTTATTATTTTGGACTGGTGGACCATGACAAAAGTTTACGTGTTCATTCAACACCGAAGCCTCTTGAAATTCATATTTGAAAGAGCAGTTGCGTTTACATGACACCATTGTGTGGAGCAGTGCAGTATAAATGGTTTTTGAAAACTGGAGTGTTTCGGGGCATAATTGATTATCACATGTAAAACAACTACAGTCTATAGGAGAATCCTAAGAATATTTGCAAAAACACAGGAATAGCAATAAGGGTGTTCACATGTGGTATCTACCAGGGCCTCAAATATGGTTGGGGTTGGGGTTAACTATGTATAACGTTTTTGTGCTCAATGAATAACAGCTTTGTACAAAAAAGAAGCAATATGAGCAAGTTATGCAAAAACACTTTTTACTTCTTATCATTGTAACATGCTAAACTAGAAAGGTAAGCCGGTAGCACATTATGGGGAACTATCACGTGAAAAACAGAGTTGTTAAATAAGATTCACAAGTCAATAATATTTTCCGATCCAAAAAGTGGCATTACAAAGGTATTACAAAATGAGACAGGTATTACAATTGTTACAAGAGGGTCGATAAAAACATTCCATATTAGTATGGAAAAGATCAGGGACGTCTTAGTGCGAATGGCCTATTTATTAGACTGGTACATAATTCCACACTGATAAAATTAGTAACAAATTTATGATAAAATTTTAGGATTGCGATGACATTATGTTAGCCCCACCGGTAACCATTAGGAAAGCAAAAAGACATCGTAGTTTCACAAGAAACCAAAAGTCAAGGGGAATGTGAAGTTTATACTTTCCGTATTGTTTTTGTTTAGAGTAAATTTATGGAAGATAATAATACTATGCCGAATGTGTAGCTAGCGGTTTATTTGGTATTTCATTGTTGTATGTAGATTGTTATTATTAATGTTCGCTATTAGGGAAATCAATGTAGCAAGATCATTATCATATTGTTTTGATAGTGTTTGATTGATATCTTTTCGTTTTAGATTAGAAAATTGAATAGTATAGATGTATGTAATACAAAAAGAAAATGTGAAAATCTTGGTTATATACATTTACATGGTTTTTGTATCATGATGCACAAGTGACATTTCCACAATTCATAGCAGAATAAAGATTAGAATGATAAAAAAGGCTGAGAAGATATTGTTTTTGTTAGCTTTAGTTAATAGGTAAAGGGGAAAGGTTTTTTCTTATATTTCAGGAGTTTAATCGTGATTAGGTAGGAGTATACGTTGTATTATCGTTTTTCTAAATCTCTGAACATTCGAATTTTAGCTTTTAGTTTAACTATACAACTTTAGAAATCTCTAAACAGGCCAGAGAGCACTGAAAAAGAGGGATAGCAGCATTTTTTGAATGGTCGATCCGAAATATTTATAGAACAATTTTGTATTGAATATGATATAATTCTAGCTTGGAGAAACACAACAATTTTTGTATATTGACTATTTTGACTTATCATCGTAGTATTGCTGGTAAAAACAAATTATGGAGAAAAACTGTATAATGTTTTTCTCAGTGCTCTCTACATATTTTATTTCAGGTTAATTGATCAACTTAAAAGATGGCAATGCAAACAACAATGAAATTGTTGATAAAATATCGACCTATGTTGCGAACATTTCATGTTAGTTCAAAAGGGAATGGTTTACCAACAGATTTCTTTCAAAAATCTTTGCCTTACGTTCCACTACCAAATCTCGAAGAAACTATGTCTTCATACATGGAAATAAGAAAAGCCATACTTGATCCTGAACAATTCAAAGAATTAGAGCAGTCAGCAAATTCATTTTTACAAGGTGATGGAAAAGAATTGCACAGACGGCTTTCTGAATGCTACACTCATGATAAGTTTACATATTTTGGAGTGGATCGGGACATTAACAGTGTTTTAAGAGACAGAATGACGACCATGAAACAAAATGGTGGATGCATTGTATCAGATGTTGGTAAAGATGATTCTCAGTTGCTCCGTGCATCTAAGTTGCTTTACTCAGGTGGAATAGTTGCGAAAACCTTAAGATCGAATAGTTTTCAACCCATTGTCATGAATTACAATCCGTTTTTTGAAGGTGTCCTTAATCAAACCAACGAAAACTATCGAAATCAGGTGGCTCAGGCATTAGGAATGCTCCCATTTGATATGAGCGCTCATGGAAAATTATTTGGTACATCAAGGATACCTGGCTTAAGCACAGACACTTTCAGAAGGGCTGATAAAACATCGAAAAACATCGTTATAATTCGAAATGGCCACTTGTTTTCTTTTGATTTATTATCCGAAAATGGTGATATTATGAGCATTGATGAAATTTTTGGAACATTAACAAAAATCAAAGAAGAGAGTAAGATTCCCTGCACAACACCAATTTCTGCGCTTACCTGCTTGGAAAGAACCACTTGGGCAGAACACCGTAACCATTTGCTTACTGATCAACATAACGCTGAATTGGTGAAAACTATCGAGGAATCTATTGTCGTTTGTACACTTGATGGACCGTTTGAAATGAATGGAATCGAAAAGAACATCTTCCTTGGTAAAAATCCAGGAGATCGTTGGTTTGACAAATCATCATATTGCAGTATTGACGAGTGCTCTCCGTTAAGTGGAAATATCTCAAATAGTGTCGAATGTCATGCAGTAGTAGGAGCTGATGTTTCGCAAGAAATACGCAAAGTGTACGAGAAAATGGGAAATGTAGAAGTTGGACATACCACCGAGTCATCGTCATTGAAGCATTTAAAGTTTAACATTGATGACCGTATAGAATCTGCAGTCCAAGACGCAAAAGCTTTCTTCCGTACTTTTCATAAAGATTATGAATGTCAAGTATTTAACGTACCTGAATTAAGTGACAAAGAATTTAAGAAACGCTTCTTAAATCCAAATTCAATGATTCATCTGGCAATGCAAATATCCCTTCTGAAGATGTACGGAAAGCCTTCTATGACAACAACAGTTGTGTTGGTTCCAACATTTATCAATAGCCATATTCAACTAAAACCAGAACCATCAACGGAAATGACTCATTTAGTAAAACAATTTGCAATGGAAAGAAAAATGGAGATGTCATCACTTAAGAGATATTGTGATTCGTACTACTCGGGACTCTTGAAAATGAAAATGGGGTTGGGTTTCTGGGAAGAGCATCTGTGTGCACTTGAGGAATTATCATGGGATATGGAAAAACCATGTGAATTCTTTGGCAACAGAGTGTATCAAGAAACACTGTTAGGTAGTGTCTATGCAGTAACAGTACCCCATCAGATTGCCAAAAGTGTTGTGTTCAGTTGATATGACGAATCCATCGGATTTTCGTATTTGTTCTCAAATAAAGGAATTTCTGGGTTGTTTACCACTCTTGATTCAGATTGTCCACCAGCTAAAGAATACTCAAAGTTATTTTGTGAAACATTAGATGAATTGACTTTCTTTATTTCAAAGAACACTAAGTGAACACTTTTTGTATTGTATCAAATTTAATGTGGGAAATTTCTGTTGAATACCACTGTTGCATTCATTATATGTTTTTTATAGTTTTCTATTGACCTGCCATAGTGGTCCTGCTATTGCGAATTGCTACCCGTAAATAATCACCGAGAAATTGTTTGGAAAATCAAAATGTTTTTGATTTTCAAGTTACTGCACTTCAAGTACGGATAATTCTGTTGAATTCGTGGCAGAAAATCTGTCCTGATATATCGTTGACGGAGTATAGTATTATCTAACTAAATGTTACGTGATGTAGTTGATGAAAAATAGTTAACATTTTTGTGTTGAAAATGTAAAGAATGGCAGGGTCCTTTAAAAGATGTTGGATGTTTAATTAGTTTTTCTTGATATAAATGCTTAATTTTTAGTTTAGTTTCATCATTTGCATGCTCGGTAACTTAAAAGAGAATTAACGTCCAAATGAAGATACTTCATATCCTTGGTATTTTGAAAGTATCGCTAATGAATACCTTACTTACTTAATTTCAGCGTCGTAGGATTATGTTTCGTTAAGATATGAGCAACACTTACTTTAATATCATTTTTATGAACGTGACATTACCAAAAAGGAAACAAAATGCAATAGCTTATAGGTCCATTTTATAAGCGGCGTTACGCCGAGACGAACTCGGAAATATTTCAGGACGGCTCGGCTCACCTCGGTTCGGCACACCATTTTATAAGAACTGAGCCGAGCCAAGCAGAATGGCGTCAAAAATGTTTAAAATGGCGGCTGTGTATAACAATAAACTGCTTCTGCTTTATGGAATTCAAAGAAAGAGGCAGGAAAAAGAAAAATTAAGTATTTTAGTTGGGATTCTGATATTAAGACGTTGCCACTTTTGGACGAGATGGATCCAGCTTTATGTAGCATTTGAAGAACACAATGAAAGGGAAGATAACCCACGAATTCGAAGTTGCAGACGATATGAAAGAAATCAAGGTTGGCTTCAATATGTTTGGAATACAAATGTCAATAATCGCTTCAAATCATTGTTCAGAATATCTAAACAAACATTTTAGTGTATTCTAAACCTCATTGTAGACGGTCTTCATGAAATATACAAAATATACGAGCAGATTGCTCTTCAAGATTCTGCAGCTTTGCTTTCTCGGGCACCATATTGAAATATTATTTAGAAAAATAATTTATGTTTTTTACTAAGAACGCAAATTTATGGAAATGTGCGCATGCATCAGCACACGTACATTTGGTTTTAAACAGTCGAACCAAGCCTTGCTGAGGCATGCGGCACGGCCAGATCAGCTCAGCGGCACAGCTCGGTGTTGAATGAATACGAAAAATTTGTCATGGCCCACCAGTCCAAAATAACAACTCAACAATGAATGACACATATCATTTTCATATAAGGACAAGTATCTTACCCCGTCATATTGAAGATGGAACTCTTCATGTTCTCAAACAAAATGTGACCAACGATTCTGATATCAAATTTCAAAGTGGTGGACCACGGGTAAGCAAAAGAAAATTACTAGCACCTATAATATACAACAAATTTTCATCACAAATTACCAACTAAACAGCATTATGATATAAATTGAAAAGTTCAGCCCGTGATCTTTAAGAAAGTTATTCCCACTTAAAATGCTCATCAAAGGACATTACGACTACAAATCCATCCATTAGAAAATTAACACTAGAGAAAAGAAAAAGAAATGTCTGGAGCAACATGAACCTACCGTGGCACTGGAGTGACATGTAATTGATGATCGTTTAATAAATAAGTTAATAAATAAATCAATAATCATTTATTCGCCTCATCCATTCATATACAATGGTTTTTCGTGCTATAATATCTATAAATACAAACAAATCAATAACAACAAACACTGTAGAAAGAGAAAAGAACAAGAAGAAGACAGAACATATATGCTTGAAATAATTAAAGTAACCGAGCTAAAGCACAGTGAATATAAACTTCCTTAGTTTTACTCCTAAAATATTTTTCATTAGACGATTCACGAACTGTCCTCGGAATTTCATTAAACAAAGACTCTTCTCTTGATGTGTCCGTTTTTTATGATTTTTGGACCATTGTCGTTGCATGACCGTAGATTTCTTTTTTAGCTCAGCAAATTTCAACTTGAGGTATGTTGGGTATTGTTGGTAATACAAAGCTTTGAAGCAAAGATTAACCAGATTCATTTCAATCCGCTCTTTGATAGGGAGCCACTTCAATTCAAGGTCATCTTTGGTTGTGCGGTAGGGAATTTGAACGAACGCAGCGGCTGCATTATGTACTTTTTGTAACCTAGCCATCTGATAACGTGTGAGTGGATCATATACGGTATTGCAATAATCAAGTTTTGATATTACCAGGGATTCGGAAAGTTGTTTTCTTATGTACCATGGGGTAAGTCGTTTAATTTTAATATTATAAAAAATTGTTAACTTGACAATTATAACACGCGCCATGTCTTATGACTGTCGTTACATTACCATTATTATCCATATCGGTTTGCTCTAAGCCCAGGCTGCAGTCAGTCGATGGCTTAAAATGGATTAATACGCTGCTTTTAAAGTATATCAGAGTATAATCTCGAATGACGTGATTGAGACTAAAACACAGTCTTCAGCGGTCGGACTCCAGGATACTATTCACTGCACCATCGTGTACTTATCTATTAGCTCGATCTTAAGAGAAATTGGGAAAGAAGATTTTATTCCGTAAGATAAATGCATTTTCAAGAAAAATGCTATTAATGGCAAAAATGTATTCTGACAGCAGCTTATCTATAATAACAGCGATTCTTAGCTTTTTTCCCGGCTTCTATTGATTTGGATTTGATCTGAGTTAGTATTCAAATTCAATTTACAGAGCTGAATCTCTCCGCTAGAGTGTGTTTCTGAACCTCGTGGCCTATTCGTCCACTTTGTTGCTGCGCGTGTTATAAGTGGCGGTCATTGTTATAAATGGCGTCGACAGCTACAAGTGGCGTCGCATGTTATAACTGTTTAATAATTTCTTATAAAATATAAAAAAAATCATTCGTAACATGTCACTCCAAATGTAGTAGTTGTTCTGTTTCTCATAAAAGTTAAGGTTATAAATTTTTGAACCAAATCAACCATGGTTTCTTAACAAGCATATAGATATATTATATATTATATAAAAGGAGACATGCCAATTCTTTGGTGAATTTTTGTATATATTTGATGAATTTTTGTATATATTTAAAACAATTTTTATATTTAAAACAATATTTTTCAGCTCATATCGGAGGTCAAAAAACTGAAATGCATTGTTTTATTAGGTATCCTCCCCCTTGTTATCTGAAGTATTGGCATGCATGAAACAAATAAACTATTTATGCAGACTTGTATTCGAAGAAAGTTGAGATAAACAATTGAAATAACTTACGTTCTACTTGCATATTTTTGGTTCAATATTCAGCTCCTTTACATTTTACTTACAGTTTACTTTGCTTTTCATGTTGAAATTTGACCTTTTATCTTCCAGAAGACCTTAGCATCAAGGCCATAAAAATTTATTATCGCACTAAATTCCTCATTAACAATTTGACGGGAACATTGGTATAAATTTACTATACTTGTTTGTAATGCAATGCAGCAAAATGATGCAGGAAAGAAAGCACACAGGGGTATAACCTTTTTAACTAGTTTCCATTTTTCTCAAACATATTTACGAGGCGCAGAAATATACTTGCCGCCATTATAAAAACACGCAGAGATTGCAGAACCTTAATGCGGATGCCCACAATAAATGCCACTTAGCATACAGCACGTCTAGCATATATCCGAATCATGTGTATGACGTCGTCGCTTTTTTCTTTTTCACACACAATTAAGTGTCGTTTTAACATCACCGACGACTTATTTGCGATGTTAATGCAACGACATGTGTTGCCTGGTAAATTAGTCTGTAACTTAACTTACTAACTTTGTAATGACTTGTTTTACAAATATCAGTATGAAATGAGTTGTTTTGTTTTTGGTTTTTTCCAGCCAAAGTCATTTTCTCCATTTGAATTTTAAAATGATTAAAGTAAAGGATTAAAGTAAATGATTAAAGTAAATGATTAAAGTAAATAAAAGTATCTCAAAAAAGAATATAAGTATCTCCCAAAACGACGACTTGACAACTAGTTGCCAAAATAAACAATCTTTATTAATTGAACAATGAAATCAGAATAACAAAACGCGGTAGGAATTACAAACACGTCAGTTTTATCACAAAATGCGACATCTATCGAAATATGGATTGTTATAAATTATTAAACACTCTCTACATTCGGAAAAGGTTTTACTTATATACAATGCTGCTGCATGACACGTTCATTAATATAAAAGTTGTTTTGAACTAATTTTCAGATTATAAATTGTTCAACTGATTTCATGGTTTCCAAGAGAAAATCAGAAACATTACCTTGAACCTGTTGTTTATAGCTGTTATTTATTTTTCTTTCATAAAAACTTCCCAAAACTGCACATATTCCTTTAGGTTACCTAATTGGCCCTTTTTATGTCGGCTCAATTTTAATGCCGACCCCTTTAACGGCGGTCTTAATGCACTCAAACGCTCCTGTTTCGTTGTTTTCCTTTTCCTTTTCATGAAAATGACTATTTACTTTTCTACCCTTTTCTTGTATCTCAAAAATAACATTTCTCGGCATACGTAGCTTAAAGTTTCATTTAGAAAATACCTTTCTTGTACAGCATTCTATATTCAAACACACTTAAGTCAAATGACTTTGAAAACTTGTTCTTATCAACTTACAAGATTCGCATAAGATGCGACTATATTTCCTCATTTTTATCCCCTTTTTTTCGAAGAATCTGAACAGCAGTAGAAAAATAACTGACATTATCTTGCTTGATAAATTGAGACCAGCTGAATAAACTGGCTTGATTAAACCATATGGCCTGATCAAAAAGTTTTGCCTTGTGTTCACTATTTCATAATTATTTTTAACCCCTTCACCTGGGGAATTGCAAGAATAAGTAATGAAATCGGTAAAAACAAATACATGATTATTCAGTAGTTGAAATCCAAACTTACCCCAGGGAAGTACGGGGAATCTGAGATAGCAATACAGATATTAAACAGATAGAAATAGAATTAAATTACGATTAAATCCATATTTTCAATATGGTAGAGATTCTAAATTCTACACAATTCAATAAAATTGGCTTAGGGCAGCTCTTCTAGCACTTTTTACAAAACCTAAACAATGTCCACAGAACATACAAAAGATATAAAAAATTGAAAAATAAGGTGTTTGTATGATTCGATGTGTAGTTTTTTACATTCACATGTAGTTAAGTCAACAACAAATTGGACAAATGGGACTTGACATCAATATATTATGACCAGTCAACGGCTGAGGGGACGTGAGAAAATCGTCTCGGGACAGAAATTCTTCAAATAAACACAGAAGTAATTTTTTATAGAAATGTTAAGTGAAACCGGATCTCTTATTTCGTCCCATCCCGGCAATCATCCCCACAATTTGTCTCACACCGTTTTGTCCAATAAGGTATGTTTCGTATTCCACTAAAATTAATCCGTGCAAAATACGAGAAACTCTGAATCATGTTGCTACTGCTTAAGTTAATGGTTCAATTTTTACATGGATTTGATTCCTTGAACTACTAATAACCTACAGACAGTATCAGCATAGACCGATGAGCTGCAATATTATATTACTGAAATCAATATTCACTTTTGTGTTGCAATTCCCAAAGAAAGAACAGTCACTTCTCGACATGAAGTATATACCAATCTTCTAGAATAAACTTGAACCTCCAATAAACGATGGTCTCGAATAAACGCAAGGCAGAATTGGGGTGTTTATTCCTGGAAATAAGGTAGCCTTCAATCTGTAGGGATTGAACAAAAACTGTTACAAGTTCTTCATTTAGCATTGACGTTTTCCTTATTCCAGGAAAATTTGTTTTACAGTTTGTTAATACTCTCGTATATTTCTTTACATTTTTGGCATAAGTATAAGTGGCATCAATAACTTTAATGTTATGAGTCGTCACTTCAGTTATATACCCTAAGGCATACTTGTCTTATCGTCGTGCGGAAAACATCATTCACAGCAGGGTCCCAACTTGGCATCTATATTTTCTTCTTTTAATGACAACACAAATAAACCAAAATAAATCATTATTAAAGTAAACCCTACAGCCTCAACATTTTGGTCTTAAAATACATGTTTTATTAATGAAAACATTTTAACGTTTCATTCATCCAGTTAAACTGTTCGAAAAGATGAAAAAACAACACTTTTCAAACCTTGCACTGCTTTGTTGGCAAGCATTGGGTTTAATACAAGCTATCTGTTACCAGTACCTTTCTGCAAAACTTAATTGCATTATATTACATTACTTAATTATATTACAGGATCTCTCAATAGAAAGGTTACAAAATGGTGTATAAAACAAGCAAATAATTTGGTGAACTCTCTCAAAAATCATTGACTCTTATCACCTTCCCAAGTAAGTCTTTCTGGCAACCAAGAAGTACAATCGTAAGAACGTCTTAGAATTAAACTTCCAAAAAATGTTTTTCTTGCTTACATAAATATCAACTCGATTAGAAACAAACTGAGGGACAACTCAACTGTTGTATGTAATAGTTTTGTTGTCCTGGCTATTGAAGAAAATAAACTCAATTGTTCATTCTCATCAAGTCAGTTCGAGCTACAGGGTTATAGAAAGCCTTATAGACTTGATATGTCCAGCAAAAGCGAGGGGTTACTGGTATATATTAACAGTGATATTCCATCCCGTCTTTTATCAGGGTTTACAGCAGGGGGTTTTCAATTGTCCCAATTCAGTTGAGTTTGCGAAAGCAAAAATGGCTTACATAGCTATATATAGGCCACCAAAACTTAAGCTAGATTCTTTTTTAAATTGTATTTTTAATTTTTTAGATTTTTATGCATTCTATGATCGTGTACTAATAATGGGTGATTTTAATTCTGAGACGCAAACCCGGGAAATGTCCGATTTTCTTAGTACCCATTGACTATATAACCACATGTGTTATAAACATGTTTGAAATCGTCTGAGGGTACATGTATTGATTTGATTCTATGTCACCACAAGTTCTGTCTTCAAAAAACAAGTACCCTTGAAGCAGGACTCAGCGATCATCACTCATCTGTATACACAGTTCTAAAAACCAATTTTATAAAATTACCACCCAGAAAAGTAACCTACATATCTTATAAAAATTTTGATAATGAAATCTTTGTAAGTGTACTTTCTAAAGAACTGAATGAAAATTTTATTGAATATGTAAATTTTGAAAACATCTTTTTGTCTGTCTAGGATAGGCTCGCACCAGTCAAAACTAAGGTAGTTAGGGGTAACCAAAAGCCACACCTAGATAGAACACTGCGAAAAGCAATCATGAACACTGCGAAAAGCAAGCAATCGCTTTTAATCGAGATCCTATCATGATAGTTCTTTAGAAAGTACACTTTCAAAGATTTCATTATCAAAATTTTTATAAGATATGTAGGTTACTTTTCTGGGTGGTAATTTTATAAAATTGCAAAGAAAACAGGGAAACCTGAGGACATGGAAGCCTATAAAAGACAAAGAAATTATGTTGTCAACTTGAATAAACAAACTAAGAGGAATTATTTAGAGAGCCTAGACAACCATTACATAACTGGTCAAAGACAGTTCTGGAACTCTTACAAACCCTTATCTGGCAACCCTTTTTCCTCTGAGAGGAATGACAGAATCCTCCTTGTCGATTTAGCACAAACAGCCTTAAATCTGTTGCTAGTTATTAAATGGGAAAGAAAGATCGAGTTAAAATTGAAATTTTTTAGTACCGTCCTGGAATTACTGCTTGGGGTTTCCAGAGGATCTATCTTGGGTCCCAAGGGTATGTAGATCTATTTAATATCTTCATAAACGACTTGTTTGATTTCTTTTAGAAAACAGTGATTTGCAATTTTGCAGATGACAATAGTCTGTATACTTCTGGAGATTCTCTAGACATTGTGACCGACAAGTATTACATTGGTTCTCTTTAAACTCAATGGTTGCAAATTTAGAAAAATTTCAAATCATGTTTTTAGGTTTGGAAGATAATTTAAATTTGATTTTTGAGATTAATGGTATTAATATCTTAGCCACAAACTCGGTCAAACTTCTTGGAATCAGTATAGATCATAAGCTTTCCTTTTCCTTATATGTTGAGGCAATTTGTAAGGAAGCGTCTCAAAAAACCAAAGCGCTTTTGCTTATCAGGGAATCCCTTTCTTTGGAAAAAGCCTTGTTATTATTTAATGCTTTTATGTTTTCTCAAACTTCTTTTATTGGCCACTAATTTGGACGTTTTGTAGCAAGTCTAGTCACAACCTGATTAACAGAGTCCTCCGTAGGGTGCTCTGTGTAGTGTATTTTAGAGATGATCTTGATTTCCATGAACTGCTAAAGTTGGATGGAAGTTAAACAGTTCATACCAAACACCTCCAAACCTTAATGACGGACGTTTTCAAGGGTCTGAATAAACTAAATCCCGAGTTCATGTGGCGTTACTTTTTACACAAAAAACCCTATACGCATTAAGGTCACTGAACACTGTAATAGTTCCACCGACTAAGAGTAAGCGTTTCGGTTTAAGCGCATTCAAATTCAGTGCAAGTATTATTTGGAATTCTCTACTTTGACATCTTAGTTTATGCTCTGGTTTGAATGAGTTTAAACGAAAGATAAAGTCTTGGGATGGTAGCGAATGTGCTTGTACACTTTGTAGAAAATTTTAATATTTTAAACTTTATCATTGTTATATGTATTTTATAGTTCGTCTGAATTAGTTTTGTACTAGGTAAAAACCAACTCGAAATAAATGAATAAATAAATAAAAAAAATATACCACACACGCTGTAAATAAAATAAAATACTGGGGCGAGGTAAACCAATAACCTAACAAACTCAAGTACAGAGAAATAGCTGACTGAGACAGTTCCCTATTTTCATTATCTATTCAGACCCAAATATCAGAGATAACGAATTCTAATGGATTGTTTATTTTGAAAATACAGTTAAAGTTCTCAAATCCAAAAAACGGTCCAGGTGGTTTGTGTAATGATTAGGCCGCAAAGGTTAGTCTCTTTATCAACAATAATAATAATAATAATGTAACTTCGATAATTAAATTCCCCTACTTACTAGATCGTGAAAAGATTTCTTTCATCAAAATATTGTTTCTTTAAGAAAACGATTTCTTTTGACATTATGAAGATTATCAACTTCCGTTGATGTTTTCCTGTTGAGTTATTTTAAAACTGAACCTTTGTTGACGTGGTGCGATACTATTACCACTGAAAGCTTTTTTAAGAGTGACTTTGTCAGTCTTTCGTAACTCCTTGTAGTAAATTAACGAAATACAGGGAATAACCAATGCTGAACTATGGCCAAGTAACATTCCTATAACTTCAATTACTTCACTGGCTGGAGAATATATAAGAACTTCAACAGTGATCAAAATATTGTATGGCAACCATGTAACTCCGAATGCAATAACCAAAAACTGGAGAAATGTCATGGTATCTTTGTCATCTTTGTGTATATCTCCATATGATGAATTGTGGAGAACATCTGTATGATGGAATTTTCTTCGTATTTCTCGGAATAAAATCAACATGACAATGGATTGAATAACAAAAATACATATCATTAACACAGTGACGTAACATTGCCCTTTTGTGTCGTTATTTAGAATTAAACCACACTGGACTTGTCCATTCTGTAAACTCTATTTTCCAAATCCAAGAACCGGCATAATAGCCAATACAAACGACCAGCAAATGTTAATTGTGATACAAAGCGTTGCAAACGATTTCTCCTGATTGACCTGTAATGCTGCCAACGGCTTGCACACA
Source organism: Turritopsis rubra (assembly GCA_039566895.2). Lineage (NCBI taxonomy): Eukaryota > Metazoa > Cnidaria > Hydrozoa > Anthoathecata > Oceaniidae > Turritopsis > Turritopsis rubra. The sequence goes on along the minus strand of CM077630.1, from coordinate 4,285,682 downwards.
GTCAAATATCGATCCAATACAAGAATGAAAAGGAATCCGAGTGATACATACTCAAGAAACAATACGATAAACGACTCTAAAACGCAAAGTAACGGATTCATATCGAAATGGTGAGATAATAGGGCTCGTACCTCGAGACAGCCACCTGTCAAAATCAAGATCAAGTCGTTGAAAGCCATTATTAACAGTATATAGTCACAAAATGCACGTCGGTGGAACGGTCGTCAGCCCGATAATAATCAACAAATTGCACAAGATAGCCATTATAATCAGAATGATCATGATAACGGACATGGTTAGTTCAAATGTTTTTATACTTTCGTTCTTCATCTTTATAGCCACTTCAAAACAAACAAAAAATCCTCTCTTTTTTATACAAGCTTGTTATTTCAGTGTTTGCAGAACGTCTGCTGTTCCTTATTCAATTACAGCCTTTTCAATTAATTCCAATTAGTATTTGAGAGTTATTTGTTTTCCAATTGTTAGCTTTCATTCCAGATTTTTCTAGTGTTATTAGAAACCGCCACAGTGCATTATCCGAGTTTTATTTCTGTTTTTAAAAACAAACCCTTATATTTATAGTGCAAACATAAAATGGCCTCTTGAAGTGGAATAAAAACACAAAACCGTATTTTAACATAGTACAAAATATTACAAAAAAGCCCATTAACTGTACGACCACCTGTAAAAAAAAAAAAAAAAAATGTTGTCAATAAAAGAAAGGTGAAAATGGTACGTCCTTCCTTGTGTTATATTTAATGTTGTTTTAATGGTATTGTGAGAAAAATGTACAAATCATAATTTGTGTATACATGGTTTAGTTACCCTCAATTATCACATATTAAGTGCTGGTGTATTACATCTTGCCTTAAAGTTCCGTTTGTTTAATAAAAAAAGCAAAAAAAACCTGCTCAACGTGAATATACAAACACGCGAATCTTCTCACCTAAATAGTCAAGAAGCAACACGTCAACAAATCAGCTTAAAAAAAAGACACTATTGAGCTTCAGCCTAAATTTTGTGTGCATATTCTCCTGATTTTGAAATCCAGTTTGAAATCATGTAGTACAAACTGGGAACAACAAAAAATTGGAACTACAAATCGACCACGTAATCGTGGTAAGGCTATGAACACTATTGCACATCCAGTTATATTTTTTGTGCTCTTTGAAACATTTGCTTAGGAACGTAATAACAGGGGCGTTGACGGACTGGTTCTTACTCTTAGAAGTCTTTCAATTAAAGTCGTTTGATCATTTTATTTTGATACGCACCACAAATAACGGTAATAACGCTATCGTAAGAAATCGTACAAGGAATCATACGGTAATGTTCTAGATTGTTTCTAGAAAGATTGATTCCCAAAGTTTTGATTCTTTTTTAAATAGTTGTATTGTCAAAACAAACGGGAAAATCAAAAACGGACTTAAGACACGTTCCACAAAAAATTATTTTATAAGATACAAATAAAAAATATTAACTTTTGTAATTTGTTTTGTTATTATAATGTTCCTCATTCATAATAAATCACATACAATTATATATGGGCCGAACTATTTCGATATGTTTTTATGTTACTTGCAGCTGCTGTCGTGAAATGTAGTGGCTAATTTAATGCAGGCTGTTGGATTTTGTTTAGTGTTTTGTTAGTACTTAAATGATTAAAACAATATTAAGAATTTTCTTCAAAGTTTGCGTTACTTTAAAGTGCGATTATAACTTTTGTAATCGAACTCAAGAATTTTCACTGTTTTGTTAATAACGAAGAAACAACTAGCGTCGTACTGTTTTTCATAGAAGTTGAAGAAACTGGGAACGTTTGGCACAGATTATACATGAAGAATAAAGAAGCAAAAGAAGAAAGAATAATAGTATCACTTAAGTTGAAAATGTTACCTTAAACAAGTAATTTCAAAAGACTACCTTTAAACAAATAGAAATCAATTTGGATTTACGGGAAATAATTAAACATGTTCCAAAAGAATCTCGCTACACATAAATTTTTTAATTAAAATATAAACAAAATTATCAACAAAATACTATACTATACTATGAAAATACTATGAAAATAGATAACAAAAATGATTAAATAAACTGGTCTGTACTGTAGTTTGTAACCTTCACCTTCGCTCCGTTTCGTTGTTGGGGTTTGTTGTTGCAATTTATGAAGAGCGAAATAAAGTCAGGTATCGTGTATTTCTAAACTGTTTTAATTCTATTTCTTGCCATTTCATTTTCAGGTACCGATTCTCTTTTATACCACTGTATCACTGATGGGACTTGCGGTGCCAGTCATTCAACTGCTTGGTCACTGTACTGCCCCCAAAATTACATACAAAAAACAGCAATATTATTGGTTATACTATATCTACTATATATATAAATCTACTATATTAAAGAGCTATTTTATTACTTACTCTCTGAACGAACACTATCATTATATACTTTCTTTCTCAACGAACACTTGTTTTGTCAAATATATGTTTTCTTAAAACGATCCAGGGGTTATTTCATTAGGGACATGAAATGTTTGGTTAAACGGATGGAAAACAGTGCACATGCTGTTGGTTATTGTCAGTCCAATTTACTCACGTGAAAAGTCTAGGGCATTGGGCATCTTATGATTTAGATTTTATTATTGAAAATGGAGATAAAATCTACAAATCTCTTCAGAAAAATACATATTATGATAAGCGAACTGCCAAAAAACTTATCGTTTCTTGATTCTTTCATTGATATTTGTTATGGTTCTGAAAAAGTTGGCATTATAAATGATTTGAGTGTTACTGGTGTACGTTTTGAACAAAATATTTCTTCAAATATTAATGGATTACTGATCCTAATGAAAGGCATCTGCTTTAGCGTACTTTGGACTCCAAAAAACTACTTTTTATTTGATCCGCATAGTAGAAATGCTCAAGGTAGCTCCTGTCCCAATGGGTTTTCCATTGTTATGAAATTTAGGACAAGAACTTTACTGGAGACGTTATTATTGAAAGCTATTTAAACAGAAGTGATTGAAATATAAAATTTGAAATTCGTTTTATTGATGTGTCTAAAACTGATGCTTCTGTCAGTCTATATAAAATTATCGCAATCTAAGGAAGAACAGAAAGAAAGTTGTCGGAAACGGAAGTCCACAGTTTTAGAAAAACAAAAGTGTCATGTGCGCTAAACAACTGAAATTAAAAAAGAAAAGTGTCGTAAGCGCAAAACAACTTAAGTTGAAAAGGAATAATGCCCACAACGAAATGGCACTGAATTTGCAAACAAAACAACAACAGTGTCGTTAAGGGCAAAGCAGCCAAAATTGCCAAACGAAAAGGCTGTGAAAGAAAGCAATCAGTAAGACAATATTTTGAGATAGCAGACCGTGTTTCTGCTTTTAAAACATTAATAAAAGAAGGACCTTACTACATATGTGTTATTTCCAATCGCTGTTTATATAAAAAGGCAGTAAAGAATTTTGATGGAAACTCTTGTGACGTGGAGTTTCATTATTTATTTACTTTGGTTGAAAGTTTTGATGGCAAACAGTACATTTGTACATTTGTTTTCACGTGTCACAAACTTATTCAGAAAAGGCGAGTCCTATGCCAGGCTGTCAAAATTATATTTTGGTTGGATGAAATACCAAATGAAATCAAATGCCTCAATTACCTGTCCCTATGCGAGCTGATGCAGTATGTGATTGTCTTCCGCTACCTGAAAACATCAATGGCGTAATACCAATAAAGCTAAAACGCAAGCTTTCATTTAAAGGTCATCTTCTTTTTGAAGATGTTAACTCTGAGCATGTAAAAAATGCTTTACAGTATCCAAGGCTTATAATCCTTTTAACTCAAATATTCTGATAAAAATTGATAATATTAACAGAGAATTATTGTCAATAACAGAGTTTGATGCAATTGTGCAATTCCCTCTTGATATTGAGAATTTGGAACAGGACAATCCCCTTGACAAGAACTGAGTTAACTATGATGAAAATGATATTATCCTAAATATTTACAGTGAAAGGAATATTGCACCAGGGGAAGATAAAACACCTGAATCATTTTTAATTATGATTTTTGTGAAGAGCATTTGCTTACGTGTTTCCCAAGGGAAAGTTTAGATTCAAGGTTCTTAAATCTGCTGAATTATCTCCAGTTAAATATTTTAACCAACGACTGCTTAATTACCCGCAAATATTTTTCTCCAATGCAGACTTCATATTTTTGGCCATTATGTTGTTAAACAGACAAGACTTTATAATCAAATGAATATTGCAACATCTATAGTAAGTGGAACCTTAAATGCTGGACAGTTACAAAATAACTATAAAAAGACTACTCGTTCAGTTAATTCAGGATATGAAGGGTTCACTTTCATGAAATCTGTGAAGGACACTCCTATATGGATATTCAACCTGTTTTTAATTATTATAAGGCTGTTTCCTAAATGTGCTTGTATTTTCGAAAGCTAAAACCGACTCATCTGTTGCAATGAAAAAGGCTGCAGAAGAAAGCGAAAATTTAAATTTCAGAGATAAGATGAAAGTTTTAGCCATTGCATTTCTATCTTACAAGCAATGTCCATTACAAGAAGCAGTTTACCAGCTTATGCCTGAGTTATGGTTTCGGAAAACCTTTCCTGTCGTTACTTTCACTAATTTTATTTCCCCAGACAAAATGTGCAGATCTTGTAAAACTGAAGAAGAGCTACGTGAGCTACCTGAAGATAGTATTCTTGACACTTTTTGTTATGCTGGATTTTTAGAACATTATTTATTAGACACAAAACCCAAGTTTGAGGAAAATGAAAGACGAAATCAAATGTCGTAGTATCCGAAAATTTATTAGGTATCATACTCCAAACCGCGTTACCCAACCAGAAGCATATGCTCATCACTTGTTACTGTTATTTTATCCTTTCCGTAATGAACCAAGTTGTTATGCCATGAAACTAAGACATACACTCCTAAACTTAGGTCGCCACAAGTCTTGCAGATTGTGAACCAAAACAAATTTCGTTATGAACCCTGGGGTTACCCCTTGGAATACTTGGAATACCTGTTGACTGTAGGGGTCGTCAAGTTGACAAACTTCCTGATAAAAAGAGATGCTCATTGTGACTGAAATTAGAAGAGCTGCAGGGTATAATCATAGATGAAATATCAATGGCAGCAAACAAACTGTTATTACATATGCATCAGAGATTACTTGATTTTTTGGTTTCTCTGGAAATTGCATGAAACCATTTGCAGGATTGACAATAATTGTTGTCAGAGATTTATATCAGCTACCTCCTGTAATGTAACGTCCTGTATTTGCTGATTATCATAATGAAATGTATAACATTTATCGTCTGTGGCAGGTATTCAAAATGTGTGAGCTTCTTGAGGTAATGCGCCAACGAGGAGATAACAGTCTTATAGATCTATTGAACAACATTCGGATATGAACTGTTACTTTAGACGATGAAAATATTCTGAAATCAAGATTTATTTCAAAGGATAGTGAGAGCTATCCTAAAGATGCTCTTCATATATTTGCTGAAAATAAGCCAGCTATTGACTAATAAACCAATTGGTACAATTATGCATATTTCAGGAAAGGGAAAGGGAAAGCAATTCAGTAAAAACGATATATATAAAATTTAATGCTGTAAAGGCTGGGCATTCAAAAAAGAGTTTCGATGCTTTCGCTAGACAAATTGATGCTGTTCCAATTGATCGTGTAACAACAGATATAAAAGCTAGTCTTACAAATGAAGCTTCTCCAGTAGTAAAACGGACACAATTTCCTCTGATCTTAGCATGGGCATCTACAGTGTACAAGGTGCAAGGCCTACGTTTGTACTAAGTTGAAATCAGCTTTGATTTGCTAAAGCAAAATCGATCAACCATGGACAAATTTAGGTTGCCCTTGACCGGGTGACTTCATTGCAAGGATTATTCTTATCTGGGAAGTTAATAAAATCCGCAATTTTAGCAGAACTAAAAATGAGTATGAGTATTTAAGAGAAAACCAAAACTTTAGAACTGAATCCGAAAACATAGACGATGATTCATTATCAATGATCATTTGTAACGAAAGGTCACTAAGAAAGCTAAATGGCATAAAGGCAGATGAAAATTTCATGAGAAGTCATAATAATGCTTTTAACGGAAAGTCAATTGACAAATGAAGATGAAATATTCTTAGAAGGATTCTCAGGAATATATAGCAAAAGACCCCACAAATACTCAAGTCTTGCCTGCCCATTTGATAGCAACCTAAGGGTCATTGAAGAGTTTCCTTGTAAGGGAATTTTAATTTATCAATTTTGTTTGCAAACTGAAGATTTGAGAATTTTGCTTTTATACAGACGAAATGATGGAACTACTTTTGCAGTACCATGGCTAATGAAACAGACATCATAACGGATGATTTCAACGTCAATCAAAACGACCATTTAAGTCCTATCTTAGGAGACTATGAGTAAGTTGTCTTAGAACCGACACATATAGGTGACTCTATTCTTGATCTTTTTCTTGTTTTTGTTATTTGTTTAGGTTGGGGGTTATGCTGTGGTATATGTATGCATATTGTGGACGTATAAAATCTTCAATGTGTGAAAAGATGTAATAAGTCAACAGTCGTCTTTCAACCTAACAGAAATAGTAGAATAATTTGAAAACGTATCTAATGAATAGATCTCCTGCACGAATTCTGTCGTCGTTATCAAAATAGTTATAACTTTATTTCATTATTAAATTATAAATTTATATTATTTTATTTATACACTTTGTCAATTTGATTGTCAAAAAATGTATTGATCAGGTTTTTGTGAAACAAAAATATTATACCACAGCATAACCTTCATTTTATTGCCTCAAAATATACAAATAAATTTGAAAATCTTCATCCTGGTGGACGCAATAGAATGGAGTAATAAGTTAATGAGATATCTAATAAGATATTTAATTTAATTTTTCAATTTAATTTAATGAATTTCATTGTAAACACTATATAATTTGATTTGTAATTTTCTGTATTATTCGCTCTAGCCGTAAAGAGGTTATATGGACATTCATGAAAAAATATTGAATTTTAAATTTAAATGTCATGAAATCACAATGAGTTGGATGTTATTTGGTGCTGTTCTGTTCGATATTTCTCTCCCACCAAACTTTTTTCCATGATAAAAAACACCTCGTTGGTAAAAATCAAGCAATTTTTGGGTATTAATAATTCGGTAAATAGTGAAGTCGTTAGGCAAGAAAAAGGCATTTACACGCTACCACATAACAAACTCTGGACACCTCAACTCAATTGAACTAAATTTGCGAGTAGCTGCTACCGTTTTGCGCCAAACTTTTTTACTGTTAATAGACTTCCTCATTGGAAATTGAAATAAAAAAAGTGTGTAAAGTGCGGTTATAAGTAAAAAAAAAGTCAGTTGAAAAGGAAATATATAAGTAAAAATATAGGGGGAAATTTGGCCCACGCCTAGATAATGTCTTATATCTACTGAACCATTGATGCCTATGACATTAAACTAAGTATAGACTTTAAGTAACCTATTTGCTAAAAGAATAATTACAAATGATGTCTTGATAACCTCATCACTTTTTGTTATGACGTCATCAATTTGCCTACTTTGTAAATAATTTTGAAATTTACGTAATTTTTTGAAAAGCATAAATTATAGGTAAATTTAATTTTTTTTGCAAAGTTTGACATTATTCTGTATCAAAATACAACAATATGCCCAAATTTTGGTCATTATAAGAATTGTTTTAATTTTGGAGAATTTGGTGATTGATCAAAAATTTGAAAATTTTGAAACTTTTTTGAGAAATATAGCTTCGGACATCTGGCTACATGTTACTTCAACTGATTGAAATAAGATAGAAAAGAGCTCTTTCACACAAAAATAAGTAGTAGATAATGCAATGAATAGAACAACCTTCAAAAACAGCTTCTATCTATTCTATTCTATTTAATCTACTTCTACTCCAAAGTTCAATTCATTACAAAATGAAATTGATTGAGTACATTCCAATGAGAAGAACAAAAGGCTATTTTAAAAAACACACCCTTGGTTGACAAAACGTCCACCCTCGGAAAAACAGGTGTGGTCACCTGTCTTTTTTTTAGTTTTCAGAAATCTTAATAAAAGTTAGGAAAAGTCACAAAATTTCAGCGAATTCGGTTAAAGCGTTAAAAAGTTATTTAGATTCAAATATACCCTTACCCCCCATGTAGAATAGGGTTAATAGGATGAAATTATTTGAAGTTATAGTTTAGGTATGATACTTGTTGTTCCTTGCAAATACAGATATATATAATATACTGTTTTGCTCTTTATTTCAGTGAGTGAATTGTCAACGAGAAATGTTTCAATTAGAAAAAATAAGACAGGAATGTGTGTTGACGTCCTATGACATGATTCATCGAGTGAAAGAACTGAATCTAAGAGCAGGTCATACTTATTTGTATTATGTAGCACATATATTATGAACCTCAGATCATAAACTATTAGTAATCAATTTGTGAAAAGTAAGCTCAGTGAAAGAGTTTACATTCTTATTTTAAATATGCTATCGAAACGAATATCTGAACTTAGTCTTAACCCTATTAATACCGGGCATTTTGGGGGCTCATTCGACCACCTCCTCCGAAACTTCCACAAATCTGATGCTTTCTTCATGAAACTTACCGCAATTGTTAAGGAAGACTTAATAAACAACGTGATAGAAAAAAATTGTGCTGGCGTAATCATTTTATCCTGCGATGTCATAAAAATAGGACTAATGTGAAAACTACGTACAACAGAACAATAAAAATTCAACTGATTTATAATTGCTATTGAAATATTACTTATAAAGACATTGAAAATACAATTTTATATAATAACAAGCAACATTTAACTGTTAAAAACTGATGTGATAAATAAAACCTCTATAAAGTGGACATTATTGGTGCATAAAAGGGTGTCCGCTTTATAGAAATTAATATATGAGAATTTGACTGTAAATCCATCCATCTGTACATAGAATATGTGTCCATTATACGGAGAGGTTTACTTTATAGAGTGTACGCTTTATAAACATTCTGCTGTATAACTTACTGTTGTTCATTGAATCAGTTCAATGTAAAAAGGATTGGACAAATCTCCTTTCACCTTCTAAGTTTGGGTCCATATTTCGTACTAAAACGCCAGAGTTTATAATTTTTGTGTCTTCATTTTAATTGTTTTGTGAAAGTATTCTAAGCCAATATCATACTTTTCACTTTCAACATATTTGGAAACTGTATATTTTCTCGTTCAGCTGGAGCTATGGTCGGGTATTTTAGAGATCCCTCCTTATTCTTCAGGATGTTGACGCAAAACGATTTAAATTTTTTGCAGAATTCCAGAACTCTATGTTTTGAAAGCTAGAAAAGAAAAGCAGAGAGTCAGAGATTTCCCATGTTCATATTTATGCATATTTATAGAAGATAATCACAATTTAACATTTTTTCATAAAATGTTTCAAATGTTGATGCGCAGAGAGTTTTTTTAACACTTCTTAACAATTGTTTTTTCTGAGAAAAGCGTCCCAAATAAAAAGAATGTGTGGAAAACGTCTTATTTAAAGACAATGTGTGGCTAGAATAAAAATTTCTTGGGGGAAACGTTTTCCTCAACGCGTCTGGCAGAAGAATTGTGACAACATACCTTGGTGGGTTTCTTTTCTGTTAAAGTAACACCACTTGTTAACGCCATAGCATATTGCACAGTAACCAAAAGAACCACAAACAGCACAGATAAGGTGTAAGAATGCATCTCTATCAACTGACGTACCTATGGCTGTCCTGAAACTAACTTACTAACTTTAAGTTCGCCTATCGACCTTTTATACGAGTTACTTAAATAATAAATGATTATTCTAATAAACAAATAGGGAAAGCAACAGCATAATGTTTTTTAAAAGAAATGAAATCTGAAAAGAAATATAAATTTGGAAAAAGAAAAGAATAGATATAAAGAAAAACTTCTGATCTGAAAATAACCTGAACACCTTTCCATTATAAAAAGCATAAATTTATATTTTTTAATTTATTATAAAAGATTAATTTTAGAATCTCGATTTTACGATAGCACTGACTTCCTTTTATAGTTTCCTTTCTTTAACTTCTTTTCAGATCAATAGGAGATTGTGAAATATCCGCTTGACCTTTCGCAATCATAATTTTCTAAACATCCGTGATAAACATTTCCGTGATAAACACTTTCTACAAAGATTTTAATTCCAGAATTACTTTCGTACCATTACCAATTAGGTTTAACAGAGTAATCCAATCAACATCCATAAATTATTTTGCTCTTTACACACTGAAGTCTAGGCAAAGGTTGAAATTGCAACCAACAGAGTTGCAACCATCTCGTCAAACATTCAAACTTTCCCAAAGTTCTGTTATGTTACAGTGCTATGGCCAACTCAACATGTTCCACTTCGCTTTTTATGAATATTATTGTTTCAGTGATTTTAGAAATTAATTACTTAGTAATTAATTCAATTCCCAGTAGGGTAGTTCAGCACAACTTTGAAAACAATAGGAAACGTAGTAACTAGACTGCAGTACGATGTTTAAAAATAAATTTGGGAAAGGTCTCTTTTTTCTCTAATTCAAGATTGCGGACGAAATAAAAACGCCTTAAGCTAACAAGATGCGATCGCTAAACGTTTTGGTTGAAAGTCTCTCTTTTTCGTTTGAAAGAACGAGGCATTACATAAGCATTACCTCGTTTAACCCAGACAGAAATAACAAGGTTTTAATTGTAAACTAGTGATGATCGCATCTTGTTACATTAACCTATAGTTACATCGGGGAGCAGAGCAATTCCCACGTTAAAATAATGATCCAATGTAAAAAATCGGTATGTAACGCTTTTAGCAACATGTCAACAGATATATTGTTTTAAAATGGCAGTGTTTTAAATATAAACAAAATCATAAATTGATCATAAATTAGGGTTATTTTTCTGGGTTAGCAATTTCAAGGGTTACAAGGATGTTAGTTACGTTTGTACACAACAACCCGATACTACATTTGAAGAGCCTGTTCCGCAATGAAACCATGGAGGCCGAAACCACCGCAGAACGAGACTTCAGGTTCCCCGCTTCGAATTTCCAGTCACAAATCTAAATTATCCTGACATCAAAAGTAAAATATTTATAAATACATTTATCTATTATTGTTAATACGCAAAAACTCAATAAGGGTTTTAAATGAGGGTTATTTGAACTTGCACCTTTGCTAATCAAAACTTGACTCAATCATAAAAAATGATGAGTAACAGGAAACCACACTGTGAAGTTTGTTAAAGAATTCCAATTTTTTGATTGAGGATTTCGCAATCTCACAACAAGGAATGTTCATTGTGTACGGTTCTGAAGTTTGGATAAAGTGAGACCTTCACCATAGCTTATTGACAGTTCAATATTCATTTAAGATCCTACGTTGAAGACGTAATGTATAATTGATTACATGCACTGTGAAGGATTTGAGTCGTTATAAACTCTATACTTCACAATGACGCTGAACTAGAAAAAAAATTCAAAACGTAACTTATAATTGCTGTGACTAATTGTCATATGTCTTATAAAAATAAAAAAAAGATGTAAAATATTCAGACGAAAAACTTAATTAAGAATTTCCTAGTGCTGCAGACTTCCTCAGTTTTACCGTGTTAACCTGAGGAAACAGTAGAAACAGTGGTTATTAAGGAAACAGTGAGGAAACCTGAGGAAACAGTGGTTATTAATTAATACTTATTCTATATTTATTTGTTTCCGGAAAATTTCGCGCATTATATTTATCCTTTAGCACACCGCCATAAAACAGATTGAATATATTTTGAGCACGCACCCTGATGCATCAGTATCATATTAAGCGGGCGGACCGGAAAATATACTTTCTAAATGTGGCGCAAACCAAGCGCAAACCAGTGGACACAGTTTAGTGGAAATTTTGCAACCAAAAAAATCCGCCCGCCGGCCTGCCTTACGTTCTTGGAACGAATATCATAACGTAACTTTTTTTTGGAATTACTCTTCACTTCACCATACTTTCATTAACTACAGACACTACTTGACCAAAATACAACATTAGCATTATCAAGCGACGATTATCCACACACACAAAATAACCAAAACAACATTATATAACAACGAGGACGCGACACAGGACAAAAAACATATCTTCATTCATCACGGTACCACGCTGGTTCCGGCTCTTCTCTACTACCAAATTAGTCGTAAAAACCTACTTTGATACAATAAGTCAAACTTCTTCATAAATTGTTCTTCTTCAAATCTTTTGAATAAGGATTATTTTAAAACAAAACATCTTGGCAATTTGTTTAATTCTCGGTAATCCAATTGACCTTTCCCGAATTGCTGTTTAAACACCGTATTATGACCGTATTATGACCGTATTATCAAGTTTCGCCTCGTTTCTATTCATTGTGTTGTTTTACTGATTTCCAACTTTATTACTTACTAATAGTCACTTATTTTTTTCATCCCCAGTGGAGTAGTTAAAAGAAATTATGCTATTGAAAACGAGGCTAAGCTAGATGATTAAGCCATAACACTGCGTTTAAACAGAAATCCGGGAAAGGTGCATCGCACTCATTTCCAATACATAATAAACGTGTAAACAGGTATATAGGAAAATACGTTAATGCTGAAGGTGAGATCAGTCATTATATCACGCTATACATAAGTTGCTGGAAGAATACCATAATTATCAATCTCCTAAGGATTTCCAAACACCATTCGCTGTGTTTATGCATTTTCAATTTCGATAGCAGCATGTTGTTTCTTACTATTAGAGGCAACTTTCAAACCCGAATGATGCGCAGTTACCGTATTTCTATTTACAGTTGCACCACAAATGGTTTTACGCCGTTTTTGACAATTCAACAAAGAAAATATAATTTCCCGCGTACCTTTGTGCCCGAATAGGTACGTAAAAGAGTCCATAATCATCCCAGTACTCCATAACATATTGATTTCGAATGGAAGATCTTGCTGACGAAGGTTTAAGAATACGAGAATAACATCTGGTAATGCATAGAGCAAAACATATGTCAATATGATAATCGATGGCACCAGATGTTCTTTCCTTATTTTGTCAGTTTTATGACCAAATCTTTTTCTGCTGTTATGTAGTTTCCATCCAATCACCATATACGCTACAATGGCAAACACTACAAAGATACTATGCATGATTGTATAGCCATGGGCGTCCAAAATGCTCACTGAAACAAGCGGGTCTATAAAATATGTAATAACAATCCCTATAGGGACAAGCACCCATATTCCGGCCATCATGTTGGTTGTCAAATTACTATCTACGTACTGTTTGTATTTCAAATGAAATGTAACGAATAGCAACCGATCTAGTGTTATCGCAAATATTATGAAGACAAACGCCAACACCACAACAAAACTGATACATGTTAACCATTTATAGTAAATCAATTCTGGGTTCCATGACAATGAAAGTGGAATTAAATAAAGAGTAGACATTATTGTTAGCAGTATTTCACTTATGCTCAGGTTAATTAACAATATTCTCTGACTATCTTTTCGCGTCTTTTGAACCATCAAACAATAAATACCAATAATATGTAGCGATATGGCGATTGCTTGCATCATATGGTAAGCTATAGTGGAGAAAAGGTTCGGTCGAATGTTTACGCTCATACTGTTTCTATGACTAAAGCGTGTAGGGATTATGTTTTTACTGCGTAGTCGATTTTTACGAGTGCACTGTGATAAGATCATTTACCTTTATTATTACTATTTTAAGTATATTTGCTAATGAACAAATAAATAAATAGATGAAATAAATAAATAGAAATGATAAACAAATAGAAAGGAAGATTAAATATTAAACACTTGAAAGCATACTAAAATAGTTATAAAGAAATTTCTTTTTCAAATTGAAACGAGAGGCTCTTAAGCTTGAACCATTTCCCCTTCAGTTTTCAAACAACTTCGACTATGTTTCTCTGATCTCTTGCGGAAGCACTAATGAAATCAAATGAAATCAAATTGGTATTTGTTGACCAAACACAAGTTTCACCAGAAATGCGAGAAAGGTCTATTCATCTGATCAATCCATAAAAAAATATGGAACATTTCAACAAATCAAATTATTCAATGATTTTTGGAATGGAAAGTTTTGGAAAATATTACCAAATAAAAACAAATTTAATTCAAACAAAAATCCTAGTTAATGTTTCCAACTGCGAGTTTTTGGAAAACACCCTTACTCTCCCAAATGTGTGGTGGACTCCCAGCTTAAACGATACCATGGAAACAAGGGCAGCCCTTTTATATAATTAATTTATTCATATAAAACACACAAAAGATTTCCATAACTTTGACTGTAAATAGTCATCAAATTTAGCATTATGTTTACATTGGGAACTGTTTATTGGAGGATTTTGGAATTAGGCCAGTGGTTGCGTTGTCATCAAACTCAGAGAACTCAACATGCTTATAAAGCACATTCACCTAAAGGTTTTTATGACAAATAGGTGGTGTTAAAGTTGTCCGACCGACCCACTTTCCGACACCAATTTACAAAGTGATTAATTGTGCTTCAATTTACAAAGATTCGGAAAAAAATAAAATTCATGATTTTATTTGTCATTATTGCGAAAGTTCGACATGCGACATGTTTGTCTTGTTAACATTTTTCAATTTGCTGATTTGCAAAACTTTACCTAGTTGATATTTGTAATGAATTTGTTTCCACAAACATAAACATTGTAAAATAGATTTTGAATATTAAACATTGGTGATTCATGAAAATTTATCTTGCGAAGTATCTCGAACAATTAATAATAATAAAAAAAAAATCACAAATTTTCTTCCTTTACAAGTTACTTTCACGAAAGTCTCTCCAATTAAAGTTAATGAAGGCCTAACCCTTGCTCAAAGCATCTATGTATGACAGAAAAATATCATCTCAAAAAGAGCATGTACAATATCAGGGGTAACTTCAAATTAGTAAATTAAAATTAGTGTGAAAAATCAACTTCTTTTTTATATATACATCTCTTAATTTGCCATGTTGATTTTCTTGAAATATAGTATATTCCAAGCTTGAAATGACAAGAAGTATTAATACTTTTTATGACCAGATCAGGGGTCCAACTCCAATTTTCCAAAACTTAGTTATGATAATTATATTATATTACAGGGGCGTAGCCAGTGTATGCCAAGTTAGTTCAACGGATGTACTTGTTTTTTGCTGATATATCATTTATAAAAATCACCATCGTAGGTTTCTTTATCAACTCGGTCTTCTGCACGGTGTTTTTTCTTAATCTGCGTCCAACAATGAAATAATTTTTTATCCCTGGGTTCGCATTAAGAACAAATCAGGCTCGCTCTTCTTCTTCAGCTCAGCAGCCACGTAACTGTTTGAAAGAGTTAGAATTTTATGCGAAAAAATGATATCGAGAGTTAAAAGAATTGGCGGTCTGTCATAGAAAGAAAAGTGAGAGAATGCTCTTCCTGTTCAAATGGTGGTTTATAGCAGAAACTTGTTTCTGGTCAACTCCACGAAAATGTTTTGGCTGAGTCGTACCTCCCAAATAATTTAAGAGAAGATAAAGAACTCGTTTGGATTGCCTATTAGCATATTTATTGTAGTTTGTCAGAAAGTTCCTATCTTTGTGGTGGAGATAATGAAATTTGAAATTACTTTTGTTTTTGTGGTATATATGTTTTATCATGGTCCATTAGTTTTGATTTTGATTTATTTCATGAGAACTTATATTACTTTATCCATTAAAAAAAGAAAAGATGGTGGTTAACGTTTATTTTATTCTGTCTTTTCAGTTTCTTTTATAGATCTACAACTACTGGAAATTGTATTTTTAGTTCTGTGTCAATTTGTTTGGTGGGTAATAACTCATTAGTGTTTGATTTGAGGGTTTTCACAGTCATTGACATGTACTTGAACGTCTTGTACTATTCTGATCATCCACTTTTTCATATTTATTAAGTTCTCACCTTGACATGTTTACATGTGTTGGTAACGTATAAGCCTTAAGTTTATCACATTCATCTACCGACATTGGCCTTACTGGTTCAAGCCTCGGTCAATATGAGGCAGTGCGTATTTGTTCTGATAAAGTTTGGACAGGTTTTCTTTGCATAATGTCTCAGGCCCTGAAAAATTGCATTGTATTTTTCAAAATATCTGAAAGTGTAATACAGTCTCATCTGGTAAATACCTTAGCATTTTATTTAAGCTACGAGGGTGTCTTGAGTAATCGTGACACATTCAAGCATAGCCATTATGTCCCTCTGCTGCTCTCCTGCAAATAATCGTAATCGTAAACTGAACAAATTAGATATTATGCCATCTAAGAAATCTAAAATACAAACTAAATTGACATTTTCAAAACCTTAAAGATTAGCCAAAATAAGCGACTCCAGTAAAGCAGTGCTTTCTGGCAACTATAAAAAACATTTCCTTTAAATATTGTATCCAACGCTAGTGAATCTTTTTCTCTCTTCTGAAACATTTGTTTTCCTAAATCCGATAATGGGAGAAAATTTATTTTGTCGTGGCTTATGCAATTCTGTTGGCTTTGATATTCTCCAAGCCTCTGTCCTTTTTGCTTACCTTTTTGGACACAGATTCTCCAAAAGTTTAAAAGTAAAGAAGCTGTTCACTGAGCCAAATCGACATTGCCCTGGTGCAGTTGCTGCTTTTACTGTGAAGGGAAAAAATGAAATAAGCACATCCACCATGAGATAAATACAAGTGTTTCTTCTGTTATTGATCGACTCAGTCGTAAGAATAGAAGACTTTCTTTTACACGCTCAAGTTCCGAATAATTCCATAATTTTGGTAACCCCCTCCATTTTCTCTCTTCTTTTTCTCCTCTTAATTTTTACTCTTTCTTTACTTTTTAACTCACTTCTAAAATTTTAATCATTTAACAAACATAATTAATCTTGTCATAATGACATAACTTTAGCTTTAAACTGGACTCACTATGAGGTTGATCATTGTTTCTTACCATGTTGGTCCAATAGATGATTTGCAAATGTTCATTACACGATCATACCCTGTGTAAACTTGAAATCAAGCAAAATTTATACAAAAGAGTTAAAATGCTAATATCTATTGAACACGGAGCGTTAAATATGTCCATGGTTGGTTTCATTGGGTGCAGATGTGGCATGAAGAACGAAGAACAACGATTCAATCTGAGAAAAAAACATTATTTGACAACCTAAATTATTGTTGTTATTTCTGTCTCTTACACCCTGGTCAGTCTTTATTGTGCCATGTCAAAGATATGACACAATGCGTTCATTTTTATTGTATTTTTTTCTAGAAAAATCCATTAACAATTGAAGTGTTGCACCCCCTCCCCGCCAAAAAAAAACCCCAAAAAAAACAACAACATAAAAAGTGAATCAATTAGCGGGTTCCCAGCACTTTCCACGACCCCCAGCTGATATAATAATTTTTTTTTTGCATAGCTCCGCTCCGCAAAAAATAGTGATCGTTTTGCTACATAGTTCTTTTTAGACCTGCGTCCGCCCGCCCCTGTATTATGATAAATGAATAACTGTAGCAAATTGAAGTAATATTGTACCACACTTATGCTATCTTGACTTAAAAGATTGAAGTAGACATTATCTTTATTCATTAATTTCATGATCATTGACAAAGAAAATGAAGAAGAAATATAAAAGAAATATAAAAAAAAAAAAAAATTTACGAAACCTTTAATGTTTATCCTAGATACGTATATATATATATATATGTTTACCTTGAAAACATGCAAAGTTAAAACAAATATAGATAAAAATAAAAGTTGAACAATTTTTATTGTGACCGTTATCATCAATAGCTCCAATTATTATCGCTGTGTCTGCATGGTCGGCAGTCTTTTGTTTTCTTAACCTAAATGGTCGGCAGTTGTCTTGCTCTTTACCCTTGTAATTTTTTTCGAAATGATGACAAAAATGATGTTTTGAATGGTACACTTCCGGCCACAAAAAACTGTCGACCATTCAGACACTTTGAATTATTATCATGGCTCCTTTAAAAATAATACTTAGCTATATTATTGTTGCTCTAGAATCGTAATAATATGTAAGCAAATAAGTTTCTACTGATAAACAACTTTCAAACTATTTGATCTAAAGTTGAAAAGATACAAAGAAGATCCAACCATTTATTTATTTATTTATTTAATTATTTATTAATTTAAAATTAATATTTCGACAGGACGTCCATTCAAAAACTAGATACATACATACATATATACAAAGTTTCTGTTCTTCCATGGGTCTTGTTTATATTCTAACTGAAAACCAAATTAAAAGGAGAAATACGTAGCGAAATTTATGAAAGAAAGAAAGGTCGAAAAGAAATACAGAAGTGATTAATAAGTGAAATTAGGTTGAAAAATTCAGATTATACGTATAAAAATTGTATAATTATCTAAACATTGAAAAATTCTTTATAAAAGCTTATTTAATTGCGCAGACCGAATTTTCAAAGGTAACTTGTTAAATGTTAGTGCACCGTTAAAATAAAAACCTTTTCTGCCAGATTTGACAGTTTTTTGTTTCTCGTCTTGTTGATGATTTCAAAGTAGTTTACAAAGTTTTCGCATGGTTTTCCCTTGATGCAGTTGAAAACTTGTAAGTAGATACGCTTTTTGTTCAGTTCTCCGATGGTTACAAAATTCAATCTTTTTGGTAAATTTCCTTTGTACACGATACGCTTTGCTCGATTTTACTGGTTGTGAATTTTGTCTAGAATGTTTTTGAAGGATTTCCATTGAGGAACGAACAATATGTAAACAATGGAGTCAACATGGTTTTGTATATTGTTAGGGCTGCATCGACTGTTGGTTGAGATCGAACGCGTTTCAGTACAATCTTTCTGACGCATTTTTGTATACTGATTCCATGTTTTCCCGAAGAGACAGTCCAGTCCAGTGGTACATCAAGATATTTGTAGATGGTTACAAACGACAAAATATAGTGGCGATAATTGACCTCTAATGATTTGTTTTTGACGCGTTGAGCCGTTCCAAATAACATACACTCAGGTTTTCCTTTCTCTAAATTCATAACGAGGTCATTTATTTCCATCCAATCACCTAACGGCTTGAAATCTTCCTGTAGTGATTTGACTACATCCTCTTTCGATTTCCCAGAGGTGTAAATCACTGTATCATCGGCGTATGTGATGATTTCGCAGTGGCGAAGAGTTTTCCCAATATCGTTGAATGCAATGAGAAATAGCAGGGGACTCAACACTGATCCTTGTGGGACAGCACAGGTGACTGGTTCGGGTGCATATGTTTCTATTCCGATGCACACAGTATATTTTCAGTCAAACAAGTAGTTAACAAACAATTCTTTCTCAGTTTTTTCTATTCCATAACTAGAGAAGGTTTCAATAATTTGGGCGTGACTTAAGGTGTCAAAAGCCTTGCTGAGGTCTATAAATATACACCCTGTCAATTCGCCGTTTTCCATATTTCGTCTAATGTCATCTAGCAGAAGAGTTGCTGCGAGTTCTGTGTATCTGTTATTCGGTAACCGAACTGAGTGCATGACAACAATTTCAAAATAAGTTGGTTATGAATACATTTTCCGAAGATTTTGGAGCAAACAGGCAAAACTGTTATAGATCGAAAGTTGTCCATTTCTTGTTTCGATCCTGACTTGAATACTGGGGTAATTTTACCAAGTTGAAATCAGTTGGTATGATGCCTTTCTTTAACGACATGTTTATGATATGGCATAGGGGTTTAGAAATTATGATTGCAGCGTCCTTTAACATGCCCGGTGGAAGCTCGTCTGGCCCACTCGACTTTTTCCTTGAGAGTTTCTTTAGGTGTTTGAAAACTTCAGAAACAGTCATTTCTTTAAAACGAAAGGTGCTGTGCGTTTTTCGGTGAACTTGGGAAGGTTTAGACCATACAAAGTTTTTTAGAACTAACGTCTTTGTTTTAAGTTTCAAAACAATATTGGAGGAAAAAGAACAAAATCTTGTAGCAACCGTTTTTGTGTTATTTATTATCACGTTATCTACCAGGAATGGCTTCGCACACGATAATTTTTCTTTTACTGGGAATATCCTTTTTATAGCCTTTCAAAATCGATCAGGCTTGTTGGCTAAATTAGTGAAGAGTGACTGGTTGTATTGTTTTTTGCCTTTCTGACAAGGACATTGAGTTTGTTTCTTTGGGTTTTGAATGCATCAAAGTCCGTTGTTAGTTTAGACTTAAGAAACTTTTGGTGGAGAGCGTCACGGTGGTTCATTACCGTTTTGAGTTCTTGTATTAACCATGGAGATCTTTTACCCTTCACACGTTTCGTAACGAGAGGGGCATTGTGGTCTATATTTCTCTTCAATATTTCTTTCATTGAGGACTAGGCAGTATTAGGGTTTTGGTCGGAATAAATTTTGTTCCAGTCTTCATTTTGAAGGTCGTTACATAAGTCAGTTGGGTTGTATTTTGTGTAATTTCTACATTGAATGGTTTCATATGGCAATTTATTGTTACTTAATTTTCTAACACATCCAATGCCATCATGATCACTTAGCGCTGTTTGAATAAATTTAATGGAAGATAGATTTTCTGGCTTTGTTGATAGTATAACTTCAATTAATGATTCTGTTGCATCAGTCACGCGAGTAGGTCCCTTGACACATTGTTTAAAACCATGTAACGACAACAGTTCTTTTATTGGCGTGCGGGTAAAAAAATATCAAAACATTCAAAATGGCAGCCGCAAACAGAAGAAAGTTACTACTTTTGCACAGTTTGAAACTGAACATATTGTTACGTCGTCAAAGAAGAATTAGACAGACAATTTCGAGGAAAAAGAAAATGTGGATGAGAAAGCTTTTTTTGGAGAGACGTTCCAAAGGGTTGTACAATGTTTTGGTTAAAGATTTAATGCTGTTTGACCAAGAATATTTTTTCAAAGCATTCAAAATGAATCCAATAACGTTCGAGGGATTACTTTCCTGGATTTCACCCTTCATAAAGAAATCTTCTAAAATCCGTGATGTTACAGAGCCGAGTGAGCGTTTGTGTATTACTTTATGGTATTTAACAAGTGGAGATGCTCAAATTTCAATTGCTAGCAGTTTCAGAGCCAGCCCTCCAACAGTCACAAGAATTATAAGAGAAACATGTGAAGCTATTTGGGATCAATTGTGCAAGCGTGGGTATTCAGATGTACCAAATACTCAATTTAAATGAAGGAAAATTGCGAAAGTAGTTTTGTAGATACCTTTGGTTCAGAAGGGGTATAATGTGGTGAGTGGAGAAATGAAACCCAATCAGACATTGGACTTTTACCTTTAAGATCTGCCGGATCAAACAATTATTCCAGAGACGCCAAGGAAACAAGAGACAATTTTAAAACTTACTTCAATACTGTTGGAGAAGTTATTTGGCAATTGGAGCATGTAAATAGAACAATTGATCCTTTTGAGAAATGAATATAAAATTCATTGTATTTATATTATAACACAAAGTATATATATATATGTTTAATGTTGTTATAGAATACAAAAACATATCTTACATTACAAAAAAAGACAACAAGAGTCCATGTTTATGTAGATAAAATATAAACCAGATATCAATTTGTCTATAAGTTGTTCAGTTAACTATTCTTTGAACTCCAGTTCAAATAAAACATTTTGAATTTTCATTCTGGCAATTGATGCATCTCTCTTTGAAAGCCTACCCAAAATAGGTGCTATGCTTTTACAGAAAAGCATATTTTCATCATCAATTGTTTCGTTAGTACTATCTGTAGAAATCAATGATTTTGTCGCTTTGTTCATGTCTTTTATCACATCAAGCAATTCATTATCAGCAGGAACATTACTGGAACGTTTGGTATTCCTTTTTTTAACTGGTGGTTCAACATTTAAACTTTCAGCAGGTGATTTGCTAGTTGCTGTATTATCCAAGTAGGCCAGCTGACAAGATGAAGATTCTTCATGAACTGATTCCAAGGGGCTATTTGATGTAAACGAAAATCTACGGGCTGATTCATCAGATGATCCAGATATACTAGATGCTGGGCTAGCAGGAACAGATTCCGATGGATTAAAATTTGATATTGTCTCTTTATTTGTTATTTTTTCGTGCAAAAATTGCAACTGATTAAAATACTTGCACTTAGGTAAAGTGTGTGCTGCTGCTCCTGATTTTGTCATACTAGCTCTCTTTACAATGCAACGTTTCAGGTTGTCTCGTAGATTTTTCCACTGGGCTTTCAAGAAGTTTACTAAAACAATAAAAATTAGAAAATTGAATTAGACAGTTGAAGTTAAATTACCTGCCATGTTTAATATAATCAAAACAACAGGACACAAGCTGGGCTGCCCCTGCCTGGGGACAAGGATTTTAATTCAAAGCACTAAACAATAAAACAGTTAGTAGGTATATACTGAGAACTGACCTGACTTTCCAAACTTTTTTGAAATTTCATCTCAGGCGTTCATTCTTAAATTTTGATCATGATGTGATCGTGCGCTTGTGTTCCACAAACAGGGGTAGCACTCCATTTCTATGATGAATGTTTCAACATCATATACTGCTGGTATAGCACTGACGCCAGTTGTTATTTCTTGACATTCCTCTTGTATGACACTATGATCTACTGTTGTGGATTCATTATTTTGTCTTATGTTTTGTAAAAAAGAAAGATTTTGAGATATTTCTGAGTCTTCTTCTAGAAAGTAAGAATCGAGGTCTTCATTCGCTTTTGTTGCCATCTTGAATATTATGTTTTGCTGACGTTCGCACAGAATCATAAACAAACAATACTCAAATATGATTGGCTAATATAAAATGGAAACAAAAGAGAGAGAAAAACAACGTGCTCAAAAGTAGAAGGAGTTCAACTTTTACGCGAAGGTCAAGAGCAGCTCAAAAGAATTCCAAATCTCTCAGTCAGCGGTAATTTTTATTTTATGCGCATGCGTTGGCAAAATTCTCCCGAGCTTTTTTCGCTGGAGCGTAAAATGGAGCTGTATGGAAACCGACCTTAAAGCACACAATCTGAAAGGTACTGCTTTATTTATCTGTACAAGTTGAGAAAACCTTCTCACACGATTATTCTGAATAAATTTTGTTTGAAATGTTATTTTTTTTGTTTCCTAGAATATTTCTAACAAAAATTATAAAACGTACATAAGTAGCGACAAGAATGAGGAGTTATGCAGGCGGATATGCAGCCTAAGGAGGACTAATCCCACATAGAGGTTGTGAATAGTTTTTTTTAAAAAACGAGAAACAAAAAAAAGGTTAATGGCTTAGAAATAATCTTAAAATCTGCGTAAACATGCTGTTTTCATCCAAATTCTATGAATGTGCACTAAAATGATATTTTCTGGACTTTTCATACAAGTTTACTGAATGTATCCAAACGTACATTTTCATACGCTAAGACACGTAACCTATAATTTAGGTTCACATGTAATTATTATAGGAAATTGTTGTTAGAATTGGTATTTTTTGCTACGTACATAGTAAACAAGCAAGAAAGTAAATTTTGTGTTGTTTATGAAAAATGTGTGAATAACGTTTTCTCGAAGGTTTTCGTCAGATTCTGCCAAGGTCTTCCATAAAGTTTGTTATTCTGTTAAATGGCGCGTTTACATGCATTTTCATACACGAAATTTAATGTCCTCAGTGGCCTTTTAAAAAGTTTAAAAAGTTTAAAAGCCGCGTTATCATGCATTTTTTGATTAATTTAAAGAAACGTGTTCATCTGCCAACATAACAACAATACACTCAAGTAACAACAATACATTTTGATATTCCGATAGACGAGTAATGGTCATACAAACTAAAAGAAATTATATAGAAAATAGGAAAACGTTATGTAAGAAATACGGTTGTTACCGAAATCATTATGATATACTCTAACTGAAAAATGTAATAATATGGCAGAAAAAATAAATGAAATGAAATAAAATGAAATAAATAAAATAAAAGATAGCAAATCTAATATCTAGAATTGAATTGGAGACTGAAAAAGACAAAATGTATTGATGTTTTAGTTCTTAACTTTACATTCTATTTCTATTTTCTGTCAAGATACTAGAGTAAAGTAAGTCACGACCATGCAAAAGAAGTCGTATGCCATCTCTATTCCCATTCATACGAACTACTTTCTTTAAAATTCGAAAGTAAGTTCAAGGGACCCAAAAATTCGTTCGACACAGTGAAAGTTGAAAATAGCGGGGTTCAACATACCGAATAAATTTATAATGAACATTCGGGTAATGCTGAAGGGACCGTAGAAAATGTTCAGAATAGAGGAAGTCCAAGCCAACGAGTATTCGGGATAGCGGATGTAGACTGTAATGCCAAACGTTTGGACCAAAGCAAAAATTAGATTTTTAAAGACTTATACAGACAGCCAGGTTCGATATTCTGTTGATAATAAGGTTTCTTAAGTTCATTCCGAAACGAATAAATGTCTGTACGCAGCATAAAAGCATCAAAACAAATTGCTTAATTTAAATCAGTTATAAGGCAGCTAAAACGAAAGTAGAACACGTAAGTGAAACTGAACAATATTTCCGCATTCTCAAATAGGCTTTACTTAAAAGCTTTATATAAAATCCTATGTGTTTATATTACCATAGCCGTATCAAAAACAAAAATAAACACTCAGGCTTTTCAAAATATTGCAACTAATGTTTTTCGCATCATTAAAGTTTGTGTTTTTTATAATATTTAAAATTCAGCAAAATATATATTATCATTACTTCGTTATGTTTTGTAAACTTTGAAAAATTTGTTTTTGGTCAGTGAGATAGATTAGGGTCCGGCCATTGTTCTTTCAAATAATATTTAAAAGTTTTTAAATTAAGTGAGTTGGTTTGGTTGTAAAACATTAAAGGCCTCTTAATAACGGAAAGGTAGTTATAATATTACTGCAAGTATCACTTAGACAAATAAACATAACATGTTAGTCCATATATTTAATATTAAACGAGAATATTAGTTTCGAAAGCATAAATATTTTTTTCACCTACTTCTTGTAAGACAACTTCCGTTCATATTTTACCCACAAACTTAAAGTTCTTCGCTGTTGTTCCATTAGAGTTCTTCTATTTGTTAGAGTTTAAAAATTAGTTTCTATTCAACGAGGTTCTCCAGTATGTCCGTACGTAGCTGGCTTCGAAGGAAAATCATTGACGTGGGTTTTCTTAAAATTATATAAATTTAGATGATTATGTATGCCGTAGATTAAATTTGAAAATGAACATTGGGGGTGAATAAAAAAGTTGAAAAAGTCATTTTCCAGCCAAGACGATGAGAAAAATGGCCAATGCACATACCGTATGATGTCATCAAATGTATTGTTTTCTACATCCCCACGCACGACTTAACTTCCTTTCATGTAGGTATCCACCTTGTTGCAACAATATAGGAAGACATCCAATGAAATGAATTGATCACATGACCAATTGCAATCAATAGTTTCAATATTTCACCATCATCATTTGATCAAAAGTGAGCACATAGTAACCTATAGTTGGATCGTGCAAGTTAAAAATATCGATAATAGAACTTGACAACAAGAATTACTCAATACATCCATTGGACATGATTAAATATCAAGAAGCAACCAAACTTGGAATAGTGTATTGTATATTTCAGTCAAACGACGTCACTTGTAGAAAGACACACAGAAACCAGAATTAGACCAAACACTTGAAGACCATCAAGAAAAGAGTCTCAAGAAATAAATCTCAATTGCAAATATTAACATAAGATTTGTACATAACGTAAGTATTTGCTAAATAAGTGTATCCTTCAGAAATATTCAAAGTTTTGAACAAACTTATTGATAACTTTGAAAGGTATTACTTTATTCACAATTTGTTTTGTTTTTATTTTGTTTTTAATGTCTTTATATATATTCTAAATATTCTCATCCTGATGAGGTTGAAGATAAGGAAATTTACTGAATATTTAAAAGGAGCAGTCTGCTCAAGGGAATCTATTGATAGATCACTGAAATGCTTGTCTATCTACCTTATTGGTTCATTTTAGGCCGGCTTTTAATGGTGTTATTTTCCACGACTTGGCGTTCAAAAGGCCGGCGTTTGATGTTTATCTGTGAGAATTTGACCGTGGACTTTCACTTTTCCGAATACACAGAGTTTTCTGTCAAAATTTCCTCGAGTCCCGTTCATTTCATTAAGAAATATTCTTTAATAGCTTCGTCTTAAAACCTTGCAGTTACAATTGCGTCCGATATGAATAACGTAAAAATACGGTCTGAGGAACATTTGGTATATGAATAGCCTCAATCGGTGTTTTTTTATACGAGAATGATTTAATCCGAAAAGTGTAAGTATAGCTTTTCAGGTCTATATTCATATGAGTTGTTTCCCCGTAGTGTTATATGATATTTAACGGTTCATTCATCAAGAATTGCTTATTCATATTTAGCATTAACAAATGACTTCGTTTCTGTGGATTTCATTGTTTTTCTGATTTCCAGGATATTTTTTAGTCACTTATTATTTTTTTCCCAGGTGAAGTAGCTTAAAGCAATTTTGATAATGAAAACAAGATGAAATATTTGCGCAGGGTACGATGAAGCGTTTAAACTGAACTCCCGGATAGAAGGGGAAAATTCTTATTCACGATTTTTCTTATCTTCGTCTTAACTGTCGCAGAAATAGTGATAGAAAGTATACTATGGGTTAATCTGTATGCAAATGGATTTTAAACAGTAGTCCTTAAAATCTATATTTTCTACTTCATGTCTTTTTTTTAAATACACTGGAATCTCGATAGATAAAGAGCCCTGAAGGAGGGAGGAAAGAGCACAGAGGTTTGTTATATAAATACCGAGATTTCCCAATATTTTTAAATTTCAGGAAACGCTGGAAATTTTAGGTTGTTCTTTTTAGATATAGATTTCTTAATTCTAATTTCCAATGTTGGGTGTAGTAACTATGCCAAAACACGGTGTTTAAAACAGAAGTTCTGGAAATGCGTATTTAACCCGGATGAAGAAATAAGAATAATCGAGGGAAGGTAAAACGAATGTCCTCATCTTCAACATCTGCCAATAGCAATTTTTCAATGACATATAACTTTGTCAATGAAACGCTCTTAGAGCATTAACGAAGTATCAAAGTAACTGGCTCCTAGCACAACGATTTTGCCAATTCAGCATAAAATCAAGAATTCTGATTGGTTCATTTCCCAAGCGCTCCCCCCCCCAAAAAAAAAAAAACGAAAAAGAATTTGAAGGCTTTCGACTTTGGTTATTTGCTTTTTATGGACAGACAGCGTATAGTATGTGATATATTTTATCAACTACATAAACGTTTGGAATCATCGAGCGTTGTTTTTATTGATCGAACTAGCAGAAATACTGAATGTAAAATTAACTAAAGGCCTATAGATCACAAATTCTATTTCAATTCCGCTCTTTCATAAAGGTATTTTGAATAATAATTATCAACCCTTGAGTAACGCAACTTTCGATTCACCAGCTTGACCGCTAATTTGGATCCATGTTTTCATATGATAACATCTCAGGTGTCTCACTGGAGAGTATTTTCCTAATGTGTTAGTATTATTGAAACTCTAGTTCAACGTACTTCAACTATTCAACCATTCATTGAAAAATAAATTACTTTTATATGTAATTCAAGAGAGTATCAAGTTTATGATAAAAGCCTGGTACCAATTTAGAGAGGAAAGAGGTTGCTATAACCGAGGTGGGGGTGGTGGTGGGGTGGTGGGAGAACCATAAAGTGAGAAATGTGGTTTCTTGAATGGAAATTAGAAAATTCTGTAAAAACATCTTTCAATTCTTGAATATAAAAATGAATAGGCAATTGTTGATAATATGAATGAACTTTTTTGAATTTTGCTTTATCTGGACAACCATCTGGACTTAAACAGGAACTTGGTAATGGTGAGTTTTCCAATTTCCTTTTAGTCGAAACTAATTGTACCAACAAATTGTTATCAAAGTCAGAAAGAAGACGAAAAAGGAGGTTTTATTTCCACGATATCAGTTATAAAAAAATTAAAAGAAACTATTCATTGTCAAATGAAATCAAGGCTGCTCAATGGCATACTTAGCGATCAACATCATTTCCTTTGTTTGTTTGGTTTTTCCTCCTTTTATAAGTACAAGGGATATAATTTTTAAAGCGGAGGGTAACACTACCATAAGCAATATGAAAAAGTGGGTTAAAAGTGGTAACTGCGACGACAACGGTTGGAGAATACAAAATAGGAAGTGGTGGTATGCTTGTCACGAAATTGGCAAAAAAGGTGGAGATTGCTTCCTTGAAACTTCATATTGGTCGACTCTAAACGCTACCATGGTTTATGTTAACTTATCAGTCGCTATAAGAGGCTGTTACCCTTACTGTTTGAAAAAACACGACTTAACATTGGATATTTACGCTATATCAGATCGCAATGGATCTATTTCAAAACCATCTGTTAGCTACGCCTATGACACGGATGTATACATTGTGAGAACCAGGATTAATAGTGTTACGAAACGACTTAAACTGAAGATTGCGGCTAACAAATTTTGTGGACGGCTTAACGATATCACACTATACTTTAAGAAATGTGATGAAGTCTCCGACCAATTAGCAACTTTCCAATCCGTTGTTGCCCCTAATGAGACCACAAGCAACATTAGTGTTATCGGGAAATGTCTTGATGGTGCAGAACCATTGTCAGCGGAAGGACCTTACATGACATGTAGTTACGATGGAACTTATGAAATTGTTACTGGCTGCGTCTGCAAAGTTGGATTTTTTCAAGTAAATCAAACATGCCAAGGTATATTAATATATTATATTGGTCATTCTAAAATGCTGAACATTTTTTATATGATTAGATAATTTAAGAGAAATTGATGATAATGAATTTTACTCCATCTTAATTGTTAATCTCGATTTATAGAAATAAATACAAAAACAACAAACAAGATATTGTTAATTATATCATTGGTAGCAGGAGTTGTTTTGATGATTACAGCTGCTGGACTTTTAGTCTATCTTCGAAAGTCTCGACATCCACATCCACATTTAACAGCAGGATATGAACAAGATGCTATTTCAGTGACAGTTACTGGTAAAAAATTAAAGCTCCACGACAACTTTCCCGTGTTTCTGTTAAACCGCTTTTTGCCTAATTCACGCATCCAGCCTCGTTTCGAATGCCTAAATTACTTTCTATTTGTTGCAAGGACAGTTATAATAGTAGGATAACTAGTAAATAATGAAGTCAAAATACTTGTGAAACAATACCTAACATAAGAACAAGGATTGACATATTTACTGAAAAGGGCAAAACGTGGTGGTATTGACTTTCTTAAAATTAAAATTCAATTAAACCTCAATTTTGTCGATATTCCGCCGAACTATCCTAATTTGTCTTTCAAAACTTAAATTCGGGAAAGGTGTATTGATAAAACATTTTCTATTTTGCTTTATCTTAAAAGAATAAAACAGCCATAAATATCCGCAAGTGAGCAGCTGCTGCAATGGTTCCATATGCGCACAATTTTTGTATAATGATTTTATGATAACAATGGTGACTCAAAATGGTGACTTCTTTCAAAAATAACAGAAAATAAAATCAAAAGGAGACGAGATTACTCAATACTAACCAAAAACATTTGGTTAAGATTGGTCATAAAATGAAAAATAACATCTAATCTTTCTAAAATTCAAATAGAAGTAAAAAAAGTCAATAAATAACTGCTACAAAAATTTCGAAGAATGCTCTTAACGCGAATCTCCACTAGGCGGCAAATGTAGCAGTGGAGGATTTTTATTGTTGCAGCAAAAAGTAGAAATGATTTCTACTTTTAATTTAATCTATCTTATCCGCAGCAACTTCCATTGTTTTCGAGGTAGAAAAAAGGTCACCGCGACATTTTACAGCTAGTGAAGATCCGGCTTTACATGATAGGTGATACGGGAATTAAGGCGATATATGAAATGGTGTTCTGTTTACATTTTAATTTCTTGTCGTTTCAGCACTCATGTCAGGGTTGTTGAGACTACACGTTTTTTTTTTGTTTTTTTTCTTAAACAACACTCCATAAGCAACTTAACCATGAGGAACAAAATTTACGAAACTTTTGAAATTACAGTTTCCAAATAAATAACTTTTTGACACACCTTGGACATTAATTTATATCACAATATACCGGGCACTGGAGTGACATGTTATGGATGATCGTTAAATATTATAAAAAATTGTTAACTCGACAGTTAGAACTCTCGCCGCCACTTGTCGCTCGACAGTTAAGGCACGTACCCCGGGTTGAAGAGAAAATGGGAAAGAAGATTTTATTCCGTAAGATAAATGCAGTTTGAAGAAAAATGCTAATAACGGCAGAAATGTATTTTGACAGCCGCTTCTCTATAATAATCGCTATTCTTAGCTTATTTTCCGGCTTCTATGAATTTTGATTTGATCTGAGTAAATATTCAAATTCAATCCAGAGAACTGAAGGTCTCCGCTACACTGTGTTTCTGAACCTCGTAGCCTAATCGTCCATTTTGGGTCTGCGCGTGGTAAAAGTAGCTGCGCGTGTTATAAGTGGCCACGACAGTTATAAGTGGCGACGACAGTTATAAATGGCGGCGTGTTCTATAAATGGCAACGGCAGTTATAAATGGCGGCGCGTGTTATAAGTGGCGACGACAGTTATAAATGGCAGCGCATGTAATAAGTAGCGTCGACAGTTATAAGGGGCGGCGCGTGTTATAACTGTCGGGCTAAGTGGCGGCGACAGTTATAAGTAGTGGTGAATGTTTCTTATAAAATATTAAAAATCATTCGTAACATGTCTCCAGTGCCATAAAAGATAAAAATAGAATTTCATAACATTTTGAACGCTTCTTCGAATGTTGGAAAATTAAAAATAAACATGCACATTACAGCTCGAAAGAAACTTTACAAGTCAGCGTAAGATTAGCTTTCACAAAGAGACAGTGCCTTTAGAAGTTCAGAGACTTCAATGGCATGCATAAACAAATTGCGTTCAAAACATAAGATTTTTATAATAACTTTCGATAAATTCATAAGATTAAAATCTTTATTTCTTTGCAAACGCATAAACATTTTATTCTTATATTCGTTTATGCAAAAAAGAAACTTGTTAATAAACTTTTAGAACTAAATTCACTCTACATAAAATTAAGAATGTATGAATTAAAATGCTCATCTGAGTTTCTTCTTAAAAAGCGTTACAAAACCAATATACACTTCCTAGAATAGAACTGCGTGTGGAAAAGATTATGATTTTTTTGGCGAGTACATTTCACATTTAATAGATGATCTTCTAAATGGCAGATGATCTTCTAGATGACATATTTGTTTATAAAAGCCTCTCTATAAAGTTCGTCCTTCAATATAATAGCTGGATGTTTCAACAGGAAATACAAACACTGTCAAGTCAATATATCAAGTCAAATGAAATAAGTTAAACTTAAGAAGAACATCGCAAAAATTATATACGCACAAACTTAATCAAAACATACACTGGCCAAGGAACTGGCTAGAGATTAGGGTGATATTCGTTATTAAGGTTCAAACTGTGCTAAAGCCGCTGACTAATTATATATAAAACATAATTATGAAAGACACATTCGATACAATGTCGTTTTAGTGTCTGTATAACGTTAGAACGATATCATTGTAGAAGTGTCTGCTGGGATTTGTCATCATTTATTTATAAATAGTAGAAGGCACCAAATGATTTGGGAATTTACTCTTCGAAATACCGGATACACAAAGTTACCAATTATACATAAAGCAATTACAATAAAAATCAATATGTTTTCTTGTATATTTTAGGAAATGACCATTTTCCGGTACTTGACCAACCACTTCTGAATGTCTGTCCTATCACTGATCAACAATACGATGTTTTTATTTGCTACTCATCATATGATAGGGAATGGGTAAAAAATGTTCTACTGCTGGAACTCGAATTTCGTGGCATAAAAGCTTGTATCGATTTCCGTGACTTTCTTGTTGGTGCTTACATAGTGGAAAATATTGCAGACGCAATCTATAACAGCCGTATGACGATCGCAGTATTATCTCCAGACTTTATTGACAGCGTTTACTGTAAACAAGAGCTTAAAACAGCATTATCCTATATTGGAATCCATCAAGTCATTCCTGTGTTATATCGACCATGCAATGTGCCAGTCGGTTTAATGAAAACCACCTACTTAGATTGGTCATGCGACGATATTAAACCATATTTCTGGGATAATCTAGTGAAAGCAATTAAACGGAAACTGGGAACAAAATATGGGGAAATGTCTCATTAAAATGTTCATTAACTCAAACCAAAAAAAACAAAAATTATTGATAATATACATGAAGGTACATGGAATGTTTAGAAACAATTAATAGGGCCAGAGAAAACGGACGCAATGTGTAGGTTTAATATAAGTCCATCATCTCGGATGCGTTTGCATCAATGATTACAACATAATGTAAACATTAGTTTTTATTTGTTTGTTTGTTTGTTTGTTTGTTTGTTTGTTTGTTTGTTTTTCAGGTTTGTTTGTTTTTCGTAACCTCCGTAGTAGTGGGGAGGCTATTTAGTAGAAATTCAAACATTTCTACTGTTTATCTGGGAGAAAATTTTGTCTACCATATCTTGTCTTCATGTCAACCATGATCAAGTTTTTACACATATACTGTTGATTTTAATCTATGCAAATTATAGAAATCTGGAAATTGGGTCCTGGAAAAAAATTCTTCGTAGTTGAGTTCGAAAACGTTTTCCGGTTAAATAATATAAGTAATTTTAGCGATGCCGCAAATGTAATTGCCAAATTTTGTAAAGCCACATATATGTTGTCATGTACCTCTTCTGTTTGAAGGATATACTGCAAACAACCGCTTATACAGCGTAGAAGCCAAAACAGGAACGCAAAGCACATTATAAGAAGCAATGTTCGAAACATACTTTTGTCAGATGAACTGTTCGTACAGTTTCTTGGTGGAGCTTTTTCAGATATTCGGGTTTGCTTCTTGGAAACGTTTTTGTGGTTTACGAACATTGCTAATTGGTTTACAATTTCCGGTAATGCCCTCATAACCGGTTAATATTATGTTATTATTGCCAATATTACTACTACTGCTGCTACTACTATAAATAATAATAATAATAATAAAGTCAATAATAATCGCAAGACAAACTACACAAGTTAAACATTCATGATGCTTTTCTTTCAGATGTACACAATTTTATATTATATAACTAAAGGAATACGATGCCACATTATAATGAGAAAAACATATATATATGTAGACAATAAACTGACATATATTAACAAGCTTCAAACTGACAAACAGATTTTTGTATGATAATGTTGAACAAATTTGATAGACTTTGATAAATTTGATGTTAAGCGAAAGTTATGAAGGTTATCAAATCTCACCATTTATAAAGTCATTAAAGATGTTTATAGAATTTATTGGCAATGTTTATAGCCATTATTAAAGGTCCTCGTTACCGGACTAATTTTCTTCCCTTGTGAATAAATGCCAATCCTGTGTTTTTATTCGGATTTTTTGTTTCATCTACAACACAAACCTATCCAAATTTTTAACACTATTCCAAACCCTATTAATACTGGGCTTGTAGTTGTAACTATAAATACTTATGGGAAAAAGGAGACGAGGAGGATCGGTATGAATAGGGTTCAAACATCTTCGGGAGCGCGCTAACTTATTTTTTACACGCAAAAGGTTATTGGTTACTGCTTATTTCCGTAGCCGGTTCTCCAGCTTACTATGTCGTACATATGGCATATGTATTCTTCAAAAATGGAGTGCAAGTTGCGCTCAAACTTTGTTTGCTTGGATAACGTTTCAGAAGGCTTTGAAAATTTCAGAATTGGAGAAGCAAGATATTATTCTTCCTGTACATTTCGCGGCGTTTGCCCGGCATCTGTCTAAATTGCGAATTTTTTGTAAAAGATGTATCAAGTTAAACACTACATAACTGGTTGAAATTTGCTGTAAACGCTCACCAGACATTTTACGGTTAAAAAATGTTTTGGAAAATGTTAGGAAATAAAAGCTGATCTAACTCAGTGATTGAATGTTGGAAATTTGGAAAGCGACACTTACCTTACCTCTCTAGTGTGTGGACTTGCGGCTTAAAAGATGCCTTAGATACAAGGGTTCTGTTAACAAAAATATTCGATAATATCAAGTCCTTTAATTTTACAATCTATATTACGTTTACACAATATGAACTATGTACAAGTAAATTATGAGACTCTCCAAATAGAATACACATGCGATGAATAAATGTTTTTGGATTTAGGTCAGCATGCTTTTGTATAAGTTCAAATTCATGTTTTCTCTTAGACAGGGTTTCCACGGGATTCTTTTTTTAACAAAGTTCTCTGACTTTTCCTGACTTTCGGGGACTCTTGATAAATTATATCAAGAAAGAGCATAAAGCAATATTAACAGTTCCCCGTGCAGCAAACTTACCCTGATAGATAAAATATGGAGCATGACAAAAACAAAAATTGCATAAATAAAAGAATTCTTCCCTGACTATTCCTTGACTTTTCCAAACGTTCTTGTTTTGCCTGACTGTTCCTCACCCTCCAAGAAATTCCCTGACTTTCCCTTACTTTCCTGACTTGGTGGAAACCCTCTTAGATGGCAGTCGGAACTTTGATTCCTATATTTCAAAGGCAAAAAAAGATTATTTTAAGTGAAGGAAATTTTGGCGGAAAGAATGTTTGGCGGATTTGCCAAATTGAATTCCTGCCAGAATTATTTATTTTTGCCATCCGCCAAATTCAAATTTTCGTCATTTCGATTTTTTTTTTGAATTTTCACGTATTTCTCTAGGGTTCAGTTATCTCAAAATATAATGTGACACCTCAAAGTATCATAATTTGAGACATGATGTTTTGACACTTTGCAGAGATCACTAAGAGGATGTGCATTAGAAAACGAAACATAACATCTAAAGTTTATAGGAATGGATCATAATATAAGATATCTGAATGACCTTGATTGAGTCATGTCTTTGTTTTTGTTTATTTAATTAATACAAGTTCATTGTCCAATTTAATTTATGCACACTTTACAAAGGAAAAGATGCTTGTTATCCAAATCCCTTAACAAAAAGAATATCCCATATTGCTAAGTTTGTTGGTTATCCGTCAAATTAAATTCCCGCCAAATTTAAGTTTTTTTGTCATCCGCCAAATTAATTTCCACCAATTTTCCTTTCCTGTTTTGTCATTATTTCGGAAAAATCCAACTTTGCTATAAATCGTTAAACCGTATGGTAGTTATCACAAAGAAAAGAGATTCCTGAAGTTAACAAACTTTTTTTTCCACTTACAACCTTAACCTTAACAATATAATTGATATAAGTGTTTAGCTGCCACATAGATTCTATTTTAAAACTGATGCGGGATCTCTATAACATGCTATACATGATAAAATATGTAAATTTAAATAATGAACTCATATCGCTTTTGATAATTCTTTCACTCGTTTTATTTACATAGTTTAATATCAAATCTAAAAGAATTGGTTCCTGACATCAATTTTAGGGCCACCGCTCCGCATTTTAATATGTTTAGAATAACTCTGGTTTCCCATTTTACAAGGAAATAGTCCTGTGCAGGTAATAATAATGTTAAACCTCTTGAAATAAAATGAATACATACGACTTGTGCCATATCTTTGAATTACTTCATCAGTTGATTCGACAGTACTGTAAAAATTAGGATCTTAAAAGATAGGAAGTTAATATATGTTTTTATAAAAACATTAATAATTCTTCTTTATTTCAGATGTATACGATATGTTTCTTTATCTTCTCTTTCAATAACAAATTACCCAATCGTCAATCTGTATATTTTACGAGAATAATTCTAAAAGACATGAAAATATAAAAAAGTGACCTCCACATTCTTCATGATTAAATTAGCCAAGTACTTTATGTGATAAATGCCACGCAAATTTGGTGATTTTTAGGCCTATCTGACTAAGGCGTTCTCACATTAAAAATGTAAGTTCTATCGCAGATTAATTCGAATTCAGCAGTTCTGACTGACTATAAAGTTTGTGATGTGTAAGTCATAGGGTAAACTACTTGCAAAATTAGGCATATTTCCCAACTGTTTCTGCCTCATTCCCCTATTGTTACAGCAGTTGACAATCATTTCTGCAACTGTCTTGATACCATGATCAGGTTCAGTCCTGCAAACGTTCTGTAAAAAATAAGGTAAGTAAATCCATCAACAGCTCTCAGACGAGATGAGCTGAGACGAGCTGAGACGAGCTGAATCCAAAACGGAGAAAAAAAATCAACGCCGTCCTTCCGGCTGCGGGTTGCCATCTTCTCGAGAGTGAGCTGCTCGGCTTGGACTTTCCGAGTGGTTGTAAAACCAGCGGAAGCTTTATTGTCACGTGACCATGAAATAAACGTTCGAAAATCATGTGATAAAGATCTTGTCATATGGCCAAATTTTTGTCATAAAACGACTGAAAACTGAAACGGCATGGCTGGGTCAAATTTCACTTGTGTTAAGTAGTTGGATTCTGAGTTTATAACAACACAATTCCATCAACAGATTACGTGAGAAAAAGATCGTTAAAATCCTTTTTTTTTATATTCGGTATTATACATTTCAAATGACATAATTTTTTTTAAATAAATATCTTCTTTGCTAGGACGATTCCCACCGACACTCGAAACATTCGGCAGCCGAAAGGACGGGGTTGAAAGGAGGGGGTTTCTCCGTGCTGGATTAAACTCGTCTAAACTCGTCTCAGCTCATCTCTTGGTGGTTTCAGTTCGTCTCAGATCGTATCAGATCGTCTCAGCGCGGTTCAGATCGTCTCAGGTGGTTCCGTTGTTTAGTCAGTACGTTTATATATAATAATACTGAATGGAAGATATTTTTGCAGGGGATAATTTTTCAGAATTTTCTTTGCAGATGAAAATACGAAAAACTGCTAATTTTTAGAACAATGACATTTATGAATGAAGCATAAACAACTGTCCTTCCAATGATTAAGAATGAATCCGAACCTGATACTATAAGATTGGTTTGAATCTTAATTTCAGCGGGAAAATCTGTCAAAGACTATACATATACATTTCATTTATTTGTGACTTCTTCTTTATTGTTGTTGGGTTAATGGCATTCCTTCATCTGAAACTTTATCCTGCAACTAAATGTGGAGCTTGTTCAATCTCTGCGTGTATGTAGCTACCGTGTTGATGTCGTTCGGCTTCTTGCTAATACTTAATATTACCATGGAAACGTTGACAGACAGGGAGGCAAGAAGGAATAATCAGCTAATGACGTAGTGGCCGCTTGTGTTCCGCGAACCAATATCTAGAAATTACAAAGATGGGTGTTTCAGAAATACTAACATTAACGCCCATGTGCTCAGATTAAAGAAAATTTAATAAAACTTAGCTTAGTTGTTAGAAGTCAAAAAACCGAGCAAAATATTAGTTTATGAAAGAGGGTCTGTGTATTTTTCCTCCAGTTTCTAGTATAAGAGGCGAAGCAATAAATGAGAAAAATGCGGTTTTCACGGTATATCAAAGAAGTTTATGAAATGTAAGTTGTAAGGCATCTTATGACCTAGATACACGGCGGCAAAATTTCACGCGGTGTTTCTACTATAATAATGCGTGTTGGCAGGAATGTCTATTTGCAAAGCGAAGAACAGACAAGACAAGACCAGATAAGAACTCTCTCTTTTCTCAAGACAATTCGGTAAATTTTCTATTAAAATACTTTATTATCAGAGCAAAAGATAGACATATAAATGTGTACCTATTTTGTTTTCAAAATAAACGATGGAGAGCAATGAGCAGTTTCAAATTGCAGACAAAAAACATTTAAGACAAGATCAGATGTATTTATGTAAGTTTATGAAGTTTACGTAGCAAATAACATTTCATGAAATGATACTTTAAAATGTGTATCGATCTACTTGTGTTGTTTCCTGACCGATGAAAGAATTGACAGGTAAATAGCATAGCATGATAATGTAGTTATATGTGTTGGTTCATGGGAATCAGAAGGCTTAGATTGTACATTTACCCTATTAGGCCCGCCCCTAATAAAATCTATTCTACTAGGGCAATGGAACTTGGTAGGAATGTTTCTCGATTATTTCTGCATTTACTCCAATAATAATTGTAAGCATGATGTCAGCACATTTCTAACTGGGTAAGCAAACTTTCAAGAATTTTCCATGATTTATGATATGCCTTTAATTTTACAGATTATTATGTTTTGAACTTAGTTTTCTTATTTCTTTTGTTTGTGAGTAACATATTTCGGCAAAAACAAATGGAAATATGCTGACGTCACGTCATTAACAATGGAATTTATATCAAATTTCAACGATTTTTTCATCAACAGAGAAACGAAATAATGCCTACAGAAGCATATAAAACCATTTGAAAACAAAACACATCTAATTTCCAAGTAGTACATTTTGGTGAAAAAAGGTGTATCTGAAAAGAGTGCGGACGTGAGGAAAAATGCTTTAGAAAAAAGAAAAAATTCTAATTCCTACTAAATTTGAGGAAAAGTCATGAAATTTATCCCAATTATTAATAAAAGATGACAATAAGCAACATAATTCTTAAGCAATAAGCTAACTCTGTAATCCTGGAATGTAAAGTCTTCTATCATTAGATAATTGTGATTGGTTAATTTACGTGAAATGGTCAGTCGATATTTTCCCGGTGAGACTGGCTATAATAAAAAAGTTTACAAAATGAAACACAATTTAGGGTTAAATAATATATTATCTGGATGAAAATGATAACAGAAGGTTATTATCAAACCCCCGTTTTTGTAGAGTGAAAGTTTTACAAGGACTTCAAGTGCGGTCAATGACGTCACAATCTCGGTCAATATTTTCCCAGAGAGACATTAATGAATGAAATATTATTGGTCAAGTCAATTACTACTACTACTACTACTACTACTACTACTACTATTAATCATTTATTTCAAAGTTGACAATTTCAAAAATATATAAATTTTTGAATATTTTACAGTTAAAAAATAGCTATACATGCTAATCAAAGTCAACATAAATATTATAAAAAAACAAAAATTACAAATTAACAAAATTTAAAGAAATTAAATAAAATCTAACAGGCACAATATCAATCATTAGAGACTTATCATAAAAAAGCTACGCCCGCTACATATTGTTTCCAAATACGACACGGGCAGTTTGTAGGTTTCCATTTTCTTATTTGACTTTTAAATCTTTCGAGAGACTTAACCTGTTTCAGATTTTGTGGTAGTCTGTTCCATGTTTTTGGTCCAGGTACTGCAACAGATTCTTCACAAAATACACTTTTAACACGGGTATTTCAAAATGGCCGCTGTTGCGAAAATTATAAACAGTGTGGTTTTTCTCCTTAAACAATTCTAAAAATATTTCAGGAGAAATTCCGTTTACAACTTTAAACATTTCTATGGAAAGTCTTTGAAGGTTACGGTGATGTATGCAAACAGACCCATTTTTGTCCAGAAGTTCCTGGAACAAAGATTGTTTGTCATTATACACAATTTTAAGGCCACTTTCGTGTATTCTATTTATTTTGTGGTTTATCTCTCTACTATAGAACATCCAAGTTAGAGGACAGTAAGAAAACTGAAATTGAAAAAATGCATTAAATAACAGTCGCCTTTTGTCAATATCCATAAATTGTGCTACCCTAGCAAGGGCATATAATTTTTGATTTGCTTTTTTACACATGGAGTTTATGTGATTCCTAAAAGTTAGTTTGTTGTCGATCTCAACGCCCAATAATTTCACAGAATCATTACTTATGATGCAAAAATTTGCTAACGTTAGCGAAATATGTTCCGAAGAACTCGCTATTGGATTAAATTTATCTGGGTTAGCTTTCAATTGATTGTTCGAAAACCATTTTAGGAGATCTGAAGATGATTTCGCTAACAAGGAAACAACATCCATGATGCAATCTCCAGTCACATAGGGGGTGGTATCGTCAGAAAAACTCGTAAAATTAACATCTTCGATTATAAAGAAAAGGTTACATAAAAATATGTTGAATAATAGTGGGCCTAGTATTGAACCCTGTGAGACACCAAACAAAATTTCTATCCAAGAGCTGTAAAAATTTCCAATCTTAGTTCTTTGTTTTCTAACAGATAAATAACTATGCAATAGCTTGAGAGCTTTTTCATCAAAACTTTGCGCAACGAGATAAATTTCAATATATGCATTTATTTCATTAAGTATCAGTTTATTTCTCGCAGCCATTTGTCAGTGCAGTAGGTCTTAGATGTCGAGAAATATTTTGCAAATGAAAGGTACACATCTCAATTACTCAAAACTCAAGGGAATTTTCAGAAATTGAATATCAACAGAAATATCAATCTACTTTTCTGACTGCACATCAGTTTTTGTAACTTTAAGGAATGATACTATTTACAGATGCCAGATTCAATCTGATGTTTCAGGTTTTGTATACAAAGAAATTGCACACATATAAACATAAAAACACTGTTAGAGTGGAACGGTTCTTTCAACCAAAACAGTTTGGTAACATAGTGTGCACAACCACGCCAAACACGTAAATACATAAACAATGCCAAAGCACCCGAGTTCATAAAGGACGCTAAGTCCGCTAGCACGCAATTTAGCTGGCTCTAGTGTTTTATGCGTCTTGCTC
Source organism: Turritopsis rubra (assembly GCA_039566895.2). Classification (NCBI taxonomy): domain Eukaryota; kingdom Metazoa; phylum Cnidaria; class Hydrozoa; order Anthoathecata; family Oceaniidae; genus Turritopsis; species Turritopsis rubra. The sequence goes on along the minus strand of CM077630.1, from coordinate 4,244,842 downwards.
CGGAATTAATTGATAATTTCTGGATGATGCTTCTAGCCTGTGACATAAAGGGATTCCTGCGTTCAAAATGATTTTTTGATATACGATAGAGCTCAAAAGTTGTTTAACAAGTCTTTTAGCAGTTTTGAGAATTTTGGACGAAGGAACTGTTGGAACGGACGTTCATTTTGTAATATTTTTTTTCTATTTAATACTTTTAGTACGTAGTGTTAAGGAGGTTATTCTTACAAATAAAGCAGTGATTTGTTCTTTTGTTTATAGAATCAATAATTATCAACTAAAAAAGAATGAACGGCAAACTATGGCCGATCACACTGACAATATCCTGTTTGGGAATCATTGGTAACACCATATCGATTGTAGTCTGGACATCAATGAAAAAAAGAAAAATGATTAGAACTCATACAGGAGTTATAAGTTACTTCATACTCCTTCCACTTGTTGATAACATTGTGTTGTTATTGTATATAGCAACAGAAACACTGGTAGTGGCAAAACCAGAGCTGCAAAAAAGTAAAAAATACGCTTATTTCTATTGCTATGTTGGACACCCGTTATTATTTTTTGCTGTGTATTCCAGTGGCTTCTTGGTCGTCAGTTTGACCACACAAAGAGTTCAACTTGTACTCTCACCAATGAAAAAACTGAAAAACAATCTTGTGTTACAAACACGAATTTTGATTTTTCTCGCTTTCTTTGTCAGCTTTCTGTTAAGCATAACTTCGTTTTTTGCATATGAGCCTGAATATGGTAATAGTACTGATTCTGTTCAACAATGCAACAACAGTACCAATATAACGTTGGAAGTTGATAAAATGGAAATCAAACGGAAAGAGTATAGAATTACAAAAGGAAGCATAAGAAACAAGGAGATTATGTTCATCATCAGGTGTGTAATTGCCACTGGTTTACCGTGTTTTTTTATTTTACTGGCAAACATTGCAATTTGTAAAAAACAAAAGAGCGTTTCCAAGAAGCCAATCCGGACATCATCCAAACCTCCTGCTAGAAACAGTACTAACAGTTCATCTGACAAAAGTATATTTCGAACACTGCTTTTTATAACATCTTCCACGTTTCTGTTTTGGCTTCTACGCTGTATAAGCGGTTGCATGCAGTATATTATAACCACAGAAGATGTATTTGACAACATACACGCTACTTTACAAAATTTTGGAATAACGATTGGAGCATCCCTAAACTTACTTATATACTATTTACCTGGACAAACCTTTCGAACTGAGCTACAAAGAGTTTTAACAAATCGTCCTTCGCGGAGTTCATCATTTTTCAATCCAAGGTTGGCAAGATCGATGAAGTGAGAAGGTCTATTGATCTGCCACAATAAATTTGATGGTTACTCGTTGTAGATTCTGTTCCTCACTCGAACAGCAATATCACGGGATCTACAATGCAAGCAAACTCTAATCAAAACCTGCTACGAAGTTCAAACAGTACCTGTAAGCTTGTTGAAACAATCCTGGAGCATTGATTGGTAAACATGCATCAGCTCTGATGAGGCTTATTATGTAAGATTATAAATAGCAATGTATTGCCATACGATTATGTAAAGTACTTTTGTAATAGTTTGTAAAATATTGAGCACCTGCAAATACTATTTTGCCTCTTCATTTGAGTTAAAATTTCATAAAGGTCCTGATGATGTTTAGAAGGTCTATTAATCTGCCACAATAAGTTTGATGGCTACTCGTTTGTAGATGCGGTTCCTCACTCCAACAGCAATATCACTGTAACTACAATGCAAGCAAACTCTAATCAAGACTTGGCACACAGTTCAAACAGTACCTATACTCTTTTTGACTCTATCTTGAAGCAATGAATAGTAAACTTGCATCAGCTCTGATGAAGATTATTATGTAAATTTGTAAATAGGAATATATTTCCATACGATTATGTAAAGTACATTTTTAGTAGTTTGTAAAATTACTGAGTACCTGCAAATACTGTTTTGCCTATTCCTTTGAATCAAAATGCATTTGTTTTCATGTTTTGTTAAATTGTAATTTATCCAAACAATACATTAAAAGTCAGCATTTTCTTTGTACTTCCTCGTCGTGGCAGAAAATAAAAAAATATCGATGTGTAGTTGTGGAAAGATTTGTATATTTACTGAAAATTGGGTAGACAAATTGCTCTGTGGCAGGACCAATTCAAGTTATATTTAACAGAAATTTAATTTAGAAGAGCCACAGTAATATGCTAATAACTCTAATGGCTGTGTTTTGACCTCCAAATAGCATAGTTTCCCTAACTAACTGATGCAGACCGGGTTATTCTGAGGTTATTTTATATTTTTGCAATCATCCGTTTTCACCAATAGATATTTGAATGGCTATTCTACAATTTTCTGTTATTAATGTAAATGTAAACTGTGAAATTGGGCCATCCTCATGGGTTTAAAGGCGAAGTACCCTCAGGTATCAAAAATCCAATTTTGAGAAAAGTTAGTTAAAAAAAATTATCCCCCAATTTCCGAATGTTTTTCAGAGCTGGAAGCACGTCCACACCGTTTGAAACAAAAAATCCGATTCGGTGCAACAGTTTGCACATAAAAATGCGCCCCTACGCCATCTTGCCAAAAAGGCAAAGGGCCGCGGATCTACGTGCGCGATAAACGCGGATAGAAAGCCTAGTCATGTTTATGCTTATTTGATTTGAGAACACTTGTGGTGAAAAGAAAGCTAGCGAAACACAACAATAATGTGGAAAAATATCGCCAAACCTTGTGGTTCCTTTCAAACATAAAATTTCACCTCTCACCTTTTTGACATTATGGAGGGGTGCTCTTCCTTAAGAAATTACAACTCTATACTTATCTCCCTGGCCGCCATTGTTTTGTCTTCAAAATCTTCTTCTTCGAAATTTGATAACGTAGCCATATTGAAATGTAAAACATTTCGGATGACAGAGCTTGTTTTTGTTTTGTTTAGTTATATACTTAGCCAGGAATCTCATTTTTTTATATTTTATGGTTTGGGTTTCGTTAAAAATATCAGCTACTATCATTTTAGTGTATAACTGTTTATTATTTTCTTTGTTTAATTTTAATTTAATTATGTTGCAAATTTTTTTCAAATAGTTTCAAAGATAAAATTACCAAATATGGAATTGCAGAATCGTTTCTGAGTGTTAAAAGAACCGTTAAGGTATTTGATGGTGTTAAGGTATTTGATGGCGTTAAGGTATTTGATGGTGTTAAGGTATTTGACGGTGTTAAGGTATTTGACGGTGTTAAGGTATTTGACGGTGTTAAGGTATTTGACGGTGTTAAGGTATTTGACGGCGTTAAGGTATTTGACGGTGTTAAGGTATTTGACGGTGTTAAGGTATTTGATGGCGTTAAGGTATTTGACGGTGTTAAGGTATTTGACGGTGTTAAGGTATTTGACGGTGTTAAGGTATTTGACGGCGTTAAGGTATTTGACGGTGTTAAGGTATTTGACGGTGTTAAGGTATTTGACGGCGTTAAGGTATTTGACGGTGTTAAGGTATTTGACGGTGTTAAGGTATTTGACGGTGTTAAGGTATTTGACGGTGTTAAGGTATTTGACGGTGTTAAGGTATTTGACGGCGTTAAGGTATTTGACGGTGTTAAGGTATTTGACGGTGTTAAGGTATTTGATGGCGTTAAGGTATTTGACGGTGTTAAGGTATTTGACGGTGTTAAGGTATTTGACGGCGTTAAGGTATTTGACGGTGTTAAGGTATTTGATGGTGTTAAGGTATTTGACGGTGTTAAGGTATTTGATGGTGTTAAGGTATTTGACGGTGTTAAGGTATTTGACGGTGTTAAGGTATTTGACGGTGTTAAGGTATTTGACGGTGTTAAGGTATTTGACGGTGTTAAGGTATTTGACGGCGTTAAGGTATTTGACGGTGTTAAGGTATTTGATGGTGTTAAGGTATTTGATGGTGTTAAGGTATTTGATGGCGTTAAGGTATTTGATGGTGTTAAGGTATTTGATGGCGTTAAGGTATTTGATGGCGTTAAGGTATTTGACGGTGTTAAGGTATTTGATGGTGTTAAGGTATTTGATGGTGTTAAGGTATTTGATGGCGTTAAGGTATTTGACGGTGTTAAGGTATTTGATGGTGTTAAGGTATTTGATGGCGTTAAGGTATTTGACGGTGTTAAGGTATTTGATGGTGTTAAGGTATTTGATGGCGTTAAGGTATTTGACGGTGTTAAGGTATTTGATGGTGTTAAGGTATTTGATGGCGTTAAGGTATTTGACGGTGTTAAGGTATTTGATGGTGTTAAGGTATTTGATGGCGTTAAGGTATTTGACGGTGTTAAGGTATTTGATGGTGTTAAGGTATTTGATGGCGTTAAGGTATTTGATGGCGTTAAGGTATTTGACGGTGTTAAGGTATTTGATGGTGTTAAGGTATTTGATGGCGTTAAGGTATTTGACGGTGTTAAGGTATTTGATGGTGTTAAGGTATTTGATGGTGTTAAGGTATTTGATGGCGTTAAGGTATTTGACGGTGTTAAGGTATTTGATGGTGTTAAGGTATTTGATGGCGTTAAGGTATTTGACGGTGTTAAGGTATTTGATGGCGTTAAGGTATTTGACGGTGTTAAGGTATTTGATGGTGTTAAGGTATTTGATGGCGTTAAGGTATTTGACGGTGTTAAGGTATTTGATGGCGTTAAGGTATTTGACGGGGTTAAGGTATTTGATGGTGTTAAGGTATTTGATGGCGTTAAGGTATTTGACGGTGTTAAGGTATTTGATGGTGTTAAGGTATTTGATGGCGTTAAGGTATTTGACGGTGTTAAGGTATTTGATGGCGTTAAGGTATTTGACGGTGTTAAGGTATTTGATGGTGTTAAGGTATTTGATGGCGTTAAGGTATTTGACGGTGTTAAGGTATTTGATGGTGTTAAGGTATTTGATGGCGTTAAGGTATTTGACGGTGTTAAGGTATTTGATGGCGTTAAGGTATTTGACGGTGTTAAGGTATTTGATGGTGTTAAGGTATTTGATGGCGTTAAGGTATTTGACGGTGTTAAGGTATTTGATGGTGTTAAGGTATTTGATGGCGTTAAGGTATTTGACGGTGTTAAGGTATTTGATGGTGTTAAGGTATTTGATGGCGTTAAGGTATTTGACGGTGTTAAGGTATTTGATGGTGTTAAGGTATTTGATGGCGTTAAGGTATTTGACGGTGTTAAGGTATTTGATGGTGTTAAGGTATTTGATGGCGTTAAGGTATTTGATGGTGTTAAGGTACTTGATGGCGTTAAGGTATTTGATGGCGTTAAGGTATTTGACGGTGTTAAGGTATTTGACGGTGTTAAGGTATTTGACGGTGTTAAGGTATTTGACGGTGTTAAGGTATTTGACGGTGTTAAGGTATTTGACGGTGTTAAGGTATTTGACGGCGTTAAGGTATTTGACGGTGTTAAGGTATTTGACGGTGTTAAGGTATTTGATGGCGTTAAGGTATTTGACGGTGTTAAGGTATTTGACGGTGTTAAGGTATTTGACGGTGTTAAGGTATTTGACGGCGTTAAGGTATTTGACGGTGTTAAGGTATTTGACGGTGTTAAGGTATTTGACGGCGTTAAGGTATTTGACGGTGTTAAGGTATTTGACGGTGTTAAGGTATTTGACGGTGTTAAGGTATTTGACGGTGTTAAGGTATTTGACGGTGTTAAGGTATTTGACGGCGTTAAGGTATTTGACGGTGTTAAGGTATTTGACGGTGTTAAGGTATTTGATGGCGTTAAGGTATTTGACGGTGTTAAGGTATTTGACGGTGTTAAGGTATTTGACGGCGTTAAGGTATTTGACGGTGTTAAGGTATTTGATGGTGTTAAGGTATTTGACGGTGTTAAGGTATTTGATGGTGTTAAGGTATTTGACGGTGTTAAGGTATTTGACGGTGTTAAGGTATTTGACGGTGTTAAGGTATTTGACGGTGTTAAGGTATTTGACGGTGTTAAGGTATTTGACGGCGTTAAGGTATTTGACGGTGTTAAGGTATTTGATGGTGTTAAGGTATTTGATGGTGTTAAGGTATTTGATGGCGTTAAGGTATTTGATGGTGTTAAGGTATTTGATGGCGTTAAGGTATTTGACGGTGTTAAGGTATTTGATGGTGTTAAGGTATTTGATGGCGTTAAGGTATTTGACGGTGTTAAGGTATTTGATGGTGTTAAGGTATTTGATGGTGTTAAGGTATTTCATGGCGTTAAGGTATTTGACGGTGTTAAGGTATTTGATGGTGTTAAGGTATTTGATGGCGTTAAGGTATTTGACGGTGTTAAGGTATTTGATGGTGTTAAGGTATTTGATGGCGTTAAGGTATTTGACGGTGTTAAGGTATTTGATGGTGTTAAGGTATTTGATGGCGTTAAGGTATTTGACGGTGTTAAGGTATTTGATGGTGTTAAGGTATTTGATGGCGTTAAGGTATTTGACGGTGTTAAGGTATTTGATGGTGTTAAGGTATTTGATGGCGTTAAGGTATTTGATGGCGTTAAGGTATTTGACGGTGTTAAGGTATTTGATGGTGTTAAGGTATTTGATGGCGTTAAGGTATTTGACGGTGTTAAGGTATTTGATGGTGTTAAGGTATTTGATGGTGTTAAGGTATTTGATGGCGTTAAGGTATTTGACGGTGTTAAGGTATTTGATGGTGTTAAGGTATTTGATGGCGTTAAGGTATTTGACGGTGTTAAGGTATTTGATGGCGTTAAGGTATTTGACGGTGTTAAGGTATTTGATGGTGTTAAGGTATTTGATGGCGTTAAGGTATTTGACGGTGTTAAGGTATTTGATGGCGTTAAGGTATTTGACGGTGTTAAGGTATTTGATGGCGTTAAGGTATTTGACGGTGTTAAGGTATTTGATGGTGTTAAGGTATTTGATGGCGTTAAGGTATTTGACGGTGTTAAGGTATTTGATGGTGTTAAGGTATTTCATGGCGTTAAGGTATTTGACGGTGTTAAGGTATTTGATGGTGTTAAGGTATTTGATGGCGTTAAGGTATTTGACGGTGTTAAGGTATTTGATGGCGTTAAGGTATTTGACGGTGTTAAGGTATTTGATGGTGTTAAGGTATTTGATGGCGTTAAGGTATTTGACGGTGTTAAGGTATTTGATGGTGTTAAGGTATTTGATGGCGTTAAGGTATTTGACGGTGTTAAGGTATTTGATGGTGTTAAGGTATTTGATGGCGTTAAGGTATTTGACGGTGTTAAGGTATTTGATGGTGTTAAGGTATTTGATGGCGTTAAGGTATTTGACGGTGTTAAGGTATTTGATGGTGTTAAGGTATTTGATGGCGTTAAGGTATTTGATGGTGTTAAGGTACTTGATGGCGTTAAGGTATTTGATGGCGTTAAGGTACTTGATGGCGTTAACCGATTTTTTAAATTGAAATGAAGTTATGATTAATCTGAATTATGAAATTCGTTTTAAATCGTTTATTTTAACTAATAAATTTTGGAGATGATCCCTTAACAGTTTATTATCAGAACCAGAGACAATAGAATACCTATCTGTCTGTTCAGGTCAGGTAATTTTAATCTCTAAAAATGTATATTTTTTAACACATTTTTAGTGGAATTCTGCCCAACATTTGCATAGATTTGCATAGAGAGGAATATATTTTTGTAACTTGTAATTTGCAGGTTAGAACTATAGGCTTATTGTCTATATTCGTGGGATAATTTTGAAGAGAGAGGTTCCAGTTTCTATAAAACATACAATCATTTGTCAACTAAATTACTTAAAAATAGTCTTGATACAGGAATATAAATATAAGCTTTTAATAAAATACGGTAAAAGAAAATTGACTGAAAATATAAAGAAAGGCATTGAAAAACAATGAGAAGAAACATATGTCGAAAGCTATATAAACATTCGTTATTCAGCATACGCTTTGGTTACCTAACTAGAAAACACTGTTGTTTGAAAATGTTTGTGGTATCTCAAAAACCAGTCTGGTATCTGTAAAAATCAGGAGAGAAAAGATAAAATAATTCAATGTTCTTAGGCCATGATAAATTGAGGTTCTGTTAAGTGGATATAGTCAGTTATATGTTTGATACTTTTTATATGGTTGAAAGAAAAACAACCATCGTTCTCACCCTAAAATATTTTTTGTTTAAAGCTACCTTGCTATTTTGAATTTCTTTAGATTTTTCTCCTTAACAAAATTTATGCAGCCATTTTTACAATGCTCGTTGGGGAAATTGAGGTTATGAGCATCCCTTATGCATTCAAACAATTTCATTAGTTTTCACTGACCTTGTCAGATAAACATACTCTAGTCATTTAGTCCTATTGTCTGATTGACTTTTGGTGGTGCAGCAAAAAAGTCGTAAGAATATTAAATTTCATTTGTGTTGTAGCTTAAAACAAAGGCTGCAAGTGATGAATTTTTAATACAAGGTCAAAGTACGAATTAGTGGCATTTCGAAAAATGCAAAAGGTTCTAAATTCTTAAGTTTTTCTCCCTAAATCTCACTAAAAACAGATGTTCAACTTATTATGACCTGTTAATTCTAATATTATGTCCACCTCATTCAAATATTTTTAATGTAAATCACGAGTAACTTAGTTTTGAGCATAGTTTATCTAATAGTTCACCAGCTAACAAGATCTGTTAGAAATACAGCTAAAGTATTCTTCGCAAAATAAAGTAAAATGACCGTCTTTATTATTCTACCCTGTTCTGTCCAATGAGGCGTAGGTGTGCTTAACAACGCAGCTTTCCATTATAAACAGAAGGAAAAGTAAGCAAACGCAAAACTTTCAAGTAATTTACTTAAGAGTGTACACATCTACCAAATTCTAAACAGTTCAACTTCTTGGTTAAGAGCTTCTCAATACCGTCTGAAAGAACAAAGCATACCTGAATGTTACGCTCACTTATCTAGATAAATTAAAGAAGATTTATACTACGGACATAGGTGGTAGCTATATGTTTAATTCAGATAGTCTATCAGAATACGAAGAAATTGACTTGATTTGATATCACATTCCTATATTAAGGTTTGCTTAAGCAAAAGCTAGCTGCTAAGTTGGCAAGGCAAATATTGAAAGCCTAGAGAAGCAGGAGAAAGGACGAAGCTGAAACGGAACTGTATCGCTGAATAAATCATCAGTGGGTTAAACTGAATGATCGAGAAATGCTGATCAAAAAAATGTATGGAATCGCATGTTTACGACGGACAAGATTTTACTGACGTCATAATGATGACTTCACAGCTCCAAAAGTCTGTAAACATTTGCCACATGCTGCTAGGCCAGTTTGGACCTTCAAATGATGTCAGTTATTGCCATTACTTATCGAAATATCAGGGGTAAATCCAGTAAAAATTCTTCCTGAGCAAAATGTTTTGAAATTGTAATAATAATAATAACAACAACAGCAAACAGGAAATGTTATTTAACAGAACAATTTGTTCATTTCACCTTATAAGAAACACAAAATATACATATCGACTGTAATGCATTTGCTTCATAATCCATTTAAATGAACTTGTAAGTCTGTTGTGTTCATTTCACCAGTCTACAAATGACTTTCTAATCCAAACCATTTTGAATTCAGTTGATGAACAAGGTAATTACTAACATTTTACAGAATATTACCGCATGAAGACATCACAGAGCATCTGAAAATGAAATAAATACATTTCAACTAAAGATTTCTTTCCAAAAGATTCCAAATGTAGCTATTAACATCGGTAGATCACACATTCAGAATCAACAATTGATTTTAAGTGACAAACCATTGTATTACCATGTGAAAAATCATTTACAAAAAAGTGATATCAGCAATGGTTATCAGTGTTTTGGAATGGAAAATACTGAAATTTGTTTTAGACATTTCTGATATTGAAGTATATTTTCAAAGTATTTCAAGGCCACAATGTCTTTTAAACTTTATTATTCCATCTTATGACCATTTGTCAACCTAGCATTTTTTTTCCAATCTGAAGTATATATACTTACGTAGTGAAGCATCAACAAAATTGAATCATCTTCCTTAATAATGATAATTATTGGATTCGACGTTGTTTGTCTTTTGCGCGCGTCGTAAGTTTGACGATTCTCCATCATATATTTTTCATTTCCCTAAAATTAAAAACGTATTTTTATCTGAATAGCCGTATATTGCTGGTTATATTCAATAATGCCAGCCTGCTACAAATTTACGTTTTTTATAACAAAGAAAATAAGGTAGTTTCGTCTATGCTCGACATCTTCTATATTCTCGACACACGTTAATATTGAAGCGATTAATCAACGAAAAAAATTGAAAAACATTTAAAATGTAAGCTTACAGTAAGTACTTTTAACCCAATAGTTTAAATTTGAAATATCGTTTAATAATTGGGAGCAAATTCAAGATGAGACTGAAACCTATTTAAACAAATCCAAACACAAAAAACACAACCGAAATGAAGTTGTTGATAGTCACGCGTGCTATTATTACCACATCTTTTAGAACGGAAAGATTGGTCACGGGACTTCAAATCGTGACTTTTAAATCCCCGTTTTGAAAGATATCCATATAGGTTTTTTTTCCCTTCCCCGGTGCAATTGTTATGTTCTAGACATGCTTAATAACCAACTGATTATCAGAGTTTGTTTGCATTGTGATGTAATAGTTATGAAAAAGTTACGAGTAGGTTCAAGGGTTATTAGCGGTAAAGAAAAGAAATATCATCTCAAGTGTTTCCTTTGGGACTTTGACGGCACGTCGTTTTTACGGTATCTACTTTGTTATTCCACTGTTCCGTGTTTTATCCCTAAATTGTTTTGAAAATTGTTTTATCTAGAAAAGGTTAACTATATGGTTAAACATGGACGTATCCTCCCGTTCCTTTTCTCTTCTGTTTATCTAATCTTCAAAGAAAAGGAATGTCTTTATATTTTTATTACTAATGTTGTTTTGATATTGTATTTCATAGCTTACATCTTTTTTAACGTAAATTAGGTTTCTTTTTTCATTTATTGGCTTCTAAAGTTGTTTTGTCAAGCATAAATGTAACTACCTTATATATACGCTCTGTAAGTTTGCAAATTCAAATCTTACTTTTAACTACTTTTTACTTTATACTCAAATCTTAAATTTAACTTAATTGTTGTATTTTTTCCCTGGCTTTGAAATTTCCCTCTGTAGCTACACATTTTCCTACTTTCCTAACTTTTCCTAATTAATCAATCCTATTCCTAGACATCACGCGATTCCCCTCCTCCCTCCACACACATCATCGTTATAGATTTTCAAGGACATACAAATATTTGTTGGATGTTCTCCAAATGCCTGCATGCATGATATATTAGTTTGCTTGATTACTTTTATTTTGCTTTTATGAAGAACAGCAAAAATGTTTGAACGGTACACTGGCCGTGTATGAAACAGCCAGGCATCAAGACACTTTAATATCAATGATCAAGTCAATGTTCTTGAAACATACACACTCACACATATACACTTAGTGCGGGTAAATTAACACCTTTTATTCACTTTGAAAATTAATTTACCTTTATTTAGTTCTCTGAGAGAGAGATCATAATGACAATGACATTTTTCTCATATTCTGTGTGTATTACAATTGTATTTGTGTGTTTTCATTTGGACTTACATAAAAATTACATAAAATTATCATCTTTTTTACTTTGCATTTTTGTTTTGTAGCCATGAATACATCCTTGTAGAAACTTAAAAACTCTTCAAGTTCAAGCTGCTAATTTGAAAGAAACGGATGTTTATTTATACTATAATGAACATAAATTTTTGCTGATCAACTCAAGTATATATATATATATATAAAAAAGTGTGGAAGTTTTTGATACTTGAAGAGGCTGACCTGCTCAAAATGTTTATCTAATTTGACGTTGAGATGTAATATTCGGTCATGACTAAAACGTTACTGCAGAAAGACATTTTCTGGATTTTTAACCCTCATTCTGATTGAATTTGATTCTGAAAAAACTACAGTATATATTTTTCAGTCTACTGTTCAGTCTTTTTATATCAAATATGTATTTTTTATGTTTCAGTTCAATAAATCATGTTGAGCACAAAGTTCCAAGCACTTTGATGTTCAAATTTATTTGAAGTAATTTGAATTGTAATTTGAAAATCGTGTATCAATATTTGCTTCACATACCAAAACAGAAAGTTGAATCAACTTTTTTGTGATACGCGTATCACTGAAAATGAAATTTATGTATGGACGTCAATAAATATTTTCGAAACCCTAATAAGGTGTTTGGACCAATATATAAATAAATTGATAATTACTAAATATATAAAGGTAATTTGACTCGGACAATGTAAATGTATCGCAAGTTCGACTTCGACCATTGACCAAAAACCTTATTTTTCAGTACAGATGCACAAAACAGTCAGAGTCCCAAGTGTATATGTTTTATACAAAAAATACAAATACAAATAACAATGAACCAAAAACCTTATGACATAAAAAATGAGCAGGTTAACCCCTTCAAATATCAAAAAGTACTTGTTACCACTGTCCATCTTTTACAAAATTTAAAACTCCTCTTCACTTTCTGCATATTGTGTGGTAAATTATATAACTTTGTATTTTATAAGAACAGATACTACTAGATCTGGAAAATGTAACAGTGTATCAACAGGTGTCACTGCTCAATTCATTCAACATTTATAAATATTTGGTCAGATACACAAACCACGATACTCCAGGGGAAACCGCCTGGAGATTCATTATAGGTAAACTTATAGGTAACTCTTTTGTTCTCAGAATTGATTATCTATAACTTTTCCATAAACCCGCGAATTTCCGATAGGTGTACTCTTGCTGTAGTCTAGCTGTTGCCTAGCTGTTGTCTGCAATATTTTGTAATAACTTTTAATTTGCCTAAGGTATGAACTTTACGAACTTTAATTTCCAAATTTCTAGAATCCAACCAAAATCAGTTGGTACGTACTTTCGGCAAACTGTCGAACCAATCTAATCAAAATTTCTGCAGAAGTATACGCCTGGAAGGTGAAGTTTCCATCACTCTTCCTTATGTCAAAAGTATTTATATATTTCTCTGAAACTGTAGCCGAAATATCTAAAATTAACAGAGTAGTGTTATCATAAAATGGACCTTCCTACCAGGTTGTACTGTAAGACAAAACCTGCATATCGATATTTTGTAACTGAAACGGAATTTTTTTGTGCTTCATACAATCATATGATATATTGTTCTGTCCAGTACTATAGTTAATATTGAAAAACAGGTTGCCAATATTTTTTCAATATTTTATTCAAGTGGTTCCTCTGCGAAGTCATTTTCCACTATTTGATACTCTTTGCTCGTATTACTTTCCTTCAAAAACCATTCTCCATACATAACCTTGTTTTACTTGCTGCTTTTATTGTACAACACAACTGTTAAAATATAAATGGTTAATTGAAGTTTTTTATATTGTAATCATCTTGACTCTTCTTTGAGCCTGAAGAAGTTCCTTTCTTTTATTAAAACTTGAGAGTGTTATTGTTTTCCCCATCAGAAAAACCCTAACCTGTTTCACGCTAGACTTGGTGCGACGACGTCCAATTTTTGTCTTTCGAGATTTGATAAACTTAATGAAGGAACTGTTTATCATAGAATGGCTTATAGTTTAAGAATATTGATATATTGAATTGTTTAGCTAGTTGGATTATATCAGTTTGTAAGTTATTCCAACTATAAATACTAGGAAACAGTTGTATATACATTGTTTGTCTGAGTGACATATAAATGAAAATTTACATTTGTATTTTGTTCACTTCATTGAAGAATATCTTCAGATGTTTAATAGCATCACAACCCCCTTTCACTAGACCCTGACAAGGTTTTTTTATGCGAGTGTGGCTGACCGTATGTATTAAGAATCTAAAATCCAATAAGTAGAATCTCCGTTATCTGATACTGCCTGGTACGATGAGCATATACGACATTATCCTTACAATATACGACATCGCATATTGAACTTTCGTATCATGCATATAAGGTTATAATTATGTCGGATACTAGCGCATTTCAGAATCGTGGAGAATCATATACGGTTTCGGGTACTCAAACCGTATACGTTAATATCGTATAACATAGGTTTTAGTTTGTACATTTCCCACTGGGATACTGTCGGGTACGATAAATATGAATACGTATGTATACTAGTGCATAGGGTACAAATGCGATAATATGCGATCAAAAGTTCTATCGTATTTTGATGCATTTTATGCAGGTGAATATGGTTTAATTAAAAAACATCAGAAACTTATTGTTAAAAATAAAACCATAGATACTTATTTTAAATTTTTTTTTTTAATCGAAAAAAATGTAATATCCTAAGGAGAAAAACATGTTTTCTTTGAAAAAAATAATAAATTTATAAACTAAAAATCCATCCGAAATACTGCTTTTTAAACAAGATCTTTGTACAAATACAAGTAAACGAAACATGAAATTTCGTAATGACTGTTTCAATTAGCTTTTTTTATTTTTTACTGAAATAAAAACTTTTTACATGAGTTAATGAGTAAAAAAGACATATGTAAATTTTAGAACAGTGGAAGTTGGCTACTATTTTGAAACAGTGTGTAACGATTACTATAAACACATGACTTTCCAATGTGTTATCAGGTTAATTACAAGCTTATAGCCTTTATAAAAATATATAAAAAGAAGAAGTCTCATTCTGGAGTTACGATACATCTTCATAGGCTGAAACTGAGCAAATATATATCGATGGATCTCGTAAAATTAAATTTTTATAAACAACTCACAAAATGTTTACTGTTCTAAAATTTATCACCAATATCATATCCAAAACCCAAGGGATTTGTGAAAGATCGATATCTAAAAAATGGTTTAAGTTTTTTACAAAAAAGTTGTGCTGTGATAAGAAATAGATAATTTGGCAATGTTTGTATTAGGTTAATTTAAAGAGAAACACCTTTTGATGGCCAAGAACAGATTTCATATGGAGATGTATCAAAATAATAACTCTTGCTAAAGTCAACTACAAGTACGATGCAAGAATTTGTTGAGATAAATAAATTTATATCAAACAAGGGTAGTAGAGATTGATGGAAACAAAAAATAAAAAACCTGCCTCAGCTCAGGTCATAGCCACATGGGAGTATGACTCCCAGTGGGCAAGATAACTTTTAAATGACGTCTATTTGACGTCATTTGTGATGTTTAAATGATATCAAAATGACATCATTTTTGCACAATCCTCTGATGTCATCTCTATTTAAGCACCCACATACCTTTTAATATCTCTAACTCAGTGATGAGAAAGATTGAGAACCATACAAACGAGTCGGAGAGTTCAACAGACTGTTTCATAATTTACGTCATGATATCGTCATCGCTTCCTGCATATAAGCGTATTAAAGAACATAATGAAATGTTTATGTTTGAAAACGACCCAAGCGCCTTTAATATTAAGGGCGAAAACGAGACGGTGAGTGACGAATTTCATGAAATTGTCTAATTAAACAAATTTTTTATCAGATAATTCATATCAAAAACAGGCGTAAACTGTCCCTCTATACATCTACCAGGAAAGCTCGTGTTGTATTCATTTTCTTGTGATATTCATTTGATTGAGCCAAAAAGTTAAGAGTTCATCATGCATACGTAGTTCTTTCATACATAAGCTTTAAGAGACTTTTTACCGGAGAATACTCACACACTTGTCTTGTTAATGTTAACCGATCATCCATTGTTCTTAAAATGAAACGACACCATTAAGAAACTAAAAATCTGTTCATAAACGTCGCTTCTGCATGATGCATTTGTTGATAGCTACGAAGAAAGAAAGAAATAATAAACAATTCTCATCGCTTCCAAATATTCGCCCAGTGGAAATCGTAGCGTATTTTCAGTATAGACTTATATACTATACCAAATCTTCATAGAAACTCATGGATGTTCGGATTGTGAGATAAACAAAATTTAAGAAAGGTTGAACAAAATGAGCTGAGCAGCACAGCGAACGTCTGATATGAACGGCAAATGATATGACCAAACAAGACAAGAAATATTTTGGTGACTGACTGGAAATCCTCAAAAACAGCAGAAATTACATCATGGTCTGGAACTATCGAAGCAATGGATACAGCCGGTTTGTCTCATATTGGACAACAGCCATTCCCAAAAATTTAAGTTGTTTAAATTTTTGCAGTTTCAACCCATATACCGAGCGCGTTTTACCAAGTTTTCACCGACAAATTATTAAAAATCATGTCAAGTACATTAATTACGGAAAATAATCGTGTCTGCTGGAATCTAAAATGGAAGATTCAAGAGAAAAGGGTAAAAGGAGGTGAAATTTGATGTCCAATATAATATAACAGCGAAAATATCGAACCACTTCAGATACACTGTCGGAAAATTCAAAATCATGAAAGTTCCTTCAGATAACTGGCTCTCACTTTCACTTTCTTCCACAGGGTTTACAAATATCAAAAATTCACTAGCATTTCATTACTTATCCTTTGATTTTGACTTTGCTGGATTATATGCCTTCTGACAAACCGCATGTAGGTGCCTAGTTTCAAATTTTGGATATAAAAACAATAATCAATTGAATTATTCATGAAGTTGTCGAAGCTAAAAAGATTTATCTGGAATGATAGCTACGTAAGTGAATACAATATCTAAATTTAAGCCAATTTAAGCCACAGACTCTTAATATCGGTTCAATATTTTTAGCATAAATATTGAAAACTAGGTAACGTTGATGTGATGTGATTTATAAAAAGGTCTTTTTAGAATTTTTTTGGCTGTCGTAAAGGGCTGCATTTTTTTACAGCTACACCTTCGCTAATTCTGACATCAAAAGAATGTGTATTCGCAAGAACATTCGATTGTGCTTTAAATAAATTATTTGTATTGAAGTTATACCGATCAAGACATCCAATAAGTCACTCAAAATTAATTTTGATTAGTTTAATGCTTCACAGTGCTTGAAATATCTATATTTTATTTACATGTCAAAATATCTATTCTATCAATTTTTCTTGAATTTGAGTGCGATAATCGCAGCAGCCAATAGCAGTTACCGGTATGAAATTTGAGCTGTATTACCACCTGGTGTAGTCCACGTGACTATTTGGATTTCAAATTATTGATTCATCTTATATCTACACACTATTAACGTCACACCATTGTGTATTTCACATAATGACCATTGAAATTGAATTTTAAATCAAAGATTCTTTTACGGTTGAATAAGTTTCTCTTTCTCTCACCTCTGAAAGAGCTTTTAATAGAAATCCCTCACTCAAGGAGACAAATAGAAGGTTCCAGGACTTGACAAGCAGAGGGTGAACAGAAGATAAATCTTTCACAGGTCTGAATTTTTTTTTTCATTGAACGTCATTATGTTTTTAAAGTTAAGTGGAAACAAAGGATGTTTCTTCATTCTTTATACGGAAGGTGATTGACAGATTAATTAATGAAAATACAGAATAATTTTTTATTTATTGTTTTAGATTTTTGCAAAAAATGTTTTCGATTAAATTTTCGAGCAGGCAAATGCGTTGATGATTAATATTATCATAGATTTTACAGCGCATATAATTCTCAGTGTTTTTAATACTATTCGATATTGCTTCTATAACTTTAAGTGGGTGCGTGCATTTGAATCGGAAGACATAATCAAACTGAATAATTGACTCACCGAGAACAGATATCAAATTTACTCTGCGACCCGTTGTCATATATCACCTTTGCTCGACGAGAGAAATTTCAATATTTACAGTTATTTCCTCGTATTTTTAATTTATTTCGCGTAGCCTATTGTATCAATCTATCTACCTTTTCGATTTCACTGTTTGTTTTTTCAGCTTTAAGGGAAGATTGTTTTTCCAGATATCAGATTCAATCTGCAGTTTTCAAAGAATATCACACATATAAACTTGAACAGATGGAATATTCATTCAAATAATTGCTGTATAAAAAAGAGCTTGATATGACTTTGGAGCTTAAACAGTAATACGGAGGAAAGATGATTGTAGCGTTTTCTACAGATAAACATCGAAGTAAAAATGTTGTCATATTGTCAGCTTGTAATAATAAGGAATAATACTAAAACGTTTAAACTATAGGTTTTATGTTAGTATAAATTAGTTATTGTCTTGTATGTATATATACTAGGTGACGTTAAATATGGACAATAAAAATAAAAATAAAAATATGCGATACTATTGATGTATTCAAAACAAGGTAAAGTTAGCTAAGTATGGCAATGTTAGAATTTTAGTCAATTGTAAGTACTATATACACACCAAGAACCTTGAGCTATATTATACTACTGTACCCTCAGCTGAAGTTTGAATAGTATTTGGCTTTCATACACCTTTCCCGAAATCATGTTTATATGCGCATCTTGAGTAAATTGTCCATACTGGCCTCCTTTTGATATATTACATTGTTTCACGGTAATTATCTTCTTATACTAATACTAAATCTTGCTTTTTCTTACCTAACTTTGATAGAAAGAACTTTAGGAAAAATATCTCGGGAAGTTCGTCAATGGATGTTTGTTTTTCCGTATTAGTGTAGGGAGAATCTCCCATTAGAAGAATCTTTAGCTCCATCTTACGGGTTTTTATGACTTCGTGGATTGTTGTGCCTAAAGGAAGACATCATAAAGCCACCCAGAGGAAAACGCAATGCAATGTTTTGTTGTGTTCGAAAGTTCATCAAATTTTCTCAACGTTCATTTCTTATTGCGAAAGAAGATGCTGTGTGTATAATCTATTATTTTTGTTTCAATATTTTTATTCAACGCTTTAAGAATAACCACATTAATAAGTATCAGTAATTATTCTATCCGACGAGATAGTAGATGTAGACCTGTTATGTGTTATCAGTTTATCATTTTCTACCGATGTCTATTTTTTTTTAATGTATTTGAACGTAGCTTCTTCGTATCAGTTAGTTTTGACTACTATACCGAAATGTGTAGCTAGCAGTTTATTTGGTATTTCATTGTAGTATGTGGATTGTTATTATTAAGGTAAACGAAGGTAGCAAGATCGTTATCAGATTGTTTTGATAGTATTTGAATGATATGTTTTTTAGATTATAAAATTGAATAGTATAAATGATTCTAATGCAGAGAGAGTGATTACAACATATTTACATGGATTTTGTATCATGATGCACAAATGGAGTTTTGGGTTTTCACATTTCCACAATTCATAGCAGAATAAAGAATTGAAAGTTAAAAACGTCTGAGAAGGTATTGTTTTTGTTAGCTTTAGTTAATAGGGAAATTTGAAGGTATTTTCTTATATATCAGACGTTTTATCGTGGTTAGGTAGGAGTATCCATTGGTTAGATAGGAGTATAGGTTGTATTGTCTCTTTTCTAAATCTTTTAGTTCAACTGTACAACTTTAGAAATCTCTAAACAGCCCAAATAATAGCACTGTAAAATAGGGATAATAGCATTCTTTGAATGATTGATCCATCCATGATATAATTCCAACATGGAGAAACACAACAATTTTTGTATATATACAGACTTATCATGGTAGTATTGCGTGTAAAAACAATTTATGGAGAAAAACTGTAAAATGTTTTTACACGCTACACTAGTTTAGCTATATATTTTTCTCATTAGGAAATCGCAGTTAGACAATTTTCTTTAATTTTCAACACAGAATCGAGGTCCGTATGGAGAACTGACTCATGATGCCCCAAACACATTATAATAGACGGCTAGTCCTAAATTCTATTTTGTTATTTAGTTAAAATGATTCCTGCGCCCATAATTCTTTTTTGATAAAAGATTGCGCTCAAAAGTTCTTTAACAAGTCTTTTTTATAGTTTTGGGAATTCTATCTTCCCCCAAAATATCATCTTCCCTTTAACTCTGGGAACAGATTAAATTTTTTCTGCTTTATACTTTTATTACGTTGTGTTATGGAGATTATTCTTTTGATTCTAGAATCAATATCTATCAACTAAAAAAAGAATGAACAGGCAACTATGGCCAATCACACTGGCAATATCCATTGTTGGAATAATTGGCAACACCATATCGATTGTTGTGTGGACATCTATGAGAAGTAAAAGAAGAATGAGAGGAACTCATACAGGAGTTATAAGTTACTTCATACTCCTTCCACTTGTTGATAACTGTGTGTTGTTATTGTACATAGCAACAGAAACTCTGGTAGTGGCCATACCAGAACTACAAACGAGAAAAGCATACGCTTATTTCTATTGCTATGTTGGACATCCGTTATACTTTTTTGCTGTGTATACCGGTGGTTTTTTGGTTGTCAGTTTGACCTTACAAAGAGTTCAAGCTGTACTATCTCCAATGAAAAAACTGAAAAACAATCTTGTATTGCAAACACGAATTTTGATACTTATAGCCTTCTTTGTCAGCTTCCTGCTAAGCATATTTTCGTTGTTTGCATACGAGATTGTGAAAGTTCCTGCAATTAATAATGGTACTAATTTCGTTCAACAAAGCAATCAGACTAGTAATTTAACTATGAAAGCTAATAAAATCGAAATAAGCCAAGGTCATTATCATATCGAAAAACGAAACCTGAAACACAAGGAATTTATTTTCATTATAAGATGTGTATTTGCCACTGGTATTCCGTGCCTTTTAATTTTTCTTGGAAATATTGCAATTTTCGTAAACCAGAAAAACGTTTTTAAAAAGCGAACCGAAACACTAGAAAAAGCTACACAAAGAGTTGGTACGAACTGTTCATCTGACAATAGTATATTTCGAACACTGTTTCTTATAACGTGTTTCACCTTCCTTTTTTGGCTTCTACGCTGCATAAGCGGTTGTTTGCAGTACATCAGTACACCAGACCATCAGTCACACAATGTAGTTGACAACATAAACGTCGCTTTACAAAATTTAGGAATAACGATTGGAGCATCCCTAAACTTACTTATATACTATTTACCTGGACAAAGCTTTCGCAATCAGTTACGAAGAGTTCTAACAAATCGCCCTTTGCGGAGTTCATTATTTTCAATCCAAGGTCGTCAAGATCGACAAAGGCCTTTTGATCTGCCACAATAAATTTGTTGGCTACTCGTTTGTAGATTGTGTTCCTCACTCGAACAGCAATATCACGGTATCTACAAAGCAAGCAAACTCTAATCAAAACCTAGTAGGAAATTCAAACAGTACTTGTTAACTTGTTGAAACAATCCTGGAGCATTGATTGGTAAACATGCATCAGCTTTGATGAGGATTATTATGTAAGATTATAAATAGTAATGTATTGCCATACGATTATGTAAAGTATGTTTTTAATAGTTTGTAAAATATTGAACACCTGCAAATACTGTTTTGCCTCTTCCTTTGAGTCAAAATTTCATAAAAGTTCTGATGATGTTTAGAAGGCCTATTGATCTGACACAATAAATTTGATGGCTACTCGTTTTTAAATTCTGTTCCTCACTCGAACAACAATATCACTGCATCTACAATAATCAACATTTGACACACAGTTCAAACAGTACCTAAAATCTTTTTGACTCAATCCTGAAGCATTGAATTGTAAACTTTCATCAGCTCTGATGAAGATTAATATAAGAGTTTATAATTAGTTTATAAATATTTTTAAAGAGTTCTGACAAAACTGGGCTAACAATTCAAACAGCACTTGAAAACTTATTTAAACAATGCTGGAGCGTTGAATGGTAAATCTGCATCAGCTCTGATGAGGATTATTATGGAAGATTATAAATAGTAATATATTGCCATACGATTTGTAAGATACTTTATTAATAGTTTGTAAAATTCCGAGTTCCTGCAAATACTGTTTTGCCTAATCCTTTGAGACAAAATTTCATGGGACGAATGGACAGTTATAGAAGCAATTCCATGAATTATCCGGAAGAAAATGAATTTTTGTGATTTGTTCTTCCGGAAAGAAAGCGATTGGAAACCATCCGTGTCATTGTATCTATTGAATTCCTCAATTTTCTAAATGAGCAATAATTCAAGTGCGGAAGATCAAGCTTAATGGTGATATTGAGATTATATAAACCCTACCTAAGTAACAACACGTTACTAAGTTTCTCGCAAACCAGTTGAACTGTGATATACACAGATGAATCCCTTTTTTGGAATATTGTAGCTTACAAAAATAGATTCTTCTTTAACCTTAACCTTATCTTAGAACCCATTTATATCAGCACTGCCGATGTAAGACCCTTCTGCAGACATGTAGCAGAGGTTTCCATGACAAAATTAGTTTGTCTGGTATATTTTGTGGATGCTAATACAGCATTTAAAGTCTGAATTTTGGTTACGGAAGTCAAAGATTCACTTAAACCGCTCGTTAGACAGATCTAATAGCGTGTCGATACGATTTTAAGTAGAAAAATCACAAATATTCTTATAAAGAATCTATTGACAGATAAATATAATGAATTTTCAGTGGTATTTCTTGTGAGAAAAATAACAAAGAAAACACAATTTTGGTTTGGTAAATCAAGATAATGAAAACAAAAGTGGAAGCTTCGAAGGTTGTAGGGGTACTTTTTTATGAAAACCTTGAAAAATGTATGTGATTACTTATATTGATTTCTTTTATATATTTGTATACTCACGTTGAACATTTATTGAAAAATTCATACCCGCCGGCATAAGACGTCCCTTATTTAATATTTTTCTCACATTATCAGAACCGTCTTTTTGTCGCATTTTTTAGACTGTTTTAAAGACGTCTTTTCTCCAGCCAAAACAACTTGCAGTTTTAAGACGCAGCCAATAAATCTTTAAGATGTCTTTTCGACGCTTTCATGTGTTTTGAATTTGATAATTTGAATCTTTGGACATTTGATTTCAACCAAATCATATTTATAAGAAGAACTGCAGCACGGAGTGTGCTTATTGTAATCAAAGTGCAAAAATAAGGGAAAACCTTGCCTTTAAATTTGTTCATTCCAAATTTTCATGAAAATTGAAGCACTTTTAAAATTTGGTTCAAATTGTGCTCAAATTGACCTTTTTTGGCCAAAATATGAAAAAACGATTCGCAAATCGGAGATCAGCATCATTGAATTGTTCTGCATGCAAATTTTCATGAAAAGTGCTTCACTTTCGAAATTTGATCACATTCAGTGATTCTAAATACATCGATGATCAAAACAGGTATCTGAAATTAAAACGTGGATATTAGTATTGCTTGCAAAACGTAAATTTAAAACTTGAAAGATTTTTTTATAAGGTAATATAGATTTCACGGATTGTTCTGATTTTATAATACAATGAATTTCACTAGATGTTTTTCAATCATGTTTCGAAAAGGATGGTCGTTTTTAACGGCATCGTAAAACCCCAGTGAACACAAGAGTGCGTCTTTAAAGGCAACTATGTGCACTTTTAGATTAGTGGAAGACTTAAGAAGACATCTACAAGACGTCTTGTGTTTCCTGGTAATATTCACTTTTATTTGATTTTAGTACAAATGAAAGAGTTTTCTCAATGTGTATTTGTTAGCTTTATTTCCAGCAATTGGTTCTTTTGTATCCATGTTAAGCCCACATTGCTACTTTTTTCTTTGTTCTGCTGTTATTTCTTATCTGCACTAAATCACAAAAATTTTTGTTGCATAAAAGATGGCACTAACTTTTCAAGTCGTGAGACATTTTAGCCAATGAATTTGGCATAGGCGTATCCAGGGTCAATCAAAAAAAAAGTGGAGGAGTCCAACGTTATGATATTTCTTTTCAGTCTTAAATGTCGATTAGGTTACTTGCACGTTTTCCTTTTCTACTTTAAATGACTAAACTCTACCCCCACAAATTTTGACTGAGCTCTAGTTACGCCTCACGGCGGAAATTTTGCTACTGATTTCTCCCACTTGCCGTTATTTTTTTCGCAAAACTCCTGTTTTTACTTACGGTATCGATTATGTAGAATCTTAACAAAATTGTTTGTATATTTGATTTTCGGTTGCCGTGTAATGAATTGGTGAGCTAACCACCGTGAACGCTTCCTTAATTTGAGGAGAAAGCTATTCTCTTGGGTTTATTATTATGGCAGAAAGAAATGATTCCTTTTGGTGCGGTAGAGAGAAAGATCTTGACAAGCTAGAGAAAGTGTGGTTTAAAGAAAGAGAGGAGGATCAGAAAGATTATTCGATGGATGGGGATTTAGATGGGGGGCTCGAAAAGGTTGTGGGGAATCGTGTTCTCCTCGGAGGGCCATTAGTCGGCTCTTACCTATGGGAGATTGGGAAGGCCTTTTATGAAAAACTCAGAAGAAGCCATTTGACAGGTCTTGTGCCACCTGTCACATTGTTTATGCCAACACAAGTTTTTAACTTGTTTAGCACAATCTGTGTTGGGTATAGTGCTGAGATACACTGCACTAGTCAAAAAATTGTCTTGTTCCTTGATAAAGAAGAAGGTGCTCGCAAACTCTTTCACCCAAAGAGGTTTGATGGCACTTATTTTCTATGTAAGCGGAAATATGAGAAGAAGTTGGAGAACAATACCCAAGTTTCTGTTTATGCTGGTTGTGCGAAAATTGTGGTTTCGTTATACACACCTATTAAATTTGAATATGTTATGGCAACTAAAAGGTTGACTTCGTTGTTCTTTGTGCAGAGATACAATAGTGAAGATATACCTATTGATAAATCGTTGCAGGCACAAATGAACCAAGAGCTTGTGCCTGAAGAAGAGGGAGGAGAACAAGCAAAAGAAAGCAAAGTATAATGTCAGGATATGTAGATTTATTGAGCTTTGTAAGTTTTAGTTGTATGTAAAGGTTAATGCTTGAAGTATATATGTATATATATATCTTAAGGAAGAAATTTCAGTAAGATATATATTTCTCTGCAGAAAAATTTCTTCCTTTTTAAGGTAACAGTGACATATCCAGAGTTTGGAGTTTCCTCTTTTTCGTAGTTGAAAAAAAATAACAAAATTGGGTAATCTTATGAGTAAATCAATTTTAGACTATTTTTGAAGTGAAATTGCTAAGTAGATATTTAACAGTTATTAGTAGAACACATTCTTAGCTTCAGTAAACAGTATTGCTCTGAGTAAATAGCTAAATAGTAATATGGCTAAACATTATGGAAGATAGTATGAAAACTAATTTGCAAATAATATATAATGTATATATGTACCTAAATTTTTTTTTTTGTTAAATTGGAACTATAAACAGCATAGAAATTTTCTGAACGTCAAATAATATAATAAATAGTTTTCTGAAAGAATTTATTTCCACTGATTTCTTTTAAAGAAAGAAAGATTCATTCCAGAAATAAATGTAAACAAAAAAAAAATATTTTTTTTCATTAGCTACTTTTTCAGAATTACTTTTGAAGTCCTGGTGGTCTAATGGTTATGATGCTTTTGCGATCCAGGTTCGAATCCTGGCTGGGACATTCTGAAAATAGTAGATTTTTATTCTGTAAAGAAAGACTTTAAGATAATACATAAAATAACTACCTTAAGTACATTAATTTTCGTGAGTGACCAATTTAAAAAATTTTGCGAACATTTATTTTTGCGGTTTGATGGATCAGAAAATTTCGCAAGCATTAATTGAAATGAAAATTTTCGCGAACATTTATTATCTGTAAATTCTACTCATCTAGCATTGTAATTGCTGATAGGAAGAAGTATATATTGAAACGGTAGTTTTTCTATTGAAACAAAACTGTTTTTCTTTTCTAAAAATTACCATTTGGAAAGATTTCACGAAAATCGATGTTCAGGGAAATTAATGTACTTACGGTATGATAACTATATGAGAACTATAACTATTTATTGAAATCTACAATGTGAATTTATATTCTTTCCTACATTTTAGTTTAGTTAAAAGAAAGATGCCCTTCCAGGCGTCTCCTTAAAATTTCCTTATTTCCTGTTGTTGACAGGTTTCGTTTCTTTAATTCTTCTCGAAACTGATTCACATTCAATCTTGCTGGAACAACATTTTTAGGGTTCCAGTTTTTGTTTGATTTATGTTCCTTATCCATATGTGATTTAAGAAAAACTGAATCTGGAAATCGTGAATTACATAATGTGCATGTGATAGGTTTGTAAATATTGATTACGTTATCTGTTAATTTTCCAAATTCTGCACACTCCAGCACCAACATGCCTTTCTTGCAAACATTACAAATATCTTCGTTCGCACCTAACATTCGAGAACAAGTACAGTAGTCGAATTCGTCATCTAGATTTGGAACACGTGAATGATATGCAGGTTTAAGATTTGGTAAATGATATGGCACATAGAAATTTCTGATGAAACTGGATCGCATCAGTTGATACCAATTTCCTGTTTTGTCTTCATTGTTTGAACGATTTGAGTTTGACTTCAATTCCTGCTTTATAGCTGAGTGTTTGGATTCTTTACCTTGCATGGTAAGAATCCCATATCCAACCTCATAATCCTTGAACAGAGATTTAGTGTGATATGGTATGATATATCCCAGTGTCCAAACGGTGACGTTACAGTGATTTGAAAAAAAACAAAGCATAAATATTGAAATATTGTGTGCATAGTTTTTCTATCCGATCAGGGTAATCTATCTCGCTTACATTCACTCTGTTTATTTGAGAACCAATGTCTCTCAAAAGTTGATTCAGCTTTGATAATGCCATTCGCGTAATGATTTCAGCCTCATTTTCATTCTCTTTTTTCAGGACATCTATAAGACGGTAACCATAACGTGCAAGACTGATTGCTTGTGATCCGATGAGGCGGATGGTTATTCTTTTCATGCGAGAAGAAACAGTATCGTAATGTTCCCTCAAAATCTTGGCAATCTGCTTAAGGCCACAGCCATTGCTTGATTTTGGTGAAGTAAGGATATTTTCCAGTTTGTCAAACAAATCCCTTCGTACAGATTCAAGATACACAAGATTGAGAAAATGCTGCCAGCTATTGATTTCAAGGTGCAATGGATCCGGTCGTTGTCTGTTTGCGTAAATACCAATGCGTGGCTCTCCCAATTGACGTATTCCTTTTGCAGCCATAAATTCCAATTGCTTGTCATGTCTTGCTTTATCACTGCAATTCCCTGGAACAGTTTTAAGAAAGTCATTTAACTGCTTGATTTCAGATTCGCGTGAATTTTCTGTTGGGATTTTCCATATGCATGTAGAGTCCAGACCGACTTTACCACCAATTTTGGAAAGATCGCCTTTGTGGACATTGGCAAAAGGAGATGGATACGTTGAGCTGGCAGGCAGAACATTATTGGCCCAAATTTGCCATGACTGGTCTGCTGATGGTTGAAACTCCACGGTCACTTTCTCTCCATCTATAGTGAGTGTGTTGCTTTCAATCAACATCATTTCTTCGCAGTGTTGTTTCCATAACTCTGAGCAAATCTGGGCCTTTTCAGCAACGCTTGCAGTGTGAAGAGAATAATGGAATTCACGGCTACGTATTCTTGATCCAAAGTTCCAAAGTGTCAATGATCAAATAGTCATTGTCATCTCTTTACTTTCTGGTGCTCCATCATCGGCAAATTCAAAAATGAAATGATTTTTTATTCCATTAAACCACAATAAATTGCTTTGAAGCTGTGGAACTTTCAGGTGCAAATCACATATCATGGTACACAATGTAGAAACTGTTCGTGCTACTCCAGAATATCCAGACATGATGTGTATTTCCCCAATATCAATATTTTCGATGAACTTTTCTACTTTCCCATGTGAGATAAAAGCAGTTTTCAAAGCTAAATTGTAGTCACCATATTTGACAGGGGAAACAATACCATTGGAATCAGCACTGAATGCCTGTTTTTGAATGGAGCATACAAAGTTATACTTTCTCCGTGAAAGGTGTGATAGATATTTTGTTGCGACAGCCTTCTTGATTGCAGTGTCACTTTTCTCAATTGCCTTATTGAATTTACCATGTAACTTTTCAATAAATTTCCCTCGTTTAAATTTTAGTAGCAACTCCTCTAAATGTGACGAACCAACAGCATTGGTCAAATAGTCCCAAGCTCCATAAACTGCAGCTTCTTTCCCACCATGAATGTACTCTAATATATTTTTGGTTTCATTTCGCCTCCTCTATCTTGTCGAGCTTTTGACATCATTAATCATATTTTCATCAGTAGGATTTTTTTGACGCTTAGTTACGCTATAGTTCTTTTGTTCAAGGAGCAGATTCAACTTTTCATATTTTTTGGACAACCTGTCCGTTTTTTTCCGAAGTTCGTCCTCAATTTCCTTTAACTGTTCATTGGTACTTTCTAAAATTATCAGAAAAATAGAATATTTTGAAAAAAAGCATAATTTTTTACATGTACATTATTGTTTTAATGCTCTGTTTTATATTGAGCACTTTTAATTTATGAGATTAACTCATTAAGATAATTCCTGTCGTAAATTGATAATTTGGATTTGGATGACCGTGATCTTAAGTTTACCTGCAATTTTAGTTTTGTTTTCCAAGATAGTGAAATGATCATTTAACTCTTCAACTTTTTTTTCAATGAGTTGTTTTTCTTTTAGTTTGATTTTCCTTTGTTGCAGCCAAAATGGTTGGTAAACACGGTTCCGATCACATTTTCCACGATGGTTCTTCAATTTTGAACATTTGCGAGATCTTGAACATAAGTTGGTAATACTGTAAAAAAGAATTCAAACTTATTAATATTCTCATTTTTCAAAATCTAATCAAAAACGTAACTGTATACTGTGAAGGAAAAAAGTGTTTACTGAAGAAAGTTTTGTTGTTTTTGTGATTTTGGCCCAAATTGGTATAAAGAAACATATTAGAGAGGATTTACTTTGCTGAATTGTTGAAAAGTTTATTCCCGCAAAATGCAAAAATTTTTGCGATTCAATTGAACGGTAAAACTTTCTTCAGCAAACACTTTCTTCCTTTTAAGTTATGCCAAGAGGAACCCCTAGGATGTGTACATTTCACATGGCCTAGCTAATTAGCCCGCACAGTTAAAATGAAATCTGCTTGTCTTGTCATTGTGTTACAAAGCCTCTTGGCACATGACAGAGGACAATTAGGGGCTAAAGAGGTACATACTTTAAAATTGTTAGAATCACTAATATACCTTGACACTTCACTGTTTTCATTACAGATTTTTTCCACTCCATACTCCTCCTCCAAACAAACTGTGTCAACAAGGAGATTCAAAACACTTGCAACATCTTCTGCAAGTAACTCATTGCTTTCCATAACAATGCAAAAAGATGTCTTATATATTATTTAAAATCTTGAATAAAGCACTAAAAACAAACAATACATATCGGTCATATTAAACTTTCCCCAACAGCGTTTCACTATTTCTTGTATCAAAACAGTAGGTGCATTTAGAGTTATGATGGGTATATATAAATTAAGGAGCAGTCTCTCTCTTTTATTGGTACCTATTATTTAGAACTGACTGAAGTATTTCCTATGATATCTCAAAGCAAATAATAATTTTAAATTCAATAAATTTATTATATGATGAGGCATTACCAAGTGCAAAATCAAAAAAAAAAAAAAAAAGGGAGGACGTGTGTTGTGTGTCTAAAGTAGAAACAAAGAAAAAAACATATAAATATATTTGTACCAAAAGAATGGACATGAGCCTCATGATCCATTTCCAATATCACCAGCTGCAGCGTACTAATTAACAATGGTCGCGCATTTATATCCGTACGACGTTTTCAGTGAAAAATCAAAAAGAAAATGGCCGAAATTGGCCAAATTCTACAGGTAAAGTCAAAAGTGGTATTTAAAACATCCCTTCTACCACATAGATTAACCTAAAACTTTCACCAGCTGCAGATCAAGGATAAAATAAACTTTTGAATTTATTTCTTTTCCGATGTAAATCTTTAATCCACTATATTAAAAGAGCAAAGTTGAAAAACATGAACTTTTCAATAAAAGACCCCCATATCTTCAGATTGAGGGAAGAAGGCTTAATTCCATAAATTCAAGTTCTTGTTTACATGGTAACAAACCAAAATCTTATGTTTTCAGTGCTATTACAACCATGACTCTTAACACAAAATAAGCAAAGTCAATAGTTGTTTTGATTACACATTAGATGAAACTGTAATTTGATCTTAGTTTTTAAAATTAGGAAGGAAAATTTCAAAAATGTCATTAACAAATTAGTTTTGAATAAGCCTGTTATAAAAAAACATTGAAATGAAACAAAATAGGTACTCAAAATCGGACTCAAAATCTCGCTCAACGCAGCCATTATTATTATTCAATATCGGGAAATCATGACGTCACAGTGGGAGAATTTCGCACGGAAATTGCCGCCGTGCCTCTGTTTGGTGTATTGTTTAGGGAAAACAGACACCATGGTCAGACGTTCGAAAACATTTTCAGGTGTCACTGATCTAAGTAAAGTTCATGTAAGTGTTGTGATGTTCCCAAACATGACTTCATCCTGACCTGATGAATAGATTTACACATTACATTTACATTACAAAATCACTTTCCTTTACAAAAGTATAGATATGAATAAGGGGTTGATCACATGAGGCGAGCCAGCCTGGTTAGGCGGGCTGGCTTGCTAAACTGAGATCTCGCTATTTGGATCGATCTAAATTAGTACGAACATACAGATGCAAAAGATATTTAAACAATTTAAACTGATGACTTTTTCATCTCAAAGACATTTATCCTAATGACTTTATAATCAGTTATAATTACCGATAATTTCAAATTCTGAAGAAGGAAATTTAAATCCCATGAACTGCAATTCAAGAGAATTTAGGAAACGTAAGTTTTTGAAACACTCGTTACGTCCCGATGTGGCGAAGTGTTCAACATTAGTTTCAAAGTTAACAATATTATTGCCTGTCATTATAAATCGAGGTTCAGCCTTGGAAGTGGAGAAATTATGAGCGCTCCATCAATATCTAATACAATAAGGCCTTACAGATGGTCAAACACGGTTGTTTCGAAAAGATTGAGTAAGTAATCCGTTTTATTTCAAATTATTCAAAAGATTAAAAGATTTCCTTTTTTTTGGAATATAATATCAATTGATGTAGATTATAAATCTCATACCTTTCAACAATTACTTTTGTTATTTCGCAATTTCCTACAAATATTCTTGATAATTTCGAGAGATTTTTTTTAGTTTTTCGTGCTAATGTGCAAAAATGAGTACAAAGAAGATTAGACCAATAATTTTTTTTTGTACAGGTTTCACACAAGCAGTGCTTGGTCCACTATCAATCACCTGCGGAGTTGTTGTTTTCGTGTTTTATGTACTTCCATTCGGAGGAGCTTGGAGTGGTGTAGTGGTTTTAATAACAGCTATTTTAGGCATATGCTCTGCTAATAAACCCAATAACAGACGTCTATTGGGCTGCACTCTTATATTTAACATAATTTCCTGTTTGGTGACCTTGGTTAATGTGTTACTTTTAATTGTGTTTACCATTTTTCCCATTACGTAAGTAAAATCAGTTTAAACCTCTTCGATTTCTTCTGAAATATGTGGTTCAACTACCCGTTCAACTAAATTTTGGAGGTTTCATTATGTGTAAACTGTTTCATACAATTTAAAACACGAGTTCCTTCAATGCATATTAGTAGAATTTGGTTGCCAAAAATCTAAAGTACTGCTTTTGAATTTCTTGTCTTCATATAAAGTTTTGTCTAGAAATGTGGCGATTAACTTAAGAGTGTGGTTTTGTTTCCTAATCGCTATTCCCATCATGTTAGCCGAAATTATTGTGGCAATCGTTAAACTAATTTATTGCTGTTATGATTGTTGCAATGTACGATCACAAGGTTTGTACATTTGATCATGAAACTGCCTATGGTTTTTTTTACAAATGAAATATATTACCCAGTGGGCAAAATCTTTAAATAGTCTGTGAGGAGGAGTGTTTTCTATAGGAATAGCAAGCAATATCTCCTGCTGTTTTAATAAAAAAACACTCCGTCACAGAGGCTTTTTACTTGATTTTTGCAGGGACACTATACATGCATTGTTTCGGAATTTACAAAATATTTTCCTGTTATTAGGGTTTCTCATACAAAGATGTCAAACAAATAATGGCATTGTGGTTGGCAATGAAATCAATCCAGTAATGTTTCAACAACAGTTTGCTTACACCCAAGGTGCGCCATTCAATCCGGCACAATATGCCCTACAGCAAATTCCTGCAAATATCGAGTGTGTTCCAAATGGTACACTAAATGTGAATGTGTCTGATCCAACAGAAACGTCAATGCCACCTTCTTACAGTGAATTATTTGGACAATAATGCCATCAAAGAGAAAGTAATTAAGTAATTAAGTGTCTATAATGGAATGATAGAATGATTCTCACAAAGGCTTAAAGATGCAGTTTTATTTAACCTTTATTAACTGTATAACAGTTGTGCTATAATATTTGGTGATTTCTTTTTTTCGGGAGTAGTAACATACCAAGGCTGGCTAGGTAAGTCGGATAACGTTGAGAAGTTTAAAATGTGCTCTATCGAAACTTAAAAATACGATAGGTGGAAAACTGACATTATCATTTCTGCTTGTTCAAAAACAAGACGGCTTCAACGGCGGCCTATTTGCCATTGCGTATGCTGCCGAGATATTAGATGAAAAGTCTCCCATAGATGCGCGATTTTACGTTCCAGATCGGAGAAAACATCTAATTTCATGTCTGTTGGAATGAGTTCTGCGACCATTTCCAAAGGTAAAGTAAGATAAAACATGAACATTTTGACTTAAAAGTTACTTGTAATTTTGTTCCCTTTTTGTAAAACATTTTCCTTTCCTTTGTACATTTTTGTCACTGTTTATTTGAAAACCTTGATGATCTTTATTATCATATTTTCTTAGTTTCATATTGAGCAATGGAAAATAATATGAATAATGATTAGAACAACGAAAATCCCGAACAGCCTGCATTTGTTCTTATTGTAAGTCTTAATTCACCAGTGAAAAATGACTTCAATATGAAACTAGACCGGGGTTTTGGTGGAGTCCTAATTCCCTAACGCATTCTTAATCCACTAGTGTATTAAGACTCCTCAAGTCAAAAATCCCTACGAATTTATTCCCCGTTACACCATGACCCCTTCTGTAGTATATTGCGTTTGTTTTATTATATTTTATTTAGGTATTTTTACGTAAGAAAAAGATTCTCTGTCAGTTTTAGTCTTTTGTGTTCCGGGCATTTGAGATTTAAAACCTGGGTGGCTTTTGGGGAAACCTGGTCCATCACCCTTCCCCTTGTAAACAAGATGCAACGTGACAATATTAATACGCAATCTTGTTGGGCTTTTTTTGTCCTAAGTGAAAGAAAAAGAAAATCTGAAAAATTGGATGGAATCTCCGATCAGAGTAGGGGAATCTGTAATCTGTATTACTTCATGGAGTATTGTACGTTTAGGCTCTGAATAGGAGAGTGCAATGTTTTTTTTGTTTTTAAAGTTATTTGAAACTAGTGCATCTAATTGAATACAAAGTTATTAAAATATACATATGACACTTTTATTTTGAAAATATATAAAAAAGGCAGAAGCTTTTCGTAAAACTAAGTTTACATCCTCAGTGTTTAATTACATCTCATCAAAATATATACAGTTAAAAACCTCTCCTGTGTATTATGTCACGCCGTTTCTAAAAAGGATTAATGACCTTATGTCCAGTTGATCGTTAATTTCTGATTTTTTGTTAACTATAAAATAAGCTTCCGAAATCTTCCGTTTCCGAAAGTCACTTGGGGCTTTTGTTAACACTTTCCAAACGAACTTGTGAGAAGGAACTTTTGAACTTGTTTTGACGGTTCAGATTTTACATCCAGTGAATTGTGCTCACTCCAGCGAGGTTCTGCATTCCTGATCGGTTCTCCCACACAAATTTCTCCGCATGAACATTCTCCTTCATATATCACGTTCGATTAATGTTGTACTCGATCTTTTATTGGAAAAAGGGAATCGGAATTTTCGGGTGTTCCAAACAATCTTGATGTAATAAGCGTCACTAGTAAAAGACTTTAATTTTGTTTTGAATAAATTTGCCTATTGCGTTCTCATTTTTATGGCAAAATGGAAATTACTTTCTTCTCTTCTTCTGGAAATAGCCATGCAGGTATTATTGGTTCTTCTGGCTTTTCGTTAAATCGATTAATAATTTAATTCGCAAATTTCTTGGGATATCCTGCTTTATTGAATTTTGACTTTATTCTCGTTAGTTCACTTATGAAATCTGAACTGATTTTGTTGGCTCGATGTAATTCTCCTAATAATTGTTCTTGTCAAAGAGATCTTTTCAATCTTTTATCGACCCCTCAATATCAACGTTGACTCATCGACAGAATTTCAACAACGTTGTTTCCATCAATATATTTCCAACGCGGTTTCAATGTCACAATGACAACGTTCTTTTTGTGAATATATTTCCAACGTGTGTTTCAACGTGCTTTTTCTGCCTTTAAGTGACGACGTTTTTACCAACAACTCGTTATCGGCCCATTAATGTTCGACTTAGGTTTGACGTTAAGTTTTATCATAACTTCGTTTTTTTATTAATGTTTCTTAATTGAGTTTCAAAATGATATGGTTTGTTTCTGTCTATTGATTTTCGACGTTAGTTTCGACGTCTCAATAATCGCGTCGATTTTTACGACTGATTTTAGATTTTCTTTTACAGTGGTTATTAGCAACTGCACATTTTCTGCTCAGTTTTTTCCACTTTATCAACCAATTATTGGCTTTCTGCGTAAGCATGAAAGACATTACAACCGGCAGTAATTTTTTATGTCTGTGTAAGCATAGAAATCCTTTATGATCATCCGTGTTTTTTTTCTCTTCTTTTTACTGTCCAAACCTAGCTGTTTTTGATTCTGAGAGTTCATTGGTTTATACGGTAAATTTCTGATATCTGATTGGTTATTACGTGTAGTTAGAGTGAATGCAGACGGAAGTTCACTTTGTTTCTCATCTATGCAAAAGCGTCTTTAAAAATGGAGCACAAGTTACGCTTATATTTTGTAATATTTGGATAGGATTGTAAACCGCTTTTAGATAACGAATTATTGTTACAAGAACGTTAAATAAAGAAGAACCTCTGCCCGGAAACGTTTAGACCTATTTCAGATTTAATTACTAACTGCTTCATATATTATAAAAAGTTTTAATATGGCGAACGGAAGAGAAACTGCTTCCTCTCACCAAGAGCAAGAGAAAGTATTACATTAAGAATGTATTTGAAAAGGTAATTCCTTTTATTTCATATAGTTTACCAAGTGGTTTAATAGTGAATTATTATAGGACGTGGTAGTGCTTGGTATACCAAATATATTATATATGCCGCTTTCTGGATATGCACAGCACAGCTTCCACTCTAGACCAACAAAGTTGGTTATTATTTGTTACTCTTTATGTTCTCCAACTTGAATTTAATGGAGTTTGAATTTGTTTCTCTATTCTTTACTTTTGGCAAAATATTTTGTCATCAGTTTCAGCTGAGAATAAGAGTCGATCCTTCAGTTAATCTTTTGCTTTTCTGTTATTTTTTGGATGAATATAATATGTATATAATATGTTTCCAAGGTTTAAATGTTTTCAAGTTAATCGTATACGTACATCCTTGGATCTACACTTTTAAAACCCACTCAAATTTTATTTTCTGTTACCTTTGGAATATACTTCTTGGCTTTAACATTTAGACCGTCGTAAAAAATATTACTATTTCACAACATTTCAAGCTTCAAATATTTATTGGGTCATCGGACGGTCTCTTTTGTCAGGATTTTTAGATTAAATAGTTATATTTGACGAAAGCTATTCAACTTTTTTTTTCTATATTTTCATGTTTTTCAAGTACAATTTTTTATATGACTTGTTTTTCTGACATTATCCTAATTTATACTGACAAAACGGTGAAGCCTTAAAAATTTTCTGATGTGTTTCCAAGGTGTACATGTACAAGGTAAACGTATACGTATACTTCTTATGCTTTTTGAAAACCATTTAACTTACTGCTTGACATTTTTAATATTTCTCGTCATACATTTTTACGAAATATTTTTAATTTTAACGGTAGTCAGTCTAGTGACATGAAACCATATTATTTCTTATGCTAGCTTTAATCGTGGACTGTGTTCGCATTTCATTATTTCATCATAAGAATTTTGGCTTTTACTTAATGAAAATTTTCATCATATTCAGCTGTTTTGCAGACATCCTTCTGCCTATAAAGAATCTGTTTTTTTTTATTTTCATTCTGTCCAAATCTAGCATGATTACTGTACATCTGCATTCATTGCGGTGAGAAAAAATTGCGGACATGTAAGTAAAGTTAAGAATTATGTAAAACTTAGACCAAATTTTGAAAAATCATCAATTTTCATCAAAATGTGCATGTAGAACAATTTAATCATGCTGATTTCAAATTTGCGACGCATTTCTCGTATTTTTTGCCAAAAAGGGCAATTTGGGTACAATTTGGACCAAATTTCAAAAGTGCTTCAATTTTCATGAAAATTTGCAATGAACAAATTTAAAAGCGAGGTTTTCCCTTATTTTTGCACTTTGGTTGCAGTAAGTTCACTTGCAGAAAGCCTATACCCGTCCGGGCTCTGTTAATGTTATTCTGGTTTCACAAATTACAAACTATAATGGTTTTGGCTTTATAATAAATATATATAAATAAATAAATGACTTTTTATTTCAGAACTGTATAAAACTGAAATCGATTTAAAGGGATCCCAACATGAAATTCCTAACTTTCAAAGTAAACACAATATTAATACTATCATTAAAAAATTCACTTGTTTATAGCGATTACTGCAAATCCATTATTTATAAAAATCCTTTAGAACGTACACATTACTTTTTGTTAACACGAAATGTTTTTAAAATTATGTTCTACATCGTTATTTCATAAACCATCCCAAAAAGGTATCCCAGAATCCTTTGTTTCTCTTGAAAGCATTATTATTACTATAGGTATTATTTCTAGTGATGCTTTTATTGTATCTATTTTACATAATAACTGTATGTAATGTCATTGCATCGGCCTGCAAATTTTACCACAAATCCAACACAAATAGTTACCACCCTTCTTTTGGCGTGTTGTGGTAGATTTTTTATCTATTTCTGCGTTAATATTATTTTTAAATTCACAATGCCTAATTAAGTACTCTTAAAAAGGTCATATTTTAGAAGATCTCTTTTATGTAAACAATGTTTTTCTATGTTTTTCTCTTTTCCATCTCATAATTTATTTACTTACGTTGTATGAAGACATGTTCAATATGAGTTTCATTTTCAAAAACCATAATTTAAACAAAGCAAACACAGCAGAGGATTTTCATCATTCCTTTCGATTTTCATTTTAGCTCATTTTTTTCTCTATACGTTTCAGCACAATTCTGTTTACACACACGTGCTCATAACCATTTTAATCACGAAACAATGCAATGTGAAAGTTTTCACACCTATTCAAATGGGACTGAAATTTCAAATACAGTTTCTTACATTGAAAGAGTTAGATAAATAATTTTGTTAATCATTACCTTTGTTTTTCACCATTTCATAACCTAAATAGAGCTGAACATGTTGTGACAACTCATGCTTTTACTATTAAAATTTATTCTGTTGTGATGAATCATATACATATAGTCTATGAGGAGGAGTGTTCTCCATAGGTATGACAAGCAATATCGCCTGCTGTTTCAATAACAAACACTCCGCCACAGAGACCATTTTAAGATTTACTTAGATGAAATATAGCAGCACGTTGTCAGTAAACTAAATAAACTTAATTTTTAATTATTGTTGTTGAACTTAAATTTTGATTACACATTTTTTTTGTAACATGTGCCTTATAAAATATATTTTGTACTAGGCGCCAAGGCGGCGTCGCTCGCCACCTATCAGTATTAGGTTGCACAAGAACTTTTGGGCAACTCTAAGGTTATTCGTAAAAATTTATTAAGCTAACATTTCAAGTATTAGTTTATTATATTCCTATTTTTGATTCCATTCACACATAAGTAAATGCAAACAAAGCTAACCAGGTTATATTTTGTTACTGGTTCCACGTATATAAGTGATATAAAATTATAAAACACGACCTAACAATTTTTATGCCATTCCGACAATTAAGTGAAACCGTAAAATTGTTTTTACCCTTGATTCCATTAAAAAGCTTAATTCCCTTAAATAAAATTAATCGTAAAAAGAGATCTTACCTATTCAGGACATGTAATAGAAGTTCCACTGATGTGCCAATTATATAACGTACCCACTACTCAGGTTATAAATAGAAGTTCATTCTGTTCATAATTCTCCAATTTCGTATACCATGATATAAAACCATGATTAACACATTCCTTTTCATCGTTATTTTTTATTTACTAAATCCAATTTTCTTATCTAAAAAAAAGAAAGAAAGAAACACGACAACAGCAAAAATGTTTCTGAAAGTAAAATAAAATAACGTCTTTAGCCCTGATTTTTACATCGATCATTAACCAAGTTAATTTGGATGTCAAACAGCACCATGCTATGTGGCTGACTGTAATACTGACGACTCTCTTAAACCTTGCTGTTAAATACACAGAGCACAGACTGCAAAACAGAGTAATGTGCTGATGGTGGGTTCTCCCCACTCTACCCCCAGAACAAAACAACAAAAACAAAACTGCAATACTCAAGGAAAAATAGGCAAGAAATATAGCTACAGAGACATAGACATTTTGTATATATGGTCAGTTTAAGCATATAAGTATGAGTCAGGCATTTTAATATTATTATTATCGCGCTTTCTCTGTTATTATAATGGTCTAAATTACCTCGAAACATTTCCCGGGTTTATCTTTAAAAAAATGTTTAAGCGTATTAGGCCACTGTACTACCGTATCCACCATTTTGCGTGACAGACGAACAGACAAACAAACAGACATACAGACAGAGAGTCGGGTATTAATATATAGGACTAGCTGCCCATGAAATCTTTCAATGTTCGTTCTCCCATATAAGAAAAAATAAAATTTTGGAAAGCTATTTGAAAGTGCTACCAGCTTATAGAAGTGGAAAATGTATAGGATCATGTCTCTATGACAAACCGTTACAGAGATATCCTTCATCAAAGATTTTAATGACGACAAAGGGTCTTGTCCCTAAATTTTGCCCTTTTATAACCCCATCCCCAATGTTGCGGACCCCCATAAAACGTCAGTTATTCCTATTGGTTCTCGAGATAATTTTCCCTACATCTCGTGTTCGATTTGGGTCGCAACACATCAGTTTCACATTGAAGTCACACAAGAAAAAATAATTTATGTGTAATCTTACGTTGCAGACTCCCCGCCGAACTCTCTCACTGATCGCGTCTACCATTTTGCGTGACAGACAAACAGACAAACAGACAAAAAACAAACAGAGAGTAGGATATTAATATATAGGACTAGCCGCCCAAGGCGGCATCGCTCGCCGCCCATTTTCAGTGTGCGTTCTCCCAGTTGAGGAAAAAATGAAATTTCGGAAAGCTATTTGAAAGTACTACCAGCCTATAAGAACTGGAAATGCTGATCAATAAAATGTATAAGATCATATGTCTACGACGAACCGTTACAGAGATATGATTGATCAAAGATTTTAATGACGTCACAGCACCCCGTAAAATTTTGCCCAAATCTTTTTGTCACCCCCTTTTTGTTTTTGTAATTTATGTGTGATCTAACGTAGCTGACTCCCCGATCTCTCTTACTACTCGCGTCTACCATTTTGCGCGACAAACAAACATACAAACAGACAAACAAACAGACAAATAAACAGAGTGTCGGGTATTAATATATAGGACTATACGCTCTCCGCCCATATCTAGGCTGCGTCCTCTCCGAAAATTAAATTAAGTAACTTTTCTCAACAACATTTTGTTCCTTCTCACCTGAAGAAAGAAATCTGTATGAAGCTAATTACCTTCATGAAATCGTGAGGAAATATGCAGGTCTAATCTGATGTTTAAGAATAGGTATTTAGAATGAACGAATACATAATCTTGATTGCATAGATTCATAGTAGATGTCCCTAACAGATTAATAATCCCATAAATAAATAAATTCCAATCTTGTTTGTGAAGGAATTTTAAGCCTATTTAACCTCTATTGCTATTACATGGAGCAACGACAATCGACCAGAAGTCATAAATGAACATGATCGTCAGTTCATGTCAATCATATTCAAGATAAGGAATAAAACATCCCATGAATTACGTCACGAGACAGCCGTGCCTTTGTACATTTGTGTCGTTTACAAATATAAACGATAGCTCAAGAAAAGATTTGTTGCAATGTTCTTTTATCACGCTTAATTGCTAAATGAAGTCGCCCTCGGCGGCGTCGCTTGTCGCTCCTCGTCAGCCTGCGTCCTCAGACACTGAGAATTCACGAAAAATAAATCAACGAATTAGTAACGAAAACTATTACCATCTTGTAGAGCACGAAATTCTGTTCAATAAAATTTATAGGATCATATGTCTACGACGAACCGTTACAGAGATATGCTAAATCAGAGATTTTAATGACGTCACAGCGCCTTGTAAAATTTTCCCCAAATTCTTTTGTCACCCAATTGCCAATATAGTAGACCCCTAAAAACGTTAGTTATCCCTATTGGTTCTCGAGATAATTTTCCCTGAATTTTGCGCTCGATTTGGGTCGCAATGCATCGGTTTCACACTGACGTCGCACAAGAAAAAATAATTCATGTGTAATCTTACGTTACTGACTCCCCAATCTTTCTCACTACTCGTGTCTACCATTTTACGTGACAGACAGACAGACAGACAGACAGACAGACAGACAGACAGACAGACAGACAGACAGACAGACAG
Organism: Turritopsis rubra; assembly: GCA_039566895.2. Classification (NCBI taxonomy): domain Eukaryota; kingdom Metazoa; phylum Cnidaria; class Hydrozoa; order Anthoathecata; family Oceaniidae; genus Turritopsis; species Turritopsis rubra. The sequence continues at coordinate 4,204,004 of CM077630.1, read as the reverse complement.
ACAGACAGACAGACAGACAGAAAGACAGACAGACAGACAGAGAATTGGGTATTAATATACAGGATGTTCAAATATTTTTATTTTGTGTTAAATCCTCTTTATTTATTGTGTGCATGCAGGGATGTGTAAGGGAGATGGATAGCGAACGAGCATAGATCTACTGTTATGAACCTCGTTATCTTTGAATTTGCCACACATGGTATTCGATTGTTTAAGCCGACCAATAAGAGCGCGAGACAGGTGCCCAAACAGTTTTCAAAGTGACCATCTCCAAAATCAGCGGTTCTAGTGATTAAAAGAAATGTTGCTGTGATAAACGGTAAGTGTGAGCATATCAATTTTTATCAGATATAAAAATCCAAGATGGCGAGCTGCAGCAAAATTTGTGATGGAATGGAAGAAATAGAACAATTACAGCTAGAAGAGATTGATTTCGACGAGGATATGGAAGTTTGTATTGGTCCTATGGCACTTGATGATAGTGAAGAAGTCATTCTCTCAGATTTTGATGTGAATGTGTCTGTTTTGAGAGATGAAATGATTATTTCCATTCCATAAGTTGTGTTTGTTGGTGATGATGATGAGACATTGCATGTTTTCAATGTAGCCGCTAATACTGAGCAAGTAACAACCACTCCTTCAAAATATGCTTGTGTAGAATGTGGGAAGAAATACAAGCATGTAGGGTTCTACAAGAAGCACAAAGAAAAATGTAGTAAAAAGAAGAAAACAGTTTCATCAACAACAAGTAAGTAATTTTCCCAAATGATTGCTTTTCATGCAACTTTAGATCAAGATACAACTTTTGGGTCCAGATATTGACAATCTTTTCCTGTAACCAACTAATTGCGATTTTTGTCAGGAGGATTACTTTCTAAATGAGTACTTTTTTTAACTTCAGGGACTTCAAAAGGGAAAGGTAATGATGAAATGAAAGGTGCACTTAATCCAGAATTAAAATGCAAATTGTCCGAAAAAGGAGTTACTTTATTTCATGAATCATTGGAGGCTGCTATGAAATATGAAATATTTTCGCTTGCATCACCTGGTAAAGATTGTGTCCAGTTGGCTGATGCTATTATCAACAAGTATGAAACCTACCAGTGCAGTTTTTTGTCATTTGTGAACGAATTAATCACACAACAATTGACTATTCTTGATGAATTTAGTGGAACACCGGAACAGATGTTTGTCAAGTACCATCAGTGTAGCTTGAACCTTCCTATTATGGATTCGTGGAAAGCCTTGATAGTGGCTCTTCATCTAAGCAGTCATGGAGCACACACATCAATATTGTTCCAGTTTATTTGGAATCACCATTTCAAGTTGTTATTACAAGAACAGAATAAAGATTTGATTAAAGATTAGTGTGTTGAGCTTAGTCAACTAAAAATGTCACCCATGGAGGAAAAAACATTACGATATGTTTCAGGTTACATACCATACTCCATAACAAAACATCTGGAGAAACAAAAGCAATCTCAGGCAGTTAAAGCTTTATTACTTGTGTTGTCCAAATGGAGTAGTGCAGACCCTCATGCAAAAGTAGAGTCATTTTTGGACTACATCAAAGAATGGGTAGATAAAGTGAACCGTGGAGGATTGTTTACAGTAAATGATGAATTTTACATATTTATTCGAAGAGTGGAAAATGCTGTGCGAACTACACTCAATACTTCACTTATGGTTAAGTATGCTAATGAGAATTTGCGAAACATCATTTTTAAAAAGCTTGAAAAAAATGGTTTTGTTATGTCTGCATGGAGGAATATCACTTGTGGAATTGAAAACAAGAATCTCTGTGTTAAACTGCGTGGAATGGTGTTTCACAAATGGATTACAGTTCGAGGGAATGCATTTGTGAATGCATGGGTAAATTCCATTAAGATAAAACAGGTTGAAAGCAAATGTTCCAAGGCAAAGATTGATGCAAAAACGATGCCGGCCATGAGAAAGTCAATATCAACCTCAAGTAGCAAAAAAAAGTAACATTTTGTGTAGATTTAAATATTTCTCATAATAGATGGCATATATGAAGGAGAATTTTAAGCCTGATGTAGCTTGTTTGTCTTAGTATGATTTTATTATGGTGGTCAGGAAATAACTTAACTACCTGCTAGTGCAGAGTAAAAGTAAAACTTAGAGAAGTATCACCATAAAATTTTGTGAATAGGTAGGTTCGCGAGGATAAAATTTCGAGAATGCTTAAAATTGAACATTTAGTAGGGGAAACTTTCGCGATAATAGAAGAACGACGCTGGGAACCGCCGAGACAAAATCAGAGCTGGGATGTACGCACATACGCACCATAAATCTTATTTTAAGAAGCGTCTGGAAATCACAATAAATTCGACAAACCCGAGAAGTTTCTGAATAGTGTTCAGAGTGGAAGTCTTGGTATATCAAAAATAAAAAAAATCAGAAAACGGTTGTGAACGTTTGAAAGGCTGATACATAGACATTTACATATATATACGCTAATATATTTTTTATACATTGTACATTTTAATATCTTCTTTCACAGAACTTTCAGAGAAACAACTTTTGCTCAAATTTTTCAAAGCAGATATCTTTTCCTAACTCACGGGATAAACTTTATTAAGAAAAAGCGTTTGTGGAGTTTTATGCTTTCTTACACCAAAGTAGAAAAGATTTACAAAGAACACAAATGAATGAAAACTTTTTACGTCAACATCATACAAAATCTAATAGCCACATAACAATGACACATGGCCGTACACGCGTTTCAACTTACAAACTGGACACGCGTGATAGAATTTTAGTCTTGTTGCAGTATTTAAAGGGATATACCACACTTTAAAATGGAATATTTTCAAGGAGTACGTGGATAAACAGAAACAAGGAAGACCATAGCAAAAAGCGTATTAACATGATGAATATAAACTGAATATAAATATGAATATGTTTATGAATATAAACTAGTGTCAGAAATCCTCGTTTAATTTATTTTCTCTTCTTTCTTGGTGGCAAGGACATATCATGCACATATATCGCTTGTTCATTCCGTATTTTACCGCGTGTATTCCCACTCATCACCTTAATCATGTTTGACTTCATCACTTGAATTTTTCTTTCATTTCGGCCATAGTCTTCCAGAGATGGATTATCATTGGCACCCCCTCTCGCACGCTGCCGGCGAAAATGTTCCTCCAAAGAATCTTGGTTAAGCTTGTCAGAAAGAACGTACGATACCTCAGGTATAGCCAATAATTGTGGAACAATCTCCACAAACGAATGAACTAAATAAACATATTCATGTCACAAAAAAGGGGGAATCTACACAGGAAAAGGAAAAGGAAAAGCGAAGAAAAAATTACAGACCTCAGGAAAGTTGTTACAGGATCAATAAGATGGAGGCATCCAACACAAAGATAACTATGTAATAAGCAAACACAAATGATTATTCAACTAACCTGTAATTCTTAATCCCTCTAATGTTTGAAGGCTTAAGCAAAGAGCATTCTTCTCATTCATCGACAAATGCGGGACTTGCATCGTTGCTTCTTTCCAATCGTTCACAAACTTCAGGAAATCATCCAAAAGCCACTAAAAACAAATTTGAAGATTAATTAATAACATTTTAATTGAAAGAAATCTGAAACTTTTTCATCATAACTCCATTCTGTAAAACCTTGTGAAAATATGTATCATCTAGACTTGCAAAAATATAAATCAAACTGAAGATAAAAATAATAAAAATCAAATTATTTTATCATGTAACAATTAAAAACAGGAAGCAAAAAATTATGAAAATAACTAACCTTCAACGGTGCATCATTTGAGGAGATAAATGGATTCAAATCTGGATTCCTGCTTTTCTGGCCATCAAATTTTGAACGCACATTTAAGCAGTCAAAGAATCGATTGAACATGTACACTAATTTTCTAGTTGACGAAGTTTGTGGTATGCCTTGTGATTCCAAAGCAAGATAAACAGATTTGCTCAACAACATAAATATTTTTTTTATATAATTAAGCTATCGCTTTCAAAGATAATTGAAAACTCAACATCTAAAAGGAAAACAATTCGAAACTAGATTCTCAGCTAAATGAGATCTGATCGAAGTTTGTTATCCTACTGCTTGTCAAAAAGATAAAAACAAATCACTCTAAATTGTAAAAACCTATGAATCGAGGTAATTGCTGAAATGTTCTTTTTTAATCTTACTTGTGCTGCCAAGGGCACATTCATCCGAGCCCTTGGAGTTAGATACACATGGTCACTTGTTAGCTTCGTTTGGTGAAATGCCAAAGCTGCACGTCTTGGTCCAATATCAAATGCCAACAATGATACGATATGCTGCCAGCTTATTTGTTTGTGTTCATACTGAAATTAAATATATAATTTGTAAAAAACTACATTGCAAATTTAAGAAAAAAAATTGTGATTGTGATGATCTATCTATCTAAAGATAAATAGATAGATGAAAAGAAAAATATAAAAATGTGCACATTTTAAATATCTACCCAAAAGTATTCGCAACAAAAAATGTATTTACCATTAAATTTCTCGTGTTCCTATGAGCATGTGAATTGGAGAAAATGTTCCTTGTGGTTTTCATCAAATGTGGAACATCACATATAAAATAAATTTTCCTGTTCGGTGCAAATCTATTCCAGGTCCAGTATGTCACACCATCATTTGAAACATTGGTCTCATCCACCATCTTATGCAAACCGTAAAAACGTCTATTTGGAAACGCACCATCACTGACAAAGTACCATACTTTCAGATTGGTACATTCCAGGACTTGGACACACTCCCACACACAAGGATAAAGCTGGTCGCTTGTGAAACCTTCGCTTGCGTAATAAGCGAAAGGGTATTCTAAGTGTTTGAAGAGACATATAACCATAAAAGTCAGCACGTGAGTTGCAATTGGTTTATGCTCCGACTTTTCCTCAACTCTGGTTTGGAACTTTTGCAGTTCGTTATTGATGTTTCCAAGATCACTAAAACCAATGAGCTGACCTGTATGTTTATTAAAAACCAAGCCACTTTTTATCTTCATTTCATCAAACAGGGTACCTACGTGACGTTCGTGATCACTAAAACTCTTAAATTCATTAAAAAGGGAGCGAATGACATCAGGATTGATGCCACATTGAGGTTCAGTGTAATTACTGTATTTTTCTAATGTAGTGCGATGCCGCAGGTACAAAAATCCTGATCTTCGCAACTGTTCATATGCACCAGGCGATTTAAGAAACAATGACATACACCACCTGATCATCACAGGGTGCAATCTCATACTTTTACTGTTTGTGTATAAGGTTTGTTGCTTTTGCTGCTGCCAAAGCAAGTACTGTGGTGATTCTGGATCAAATACACTTTCTTTTTTTTTTATAACATTCAAACAAATTTTGTGCATGTCAGAATTGATACTAATGCCTTCATTGCCAACTAGTTTTGCTACAAAAGCTTCTTTCGATTTGTTACTTCTCCGCAACGACTGAACGTCTTTTGACAGATCCTGAATTTTATGCAAGAGTTTATCTCTACTCAGATAAACATTTGGTACATTCTTGAAAAGTAACTGATCAACACTTTTTTCTTCCCTCCACTCCATAGCATTCAAATTTTTCTTGTAACTCTCACAAGATGGACACTGTGGCATTTTTAAATCTATTAACATTTTGCATTCACATGTGCGGATGGTTTTCAATTGCTCAACATTAGCTAGTTTTTTGGTCTCTATTTTTGCTTTAATGTTTCCATCTTTGTCTTCGAAATTGAAACTGGTTCCCATCTTTAACTTTTTTCCCAAAAGGTTGTGAAATCCAACATTACCTAAAGAAAACAAAATAAACCATAAAAATATACACAGAAGAACAAAACAAAAAACTAAAATGACTAGGACATTCCCCTGTTCTAAGTCACATTGTCGTCGTTGGTAAACACAAAAAATGGCAGGAAAACTTGTTGGTTTGCTTTGAAATAGGTACACTTTTCCATGTTATCGGACTTAGTGTGGAATAGAGAACAAAATCATAATTCAAATAAAACCAACGAAAATATTGTAAGTTAAAAACAGAAAAAAGAACAAATTTTATCGACAAATCCTTTTTTTGCTGACAACAATCATAATAGACTAAATATAATAAAAATAGTAAACTCAATGGACAAAATATCGTAATCTCAATAGCTCAAGAAGCAATAGCAAATGAGTGCTTTCATTATATGAAGAACTCATAATTTGACAGTCATAAAAAAACTTACCGGGACACAATCTGCTATTTTTCAAAGAACTGAATATAGATTTGGCTGTCGAAGGTACAAGCTTCTTTGGTAAGTTGTCTGCGTGAAATTTCACACCATGCAAAAACATTTGCCACTCTGATGTTTCCACATTCAGTACCACTGAAATATTCAGACATGGGATGTCATTTTCAAATGCAATGTAACAAAAACTTCGAAAACCTTTTGCTGGGCCAGGCACATGTAAAAACCCATGTTTGGCTGCTGAATCAATCACTGACAATTGTGGTCGTTCCTGGCGTACTTCTAGCTTCTCGAATTGAACACCAAACCCACGATATTTTGAGGGAATTGATATGTTAGAAGAACTTTCAAATCTTGGCAGTTGTCCATCCTTTAAGGTGTAGCTGGAAGTGGACTGTTTGCAGCGTTCCAGTTTTCGCTTGCAGGTTTCACAAATGAGCCCAGGATGAATCCCTGCCACATCATTGCTCAAGTCATAATGAAACAAATTTAGGACCACTTCTTTGTAATCTGTTGCTTTCTTGGGATTTCTATATTTGCCATAAATTTTTATTTTGTTTGCACACAAGCGACAAACACCCACATTTGTCTCATCAGCAGAATCCCTAAAAAGAGAAGGTTTTTGAGAATTTTCTTTTCTTTCTGATCTGCAGTCATTATCATTGATAATCAATGCACTTGTATCAAGTAAATTGAGAGTGTTCGACAGGGTAAAAAGCCATATATATAGCTAATAAACTTATAAACTGATTCATTATAGCTATACTTACATGTTTTCAGCAAACGAAAAGTTGATCAACTTTCCACCAAGTGCCGCCCAAAATTAAGCAATGCCGCCACTCAAAACTAACTTGAAACTACAACATGTATATATATATTATTCTAATTATTCGCATTGATTTCTAAACTTGAATATATTTATATTGTTTGTCAGTCTAGTATTCATAATATATAATTAGAGTTTATCATGTCATAGACCGGTTGTTTTTGTTTGCGACGTTTCGACAGTTACTACTGTCATCATCGGGCGTTTGTAAATGAATGATGTAAAGTTTATATATGTTTTTTTCCGACTTTGTTAGAACAAAAACTGTCAATGTTGATGAAGAAATGGTATCATTCGATGTTACATCACTTTACACAAATGTACCGATAAATGACACGATCAATATAATTAGAGATTTAATCTCTAATGACTCAAACTTTTCATCCAAAACGAAAATTCCACCAACAGAATTTTTGGAATTGATAACGCTTGTATTAACAAAAACGTGGTTTCTATTCGATGAAACTTATTACACTCAAACAGATGGAGTCGCAATGGGAGGTCCGGCATCTTCTGTAGTTGCTAAAATCTTCATGCAAGCGTTTGAGTCCACAGCCACAACAACCGCTGACAAACCCCCAAAAGTATGGAAACGTTTTGTTGACGATGTTTACGCTATAGTGACACGAGATTCATTGAATAATTTTCATCAACATCTAAATGGATTGCACCCGAAAATAAAATTTACAATCGAGCAGGAATCGAATAATTGCATCCCATTCTTAGATACTCTTGTAAAAAGAAATCAAGACGGAAGCATTTCAGTGAACGTATATCGTAAACCAACACATACAGACCAATATCTAAACTGTAACTCAAACCATCAACAAAGTTGCAAAGAAAGTGTTGTTGCATCGTTAATAAATCGGGCGAAAGATATTGTTAGTAATGACGATGATCGTGTTGAAGAAATGAAACATATCAAATCGGTTCTCCAAGCAAATGGATAAGACAGGACGATTGTTAGAAGAGTTGAAAATAGAATAAACAATACTCGAACTTCAAACACCGAAGAATCAACAGAACAAGAACCGGTGACCACTATTAGTATTCCTTATGTATCTGGTATCAGTAATGCTTTACAAAGAATATTCCATACACACAACATCAAATGCAGATTTCGATCAACGGAAACTCTTCGTAACATATTATCTCATCCGAAAGACAAGATCTCAATGAACAACACAAATAACGTGATATACCAAATTCCATGTAGTGATTGTGACTCAGTTTATATAGGAGAAACAAAAAGAACATTTGAGCAACGCATCAAAGAACATATGCGAGCCGTACGGAATGGCGATGTAACCAAAAACGAAATTGCTGACCACTGTTGGACTAATGACCACAAGTTTGATTGGGAGAATAGAAAGATCCTTGACAAGGAAAAAGGATGGACTGCTCGAAAAGTCAAAGAGACTATATACAGTGTCAAAAACAATTCCAGTATTAATAGTACATCGTATAATGTTCCTGCGATATGGTTTCCAGCTCTACGCAAAACAAATTATTGACATTGCTTCCTTCCAGGTCCGAAATATTGACATTGCTTCCTTCCAGGTCCGAAATAATTTCGATCCTAATTTCGATCCTACTAAAAACATATATAAACTTTACATCATTCATTTACAAACGCCCGATGATGACAGTAGTAACTGTCGAAACGTCGCAAACAAAAACAACCGGTCTATGACATGATAAACTCTAATTATATATTTCTAAACTTGTTTATATCGTCACTTTTGTCAAAACTCATATTAGTCACGTAGTAATCTATTTTAAAATCGCTCTGGAAAGCAATTAATTTTCTGTCACTTTGTCGTATACGCTTTAGTCCTTCCTCGCCATTGGCCATTTTGAACTTCCCGCTGATAACAAAGTTCGAACATTAAACAACAGCCGACACAATAGCGAAACAAAAGAAACAACAATAGATTTTTTAGATATTCTAGTCGTTCTCTATTCATCTCCCTTACACATCTCTGGTGCATGTAACATGCAATTTTTATTTGAAGAGATTTTTGTATACAGAATCCAAGAAGCATAATATAAAACATCTCATGAAAACGGAAAATGAGTGTTTTCTGCCAAATGAAAACTTGATGATCAACGATATTACTAGTGACTCAACTGTGATGAGGTGTAAGTTACGGATCTTTAGCTGAGGAACAAGAACAAGAGGAGGCGGATAATCTTCGAGTTACCACTTCGTATTTAAAACTTCCAGTTAGCAGTTATGACGTCACAACTTCGAGTTATGATGTCACAAATGTCATTTTACTACTTAGTTAACTCGAGGTAGGAAAAACATAAATTCACTTTAGAGTTTCTTAACTGGAGATGGGAGAAACATAAAATCACTTTAGAGTTGGTAAATCGAGCTTGGGAAAGCATAAATTATTTTTCGAGTTACAAATTACACACACACACACACACACACACACAGTGAGATAAATGAAGAGCCCTATAAACGGAACTGCGAAAGTAGGAAACGAAAGTAGGAAGCGTTTAATCCTTTTAAAAACCTTAAATTTTATATTTTAAGTGAAATGAATGAGTTATTAGAAAGAAAGAATTTGAAAAAGGACAAATCCTATACCCTGATGTTTCACTTTCATTCAAAATAACCGTCCCTGCAATATCGTCGATATAGGGGCGACATGATTGAGATGTATAAGATCACCCATGAACTTTATGATAAAGAAGCTATTGGAAATTTTCTTCGCTTTCGATCGCAGGATGGTCAAGAACACAACCTACGTCGTCACGGATTTACGGTCACCCGACAAAAATGTCTTAAAGACGTAAAAAAGTATTCGTTTAAAAATCGAGTTGCGGAACAATGGAACAACCTGCCACCGGACCTTGTGCAAGCACCATCTCTTAATTCCTTCAAAAGTCGACTGGTATTATGTTCCATATCGATCTGAATCTCGTCGAAACAACAGCCTGTCTACAAACGCGATATCGACAGGTCGTTAAAGATTGAACTTGGTGTTAAAGGCACCATGTGCCTACTTCCAGAAACTTCTATAATATAATAGTATAATAAAATATGAACTGAACAGCAGATTCCATTTTTCTTACGCAACACCTAATAACAAACAATGGTAGTTGATGTTTTGTATTAAAATGCACAGTATATGAAAGTAAAAGAATGCACAAAAGTAAAAACGTAATTTAAACGAAACCTTTCGATGAAACGACGAAGAATGTTTTTTTAATCTTTATGCCAATGCTTTCGAAAGTGTTTTGTGAATAGATAAGATAATATTAATTAAAAGTAAACTGCTGTTGTTATATAAGAAAATATTTTAAAAGAAACTGCATTTCAACTGCATTACTGAAACAACAACTGAAAACGTACAAGATGATGATGGAAAGAACATGTAAGATAATGTTGGTTTTTTTTCTTTCGATCTTCCAATTATTTTCTGAATCAATCAAGATGCAAAATGCGGACCTTGAAATGCCGAAATTAAAGTTTGCGAATAAGCAGATTTCTATTGACATTTTGGAATTTGACTTGAAAATTTGGAAATAGTCAAAAAGTAAGGGCACATCATATTAGTATAACATTTATACATGAGGAGGAAAATTAACACTCCTCATCCCTTTTGCATTTTTTTTGCTGTCCCAGAAACGCTTTAAATAAAACTAAAAACTTCAATAACATAGTGTTAAATGTGACCTTGTGACAACCGGACTTTAGAACTGTGGCTAAAAGCGAAATATCTGCAAATGAATATCGAGACTTGGAGAAAGCGGAACTAACTTTTAAAAATCCAAGGATCATTCTCAAAACATCAATTCTCATTCGTTTGTTCTACAATCATTTATGAATATGCTAGTCCAACGCTTATAAAAGACCCTGATGTCATTAGGGAATTTAAAGTTTTTTTAAAAACTGGAATTAATTAAACCAAATGTTTCTCCAAGTCCAAAATTAAAGACGATATGCTTTGTATGATATTTTTCGTAGGATAAGATTTACCTAGTTACGAAATCAGTTCTCCAAAGATTTCCGCGTGTGCTGGCTTCTTCAGGATTGGTTGACGTTTTAGACAAGTTCTACGTTTTTCCGTGACTTAATGCACCATACATCTTGATCACTTCCGGAGTACAGTTGCACACCATTTTAAGACATAACCATTTCACAGAAGGCCAACGTAAAAGGAATGTAGTGTGTGTTTAGATCCTGTGTAAAATTGGCTCATAAAATGTTAAATTAAATTAGAAAAACGATTGAATTAGAAATCAATTACGACGAGTGTATTGATCTATGAATTTGTCTATTTGTTTGATTTACCGTTATCGTGCATTTTAATGCCAAACTATTAAAATATTAAACTAGTTTGTGATAAATAAATGACTCACTTACATAAAACATCAGGATTTTATCTGCTCTTGGATATCCCCTTAGTAGTTATGTTATTACATAAAAATCGTGTTCCATTGAAAAATGTTAACAGGAAATTCGCAACGATTTCCTCTGCGATTTGTTATTCCTTTGCTAATCTGTTTGTGAATTGATTTTGTGGTTTTTCAGAGTAATTCAAACTAAAAGTGATTAACCCAATCTGAATTCGTAGAATTACTTAACGTGAACCACCAGACTCGTAGATAAATAAAGCTACGTGTCGTAACAGCTTTAACAATATGTGAACGAAAAATGGTGCAGTAGTAAATGTCTTATAAGTGCTCTCCCTTTTTTATTTCTATACCAATCGTGTTTTTATTTTTTTGAAATAATTACATTAACAAGGTTTTCTTCCCAATCACAAATGGGTTTTTCAAGCCAATACATTGAAGAATGTCTACAACTGGAGATTATAATGATGCATTAATGAATACGTTTTGTAAAATAGATTTAAAAATGCTCTCGTTTAGTGATGCGTTTCAGTACAAGGGCTTGACCTGCGTTGATTATAACCTAATAAGTATGAATGTTTAAAAGAAAATATAGTTTTAACGTAATACATTATAGCTAAGTATTCATAAGCATAGACGTACTCAGGGTTGGTAAATAAGTGGAGGTTTCCAACGTTATGATATTTCTTTTCCACAAATTTTGACTGAGCTCTGCCTACTTCTCTGCATACTTCTCTGCATAAGTATGCATACGTTATTAATTTCAAATTTCAAAAGAATTAAATTAGATTATTTCGAGTAAAAAGATCATTTTAACCTATGAGAAAGCAACGATAGACAATGTTTGTCATGGAAACTAATTGAATTTTATCCACGTGCTTTTGTTAAGTACAGTATAATCGAGTTTTGCCAAATACCTCAGTCAAGTTGTGGAGACAAGTGAGCCAGTAATAACTTTGGAATGCAATTCAATATACGTTATAGGTATACACCCTGCAAGTTCAAACTAGTTAAATTTGCGGAGAATGTTTTTTGCAATGGATATTCACAAAGTTCATAGCATGTCTGGAGAATGATGAAAGTTAGTACCAAAGTTAGAAAATATCGTGCATAGGCTGGAAAATGTCGAATTCTCGTTTAAAGAAGGATACGTTGCCAAATGAAAATTAATTTGTTTCTGTAAATAAAAACAAATAATAATTACCAATAATGAAAAGTATCACCAGAAGCTTAAACATTTTTTTTGTTTTTAGAAAACAAAGATAACTAATATGTTTTTCTAAAAAATTCTGTATATTCGACCAGACCTTCCACTGGTCATTATCAAAGTAAAAAAATTATTACAAGTAAAGCGAATAAAATTTAAAAAACTGCAGAAATCTAAAATTGGAAGTGTTGCTATGGATACTATATACAGATAAAAAATTAATTAAAAAGTTTTAATGGAACCGATGTCTCTTGAGTATTTAATGAAGGCTTGTAATTTTTGATGTATAATGCTTCAGAAACTTTTCTATTATAGGAATGCTTATGTCCTTTTGATAAAATTACTATGTCCTTATTATTGATGACCTCATGGGACGATTCTATTGAATGTTTGTAAAGATGCGAATTTTTGTCTCTGCCTTGGTGATCTTTTATCCTTTCTACAATTCTTCTGGCTGTCTCTCCTACGTACGTTTTTTCACAGTTAATAGCTGGACATTTTCAAAATAATTACCAAGTTTTTTCTGAAAGAAAGGAAAATAATTGATTTCTAATCCGAATTTGGAATACCATTTCGGTTTTCTCTCTTTACATGAGCTTTCATTCTCTATAGTTTTTCATTGAAACTTTTAGATACACACACGTCAGAACCGCGACGCCGTTTATCAACTGGAAGAAAATTGTCAATACCTGTAGTTCAAGCAGATGATGTAGAAGGTATTTGGAAGTATTTCGAGCAGTAACTGCTATTTTGATTCTTATTTTTCAATATGTTAACTGAATAATTGAAATAAATAAATCTTGAAGAAGTAAAAAGTCTTAAATTGTTTGGATTATTTTTTTTCTTTGTGAAAACAACACCACACAAGCTGAGAACTCTTCAATTTAATCATCTGTTTGGCATTATTCATAGATAATTTGCAATTATGTACATTGGAAGCTGATGGAAACAGTGGTGGCTGGTTTATCACGCTAGGTTAGATAACAACATTACCTTTATCAAAAAATACCAACCTAAGTTGTAATGTATTTTACAAAACCTGAAGAACTAACTAGAACAAAATACGCCTTCGGAAATGAACACTATTGTCGTTCAAGACCAGGATGGCTATTTTGACGAGGTGCTGTATTGACATAAAATAGCAGATATTTCAGTAACCAAGATAAATCTTGAGACTTTCTGTAACAGACACTTCTGAAAAAAATGTGTCTGATATAAGAAAGTATCGGTTAAGTGGAAAAGAGACAGCATAAGAGTTTGCAATATCCTCAGAACCAGTATACGGTTAGTAAGAATTTAGACGAGTGTTTATAGTTTTCAATTGGAATTCTTAGATAAGCACATGCAAAACGATAAAACACGACGCCATATGTCAACTGAAAGAAAATTGTCAAAACATCAACTTCAAGCAGATGATGCAGCAGGTAGTTGAAGTAATTTCAAGCAGTAATTGCTATTTTGATGTCTTCTTTCAATTATGTTAACTGAGTGATTCAAATAAATAAGTCTAGAAGAATCAAGAATCAGCATTAAAAGTTTGGATTCATATTTTCTTATTTCAGAAAACAACACTTCACAAAGTTAGAACTCCTTTATTTATCATCGCCTGCTTTCTCCATAGATATATATCCAGAAAAGATTCTTTGTAAGGAAAAAGTGAAATTGACATTCATGAAAGCTGATAAAGATGGTGATGGCTGGTTAACGGAGTCTGAATTCATTTCAATGTTGTTAAACAATGTATCAACAAATAAAGAAACAGCCTGCAAAATATTCAAGAATGTCTCAAAAGATTCTTCAAAGATTTCCTTTGATGACTTCTATTCCCATTACGAATGTAGCTTCAAAAAGAAAAATGAGGAACCAAAACTACAAAATAATGACGATAACAGTAACAACAGACTGTATTCAATTTCAGAGGATAATTACAAAGAGAACTCGCACAGCAAAAGCTTTGAAAAGTCCCCTGCTTTATTCAAATTACTCGAACGAAGCAGGTCTTTAATCGAAACGCAACGTAAAATACAAAATAGCGAAGACGACATGGAGGACGTTGAAAACAATTTTGCAAAACTGTTTTTAAATGAAGACGAAAACGAAACTCAAAAATATATATCATCTAGATGGGATGCATTTATAAACTTCAAAAGGAGGGGAAAAAATGGGGAAATTGTCATGACAAGCGAAGAGGACATATCTGACGCATTACCTGGGAATTACGACATTCTGCGTCTTGTAATGGACCAGTTTGATAGTACAATCATCCAATCCAAACCAAAGTACGCCACAATAAAACCGGTAAAATGGATATCTTCAGAAGGAAAGGGAAAACATGGAAAATTGTTATGCCCAAGACACTGGAACAGTACAATTCCGGTTGATATTGGAACAAATCAGAACCTAAGTTATTATGGAGCTTGTTTTGCAACAGGGCAGCAAAGGAAAGTGGCATTACTTCACAGACATGCTACTGTCGATTTTGTATATTCAACAAGTAAGTTGTTTGCTAAAATCCTTCCACCAAAAATATAGATTAAAAGAGTTTTCAAATCACCAGCCCAATCAACACAACTTTTAATAAGAAGGACATGAACTCACTTGACTCGGTCTCTGATTTAGATTACCATCAAGACTACGTGATGCAAGATGGTGTGAATGGAAGCGGTGCTGGTGGATGTGGTCTGGAAACACACGCATTCCATCACATGGATTGTCCGTTAGAAGATGAATCTGGCTATTTCCTTCTTGGTAAACTAGTAAACCACGATGAAATACACGTAACAGGTATCCCATCTGATTTTTGATCATTTCTTTATTTGACTTCTTCGATGGATCTAATTTAAAAGTCATAAATTCCAGTGAATACCTTCCTGAAAAGCATTTTCTCAATCTCACCCTCACTCATAATTTCATTAAAATAAATCAGAAACGCAAAGGAGATTTCATTTCTAAAAAGATCATACGGACCCTTAAAAGATCTGTCGCCAAGGTCGGTGATGAAATAGCAAACATAATAAGTTGCATAACAGGTCCCTACATTTCAACAGAACCGATTAGATAACCTTTTGGTAGAGTAGTTGCATCCCGTGAAAAAGGTTGTGCATTCAGTTCATAAACTTATGTGAATCATTCTTCTCCGCTTGATACTTAGCAAGAGAGAAAAGTTGTCTAGGGTTTAGCTCAATATGCGCATGAAATACAGGATCCTCTTTGATAGCAGTTTCTCAGGGACTAAGGAGAAAAACTACTTATAATCTATAAAAAGAAAAGGATTCTTATATTTATTGATATTAGTAACCTACTGAAATTCCTAAAGTTACTTTTGGATGTTACTTACTTTGAATTTTACTTGGGAAGTTACTTTTACTAATGGCAATATAACCATCATGATTAACTTTATTTAGCGTTCAAGATTCCTACATACCATGTTTTATATGTTCCACCCAATGTAATTCATTCAAACGACTACATGGTTGGAAAATGGAGAACAATGCTTGCCGATAACGTATCTATAGATCATGTATATTTCATGAAAGAAATGGAAACAAAATCGAATAAAAAAATCTATAAGCCTGCTACAGTGGAAATATCATGATGAAATCTCGTATCACTAGATAATTGGCTTAGAATAACGCAGCCAGCACAGGAAAGCAAATATGAAGAGAGGTTGGCGGAATGATAAATGGACAATTTATTAAGAAAAATATAGATACAAATGTGTTTTTTTATAAATCTTTTCTATAATGTAAAAAATGAATGAATTTTCTGCTGTATGAATTTAATGTATTAATCGATTCTATGTAATTGAACATTTTTATATTAATAATATGAGTCATGATTCAGGTCACCAACAGATACACGGATTAGCGATGCTGTCAACCTTTTACGGTAGCTTTAACTTTTAACCTGAACTTTTCAGAGAGTTACGTCCAGTCATTTTATTAGTATGTTTTCTTAAATTTTTATTTCTATACAATAATAGATAATACAAGAGTCTCCGTATCTAAGAATCGATTTGATAAAGTGTTTGAATTACAGAGATTAACTTTATAAAAAGTAGATAGGTGAACTCAGTGGGCAATATAGGAATTCTATAGGAATATATGTTATTTATTTATTTATTTTATAATCTTTATACAGGAATCATCTATTCAGTTTTAAATACATGTATACATAATAAAAACTGTTCTACCATTCCAGTCCTATTCCAGATTAAAAACATTGGCCGTGAAAGTAAAGAACTTGAAATAATAAAAACTACTAATAGTGAATTAGAAAAAGTAATGAGTTAGCTTAGAGTGTTAAAGTATAAAATTAAAGCAGTGTACATAACAATTCCTCATCATTCTGTGCACTCACAACAACAAAAAATATAAACTATAAATAAAAAACAAAATAAAAACTACAAAGATTTAAAAGCATTTAATTTTCAAATAAAAACTATAAAATCAGTCTCAGACCTAAGTTCAATCGGAAGGTTATTGTAAATAGATGCACCATAAAAATATTTTTTTTTTTTTGTAGACTCAAGCTGGTAATCGTATAGAGCAATTATTGTTTCTAGTTTTCTTGTTATGACGGACCGACTCGAAGTGTTTGATGAAGAGTCTCAGTCTGGAAGAGGCTGTTTAATAAACAGATTGAAAATGTTGATTTAAGTTGAAAGAAGGGTCGACTTTGACGCTCAGATAATTGTAAGATTGTGTGGTGTTGACTTTTGATGACTGGTATTCAACATCTAAGCTTCTGTCTATTTTAGCTAGTTTCTCTCAGCCAGTTAGACAAGAAGTTGAACTCGTTACTTAGTACTGTTTCGATGTCATTTATATCCTGGTCATGGTAGTATATGATGGTGTCGTATGCGTAAGTGATTATTTGGCATCCAAGCAGCTGCTGTTCCGCATTATTGAAGTGCAAAATAAATAGCAGGTGGCCAAGCATGGATCCTTGAGGAACTCCACTATAGACAGGGTGGTAAGTTGACAATGACGATTTATACTGAACATATTGCCAACGGTTAAAAAGGTAGTCAGAAAAAAATTCTTTCTCTTGGTCACAGATACCATATTTTGATAGTTTACTGAGCAAAACTCCATTTATTATTATTATTATTATTCACGAATATTTATACAGGATAAGCCATTCAAAAATTAGAAATATATACACTATATACATATTTACAAATTTCTGTTGTTCTATGGGTCCTGTTGTGTATAATATAAAAAAAAGTGAAAACTGTAAAATCAGTAAAAATCTAAAAAAGTTTGAATATCGCCCGGAAAAATTTAAGATTAAACTGCTGAATTCGAAGATTGAAAGAGTCGAATTTGAGAATCTGAATGATTCAAGATATAAAATTTACGCATAAAACTCGGCAATAAAACTCAGATTAACCTAGAATGTGAATTAGATATTGAAAGCTTTATTAAATAAACTTTTTATTAAATAAATCTTTTGTAGAATTTGCATTTCGTACGTTCATTGGCAAAGAGTTATATTCTTTAGCACCAGCAAATCTAAAGCTTTTCTTTGCGGATTCCAGTTTGACACGAGGAAGTCTGATAATCTTTGTAGAGTTACGAGTATCGTTTGACATCACATCGAAATAGTTTAGCAAATTACGACAAACTTGTCCAGTGATACATTTGTACACCTGCACACAAAGTCTGCGTTTCTGGATTGCACGGATGGAAACTTTCGATTGATCTCTGACGTTATAGCGTTTGTATATAATACGAGCAGCTCTGTTCTCAAAATTAATCAGTTTTTCTTCAGCCGTACGTGTGTGTGTACTGGTCAAGATGGAACAATATGTGAAGATTGGCAGAATCAATGATCTATACAAGGTAAGTGCTGCTTCAGTTGTAAGTTGTGAACGGACTCCTTTCAGTAGGTACAATCTTCCTGCTGCTTTCTTGTATGCAGAGTCAATGTGATCTTTTAAAGATAATGACTGATCGAGTTTGACTCCAAGATATTTATATGTATTGGTTGACATTAAGCTCTCGAATTTGTGTTTGATGTTCAGTGATTGACCTTTGACCCTCTGTGGTGTGCCAAACAACATCACTTCCGTTTTTCCCTTTTTCATGTTGCACACTAGGTCCATCGATTCTAGCCAATCTGAGAGTAGTTTGAAATCTTCTGTGAGATGCTTCTCGATGTCTGATGTCGTTTTTGACTGGTAGTAGATCACTGTATCGTCAGCATATGTGAAAATCTTTGAGTTTTGAAGCACTGATTCAATGTCATTGAAGGTCAATAAGAAAAGTAAGGGCCCGAGTATTGACCCTTGAGGTACTCCGCATGTCACGTTTTGAGCTTGTGATATTTCTTGTCCAATACGTACGGATTGTTTACGGTTAAATAGGTAATCTACAAGGAGATCTTTTTCCTTGTCATGAATACCATAACTTGACAAGTTTTCAATAATTTGTGAGTGGCTCAGAGTATCAAATGCCTTACTCAAGTCTACGAATATGGCACCTGTCATCAGACCATCGTTCATACTCATGCGTATTTGATCAAGAAAAAGTGTTGCTGCTGTTTCTGTATCGCGTTGTTTACGAAAACCAAACTGCGTTTGTGATAGAAGATTTTTCTCCTCAAGAAATTTCGATATTTGTGAGTAGATACATCTCTCAAAAATCTTAGAGCAGATTGGTAGGACTGATACCAGCCGGTAGTTGTCCAAATCGGTTTTGGCGCCTGACTTGAAAATGGGTGATATTATTCCATATTTAAAGTCATCGGGTACTGTAGCAGTTTCCAATGATCTATTTATCACATGGGCGAGTGGTTTGGCAATATAACGGGCAGAGTCCTTCAACATTCCTGGCGGTAGATCGTCATGACCAGTAGCTTTATTTCGAGAGAGTTTTTTGAGGTTTTTAAACACGTCATTCACAAGAACCTCTTTGAATTTGAACGTAGAATATGTTTTCGGGTAAGTAACCACCGGTCTAGACCATACAAAATCTTTCAAACGAATAGCTTTTTCTTTCACCTTCCCAGCCACAGTTGTAAAGAAATTGCAGAAGCCTGTAGCTATCTTTGACGGATTGGAAGTCAATTTGCTATCAATGAAGAATGATTTAGCGTTGGAAAGGATTTCTTTAGTCGGGAAGATTTTCTTTAGGGTTTTCCAAAATCTCTTTGGATCTTTGGTAGACTCGTTTAGCAAAGTTTTGAGGTGTTTGTTTTTTGCTTTTCTCACTTGTACGTTAACTTTATTTCTCTGGGTTTTGTATGCGTTGAAGTCATTTATTAATTTCGTTGACAAAAATTTACGGTGAAGCCTGTCTCGATTGTTCATTTCGGCTTTCAGTTCACGAGTGAGCCAAGGTGATTTTTTCGACTTGACTCGTTTTGAAATCAATGGAGCGTGATTATTAAAAGTGTTCAGCAATATAGATTTGAGACAATGCCAAGCTTTATTTGGATTTTTTTCAGAATATACGGAAGAAAAATCAGTTTCTTGTAGTGTGTTTTGAAGACCTTCAAATGAGTAATTGGTATAATCACGACATTTAATTATCTCTGATGTTTCTTTTTTCTTGTTGGTATTTCGAACACAATATATCGCTTCATGGTCGCTTAATCCACACGTCAAAACTTGATTACTCAATAATACCTCGGGTTTGTTTGACAAAATCACGTCAATCAATGTCTCCGACTCGCCTGTAATTCTCGTGGGGCCTTTAATGGTTTGGATAAACCCATTCAGTGATAAAAGATCTTTAAACGGTTTATTGTCATTGTCACTTAAATAATTACAGTTTACATCGCCGATAATTATGATTTCTTTGTTGTCATGTGAATTTTTAATTTTTGTCAATGTTTTGTCAAAAATATCAATAAAGTTTTTGCACAAGTGTTTTGATGTATTCGGTGGTCGATATAAAATACATACAAAATATGATTGTTTATGTTGCGATAGAATTTCCAAGCATATAAACTCTAAGTTTTCATTCTCGAGATCCTTTCTCCTTGTATAATCGATATTAGACTTTACGTAAACTCCGACACCACCACCATCTTTCTTACGGTCTTTTCTTTCAAAAGAATAACCAGATATATCTACGAGAGTTGTAGGTATAGACTCTTTCAGTAATGTTTCTGAGATCCCAAAAATATCAAACTTGTGTTCTTTAACAAACATCGAAAGACAATCAATCTTTCCAGATAGCCCACGCACATTTAAATGACCAATACAAAACTTATTCTTCTTGGACGATGTGTTACAAGATATAAGGTTATTTCCAAACAAAAATAATAACAAAAACCACAGTACACAAAGACGTCTGCGTGCTGCCATCTTGAATCTTCAATCATGGCTGACCGTGTCAATCTGTTTGCAATCTCACTTTCATTCGTGATACTCTGATTGTTGATAATGAAACTTCTACTCGAGCTTTGAATATTGGCTTTAGTTGGAAATAGTGATTTTATATGCTTCCAGAACTTTTCGGGTTTTGAAATATTCTCATTTAGCAATTCTTTATGATACTCTGCTTTTGCTCCATTTATGCTGTTGTTCGTTTTGTTTTTTAAAGTTTTGTAATTGTGAGCCACGGGCACGGTTTTCCTTTAACTGTTTTTTTCCTTTAATGTGTGTTAATACATTTAATCAGAAAATCTTTAATAAGTTGCCAGGACGTATTCGAGTCATGAGATTCTTTTACGCGTTGCCAATTGGTGGCTTTCAATTTGTCTCTGATTTTGTGTATATCGTAATTCTTGTAGTTCCTGGAATAAATCGTTTTTGGAGGCTATTTTGGAGATGATTTTTTCCTCATAATAGCGATGATGTCATCATCACTATCACTTGAAAGAATTGTATCATGCTTTCTAATGGTTTCAGGGGAGTTAGTTAAAATAACATCGGTAAGCGTTTCACTTTTTTCTGTTATATGAGTTGCTTTATTAACCAACTGTTTGTAACCATAGGCAACAAATAGATCTTTTATGTCCCTATGATGGTACTGACTAAACAACGGAACCACCTGAGACGATCTGAACTGAGCTGAGACGAGCTGAGACGAGCTGAATCCACCACGGAGAAAAAAAAATCAGACCCGTCCTTTCGGCTGCCGGATGTTTCGAGTGTCGGTGGGAATCGTCCTACCTATCGTCCCAGATATTTATTTAAAATTTTTTTAAAAAAAACTATGTTATTCTAGATGTATAATACCGAATATAAAAAAAAAACTTTTTAAGGATCTTTTTGTCACGTAATCTGTTGAGGATTCCCATGTACTCCGAAAATCCCCATATCGGCCGACGTGGTTCAGGAAATATGGTGCGTAGATTTTTAAAGATGGTCTCAGCTCGTCTCAGCTCATCTCTTGGTGGTTTCAGTTCGTCTCAGCTCGATTCAGATCGTCTCAGGTGGTTCCGTTGTTTAGTCAGTACCCCATATGATCATTGTCTTTGAAATAATCATAATTGATCTCACCCAAGAGAATTTTTTCTTTATTTTCATTCTCAATTTTATTCAACATGTCTCGTAATGATTTAAGAAAATGTTACAACACACCAATTATAAAGCTTTTACAGTTTTTAAAAGCAATTTCAAGCCAAATTATTTCCAGGTCGTCATTTTCCAAGTCATTCCTACTGGTGTACTCACTCCACCTGCCATTTGGTCGACTTTTTTATTCAAAAGCATACCTCCGGATTTTCGCATCAAACAAATCTGTTGAAGTTATGAATGTTTCTGAGAGAGAGAAAATATTAATTTTTGTGTTGTTAAATAAAATGTCAAATATAAGTCCTTTTGTCTCATGCAAACCTCTGATATTCTGGTGGAAAACTGAAAATCCTTTTGTCGTTAGAAAGTTGGCGATATCTGGTCCGGGACAGCATTCAATGTCTCCGCATAGCAACAAAAGCAAGCAGAATAAATTCTTTCTTCGAAAGGAAACTGCCAATCTGTTCTTTTTCGAAGCAAATACCAATGGTAATACAGATACATCTTTCAATTCATTAATAGTACCAGTACCAATATTTATACTAATACCATCAGCTTACTGTAACGCGTTTCTTCAAGAAGTATTAGCAATGGTAAAACAATTGTGATGTCCCACATTTTTCCTGTGGGGGAAAAACAGAACAGAACACGGAGTTAGTTCCATGACATATCAAGACAGATGCAAATTACTCAAAAGTAATCCAGTTTTTCTAGCTATACATTTCCAATACAGAGTAGAAATCTTTTTTAAAGATATTCTAATTGATGGTCCGATTGGAAAAACACAATATTATGCCATACCTATTGAATCCAAGTAAGAGAAAGCCTCCATGTGCATGCTTTTCTCTGAACTAAGGACGTTTCGAGAATTCTTACAAAACAAAAAAATCTTATGTTCAGTTTATCAATTCACAAATAAGGGCACAGTTTGCCAGCTAAAAATGTTGACTCTGTGAATTACATTTTCTTGTAAAAACATTTCAGCTACACAGACATTCCAAAACTTGTCGTAAATACAAAAACAAGAATTGCCGATTTAATTTTGGAATTTTTTTTACAGAAGTTTCATTGATTGCAGAACCTTTATCAAATTCTCTTACTTCTATTGAAAAAAGAATATTTTGCTATTGCATGAAATTATACTTCAGCCTGTTAAATAATTCATGGGTGAAAAAAATAAAAACAGTTTTTGACTTTGTTTTGCAGTGGATGATTGAGTTAGTAAAAAATTCCAACCTTAAGAACCCACAGGAAATTGAACCTTTATATGTCTTTATAACAGGTGGTTAGGTGTGTTGGAAAGTCACATATTTATTAACCACCACCTATCATTCGGTCACTAAATTATTAAGAAATTAACTAAATTATTATAAGTGGTGAACCGGACAAGAAAAGAATTTTAGTGTTTGCACCAACTGGGGTTGTGCAATAAATATAAGTGGAACCACAATCCATTCACGTTTAACTATCCCTACTAGGGGTAAATTGTATAATTGTTTGACGAAAATGTATACTTCAAAATCAAATGACATTGTGGTCATGTTTTCGGGTTTTGGATTTGAAGCACGTCATATTTTCTAAATATTTTGTACAAAGGTTTCACCTATGGAAAACATTGGGCTCTTCAGATTGTACCGAATCGTGAACGTCACGTCTATATATTCCACACTGAACGAAAATGCGCTTATATATGTTGTGCTGATAAAGAACGTTACGTTTGTTGGGTTAAGTCAAAATGTGAACATCACGTCTACATGTTTTATACGGAAGAACATTATGTTTGTTTATGTTGTGGTGGTGGGAAACGTCAGGTTGTAACATGTTATACAAGGATGAGAACACAAGGATTGTCTAATGATGTCCGATGTTGGCGACCTGCAGTTATCCGATGTGGAACATTTAGGCAACATCATCAACATCATGTTTTCCACATATGAAAAACATATGAAAACTTCAGTCAAACATCATGTTAATGTTGTCATCGTGTTGCCCGGTGTGGAGAACATGTTTGATGGTGAACGAGGAAGCTCTTGATCTTGAAGTCAGTGTTTACTAAAACTTGAAAGAACAAGCTTTTGAAAAGGTAATTCCTTTAAGTGGTTTTATAGTGTACGTGGTAATGCTTGGTATAACATGATTTATATACAGCTTTCTGGATATGCACAGCACAGCTTGCACTCTAGACTTGGGCTGGTCAGTTTTTTTGTGTTATTCGTTATGTTTTCCATTATGAATTTCATTATGAATTAATTATTAATTAAATGAAGTTTGAATTTGTTCTTGAACTTTTTGAAGAAATATTTCTTGTAGTAGCTTGTCATCATTTGAAGCTAGGAATATAGAGTTTTTCGGTCGGTCTATGCAACATTATTTCTGACATTTTTCAAATGTTTTAATAATGTTTCCAAGGTTTACATGTTTTCAAGGTACACGTATACCTATATACTTGGATATTAGGTTCAATGAAATCACAACTGTTTCTTCAATACTCAGAGTTTCATGCTTTGAGCAATCTTCAGTTATACTTGGATATAATACATTTTTTGAACCCATTCAAATTTTAATTTTGTTATCTTTGATACTTCTTCGCTTTTTACTGTTTCACAACATTTCGAGCTTCAAATAATATTTAGTCGGTCGTTGTTCAGTCTCTATTTTGTCAGGATTTTTAGATTTAATTCAACTTGTTTCAACTTTATTTTTAAAGTTCAATTTTTAATGCGACTATAATCGGTTGCTTTTCTGACATTATTCTAATTTATACTGACAAAATGGCGAGGTCTTTAAAATATTCTAATCCCAGTGGTCACGCACCCGTCCTTCAGACGTCCCGTGGAAGTCCTCTCGTCCTCCTCTCGTCCAAGTACCATTGTGGACGTCCTCTAAACGTCCTTCGCCCATAAGGACGTCTTTTGAACATCCTTTTCAAGTCCAGCGGATTAGACTTCACTTTCGACGTCCCCAGGTCGTCTCTAGGACGTCCTTACTGAACATCCATGGGACGCCCCTGTGCCCACTGGGATGTGTTTCCAAGTTGTCTTCAAGGTAAACGTATACGTATACTTCATATGAAAACCAATCAAATTTTAATAAACATTGTTGATATGTCTTGACATCCATTTTTACCAGGAAAATTACGTAAAACAATTTATTTTAGCAGAATTTATAATTTGATTTAGGGTTTCTAACGTAAACATCTATCATTGAAGTGAGAAAGTGTAGGTTTGTTACATTTGTTGTTGCCTTTTTTGCTCTTATTAAGTAAGAAGGGCGCAATCTTAGTACTCATGGAAATGCAGTCTTTCTTTATTCTTGTTAAAATAACGCACAATCAGCTGACTTGCAGAAACCATTATTCACGCCTGAACTCTAGATTTTTATTGTAAGCGTATTATCCTTTTCTAAAAATAATGATGGACTTTTTAATGAACAGGGCATGTGGGTGCTCAAAAATAATGATTTTATTTTGATGATAGAAGACAAGAAAATATGACTGATTAAACATCTCATAACTTTATATGACTCATGATCTACAAACACTAAAAAGCTTAAAGACGATTCCTGCCACGCAACATTCCTTGTAAACGGTTAACATAGCCATTCACTAGATCATAAGAAAATATTTAATTTTAATTTCATAGATAAACATCGCATTGAAAGAAGTTGTTCAAATCACAGTTAACAACCAGCAGTATTTCATTCCTACTGAATTTACTTTTCTTCCCTTTTATGTCCTAGCAATTGGTTTGCTTTAATATATAAATATAAATTATATTTGAAAAAACACTCTTTTTATTAAGTTTTAATTTAGTTGGGTTTTTTTCAGAAGCTGTACGTTTTTCTCAAGTTTATGCGTGACAAATTCGCTCATCGTAAGAAATTCTATCTTGAAAAGTTTGTTTCAGTTCCTTGCAATTCTTCCCTTTCAATATGTGCACATAAGGTTAATGGATTCAAGATAAGGCCACAGTAAATGCTAAGAGAACGAACAGACGCCCAAACATTTGCACATTCATCCCGATATTATACAAGGCGGTAAATGGTAATTATTTTTAATTCCCACCAAAGCAATTTTGGTTTCTATTCCACTCAACTGTTCAAAAAAAATTTTTAACATGACAGATATAACAAGTTAGTACATTATAAAGTCAGCTTCAGAAGTCTTTCAGTTGGATATTTCTTCATAGATTCAAATATGAATATCTCAAACGCTAGCAATTACACAATCTCTCATATTAAACAAAATCTTGCAATACCCATAACTTTACTACTGCATGCAATAGTTCTACTGTTGCATAGTATTGGTAGTTATTGCCTGATTATGCAAAGAAACCGAAATAACAGTCAGAAGATTCTACTAATCAATTTGAGCATATCTGAAATTACACTCACAATAACATCCTCCGTGGCCATAATTCCGCTTATATCCTCATGGAAACCGAAGCCGATTTACATGACAATAATAACGTCTATTAGTTTTGTTGTGCTGTTGGCATTTTACTTCATAATGTTTGTGATAACACTAGATCGGTTGCTATGTGTTACATTTCCTCTGAAACACAAACTATACGTTGACGGGCAATCAACAACGAAATTGATGATGGTTATATGGTTGATTATTGCTATTGGGATTGTTATAACATGTTTTACAGAACAAAAACTTTACACGGCGATAGTGAACATACATGGTTACACAATACTCAATGGCATCTTCGTAGTTTTTGCCTTGTTAACATATATCCTTATAGCATACAAAATTTTGGCCAGTAGGAAAAGATTTGGTCATAAAAGAAAAACAGTCAGAAAAGAGTATATGGTACCTGCAGCCATTATATTGACGTTTATTTTAACGTATGCTTTACCAGATGGCATAATGGAATGGTTAGTGTCCCAAAAACGTGATTTTAAACCCGAAATATCAATGGTGTGGACAATCGGCTTTATTTCGGACTCTCTTATCTACCTATTTGGAGACATCGGAACACGGAAAATCTTTCTTTCTAAATTCAGCCCCAAATGCTAAACATCGTGAAAGTGTTTTGGAACAATTATATTTCAAGAAGTAGCTGAATAGAATGAATTTGTAGCTTTGAATCCACGGAACAATTGTGATTGATAACGATGTCAAAACTTCTTGAGTATGAAAGTAGGTGTCATATTTACGACACTAACTTAGTAATATACAAATGTACGACCTGTTGTTTTCAAATCCACTTACAATTGATTGCTATTCTTTGACATTAAAGGGGCGTCAACCTGAATAAGATATTATTATCTATGACAGTAAGTAACGGACGGTCACGTGTGAATGAAATGACCATTTGTTATTGCAAATTTAATATAATTTCAACTTAAAGTTGATTTCTTATGGCACATTGAATGTGTTACCATTATGAGTTGACTTATAAAGTAAAATTTGCACGGGATATTTTTTGGAAAATTACACCCGTGTTATATCAACGATAAGAAAGTTGAATCAAAGATCCTGTAGAATCATTCATTAGGGTAATATAATTGTGGTAAAAGACGCTTTGTAAATTTTTTACGAAGACTTGAATCATAGTATATGCTTTTCAGGATATCAATTTTCTAATGAGAAAGGAGTGGTTAGGTCTATCATTCAAATTTTGAATAAATGTCCAGAAATTTCAGAAACACGGGTGATAAAGGTATGTTTCAGAATTTATCTCCCACTTGTGGAAAGTTTAGTTCTCTTCAAATGTATAAACACTTTTTTATAGATTTCTTCAAAATTTCTGTTTTTTTATAATTTTATTTTATTTTTCAGTATTAAAAAAACCCAACAATATCAGTGAATCACAATTGAGATATCCTTAAAAACTATCATTGCAGAAAACCTAATTTTTCATAGATACCAACATGAATATGTCAAACGCTGGAAATTTCACAACCTCTCATACTCAACCAAACCTTGCATTACCCATAACATTGTTCCAATAACAGGCATTAACAATGTGGCTGCATAGTGTTGGCATTTATTGTCTATTAATGGAAAAAAAAAAAAAAAATCAAGTCAAAAGGTTTTCTTAATCTATTTGAGCATAAGTGAAATATCACTGACAATTATTTCTGCCTTAAGTGTAATATCAAAATGGGAACCGAAACAAATTTACTTCACGATATTAACATGCGTCAGTTTTTTTTGTGGTGCTGGCGTTTCATTTTGTAATGTTTGCCATAACCCTGGAACGGTTGCTATGCATTACATTCAATCTAAAGTACAAACAGTACGTTGAGGGACAATCAGCAACTAAAATGATGACCGTAGTATGGCTACTTCTTGGTATTAGTAGTGCTACTACCTATTTTACGGAACCGAATATTTCCGGAGTAGTAGTAAAGGCACACGTTTACTCAGTACTCAATGGCATTTTAGTTTTTGTTGCCTTCGTAAATTATATCATAATAGGATACAAAATTTCTGCTAGTAAAAAGAGATTTGGACATAAACTCAAGAAAACCAAAAAAGAGGTTGTTGTACCTGCGGCAATTTTTTAAAGTATGTTTCACGTTCGCTATACCCGATGCCATTATAAAGTTTCTAATGTCAAAAGAAGACTTCTTTATCCTTGAAATTGCAAGTGTGTGGACAATTGGTTTTATTTTGGACTCATGTATTTACATATTTGGACGCAATGGGACACGAAAGATCTTTATTTCTATATTTATTTGTCCGAAACTATTCAGAAAGTCTTCCTATCAACGGAAACCGGACCATCTTCATGGCACACAGATTGGAAGTGTTTGATTTGGGTAGCATGGAACTAAAATGAGAAGATTTATCATAATTTTTATCCATATTTTTAGCATCAGTATTGGGGAACATTTCATTTTAATTGATGTTTTAGTATGAATGTTTCATCCTACGTAACAGCAAAACAAGATGTTTTCATTTTACTTTCAGGGCGCTGGAAACTAATAATCCGTAGACGATTGGAAGCATCATTAGGAGATGGTCAGCAGAAGTATCAATTGTTCTTTTTGTTGTGGTTCTGTTCCGATTTTATTTTTAAAATTTCAAAGTTACTTTACGTCGTTGAATATGGAGAATGGATTAGACGAAATGAGATTTGTCAAATCCTTATATTTCAAACATTTTCAATCCTCTTCCTTATTTTTGGATTCAAGATGTATTGGTTACGACTCTGCAGCATATACGTTCAAGATAAAGACGTTCTGGACTGCAACGCATGCCGAAGCTGAGAAAAGGTGTAACGAACAAAACATGCAACTTGCAAGTATCAAGAGGGAGGATGAGCTGAACCACGTCTACAGTCAAATCAACAGGCTGTGATCAGAAAATGTGATTTGTGACTGTTAATTTTTCGTGAGTAACCATAATCATCCTTTCATTTTCTAATTTTGTATAATAATGTTTTGTTTTACTACAATCAGACCTAGAACACAAGGAAAATTTATGGAGGTTATGGAGTAGAAAAGCAAAAGCGTGCAAATAACCAAATTAACACTGAAGATTAAACAGAATTTTCATGACAATGTACTCCACTTTTTTTCCTAACACCAGATCCACCACGGACAACGCTTTCAGCGAATTGGCTTTCTGCTTAGAAAGAAATACATAGCAACCGACTTTGTTTTGTTTTTTCTTATGCTTATTAGATTTCTTCGTAAGAAAGGAATCCTTTAAAACGGGCTTTTTTATCTTACTCTGCCTAGGCGTTTATTAAAATGCTGCGAAATCCCTCATATCAATATTTTAAGAAGTATTATTGGTTGCAAATTTTGAATTTTGCCGACGCATTTTTACAAACATCTACGAACTTTCTCAAATCGATATTGTAAGAAATCCCATTGGTTACTGATTTTACCGTGTAAGCAAAAGAATGGTTTTAAAATGACGTGTGAAGTAGCCTTTACGTTGTGTTACATTGCGAAGGGCTGTGTATATTTATTTTGGAATCGTAAAAAAGGAAAATTATAAATAATAACTAAATAAAGCATAGCTTACCGAAAGAAGTTGAAAAATTTCTTGTACAGAAGTGTTTCAAGAAAGGACAAAACTAAGATTTATTTCTGCATGGATGTATGGGTGTATGCATGAAGATGTCGTTTTATTAAAGAGATCTGGTTGTGTACAGCAAAGTTACCTACAAGCCTGTGTATATTTCATAAATTTAGCTTCATTGCTGGTTATTCTTTGTTTTTTCAACTTTTCAACTATTGAATATGATATTAAAGATATTAAAGTTTTTGATCTGCTTAAATTTAATTTTTTTGTTATCTTTGATACTTCTTGGCTTAATTCTTAGACTGTCATAATATTACTCTTTCACGTCCATTCAAGCTTAGAGAATATAGTCGGTCAGTTTTGTCAGGATTTGTACCATTAAATTATCTATTTTACGAAACTCATTCAACTTTTGTTTTTAGATATTTTCATGTTTTTTAAATTTGTTTGTAATGCCACTGTGTACCTATTTCTTTTTTGAAATTATTCGAACTTATACTGGCAAAACGGTGAAGCCTCAATAATATTCTAATGTGTTTACATGTTTTAGAGGTAAACGTATTCGTATTCTTACAAATATACCTTCCGAACGCCATTGAGATTTACTGATGGAGCGACCCGGAAAAAGGTGGGCCTTTGGCAACATATTATATATTACTAGTGTAGCGTGTAAAAACATTTTACAGTTTCGCTCCATAAAATGATTTTACATGCTATATACCGCCATGATTAGTTATTATTTGAATTGGAAACATAAAAGTGTTGAGGGCATTACCACACGGGCGGAAAGAACTGCAGCATTACAGAATGACCGACAGACAGACGACAGACTGTTTATATACAAAAATGTTGTGTTTGATCGATCATACAAAGAATACAATTTCCCCTATTTTTTAGTGCTATTTTACCTACTTAGAGATTTCAGAAGTTGAACAGTTAAACAAAAAGCTAGGTAAAACATTTTTTACCACCTGGCTACTAAAGAATATTTAGAAGAGAGATTAAGAAAAGAGATCGTGGACAATGTATTCCCCTACCTAAACACAATTAAACTTATGAGGTATAAAATAATACCTTCAAATTTCCCTCTTTAACTAAAGCAAACAAAAACACACATACCTTCTGACATTTCTATCTTTCAAACTGATTTTTATTCTGCTATGAATTGTGGAAATGTTCAGAACTCAAAACTCCATTTGTGCATCATGATATAAAAACCATGTAAATATGTATATAACCGTCATTTTCACTCTCTTCTTGAATTACAATCATCTATACTATTCAATTTTATAATAATCTAAAACAAAAAGATATTAATCAAATCACAACAATATAATAATGATCTTGCTACCTTCGTTTCCCTAATAGCGAACCTTAATAATAACAAACCACATACTACAATGAAATACCAAATAAACTGCTAGCTACACAATTCGGTATAGTAGTCAAAACTAACTGATACGAAGAAGCTACGTTCAAACACATTAAAAAAATAAATAGAAATCGGTAGAAAATGATAAACTAATAACACGAACACATAACAGGTCTACATCGACTATCTCGTCGGATAGAATAGTTACTGATACTTATCAATGTGGTTATTCTTTATTACTGAACTTAAAGCGTTGGATATAATTTTTTTTTAAAAACCAAAACCAAAAATTTACACACAGCGTCTTCATTTCTCATCTAAAGAAATGAACGTTGAGAAAATTTGATGAACTTTCGAACGCGAGAAACATTGCATTGCGTTCTCCTCCAGGCGGCTTTATGATGTCTTCCTTAAGGCACAACGCTGCACGAAGTAATAAAAACCCGTAAGATGGAGCTAGAGATTCCCCTAATGGGAGATTCCCCCTATACTAATACGGAAAAAACAAACATCCATTGACGAACTTTCTGAGAAAATTTTCCAAAAGTTCTTTCTTTAAAAGTTAGGTAAGAAAAAAGCAAGATTTAGTATTAGTATAAGAAGATAATATTATGTATTATATATCAATGTGATGGACTGCATTTGTTCAGTTTGCATTTCATTATTTCATCAGAAAGAACTTTCACTTTCACTTTCGTGACAATTTCGCATATTCAGCTGTTTTGCAGAGATCCTTCTTTTCTTTTTATTCGTGGTTAAAGTTTTTGACTTGCTGCTATAGGAAGTAACACTTTTAAACAGATGGTACATTCCTTTCATTTTCCAAGACTGAACGCCTGCGTCCCACCACAACTGTCAATTTGAGTCCCACCAAAATTTTAGCTTACATTTATTGATATTTGTGGTCAATATATCATTCGTTTCAATTGAAATCTCTTGGTCACGTTCATGTATTATGACGACCCAATTTAGTTAAATTTGGTACTGGCGATCTATATATATATATAATATCAAATAATTATTTGATAGTTAAGTCATCAAAATTGACACAAGTAAACATCAAAATCTCACGTTAACATTTTGAAACTACACCCATTGGTGGCATCAAAATGCTTTCCACTGCTTCCGAAAAAGTGACAAAGCTCGTATGCAACACTTTACAATTACTCAATCCTTTTCCCTGCGGTTCACACGATGGAAATGACCTATCCATTCAGAACATTCAAATTGCAACACTCTAAGCGACGTGTTTTATTATTTATTTGGTTATAAAGACAACCATAAAACGTTCAAAAGACATTGTTTTAGTGGACCCATTCTCGACCAACAGTATCCCGACAGATAGTACCTAAACGTGTTCATTATTAGCTGGCTGTAAAAACTTATTTCTACAGGCTGTGATCAGAAGCCAATATAGTTTCAAAAAATGTTAAGACTGTACAAATTCATTATAACAAGTTAAGAATAACAAAATAAAGTTACATTCTTCTATTAATTGAACCAAATTTGATTTCTACTACAAATCAAATTGTGAAAACAAAAATTACCGATCGAATTCTCTGTTCAGACTTTAGGGTCTCGTCTTTGAAATTCTCTTCTCCCCTTTTTGTTGTGACCTCCATTTCACCACTATATCTATCTTCTTTATAATTTCTCTATTTTTCTTCCTTCATTTTTCTTAATTTTACTCAAATTTCCTAGCTCTTACATAGTAGTGGTCTTTTGGCCTTGTGCTTATTAAAATTTTAAGATTGGTTCAATTAATCAAATAATGTAAATCCAGCTTAAAATTGTATTGCAGTATTTCACTCACTTTTTAATACCAGCAATAAAGAAAATATAATTAAGAATGCCAAACACGTTGTAGATGAAACTTGGAAAGGAAATGTCAGATAAAACAGGGTTTTAAAATAAACAAAACTAAATATGAAATGTTAAACAAATAAATAGGAATGAAATAGCATTAATAAAATCGAAGAAATAAAATTTGCTAGTTTTAGCTGCTATTTTTTTACATCAATTTAATATTTTGAAAAGCTATGAAATAGAGAGTATTGTTTGAAACTGTGTTAGATGTAAATACTCAATGACCAACATGAATACTCCTAATGAATACAGGTTTTTGGTTAAGAACGAATACCCAACCTTTTAAAAACCCATACATTATGCATAACACATATTCCATCATTGTGTGCGACACACTAGGGAAGAGGCTGTACATAAACACCCAAATCACAAATGACCAAATAAAGGTGTGTCAATTACGGATCATTAGTTCGCCAGAAATGGTAAAGATAAAGAGTTGGTACATGTGGGCTTCGAAGACGATCGTTAAACAATCGAAACTTTGAGATCCTTTTCGCGTTAAATGCATCTCTCGGAGTAGCCATGAATTTATTCTAACAAAAACTTTTGAATCCTTGATGCAGAATGGTTTCTGAGACTTGGACGTCATTTTCAGATCTGATATAAACTGTGGTCACCTAAAACCTAGAAAAAATCATCCGTAAAATCATGCCTAGCCCCTTGTTATTCTTGGTCATCGTCACGTTATTGTTTCCCTTTATCCTGTCGAAAAAAGTTAAAGGCATTCATCAGGAAATTGAAGACTTCACTGAGTGAAAGAGTACTTTCCTGTCGATACCAGTTGTTTCAATTTTATTTTTACGTTCAACGGATTGTTTGATATGATCAAATTGATTTCAACACAGATAGTGAATCAAAAACCCAAATGTCATAATCAGGAGATATCTTAATCTATATAAAAAAGACCAAACTACATGTGACTGACGCAAGTGACGGAAGTGGTTGAACCAAATGGGTTACCTTGAACTCAAGCTTGAAGCAAACTTTTAAAAAAATAAGCGTTGAAACTCTCTTTCTAATCACAATAATTTATGAGTTTATTTTCAACATTCTCTCTAGCTGCTTTCCAAACGTGATTGATTGCACAACAAAAACACCCCATTGCTTAAAAAGATTCAAAAAGACAGATCAAATGTTTTGCTCAGGAACAAAAAACTTACTGAATTGTCTGAACAAGTTCGAGGGATCTAAAGAGCGTTTCGAGTTAGCGGAGTTCTAGGAACAAATTGAGGTGTCAAGACTGTAAATATTAAAGGAATGGAAACTTTTGTTTGATATTGTGATAGGAATGTCTCCAAAGGTCTTAAGCAAAGATTTCATCGTGTAAATAAAAGTTGTTTAAGTGGCAAATGTATACATGAGATAAATCGGTTTGATCACATTCACAGCGAAGAGTAAAATTATTTTCATTTCGTTTAATAATTCAAGAAATCACAAGACAATGAGATTTCAGAATGAAGCAGCCGGGACAAGAGTCTTTTTCGCCGTCGTCCATATATCGACAAGGCAAGAGACCCTCGTTTCGAGGTTGTTTTTTACCTAATGCTAGATCTGGCTCCGAATACAGTGCGTTTTAAATGCCCACAGAGTGTTAGAGAATTAGTGTACAAATCGGTAAATCGTAATGGTATAATAGTAATAACTCGGTGCATTTTCTTTACTATCCAACATCTCCTTATCCTTACCGTAAATGACCAAATAGACGCCCACTTTCTGATTAAACGCCCCTGCTTGAATAAACATCAGGGTAAGACATTGGTAATGCCAATAAGCGCCCATGTCTAAATAAACACCCAGGGTGGTGTGCTTGGAATTTAATCGATTTTAAAAGCTGGTACAATATTTTCTTCAAATATCATTATGAAGAACCTTATTGAAAATTAGTACATACTTTAATAAAACATAAATAAATATACATGCTGGAATAGTTTGTAAACATCCAGGGCGTTTAATCGCTCATTTGCAATGTTTGTTCTTTATATGAGAAAGTGATTAAGAATTTTACCAATGTGTATATTCTGTCGCTTTATTTTATTTATTTTTACTTAGATATTAAACTGTTCATATTTCATTTAAATGTGGTGAATTTTTTTTCTTCTGATTTCCATTCTATATTTGTTATTCTACTATTTATGTTTTATATTTCTTTATCCATTAGTAACATAAACTATGGCTCTAACACCTCGATCATCATCATTATGAAAATCCTAAAAAACTATTTTTTCAATCGGTGTAAGTAATGGTTGCTTATTCAAACTTCGGGAATGTCAGCGTGGATGTCCCTGAAAGCCCATATGCTGTCTCAAGCATCGCCTTAAATTTTGTAAATGCGTCTGTAGTATCATTGCACAGTATTCGTATTTATTGCCTGATGGCGCAACGAAGACGACAAGATAGTCAGAGAATATTGTTGATTGATTTGAGCTTTGCTGAAATAGTATTAGCCATAACATCTACTTTGCCTTTAATTCCGCTTATGTCTGAATGGAGAGCCTATGCGACTTACACTACAATAGTTGCGTGCATATATTTTGTTTCAGTGTTGTTGCTTTATTTCATAATGTTTGTAGTAACACTAGATCGGTTACTATCCATTACATTTCCTCTGAAATACGTACAGTACGTTAATAGAGAATCAGCAACCAGAATGATGAGCATCATATGGAGCTTTGTTGTCATGGGGATTGTTACTAACTAGTTACGGACACTCGCGTTTCTCTGAAAATTTTGAACGCGCATGGGTATACAATTACGAATGGTATATTCGTGGTTTTTGCTTTGCTGACTTATATCGTAATTGGAAGGAAAGTGTATTCCAGTAGAAAACGATATGGTCATAAAAATCGCAATCTATGAAAAGAGTACTTGGTTCCAGTAATAATCATTTTGACATATATTTTGTTTTATGCCTTACCAGATTCTATTCTCGTATTCTTAAACCTTCGTCAAGAAGATCTTCCATTCGAAGCCACTATGTTATGGAGTACTGGGATAATTTTGGACTCTTTTATGTACCTATTCGGGCACAATGATACGCGGAAAATCCTCTTCTCCTTGTTTGTTTGTGAGAAGGGACGACGCAAATCGACAACTGTCACAATACATAGAATCAGAGCGGCTACTTGTAGTACATATCAAAATGTTACTCATAATAGCACTGAAATTTAATAAATGTAGTGTCATAAAAAAATTATTTTTAGGATTTATTTATTTCATTCAATCTTATTGGAACTACTTTGTATTGCAACGACATAAAAACAGTGAAACGGAGTTCTAATGATTTCCAGACAGACAATAAATATTCCAAGTAAAGTAAAATAGGGGATGTAAGATATAAAAGTTTCTGTTCCATTTTTTTCTATCGAGGTAAAAAAAACTTTCAAATATTATTTGTTCTATGTCAGATTGGAAATTTTTGTGTCTCTTGTAACTTAAAATAGCCGTAAACAGCAGTATACTTCTGGTGGAAATTCATAAAGTTGTTTGAAAACAGAAGTAAGAGTTGAATTTGCAAACTTATAGACATATTTTCTTTTTTTATAAAAAAAACATGTAACAGGCATTATAGAATATATAACCATAACAATATGACTCATCAAATAAATATACGTTTTTAATATTAGGGAGATGAAAATATATGATAGAGAATCGTCAAACTTACGACGCGAAAAAGACAAACAACGTCGAATTCAAAAACTCCCCCGCCTAAGCGCGGAGTTAAAAATAGGGATTTATATTCATATCAAGGTTCCTTAATACCAAATGTTTTAACCAATTTATCGTTTGACTTTTAATTGTATCATTAGTCTAAAATCGATTAAATACGATTAAATACACTACATAAGCTAACGATCTTCGAAAACTTCATGGTAAAAGCCTTGTTAATTTTGTTTGGGTCAGTGAGTATAAGGTTACGTCATGTATCGTTCTTTCAAACGTTTTTATACAAATTCTCAGCGAAAAGTTTGATGAACTGAAATTGGTAGAGGAACACACTCTGCATTTTGTAAATTAACGCGAATATATCGTAACATGCGTGGTAGACTTCATCCTCTCTCTGAAAGAACGGAGTCTAGGGCTAACATTCATATTGTTTCGTGCTATTCTTGCATGGGACAATTTATAGCATTATCTAAACGAGGCTGAGTTGTAAATCTCCTATAAATTCTATTTTTTTCCTTTTTCTTCTTCTTTTCTTCTTCATTATGTTATTCTATTCTTTGTGAAATGCGTAAATTTTATATTTTATATATTTTATTTAAATTTTATAAGCAAGACTTTAAAAAGAATTACAGCTTTTCTATATTATTTCTGTCTGGTAAACTAAGTATTGGTTATACAATGTCTTGCTCTTTTAACCAAAATAGAGAGACTTTCAACTAAAAAGTTTAATGATTGTTAGGATAACAGACTTTTTTAATGTTTTCGTGTTTGTTGATTTAAATTAGTTTTTGGATGAAAAATACCAGGTTTTTAAACACCCTATTTTCAAAAATAAAAGTAAGGATCAGAACGAAAGCAAAATATACAGTCAATTCTCGCTGTCCCAAACACAAATATGAGCGTTTCTTTGCCTTAGAGAAGCTCATATTATCTCTAACAAAAACCTCGATCTCTTGAGCGTTTCGTTATCTGAGAAACGCTCTCGCTATCTCGAACATTTTACTAGGTCCCTTGAGAGTTTTAGACAGCCAGAGGTGACTGTAAAACCTTTTCGTTTAGCATGTATTTTGCAGAGAGTTTTATTAGCTTGATCGAATGGTGATCACAGGGCCGATTAATCGGTAATCCGTCCTCCCAACTATTATCAACCCTCTCAGCTGTAATCGGTCCTGATGTATTACAAAGTCAAAATATAAACAATATACTTTAAGATTCCAAATTTTTAAATTCGAACATGATCTCAATGATTCGAATTGTGATTGGTTTAAAAAATGTCGTTCGATAAAAAAAATCATGCGATGATATAGAAAAAAACAGATAAATGACATCTACAAAATATAACTTAACAAAAAAAATTTTCATTTTGACTGTTTATCAAATTGAAAATTTTGAAAACCGTCATTATGAAACACGTACAATTAATTCCAAATTGCTCTCAAGGTCATGATATTACTAGTGCAAACAGTGATGATTTAAGGCCTATCTTTGTGGAGCATTTCGAAAGATATTTCAAAGTAATGACAATATAGGGTAAACCTTGATGACCATGTGTTATAAAAGTTCAGCGACATATAAATTGACGGGGCAGCAAATTTGTGGAGAATCTGTAAGCAATGTTTC
Source organism: Turritopsis rubra (assembly GCA_039566895.2). Classification (NCBI taxonomy): domain Eukaryota; kingdom Metazoa; phylum Cnidaria; class Hydrozoa; order Anthoathecata; family Oceaniidae; genus Turritopsis; species Turritopsis rubra. The sequence goes on along the minus strand of CM077630.1, from coordinate 4,165,373 downwards.
TTTTAAGAAATTACGCAAGAGAAACAATTTGCAACAATACTCTCGCAAGCAGATAAATAAAACTTTTCTATGAGAAAATAATTTGTTGCCAGGGAACGTAAGTAATGTAAGAACAACTAAATCAACCTCAAACCCAGGGTCGTTGGTCTCTTTTTGATATAAAGGCGACAAGATAAAAAGGCCCTGGCGTCCCAGAGCGAAATTGGCTCATTTGATGGTTTGGCACACACCTCTGTGTCCGGTTATCTCTTGATTAAAGGTTACTCAATATATGAGTCACTTTCCGCCTGCGATGCCAGGGACTTTTTGTCTCTTTGTTTCATATCAAAATGAGACAAGCGGTCCTGGGTTCGAGGTTGCTTCGATATTTTAGCTGACGGTAGATGAGCTTATTTTTTCATACTTTTTCAGTTCTTATTGTGTTCCTATTGTGTTATTCCAAGAATTAGAAATGAGCGAAACACTTTTTCTTTGTTGTTTTTGCGTAAGTAAGCTTCTGATATTCCTAAAGGAAGGAAGAAAAGACAAATTTTTAGTGTTATAACATTACAATGCATTGCAAATCACGACTTGTTATTTGGAAAGAAATATTTCTTAGTAATTCTAGCAACACACTTTATTTTCTTCTTTTAGGATATGTAAATTCAGGCTGAGGGTATTCTTAACATGTTCTTAATGTTTGGCCAAATCTCTGCCTCAACGTTCTTTTAAATGAGTTTCTAATAAAAAAACCGTGTAGAATCTCTATCAAGCGCTATACAACAGACATCTCTGTGCATACTTCACGTACGGATGGACGGATTTACAGTTAGATCTCATAGTTAAATTCTCTATAAAGCCGACATCTATATAAAGCGAACACCTTTTTATGCACCAATGGTGTCCGCTTTATAGAAATTCTACTGTATTCCCATAAAAATGCAGAATATATCCGGACTGACATTCTCAACAATACTTTTCATTAAACTCTACTTGACAGCGTGTTCAGTTGTACCAAAGAGTGTACCAAAGAAAGGGAGGTGCGATGTTGTAGTGGATAGTACCTTCAAGTGCGACCGCTGAGGCCCGTGTTCTAGTCTCAGTCTTGTCGCAATTCGATACTCCACGCCGATGCTCTGTCAAAGCAGCGTATCAACCCATTTGGAGCCATCGACTGACTGCACACTGGCCACAGAGTAAGTTAGAGCAATTATATATACGTTTCTCTGGCGGTAAGTTCACATCCTAGTTGCAAGTTAGCGGGCGAAATAGCCAACCACTACGGATGGAAGCATAAGGACTTAAAACTGCCCGTTACTTACTTAACTTACTTACTAGAAAGCTACTAGTATCAAAATGGCGTTACTTTTGAATCTCTACGGATTACTGCTTTTGTGAAATAAATAATTCTCCTTCGCAGCGGAAACTGGAATGTGTCGTCAAGGTAATCACTTCTTTTGTTCAATCTTATTTTTAATCCCACTTAGGATATCGTGCAACCATTGTACATATAACATATACATATAACACCAACGGCAGGCGAGAATGGATTTCTTACGACGTTAAGCGCGTGCTTAATACAATTATTTTCAACGTATGACTTTGAAACTAAAAACCGACCGAAGAATAGGCCACGTTTTTTAAAGTTTTGTATTGGTTATGAATACTTCAGATGAAATTAGAAATTTCGCAATCATCACTGAACACAAAGAGAGAGTTCTATAAAACATGTCTTTGTGAAGAATGGAGTTCATATCAACTTCAGGTCGTGCACAGTGCTAACAATGAATTATGCAAAATATCGTCGTGCGATTTCCAAAAAAGCAGTTCTAAAAATTCGTTTCTTTTTTTTGCTTAAAGTTTGGGTAACATGCAAAACAATCCCTGTGAGGAGGATTGCGAAATCCGAATCGACAAATATAAATTCTTTTATAGGAATATGACAATGCTTGGCATTTTCCTTTCAGTTATGAACATCTATTTTTCTAATCACCAAATTTATGAGTCAGTCAACTATTGGATAGAACACAAAGAAACACTTTTCATTCATTCATTCATTCATTCATTTATTCAAAATTTATTGAAGACTTTGAAACTCGGGTCCGTTTCTCTCTTTTTGATATGAAGACGACGAGAAGAGAGCGCCCTTGCAACGCAGGCATAAATTAACATGTACTTTTTATCACGTCATTACTTGGAAATAAAAGTGTGTGTAACAGACATACAATGTAACGAGTGGAACTGGCACAAAAAGTCGTGTAATTAACTAAAGCCGAATCTCCACTAGGAGGAAAATGTCCATTTTTACGGAAAAGTCTTCATTGATTATACAATTCCAGCCGTGACCTCAAAATTATTAGTTGCTACTGCGCAGGTGTCGAGGCTAACAAATTCGCCTGCCGCTAAATTTTCCGGCTAGTAGAGATTCGACTTAGGAGTTATTCGTCGTTTGCTATTGCTAAATGCACAAAAACATTTTTTTGCAATGACTTTTAGCCTAGTGCATGTGATTCTTTGCCATTCATCGACCATAGATTTTGTTTGATCACAATGATCTTTAGAGCTACCGGAGTGTGAATTAATGGGGTTTTTTATAAATAACTATTTTATGAAGCATTGACTAATAGTTATCTCAAGAAATTTCCTGCAAAACATAAATTTTGGAGCGTTGAAAATGGACCGCACAAGTATTTCGCAATCTCACCGTGGCCTTGATAAAAACTTAAATAAAAATTTGTTTTAAAAGGATTATAGTAGATTGTGAAATGAGATTTTCATAATAGATTTAAAAAAAACTATGCTTTCAAAGCGTATTTAAGTTCTTTTCAATATATTGCTAAAAATAAGCACAGCATCCAACCTGAATCTATAAATCTATAACTATATCCCCCAGTTTGTCATTCTTCTCTTCCTAAATTTATATTTTATTTTTTATATTATATTTTCTTTTTTATATTATATTTTCCTTTTTATATATTTCATCATCTTCAAATGTGCTGTTTCTCACTCTTCTTCTGAGCTCACCTGTATTCTTAAAGTCGCTCGTATAAAAGATGGATCACCACAATTAATGTCAGTTCTCTGGACAGGAAACCATCAAGTGATAACAATGCATTCTAACACTTTATCTGTGCTGATTTTGCTTCTTTTGGTTATTGTGCAATCTGCGACGGCGCTAACTAGTGGTGTTCATTTCCCAAGAAAGACGCCTGCAAAAGAAGAGGTATGATTTTACACAGACAGAGCTCAATGATTACTACATGTATCGTTGTAACGAATTTTGAGCTACAGTCAACCATTTCTTGTAGTCAAAGAAACATATCAACTTATCAACAGATCTTCCTGGTTCGTGTGTTATCCTAACAAGATGCGATCATTAAACTTTTTGGTTGAAAGTCTCTCTTTTTTGTTTTAAAAAGAATGGGGCATTACATAAACATTACCTCGTTTAACCCAGACAGAAATAACAAGGTTTTCACGGAAACGATCGCATGATCGCATCTTCTTACATTAACCTAAAGCTTACATTCATAAACTCCTAACCATAACTAGCTAATTAAACGCCCTGAAATTTATTAAAATCAAACTTTCACCAAGGACGTTTTTTTCGAGCAAGGAAGTATATATGTATCTGTTTTCATTGAAATCTAGTGTTGTTTTTTGATGAATGTGAAGACAATGTTGGACTAGTAGCATTTTAAACTTAATATCAAAATAGAGATTACACTAAAAAACAGCATTTTTATATTTTTCTCTAATTTTATTCGGGGATAGTCATTTCTTCTGTAGTTGTTTATTCGGCTATTTACGGTAATTCCAAAGCTCATGTTGTGCAACATCAGCATGTATTGAAATCTTTCAACATGTTGTTTGTTTTACAAGACGTTCAAATCTCTTGCACACATAAATGGTTAAGCACAGATGTGTCATATGCTTGTCTGTTCATGTTTTAATTTAATGACTGTCTGCATATCACGACTAGAAATCAATCCTGATTGTCTAAGCACTTTTATCGGACCAGAAAGCAACGACTCATTCAGAATCATTCTGTTTCACATATCGGATAGCCCAGGTTGCGTATATGGATAGAAGATCTATCCGATATGAGAATCCAGTCTGTGTTCGCTTTCAAAATAAAATAACAAGCACTAAGTAATATAGATGTAAATTCAAAGATCGATTTTAACTAAGCCTAAATCTGGAAAAGTCTATTAATTCCTGTTTTCATATTGAGTTTTATTTTCAAGGTATCAAAAGAAAACCGTGTTCTGCTTTTATTGATGTTCTGCTTTTATTTTCTAGCTTTCGACACAAAAAGTTCTGGAATTCTGCAAAAAGTTCAAATCATTTTGCACCAAGATGCTTAAACGCCCAACTGCAGCTCCAACTGAACATGTAAATATGCAGCTGTCAAACAAAGAAATAAAAGCTTTGATTAGGGCATTAATCGCGTCCAAAAAACAAATTTGATTATAGTGGAAGTGAGGATGAAAATCAACTTTCAGAATATATAATCCCATAGGCATATTCAGGGTCAGTCAAAAAAAAGTGGAGGAATCCAACGTTATGATCTTTCTTTTCAGTCGTAAGTGTCGATTAGGTTACTTGCACGTTTTCCTTTTCTAATTTAAATGACTAAACTGTCCTCCACAAATTTTGACTGAGCTCTAGCTACGCCTCTGAATCCGTTAGTTTTAACTGATATAAAAGTCTGCACTGTCAACAAAGTTTATGCTAAAGTTATATGATAATAAAACTGTAAATTAGCTTTATTAAAACGAGTGAAATATGTTCTTTAGTTGCGCACGAAGAACTTAATAACAGAATCAATTTAAAGGTAGCACGTCCCTACATATCTTCACACTAATAAGAAAGGCTGAAAGAACGAGTCGAAACCACGCATAATATTTTCATGTTTCATTGCCATAGCATCGGTAGGATAGATTATATGAGGGAGGAGGGTGTAAGTTCTTTGAGCTTTTTTGAGGTAATAGTGATTTATCTGAATATATAAATGAATTTAATTTACAGCTGTATTTTGTTCACTCAACTGGAGCACATCTTCAGATGTTTAATAGCATCACAACCCCCTTGTAGCTGACCGTATACAGTATGGGACATACAACGACGGCATACGGCGGACGATAAAATCCAACGTAATAAGTAGAATCTTTAGTTATCTAATACTGCCTGGTACGATGAACATATACGATATCAACATCACCATATACGACATCGTTTATACAGCTTACGTATCGTGTATGGAAGGTTATATTATGTCGGATACTGTCATATACGATATCGGGTATTCAAACCGTATACGCTATATCGTATAACATAGATCTTAAGTGGTACATTTCTCACTAGGTTACTGCCCGTTACGATAAATATGAATACGCCTGTAAACTAGTGCATACGGGTACATATCAGATAATATGAGATCAATAATTCTATCGTAAACTATATTCACACAATGCACATTCCAATCAACCGGTTACCAAGGTTACCGGGCGACTCTATCGACTGCGCTACCGTTCCGACGTCATTATAGACCTTACGCAACTACGACGGAAACGAAGACGGCGACGTGTGATTTTCAAGTATTCAGAATTTAATGAGTCCCAAAGCAATGAAAGTTTCAAGAATTTATACGGAAATGTTTTATCGATAAACTGTGAAAAAGTAAATCCTATCGAAACAGGATAAAACTACTACGAGAGAAACATAAGTTACTGCTATCTTCGCGTCTCTGTTGTCAGTACGACTTGAAAAGATAACTTTTCACGTTGTATGTAGAACGTGCAAATCTGTTAATGATGTACTTAACTGACAATATTCTCTTAATGGTATAGTATGAAATAGATTTCTTTTCTAAACGAAACCCACAAGGAAAGCAAAGCTTTTATTTGAGTAACGTCACCGTCTTTTGGATTCACAGTAGACGAATGGAACACAGTATATTCAATTGGACCTGAATCCTGTGAACCAATGGAATGTCATCGAATTGACGTTCAGACGGAGCTCTACTTCAGCTTTACAATCATTACAAAGCTAGCGGGTTAGTATCATATTCTCAGAAAAGGATTAACTGGTATCAAGGAAGCTTCACTACTGTGAAGCTCTAAAAACTATAAACATCTATATCAATATTTTTTGGAAGATCATCTACAGAGAGATAATCATGTGCATTCAAAGATTTGTAAATTCAATCACCCTGGATCAAAATTTTGTCAATGTCATTAGCAGTCCAAAACGCAATAGATCTGATATTCGACCAAAAAATAACAGAAAATAATAGATTACAAGCTGAATACACGCTGTATCACCAAAACGTCTATGACTTTGGTTAAAATTACCCAACATTGTTCTGACTATATTGTAAGTGGACATTTTGAAAATTTAAACACTGGAAACTGTGTGCTGCTGGCAATTAGCTTATAGACGTACTGGAAACTGCACGTCTCAAGGATATGGAAACACACTGGAAACTGTGTGCTACTTATATATCATACACAGGAAAAAATCCTATTTCACTATAGGAAATAGTTAACTAAAAATAACAGGCTATCAACTAATTTACCTCGTGAGCAAACCAAGCAAACCTACTCATATAACAGAAGGTATTCAATCTGAAACATGCGCTACAGCACAAGTACTCTGCACTATAGGAAATTGTGGAGAGAGGGGCTTCCTCTAGAAAATAAACAGACGACGTGAAACGGCCATCGCTGAATAATTAGGGAGATAACTTATATTAGGGAGAACTGACAAACGGAGGACAAAAAACAAAACAAAACAAAAAAACAACGACGATTTTATAATCAGCGTTCTGAAGTCACTGACTAAATACGGTTTCATGTCGATAGACCGACTACCGCTTAAAATTATCACTTATAAATTAAAAGTTTTGTGGAATTTTTTTTGTCAAAATGGATGTCAAGAAATATAAAAAATGTCAAAAAATAAAATTTGAATGGTTTTCGATAAGCATATGAAGTTTCGTGTCTCTATTCCTGTATTCGATGTTATAGCCAGGAATTTGGACATACTGCAGAAGATTTGGTCATTTTTTAGCCAAGTTTCCGATAAGGTCAAGATGTCGAAGACATGTGTTTCCAGGAGTACTTGAAATTTTGAGAATAAAGCACAGATGGTTTTTGCGTTGAGTTTGGTGTAAGTTTGATGATTAATATTTACTTGTGCAGGATTTTGGTCGTCATTTGTTGGTTTCGCATTGAAAATGTTCGGATGTTTCGCAAAGGGTAAAGTTGACGAAAAGCAGTTAGAGCAGGTCCATTTTACTGGTGCACGTGCATTAGCTTTGAATTAGGTTAAATTTCATGATCGAACCTAATATAAAGTGAGTAAGAGACTTACATAGATCACATTCCAAGCGTCTGTCGTTTGAGCGAACTGCAGGCAGGTACCGCGGTATGACGGACCGGGATTTTGCGCCAATTTAAAAGATGTGTTTGCAAAGTTATTAAAAAAAAAGTGAACTTCAGTCTGCGTTCATCTTTTAAGATTAGTAGGCTAAGGTTTAGTAACAGCCAATCAGATATCAAAAATTAGCTGTATAAACCAATGAACTTTCATAATGAAAAATGCCGAGGCTTGGATAATAAGAAAAATACGTAGAAGAAAAAGAAGAACAAGAACACGGACGGTTGTAATGTCTTTCATGCTAACGCAGAAAGCCTATAATAAAAACAAAACCTAATTTAAGGACTTAGTGGAAATTAAGAATTACACAAAATATGTAAATATCATTTTACATTATATTTGTAAAAAAATATTTTCACAACGTAAATTTTCATTAAGTTGATTTAAACAATCACAAATATATTTTGGAAACCCCCGGAATTAAAAGCGAACGCTATAGTTTGGTTTTAGTTTTAAAGAGGTTTTCAAAATACGTTTTAATCAAAACCTCTAAAGCACCTCGCCGAGAAAAACCGGAAAGACATTGGGGTGTTAATTGAGACATAAGAAAAACCTATTTAAACGTTTTCATAAACACCGCTTTAAATAGTCTTTATAAAGCGGTTTCCAGAAAACCAAAAAAACACAAAAATAGATGTTTTTAAAACGTTTTGTGCCTGCTGGGAATTATACAAGTTTCCAGGGCATATAATCTTCTATATTTAACGTTCTGTAATAATAATTCGATATCAAAAGCCGTTTTCAAACGCTATGCAAGTATTACAAAGTTTTTCCGCAACTTGTGCGCCATATTTAAAGGCGAATTAATCATCAACCAATCAGTTTTTCCAAAATGTGATACAGTTACATATCTTTAAAGTTACGCTATTTTGTATCTACTAAAACTCGTGTAGGTTTTGACAGATGAAACAAAAAAAACCCGAAAATGAACGCGGACGCTTCTAAAGAATTCTTTGCTCACCCGAAAATCCAATAACTGGAAGAAGGAAAGTATATTTCTTACCATGTATCGATACCGTGAAATACTTTCAGCCACCATCTTGAACAAGAACTTGGAAAACATGCAAACATATCAAATCGAATGTATGAAATAGGTGTTTCGGACTTTCCGAGAGAGGAGAGAGGGGCCCTGCCGATTTCGAAGTAGGTCCCGCTCTCTCCTGCCGATTTCGAAATGGGACGAAGATTTCCCGAACGCAAGTAGTAGAAATTCTAAAGACCCGATTAATACGTTATACCTTCACAAACTGAAAGTGAGGCTGACTGACTGCATGACTTTCCTTGCGGCGCTGACCAATAAACATATTGACACCAATTTGAATTGAATCTAAACCAACACTTAACGTTGGAACTTCTCGTTCTTTAAAGGGGCTACGACACAGCGATCACGTGATTTCTGTGTTTGTTAACTGATTATACAAATTTTCTGGTCAAATTTTGAGTTTGCCAATTCTTGATTTCGTCTGCAAAGTTTACCTTTGCTGAATGCTTGTGGAGAAGTAAAAGTGGCGTTGTTTTGATGCTCGTGCAAATGAATTTTCGTAGCTCCAAGGGCTCATTTAATCGTGTTTTTAGCAAGCAAGATGAAATGAAAGTAAATTTTTCTGTAACATGGCACGTCGATTGATCATTTCTATATGTTAAAATGAGTAAAATTTTGTAATTATTTCAATATAGCCAATTTGTTATGAAAAATATAGTTCCCGTTGTTTACATGGGCGGATTCAGCATAAGGCGAATAAGGCAGTTGTCTTAGGTTAATTTTTCCATTAACAGAGATTGCGATTTAGCCTTGCTTTTTATGTAGTATAATCAATTGAGGGACAAATAATATAAAGATTACATCATCAACTAGAGGAAGATGAGTAATATGATTGGCTTGCTGTATTCAACTAGAGGAGGATGAGTAATATGATTGGCTTGCTGTATTTGCTGTTTTTGCTGATTATATTTAATTGGTTTGCCTAACGAGTTTAAGGATCTTCATGGCTTGCTATTTGTAACTACGAGTAACTTTAAGCAGAATTTAATTTTAATTTAAAGCGGAATTGAAAACAAAAAGAAAGCAGAAAGCAAACACTGCTTGATGACTATTTTAACACAGTTTCCAGAGGCGGATCTAGAGGGTATGTCAAAATTTTTGGAGGAGAATGTTTGCTATTAAACCATAAAAGAAAAACGTGCAAGTAATCCCATTGGTGATACAGACATAAATTAGGTTTATGTGCTTCTCCACAATTTTATTTTATTTCTTATGTATGCCTAATTGTGGACTGTGTTGGCATTTCATTGTTTCATCAGAAAGAACTTTTCATTCTTCATACTTTGAGTATACTGGGTTTTATGTGTTAGGTTTATTAGGTTATCACATTATCATATTTCATCACTATACGTTATCACAGGTTATCACATTATCATATTTCTTATATTTCTTATATATCTCTTTTCTTATATTCTTCATGTTCAACAGGCTAAGCAGAAATCCTTTTGCCTAGTTAGACATCTAGTTTACTCTATTTCCAATTTAATTTATTTTTCTACCGCTTTTAGTGATTTCTTCTCTAGTTCGGTAACACTCGAGAATGTGCGTATTAAAAAGGCCCTTTTAGAAAATGTCAAAGCTAGTCTTGCACTTTTGTTTTGTATTTATTTTATCGAGGCTGGTTGCTCAATGAGCGATATCAGCATTTAGCTGATGTGGGTCTCCATCAGGATTGCATACCTCAGATTTTAAAGTGCAAAGCCAGCACGTAAGAGAGTTTTTCAATTTTTCTGGACCTTCTTCAGTTTTTGCTAAGATATAAACACATTTAGCCCAGATTGTGGCGATCGGAAGCTTCTTTTAAACCTTTTCACAAATATAACTGTAGATCCTTATGAACGGTTTGAAAAGTTTTCTTGGTGCAACATCATATCGCGGGTTGCGAAAAGGATTTTAATCAAAAACTTTGCATAGGTCAATTTTGCGAATATTTTTCATAATGCAATATTATACTGTATTAACATTTTTTTCATTTTTTTGAATTCTGTCATATTCATCACTGAGACACTTTCAGCTATTACGCTTTCATTCTTTTAAAATCTCAGGCTTTCTTTTACTCAATGTTGCTTACTTAATGATATATATTTTGAGTCATCTAATTTTTGTGCTTTCCATTATTTTCTTGCAACAGACCCAAACCATCCTTGTTTTTGACTGATGAAGTTGTTTTGTTTCTCTGCTGTTGGTATTTTACCTGACTTTATTTCTTTATTAGTTCCTCCAATATTATTTGAATTTGAGGCAACCGACCCCGGGAATTAACTACACTTCACTGGTGTTAGTTGACAGGAAAGGTGTAACCCCATGCCGCGGTTTGGGAAAAGAAACTAGAAAACTACAAACAAATAGATTTAAACAAATAAAACCTTTAACCTTTAATAATAATATTAATGTGGGGTTTGGTTCATTGGTACTCTGGTTGTTTATTCAAAGCCCTCATCTTATGCGCAGGTGTCGTCACCGTTACAACTTCCTCTCTGCTTAGCTACCATACACCATACCACTTTTACCATAAGACCCTTTGGAGATTCTCCTATTTTGAATTCATTTATATAAACTAATGGGCCCATTGGTAAAGGGAAAAACTGGTGTGTAGTAATACTATAAGCTTCATGCTGACAGGAAGGTGTACTAAATTTGATAATACTCAATAGATTGTGTAGTATTATAATAAAGATGCTCACATCCAAATAATGATTCAATATTTTAATTCGAACTTCCTTCCACTTTCTACTTTTTGCTATAGGTGCTACAGGTACTATTTATAGTTACTTTTTATTCTTTTATTTTTATGTGACCCATCATCCCACCATTGGATAGTGGAACAACGACCATTCCTGTCCGTTCCTGAGCGTTATGGAATCGATTGATACAAACTATAGCTTCATAGTTTTATTTCCTTCGAAAATAGGTAGAACAACTGTATCATGGGTACGAAGGGGTTTCTAGTCCAGTTGCTGATTGTCCGATTTTCGAATTCAAAGTCAATTCGTGCAAATTGTAAATCTATTGTACAGGGTGCCGTACTGTACAATGGAACGGATTCCTTTAAATATATATGTCTTTCTTTTCCCCGAAGTAAAATGATTAGTCGTGACATATGGAAAGGCGAGGTAAACAGTTCATTTTCGAAACCGCCTCGAGCCACAATTCGGAAGTAAAGAATTATTTCCGATGAATTTGTAAGATTACTTCGTAAACAAACCGTACCACGTTTCGAATATTGATAATGAATTGAGCACTCTTAAGATCCCAACAAAACGCATGCGAGAAACTTTACATTCAACTTATTCATCGCCATCACAAGCAAATTCAAACTTTTTCAGCATAAAGGTGGATATCCACAGAACAGCATTTTGCAATGTGGTGATAATATCGCCCGCGAGATTTTGTAGTGCATGCGTAATACACACCAATCACTGCTGTTTCAGAGATTTTTTATGCAGTAGTGCGAGAGAAAAAGCTCCGGCGCAAAGTAGAAAAAAATTCAACTCTCCGGAGCTTTTGAGCGACAACGAATCAGATTGCTTGAAAGTTAAGTGATTACGTAATTTTCAATCATTCAGTCATTCTGCAAACAAAATGGCGACTCAACACATGGGGGGTGAAGAAACATATTTGAATGCTTTGTTGAGTTATTGCAGTCAACAGAATGAAAATGATAGTGATGACAGGGGGGATTAACAAGAAAATCAATTGATCAGAAGAAAACATTATCTTTATCAGCAACTTTTGCAACAACAACAACTTCTTGATAACCACAACAACGCAGTACTAAAACATTAAGACCTGTTGAACCCATTCTAGATAATATCCAAAACAAACCAGCAAGCAGTGATAAGGTAACACCAATGCGAAAAAAAGGAAGAAAAGAAGCCAAACAATTCAGATCAACGGACACAAATTGACTTACAATTGTTAACCACTTTAAAAGATATGAATGATAAAACAAAGTCAATGATGTCTTCAGACACAAATGAAGAGGAGCACAATGATGAAGACTACTTATTCAGACGTGTCACAACATTAAAAAGACTTGGTGAGAGAGAAAATAAAATTGCAAAGATGAAGATTCAAGATACACGTTTTTTTTTTTATTAGAACACCTAAATTTCGGCTGAGGCTGGATGTGCTTATTTTTCTGAAGATTTTCAGCCTCAGGTGTTCTTATTGACGTTCTTAATAGAAATTCAAACAAAAAACAAGAAAAAAATTATTTGACAAGGACCCTTATCCATTTCACCTGAAAAAACATTTCATAGCTACATATGATAAATTTGAAACAAAAGGCTTCATAATTAGACGAATTATCCTAGACACTTTTTTTATTCGAAGTGTCAATTTTTCCTTTGGGAATTGTATAGAGGCCCATAGTGAATTAAAGAAAAACAATTTAGGCGAATGCAAAATGTGTGCTTTTTCATTTTTCACTCAACACAAGTGCCTTGGTGAGATAATATGAAGCGTCAAACTACTCTTGGGAAATATCTTTTCACCAAAAAGGTTAAACACAGAAATAACTTTATTGACGTAAAAATTCCAGATTATGTTGAGAGTGATCCACCTCGTCGAATAAATTGTGATTTTTGCAACATGAAATTTTTCAATGAGCAAGGTTACAGTATTCACTTGAAATGCAAGCATGCAAAGTAAGTTTTTGTTACAGTTTTACCTTTTTTGTCTTTTTCTTTCAACGTAGCTACCGAATTTACGACAATTACTGTATATAACTATTTCATTAATTTTTCGAATTACATTGAGGTCATTGTGCTACTAATATTTGAATTTGGACCTTTCCAGTTTACAATGAAGTGCAGGATTTTGGACTGAGAGTTAAAACACGCAGCAAGTAAAATTAAATCTTGGAACTTCTCATTTCAGTGCGGTGAAGCAAACATCCACGAAAGCTATCGCTACAAACAACGATGATCTCGCTCAAACCATTGTCAAAGAAGTTGTTAGTGATTTGGTTGACGCTGTTTCTTCGGGTACCCCTTTAGAGGGTGAAGTAGCCACGAAAAAAACAACGAACAGACGCGGGCAAAATCGGAGAGAGCAACACTCAGCCATTCAAAAAGCCCAGGTGATTCATGACTATGAAGCAGGAATCTCACAAGATATACTTGCAGCTAAATTCAACATCAACCGCTCGTTAGTTTCCAAATGGTATAAAAACAAGGTCAAAATACTTGAATGCGCGGCTTCCGAATACAAGAAACATCTCAAGATAAAACCCGCCAAGAAATACAACGAATTGTACAAGGAACTCCTTGCTGAATTCAAAACTGCCCGATCGAAAGGACATCGCGTGAATTTTGGCTGGTTGTGGTCACGAGCAAGAAAAATCCAACGACAACTGAAAAACGACCCTAACGCAACCATACGCAAACATGTTATAACCGCCTTTATCAAGAGAAATCACATCCGCATGCGATTGCGTCAAAGAAATCGTAAACAATCGAAAGAGGCATTCCGAGATAGCCTTCTCAAGTGGCACGGAACAACCAGAGAAAGGCTTGTGAAGACTGGCAAAAACGATGGCTACGATCCAAAATGGGGCAGGTTTGTACCAAAACAAAGGTTCAATGTCGACCAGTCTCCTTTACCCTTCGCTGTTGAGACTAAACGCACATACGAAATCATAGAGAAAAATCAGAGCAAAAACCACAAGGTCTGGATCAGCCAACCAGGAAGCGGCCTTGACAAACGCCAATGCACGCTGCAAGTTTGCTTCAGACCTTCTGGCGAGCAACCACACATAGCTGTTATCTTTCGTGGCAAGGGCAAAAAGATCTCTGAGGATGAAAAGAAGGCTTGGCACAAGGATGTGGACGTCTATTTTCAAGTAAATGCCTGGGCAGACACGGAGTTCTCCCTTAACTGGATTGAAAAGACATTGTCCCCGATAGTCGAAAAAGAATCTAGATATGTCCTTTTTTGTGACAACTTGACCGCCCAGTTAAGTGATTCTTTTAAAAGCGCTGTCTCGAGCACTTCTTCCGGAATAGTTTGGTACGGGCTACCTAACGCCACCGATCTTTGGCAACCTGTTGATGCAGGGTATGCAGAGCTATTAAAACGCTTTGTCAACCAAGAGCATACCAACTGGCTTGACGACGATTCAAATGCTGACAAATGGTATGGTGGGACATTTACGGCCAAAGAACGGCGGATCCTTATTACCCATTGGGTTGGTAACGCCTATCAAAAGCTTATTGGGTCTGCCTATGACTCGTTTCGCTGGAGATTATTCCAAAAAACCGGCTGCTTGATTACCGCTAATGGTGAGGATGATGACAAGATCCAACCAGAAGGGCTGGAAAATTATAAAGTGCCACCGCCAGCTGAGTTTATCGAGCCTCTTTCTGCAAACCCTGAGCAGCCAAATGGTATCGGTGAAGCTGAGGATCCTAGCGATGTCCAAATTGTTGATGATGTGGAAGAAGTTCCAGATGAAGAAATTATCGTTGAAAGTGTTCCTGACAATGTTGAGGATCGAAGTGAGGATGACGAGTTGATAGGAAGAGAACTAAAAGCATTGTACGAGAGCGGCTGGTACAAAGGAGAGATCAGATATTTCAATAGCCGTATTGGCAAATATAAAGTACGATACACTGATGGGGAAGAGGATTTTATAGGGATAGAGGATTTTGATGGGGTAGAAGTTGTTTTATTGTAGTTTATGTATATATCTAAATAGACTGATATCAGAAATAGCTCTTTATATTTGAACAATCAAACATTGACTGATTTATTTATTTTTCTCAATCTCAGCCTGGCAGTGTTCTTTCGATGTTCTTAGATTTTGGCCAAATCTCAGCCTGAATGTTCTTATAAACGAGGTTCTAATAAAAAAAAAACGTGTATTCTATTTAAACTTGAATATGAAGTGTGAATAGTGATAATTCCTTGATAGACAAGTATCTGTGTTGAATTTCCAAGTATTTGTTCTTAAAATTGCCTAGAACGTTTATTTGTTTTTTACCAGTTTATATTGTGTTCATTTAATCTTCTATTTGTTAAGAGTCATGCATGTGGAAAATACACATTTGAGGACAATTCTGTCTTGAGGCATTGATAAATTTTCATGGAATATTTAATTTGGATATGTCTGTTATTTCTTTCAGTATGGTATTTCTTGGCCTTTCATTGTATTTACAAATCTTGTTTATATTTTTTTAGAGCAGGAAAAAAGAGTATTTAGGAAAACTATACATTTTTTGATACATAAAAAGTTTACAAATTATTCAAATCAAATGGATCATTTGTCATGTTAACGTATTCCCATTGCCAGCTAACGGCACCTTCGGTTGAATTGAAGTACTCTTTGAAATCGTTAGGGCTTGCCTTGCTGTTCCATCGTAGTTATTAGAGCCAGCGGAGCCAATTGGGAGTAAACCAATAAAACCAATTGTTTCAGTTCTCCATTGACCATATCGATATCCTTCATGATTGTCTTGGTCAGCAAAAGCCTCCGGACAATATCAATTTTCGCCATGTTTTGTTTGACTGATCATAAGAAAATTGTGAACTGCAACTACTGCTTTTGTAATGGAACGAACTTTAGTGACCTTTGCAATAATTGGGCGCCTAAAAACTTTGAACCTGCCTGCAGCAATTCCGAAACAGTTCTCAATTATTATTCTTGCTCTTGAAAACCGATAATGAAAAATTTTCCTGGAGTTATCAGTACCAGTGCGAGATTATGGCTTAATTATAAAATGATTCATATGAAATGCATTATCAGCTACAAACACGTATTTTGACATGAGTTAATAGTTGATGGTTTTGGTCGTTTGACAAGGTTCTCATTTATTGCCTGCCCAAGTTTACTGTTTTTATAGACCCCACCATCATTTTGACGACCTGCGTCACCAACATCAACCATTGTGAAAGTGTAGTCAGCATCACAAATGGCCAGGAGAACGTTGTTGTGAGACTTTTCATAGTTAAAATAATCAGAGCCGCTCCTAGCTTGCATGTCGACATGTTTGCCGTCTATTGACCCTAAGCATCATGGAAAGATCCATTTCAACTCAAATTATTTTTCAACTGTTCTCTCCATATAACGTCCCAAGTCTCACCAATGATACGACCGACAGTAGAAGGGCTCGCCCTGTGTTCACCCTGTGGTTATTGTGATTTGGGCGTCACCAGTGGCTAAATATCGTAAAGTTATACATAATCTTTCACTTGGCGTTGTAACATCTCGTATTTTTGAGGATTTCTTGATGTAAGGTGCTACACAAGATAAAGTTCTTCAAATCTTGTCGGTGTCATACGAAAATAATTGAAAAAAAATATGCATGGTCAAATAGCATAAGGTCATTAATTAAAGTATTATATAAACCCTTCGTTCGTCTTTGTTTGTTAAAATAGTGATGTAACCAACATGGATTTCTTTCTTTTCCCACAATGCCATGCCTTCTTCGGATTCTACGCCATACAAGGTATGCCACCACCATAACAAATAAAACAAGTAAAAAGCTTCTGTTCAAAACTGCCATTTTTTTTGTTTACATTATTCTCTCAGGCACAATTTTGTGATAATCTATAAAATCGCCATCACATTTTGCGCGAGACTACTCGTGCGACTATATCTCCGGAGCGATATTATCGCCACAGTGCAAAATGCTGCTCTATGGAAACCCAAATTAAGTGAGAGTTTTACAAGTATACCCGGCCAGCATAACGCCCCCGTCTGCCATACTCAATCAGTAAAGGCTGATTTCCATTCAACGAAAACTGAGCGGGCGGGCGGACAATTACCGCTGAGCGGGAAATAATTTTCATTTCCATTCTTCATTTCCAAACCCTTTTTTGGCGGCAGAGAACATAGATGGCGGCTGTAAACAATCGGTTGGTATTGAGGAAAAACCTTCTGATACTGTGGTATTTGAGACGTAGGAGTCTCTGTAGAAGAAAATATAAAACGAAAGTGGGTTCGTCAATTATTTCAAGATAGGGAAATACATGGTGAATTTCAGCGTCTTGTGAAAGATTTACAATTGTTTGACAATGAGAACTTCTTCAAGAACCTTCGTATGTCTCCTGTTGAATTTGAAGAATTTGAAGAAATACTTAAATGGATTGGTCCATTGATTTCAAAATCGTCTAAACGACGTCTAACGGCATCACCTGCTGAACGACTCATTACAACCCTGCGCTATTTGGCAACTGGAGATGCACAATTTACGATATCATCCAGTTATCGTGTAAGCCCACCAATAGTGTCTCGGTATATATTATGTGAAAAAGGGTATCTTTCGCCACCCTCAAAGGAAGAACAATGGAAAAATATAGCTCAGGAATTTCACCAACTTTGAAATTTTCCCAACTGTCTTGGAGCCATCGATGGCAAACATGTCACTTATTCAAGCTCCTAGTAATAGTGGTTCTTTGTATTTCAATTGTAAGAAATCTTTCATTTTGGTTTTGTTGGCTGTATGTGATGCTAAGTATGAATTTTTGTTAGTCGACATTGGCCATGCAGGACGTAAATGCGACAGTGGAATATATAATAATAGTGAATTGGGTAGAGCAATTAATGAAAACCTGCTTGATTTTCCAGAATCAGTTCCTATAGAAGGCCACAAACAAGATATTTTATTTCCTTATGTTTTCGTAGCAGATGAAGAGTTTGGCATGAACTCTAATATGCTAAGACCTTATTCTAGACAAAATGCATTTAATAAATCAGAGTTTATCTTCAATTATCGACTCTCAAGAGCAAGGAGGGTCATAGAGAACACTTTTAAACTCTCACTTTCTTCATCAATGTTGTCTTGCCCAGCTACATTTTTTGTTTTTTGTTTTTTAAGATATTGCAGAATTTTTTAGTTACTCGACACATAATTGTTTTCTCCTTCTTCATTAAACCCAAGATTTGTTGGTTCTGTAAGTGTAATTGGAGAACTGATAAATTCTTGTTGTTGTTGTTGTTGCTGTGCCATCATATTATTTAAAGCAGCAGTATCTAAGGTAGACAGGATGTGGTCAATTTGAAGCTTTGGTTCTAGTTGAATATTAACATGTTTGTCGACTTTCCTTTTCTCTTCCTCTTTCAATTTTTTTAATCTTTGCAGGGCACTCAAGTCCATGTTGCCAGCCATCTCGTTGTGTTCTTATGTATAAATGCCATGTCAGCAAAAAGGTAATTGTGCATTTTGATTGGTCAATTTTTTTCCAGCGCACAAAAGGCTCGACGGAAAAGTTAAAAATTTTCAAATTTCCCGCTGAGGTTTTTGTCCGCTGACTATCACTCGATATGAGTTAAATTTAGAAATATTACGACATCACAGCGTATCTTTTCCCGTCCGCCCGCCCGCTTAGTTTTTGTTGAATGGAAATCGGCCTTAATGTTACTGATTAATTGATTTTTCTACCATATTCGCTTCCAGGTCTTTATAGGATTTCAATTTTATATTCACTGCATTTAAAAGCAACTCTTCCAAAATACTCAAATTATCGTTAATTATTACGCTATGGTTCATATATTTTGTAATATTAGCGGTCTGGTAGTCTTGGTTTCTGAAGTCCCTAATGTCCATACATCCAAACGGTTGCTCAACATCCACTTTTACAATCGTCAGGTCCCATATATACAACTGTTAACTTTTCAAACTCACATATACCACCAGGGGTTAAACTTTGAGCGAGTTAAAGTTAACCCAAATTTTACAGATTTTCTCATAGATTTTTATTAAATTCTATAAACCCTGCGTTTTCATATAAAAAAAAAAAACTCGCCTAATATGGCGCGTTTTCATGAAAAACGTGTTTTATATGTTTTCTTTCAAAATCCGCCCTTCATCGACTACAATCATTTATACACCGCGTTTTCATGAAAATATCTTAAATTGTTTATGTGAGAAAATAAAATGTTTATTTCAGCCGAATCTTTAAATTGAACAGAAGACGGACTCATTCATGGTTTATGAATTCAAACTATTTCAACGTTATATGTGTAAGTAAATCCAATCAAACCTCACAATAGCGAACTGACATACGAGCCATGCCGTTATAACAGATTTTTTTAGTTTCAGATAGAACTTCTGATTAAATACAAAAATACTCGTCTGTACGAGTTCCATTTGGACAAAGCAGTGCCATATGGATGATCGGCAATAAACTTTGGGGAAACTTTCGAGATATCTTGGAAACAACCTATGACGTGATATGTTACCGAAGCCCTAGTGCCATCCAAAATGTGTAGATATTAAATAGGAACGGTACAGATTAAACAAATATATCCTTATACTTAACAGCTAACAATAGAATTTTGAAAGTGTTTTTATGCCACCACTAATATTTCATAATATTACATTCGGTACGAGTTTAAGATGGAATCTATTTTTTGAAGGACTTACAATTTTCAATTTTTTTCAAATAAAGCGCGTCCCGATTTATTGAAATTTTTACAAAGGCAGTTTTAAACTCCCTCAAGCACAGTTAAATATACATGCTTTCATTGGCTTCTGAGATTTTAACAACCAACCAGAAATGGTTTTCAAAATATTACGTTTATTTTGTAGCCAATTTTAAAACTCTGATTCCTTAGGAACTCCTACAGCCTCAGACTTGAAACTTTCAGAATTGAGGGAGAACATATTCTTCTTCCTGTAGATTTACCGGCGTTTTCCCGGCATCTTTCTAGGTTGCGAATTTTTGGTAAAAGATGTATCAAGTTAAATACTGCACAAGGCGTTAAAATTCGCTGTATACGCCCACCAGACATCTTGAAAACAATAAGAAGTAGTTTTGAAGTACTAATGATATTTAATTCTATTTTCTGTGATTTTTTACAATGAATGCAACATAAACATTCATAAACCCACCCATGTAAACCAAAAATCCAGTGAAATGCGAGACACGCTTTATATCAAAGGAATGTCGACATTTTAACAATAGAATTAAAAGGCTTTAGAAGTTAGTTGTAACTCCTTCTCTTATTATGCGTACATGTACGAACGTAATGATTATTCATAGCGTTATCACATTTTGATAACGGTAGCCTGCACTTTCTCACTCCTCTACACCGTTTCAAAACACGATA
This sequence comes from Turritopsis rubra, assembly GCA_039566895.2. Taxonomy (NCBI): domain Eukaryota; kingdom Metazoa; phylum Cnidaria; class Hydrozoa; order Anthoathecata; family Oceaniidae; genus Turritopsis; species Turritopsis rubra. The sequence goes on along the minus strand of CM077630.1, from coordinate 4,144,854 downwards.
AACAGATATGGTGGACGAAAGCGAAAGAACTGAAAGTAAGTTTTTGTTTTTGTCCTTGTTACTTCATTTTGATTGAATTTGCGTTAATCCTTATTATTCCAACTTTGAGGTATGATGTGTTTAATGGTTTGTTCCTGAGAATGGAAATTATCTACATAATTCAGGCTTCTGTTTTGTTTTTGATTGTAGTTGATCATGAGAGGATATGAAAATGGTACATCTAAAACTCCTATCGTCATGAAATATTAGTGAGGTATAAAAAAAGTTTCAAAATTCATATTGTCATATATAATTCATATAAAAATATATAACCACACTAGGGAAAATTTCTACTGCCATAATTATTTTATGGCGATACGAAAATATTAAACGAAATTCTAGGGTCACCTAAATAAAGAATGACAACGGTATGCAAACATTTCTTTTAGTCTGTACTGTATCCAATTTAATATCAAAACATCTTGGATGGCGCTAATGGGTTTCCGTAAAATGTTGCAAAAATAATACATTTTCGCTTGCTAAAAGTATGTTATTCGCTTGTTTCTTGTTACTACCACAGAATAAGAACTTAGATGTAAAAGATCTGACCTGTGTTCATTCTTCCTGAATTCTCAATACTTAAGATTGAGCTTCTGTCTTCAACAAAATCTTCGCAACAAAACTTGAAGCACTTTGATTGTGATTCTGAAGGAAATTGACTTTCTTAAAGAAAAATTTAGTATTTCGCCCTACATTTCTCACACCACACAAATCAATTTGTTATATATGGAATTCAGCGGCTAAAGATGATTTTATTGTCGCGAATTTCAAACAAGATGACGATATTGATTTCGGTCATGGCTCATAAATTTCACAAAAATTATTGAGATGCCCCTATTTCCTTGACCTCAATGTTGAAGTTGTTTTCACATTTAGATGGAGATAAAAGGCCATCTAAATTTCATACAAGCCACCAACATTAATTGTAGGGGGGAGGCCGTATCATAATTTTTGTGAAGAATTATAGGTACACGTTTTTATAAGCAACGCTTTATAAACAACACGAGCCTCAAATCTGTAAAAAAAACGAAAAGTTCATTTTTATAATCTTTTAAAAACGTTTTTATAATGACTGATTTCCAATACAATGTAGTAAGTTCATAAAGTTACAAACGTCAAATAAACAGAAAATCTTCAGATAAAATCTTACCAAATATGGTATTTAACGTACATAGAAAAGCCTCTTTAATGAAATTTGTCAAACAAAAACAAAGGAGATGACGAAATGTTCTATTCAAATCAGGTTTGTCTCTGTAGATCATTAAACTCTCTTTTATCTCCACAATATAATTGTGTGGAGTAGAAGTAATGATGTCAAAATCCTCAAAAAAGGATGAACCACAAAGTATCAAATGATCCTTGACTGAGCGTTTTTAACGGGTTTTCCAGTTAGACGAGAAACACCCATGTGTTCTGAGGCCCTTACTTTCAGTGATTTTCACCATAATAAGTAGCGTTGCAGCTACTACATATATATCGATATATAACATTTGAAAGTAAGGCCTTGGGTACTCTATCCTTACACTTAAAAATTGATGGCATGCGTGTAGGAGAGTGAAAAATGACTCTGAGACTACATGCGGTAAGAGACTTGTTAATAGAATTAACCAACCTAGTACGTAACTGTAAAGAAAATCTACCTAAAGTAAAACTATACGTAGTTGTTTCATTTCAGGTAAACAAGGAGAATGAAGTTTACCTAAGAATGACCTATCAACAAAGAAATTACAGTATGCAGTTTTAGACAGAATATCTTTTAACTACATTACCTCTATGTGGTAGAGTTCAGAAATAGTAACAATAGAAACAACGCGAACAAGTAAAGTGTGAACAACATCACGTTTGTATTCATCAGCTATGAAACTACTAAAATTGTAGAATACCTCAATTAAAAGTAAGTTTCCTATACACTGATATGTAACAAATTTGCTAGAGACTCGACTGACTTTAACATCAAGAACAGCGAGTTGTCTAATTCAACTTCAGATGTAAAAGAAAGGTTGATATGTTGGCTATTTAAGTAGTGTTAATAGCGGCACATGGTCTGGTGACGAAAAAAAAGCAAAAACATCAACATATCTTCGGTAATAAACAGATTTAAACTCCTTAGGATAATTATTAAGCCAGATTTTTTCATGATGGCAGAGAAAGGCATTAACAAGACTAGGGCCAAACGGAGATCCTATGGCTACACCATCAATCTATTTGTAATAACCCTGTTTTATCATATCTAAATATTAACTCCATCCATAATAAGTTTCAAAGTTACGATACCTTATTAAATGGTTTAACAGATGTTTTGGCAATTGGTGAAACTAAAATTCACTCATCTTTTCCATCACGCCAATTTACTTTGAGTGGATATAAAACTCCTTACAGACATGATGTTACTGATAAAAGTGGTGGCCTCCTGACCTACATGCGATCTGATATTCAGTCAATATTTCTCAAAGCTGTTCCTTTCAACTTAGCTATACAAATTTTGCCTTTAGAAATTAATCTAAGGAAATATAAATGGCCCGTATTTTCAATATACAGGCCTCCTCATCAAGATTTTAAATACTTTCTAGACTCTCTCATGTCCTTTGTTTTTATTCTACTTCTTATGACAACCTCTTGATCATGGGTGATTTTAATTGCACTCCTGATACTGCAATTCTAGGTGGGTTTTTTTAGACAACAATGATCTCAACAATGTATTGATGAGAGCTCTTGTTTTAAATCAAATGCAGGTAAATGTATTGACCTCATATTGACAAACAAGAGGGTTCGTCATATGAACACTGATGTTCTGGAGATAGGGTTAAGTGACCACCATCTGTTAGTTTATACTATGTTCAGAATAAAGTTTTCTAAACTACCCCCAAGGAAGATATCCTATAGATGTTATAGAAAGGTTGATAATGTAGTTTTTCTATCCGAATTATCAAATGAATGCTTAGACTGGTGAAGTCATGGCTGATAGGGGCTTTCAGATTCAAGAAGAATTATTATTGAATATTTGTACTTTGACAGTACCACCTTGTGCAAGATTGAAATCACAAATGACAAAAGCTGAAGTTAAAAAGACTCAAGATGTGGCAAATTTAAGAATTCATGTTGAACAAGCCATAAATCGAATTAAAACATTCCGTATTTTGAAGTTGGTTTTGCCTATTATTATGTTGCATCATTGTGATGATATTATTGTAACTTGTTCAGCCCTTTGTAACTTAAAGCCATTGCTTTATAAGGAATCCACGAAGACTGTATGATTGTGAAATGTGATTGATCATATATCAAGTGACATGAGTGACTCAAGTGACATTTATATATATTTTGTTAACAATTTAGTGACTTAAAAATGCTGATTACCTACTGATTATGAGGTGTCTGTAGTTTATTCACTCCAAAATTCGGAAGATATCGTATGATTGTTTCAAAACCACCTTAAAAAAGTCAGATATTCTTGATAAAATTAGTTTTAACCTTACTGGTAGAGCACTTCATAATACTGATTATATTTATTAACAAATCAAATCTTAAATTTCTTTAGTTTCTTGAATGTTTGCTTCCCATTCTTGTCCCTTTTTGAAACTGTTTTTAATTTTTAGTTTCCTTTCAACAGTAGGTCCACATCAGTGTTTGTCACTGCCTGTTATGTACATATTGTATATATTTTTTATGTATGATATGTATATATTTTTATGACCTGTTTTTTTATCTTTTTGTGTTTTGGAAAATGAAGTGTTAGAGAAAAGTGTTTTTTCAGTTGTTTATTTCCAGTTTTGTGTGTTAATGATGAAGAACTTCAAGATTTTTAGTTAATTGGCATTTAATGGTAGCTTCATTAGTATATCAATCTGCCAAACATTTTAATTTTTGGTATATCTGTTATGCTTTTATGTTATTAGTTTTATCCGAAAATGAAGTATCAAAAACAAATGTGTAATTTATTTGAAAGTATATGTTAATACAAAATCAAGGATACTCTATAAATATTGACGCAAAGAAAGCCGAATTATTCTCCTCATCTTTCAAACAAAGTACCGCATGAAAAATTATCACCCGGCTTAAGTTTCGGCCATTTTTATTTCAGTTTGTCTCGCGTTCCCAATCTCTTTGATAATTTCTGATCACACTTCAGGGAATTACATCGGAATGATCAAGAAAAATGTAAACAAAAAGTCTCCGTTAACAATTTTTGTATTGATTTGACAAAAGGCGGGAAACATCTTTTAATGAAATTATCTTTTTTTTTAATTGAAAATCTGGAAAGAAATCCTGCAATATTGGAAGTTTTTTTGAATAAAAAAAAATTCCAAGCTTGCACGCTTAATTTAGGTCACACAAAAGGGGCAAAACTTATTTTGGTATCATCAGTAACAACAAAACAAAGAGATAATTATTAAAATTTTGTTTGAAAAATAGGACATTCTTTTAAGAACAGAAGGGCTTTTTTTAGTACATCCAAATGAATAAATATGTTTTACAAAATATATACTAATCATATTTTCTGTAAAATTGACTACACATCTTCACTAACCCATCAAAAAACTCTTTATCAAATAAGATTTCATCAATTAATGTACCATGAGCTGTATATACAAAAAACATACACTTTTTTAGTCCAGGAGTTCCCATCTGTAACTGACACTGACTATAATATTGATGTGTTTTTTTCAGTTGAATTGTACCATTGTCATCCATTGGGGATAGGTGGCTAACAGAATACGGACATTTTATTTCTACGCATGATTTTCCATGACAAGAGCAACTAAATATACGATCCGGACTGGCTCCAATATATGGGCTGCTTTTTAGTAGATATAAACCACATTCTTCTAACTTAACATTTTTATGTGATGTTTTTAAAAGTCTAAACAGTTTATTTGCAGCATGAGATTCCATATCTCATCCATATTTTAAGGCAGGAATGTTCGGATTGACAAATGTGAGACCAGATATTTTTGGTATCAAGCACCATATTAACACAACCATTACCAATCCCATTCACAATTTTCCTCATTTTTGTTAATACTTCATGAACTTTGGAGGCAGTAATAACCCCATTCCGGTATTTAAACCAACATTCATTTGTGCTTTGACCACGTGTTGTTTTCTCAATCATTTTCTAATTTTCGTCTCAAAAATTCATGAATAAGTTTTGCAGAAATTGTTTAACAGAGGAAGACATTAAGACTATATCATCAACATTTGGAATGATCTTTGTCTGTGCTTCTGGTGTATCAATAACCTCCCTAGCAAAATCAATTTCAGGCTTTGGAATAGTTGTTTCCAAAGTAGTGCCTTTCAAAACATCGTCAAGTGTTTCAACCATTTTTATGAAATTCAAAGGTTTTAAACTACTTCTCCTTAAAGGGTTATAGTTTTTCTTTGGTGTACTCATCAACTTTTGGTTTTTTTCCCACATTTTGAAAAATTGTCTCTATTTAAATTCATGTCCCTCACTTTACAAGGTGCGATTTCTTTCCTGTTCGGCAACCATTCACATGATTTTGATGTGCATGCAGGATTTATGAGGCCCAAACGCATAGCTGCTTCAATCCGAAAAAGAGCAGCAGCAATATGGTTACAGGTTGACCCCATTCCTGCCATACATGTACGATGTGTTTGCAAGACATTTCCTTCAGACTTTGATATAAGCAGCCAAAGTTTATGTTTCGTATCAGATAATCTTTGGGAAGGTCTGCAGTCGGTTTTCATGAAGCAGTAAGGGCTATTTCCCAACGAGTGGTATGAAATCAATCCAAGCCAACCTTGCTGAAAATAGCTATAAGCTTTGGAAGCTTTGTAGTCATTTAAGTCCTCTACTTGACTGTTTCTTATAAGAAAGTTTATAATGTACAGTGTTGGTACAAGGCGCCAAAAACAAATACCTTCATCTTCATCTCTCCATCCTGTCGTAAGTTTAAATGGATCAGGTAATGTTTTGCCATTATATTTTAATTTGTCTTGATATTCCCTTAGCAGTTGTCCTTCAATCTCTTTGGCATCCATAATGACTGGGACATCGTTCTCTGCAGCAGAAAAACACGTGAAACCAGCTCACATTTCCTTCCAGTTACTTTTAAGCCTCTACGAGCTAAATACGACTTTAATACTGGAACTTGCATCTTACTTATGGTATCATAATCCATTTTCTAATGCCAAAGCACGGTTTAAAACAATATTTTTCTCTTCTTTTCTGACTGCTCTTCGTGTTTACAATTGCGATCTGACTACACTAAACTAGTATCAGACTCTTTTCAGCAAACTTAACGCGGGATATTGAATTGGTGTATTCTTTATTTGTTTGTGGTGAGACCTTAGATGAAGTTCTACGTAGGCTTAATGTTTATATAGGCAATATCATTAAATGCTTCAACTCTAACGCTATGGTTGTAAATCCGGATAAGTTCCAACTAATTATTCCACGACATCAGTCAAATTGTTTACGATTGCTTATGTTACTATTTTTAACTCTGAAGTAGTTAAATCGCTAGGTGCGTCTATAGTATCTAAGGCAGAGCAATGCAAATCTTTTGTTCAATTTCTTCATTCTTTCTCACTTTAACTATTGTCCCCTTATTAGGATGTTTTGCGATAAGAGCTCTGATCAGCTTATAAATTCGACCCATAGAAGGGCTTTGTCTGTGAAGCACAATGATTTCTCTCTTCGAGACTGTAATTTCTTATATCAACCAAAACTAAGTTCTCTCCATCAGCGAAACCTTCTGTTTCTTGTAACAGAGGTGTGTAAAGGCTTGTATTGTATAGGACCTAACTTAATGTGGTCAAAGTTTAAGTTAAATTCTCACAATTACAGTCTCAGGAGAGGAATTAATGTAAAAATTTCTCGTGTTCACAACAACAACAATTGGGACTTAAATTCTTTCGATATTAGGTCAGCTCAGGCTTGGAACCATTTGTCTGATCGTGTGAAGAGTGCGTCTACAGTAAATGATTTTAATAGGTTACCTATAAGGTCCAACATTTACTGCGGATGTTCTCTTCACTGTTAGTTTTTTATATGTTAGTTTTTAATTATTATTATTGTTGGTCTAAATTAGTCTTTTTGACTAGAAATTGTATAAACCAACGTTAAAGAAAGAATAAGGAAATACATAAATAAATAAAAATAAAAATATCTGTAAGTGTATGCCCGCCTTTAAACATGTTTAAAAACTTTCATTTAGCATTATAAAGAAATACGTTGATATTTTAAACTTGAGTGATAACTTTCTTTAAAACCACTTTCATTATGTCATTTTTCTTTTGCGATGCTTTTTTCTTCTTCTATACTTTCTGCTGCTGTGGTAAGAACCAGCATAAGAACCTCCTCTAGGCCGGAGTCCATTGATGAAAAAGATATTTTCAGTGACAAAACTTCAGTATATTGAATACGTATAATAGCCCAAGGTTCAACATGTTGAAATACAAAAGTGAGTTTTAACAAATTTGTTCATACAAATTTGATCGTGTAATGCCGGCTTAATATTAACTGAGCACTCTCGGATGTTTTTACATATGTGTTGATGTCTTAAAAACAGCAATATTGTTGTTACTGGATGGCGGCGAAGAAAGCCCTGGTACATGCCGGTAAAACCCACCACAAGTAGTGGTGGTTTTAATTTATGCAAGATTGACGTCATTTGTCTTTTCACTCCAATTTTTATGCAGATCTTATCTTCAGGCAAACGAGATTTCCATGAAGCGTCGAGTTTGTCGAGAGCTTTGGTGTATCTTTTTACCTACTTCGTTTATACAGTTAGTATATTATAGTCATTTTTGGTTGAGATATTCCTTGTTGTTCCTACTTGTGTTTGATGGTGAAAAAGGGGAAACCATGAAGTATAGCAACTCAGCTAGAAATTCAGGATTCAAGGGTTCTCAGGGTTCCATCATGTCACTCTTCCATCAGATCAGTATATTGCGTTTGGTTAGAAATGTTTTATTTGAAGTTTGAATCATATATCAGCATTCTATTGCCATTCTTGCTGCTTAAAGTGTATATCATCTGTAAAATTAACTTAACAAATCATTTCGTTATACAATTTTGTTTGTTTGTTGCCCATCATCTGGCTCTGAAAAATGGTTAAAATATCCTAACATCATTCCCTGCCTCGTGGAAATGATGCATTTTGCATTTTGCTATACATATTTTTTGGAAAAGGGTGGGTTGTTATTGTAAATAACTTGTTTGCATTAACATTACGATTGGGCATGCACACTTACACCGGTGATGAATTTTTGTGTGGACTGAAGTCTGATTATTTTCAGTGCATTTTGCATAGACTATTTTTTGCGTATAGGGGATTTTCAAGATTCCTGGTCTTATTTTTCAAATCACTTTAGCATTTACATTATACATCATTTTTATATAAGCATCATGTAGCTTTGCATTGTAATCAAAATAAAACACTTATACACTATTTATGTTTTGGATAAGCGTGTATATTGATTTTTTTGAATTTCTTTATTTTTGAAAAACAAATGTAAGGTATCTGAGGCTGAAGGTATCTTGGGATATGCACATAGTATATGCTTATTGTTTTAGTTTGAGCCATTATATACTTATTTCTTTTTACTTAAAATTAGAGATTATGTAATAATGATTTAACGTTTCGTTTTCTTGATTATTGTGTGGATTTATTTTGACATGGAACCATCATTTTGATAATACCTACCATTATATATTAGCAAGTTTACTTTCCTGTTTTTGTCTATTATGTGACAATTTCAGTGGTGTATCAGTATTATAAGCGGTAATTTGTGTTAGAAATTATTGTAGCGATAATATAATAATGTTCAAAACACAACTCTTCTTATCACTACCAATTTCATTTTATATTCACAACAGCATTAGTGATAAATTTAGTAATAAATTTCTTAATAACATTTGATTTAATTCTTTACATAAATTAAGTAAATCAGTAAAGTAAAGCAAGTAAATTATGTAAATTCTGATCATCTCCAAAATTTGTTTGTTGAAATGAACAAGTCGAAATAAATTTCACAATGTTTCTTTTAACATTCAGAAACGATTTTGGAACGATTCTATATTTTGTAATTCTATCTCTGTAATAATGATTTGAAACAAATTAGCAATTTAATTGAAACAATTTTTAAGATTTCCGAAACGAAAGTTGAATAAAGAAAAGTTTTTAAATTGAATTTCAAGATTTTATTAAAATGATTTAAAATAAAGTATGTGACGAACTTTCGGGAAAATTGGAACGATTTGAAACGAAGTGAGGATTAACGATTTTGAAACAATTTACAGCGAATTGCAACAAAACGAATTTAATTATAAATCGTTTTATCACCAATTAAAATCGTTGGAAACTGATTATTTAAAATGAATTGACAACGAATTTTGGAGATGATCCCTAAATCGTAATGTCTCTTTTGTGATGGAAGTAAGAAAATTCTGCTTTTGCGATGATTTCAAAGTTTTGCTGGAATAATTTAGGTTTGGTATTTTTCTACAAAAAAATGGCAAACTCTCAAATCTGTTAAACTTGCGCACGCAAGCTTATTAGGCATTCTGCAATTGAAATTCTCCAGTGTGTTCGAGCTAAGGAGTGCACTATGTTTTCTAAATGATATTTTTGTTTTTTGTTGTTTTAACAGTCACAGATTTTTTTACCAGACATATGGTTGACATCATTTTCAAAAGGATGTGCAACTATACACAAACATTCAATAACACATTCACCAATAATAAGGATATGTAAGATTTGTTTTATTTCTTTTCTTTGAGAACTGTCAAATCAAAGGATTCAGGTTCCTTGTATCTTGTTCGGCATTTTTTAAATTTTCAAATTCACTTGACTACGCGAGTAATATTTGTCTTAATTATGTCATTCTCAATATCCAATCAGAAGTCAGAATTGACCGGCCTACACCAGGGCTATCTTCGTCGCCATCCAGCCCTGGAGACGAGGTTGAAGTTGTACCAAAACTGAATGTAGACAAATTTACACTTCACAGCCAGAGGCGAAAAATGAAAAATCAAAGCTTTGTTTACTTTTCTAATGATATGGATGTTAAATATAATCTTTAGCTAGCCTGCTAATTTGCTAAAAGTGTAATTAATGTAGCTAGTGGTTAATTTTCTTCTACCCTTACAATAGGATGTAATATTTTCTATCCTTTTAAAAGGATGTAGTTTCTTCTGTCGAAATTTTGAAAAACAAATATTTCTTATTCAAACGTTGTTAGAGGAAAAACAACATGGCGACCACCTGGAACTATCGGCCTCGTGGTCTTTACAACCCGGAAAAACCCGAATAAACTGATGAATTTGTAGAGTGTCCGACGCGACGACGAATTTATTATTGGAGCCAAAACCAATTAGTCTGGAACTATGTCGCTGACTTAATAATATTAACATATGCTCATATCAAATACATTGATCGCAAAACTAATTTCCCTGTTAATATTTTAAAAGGTCTCCTTTATTTTGCCCGCCCTGTATGTTGCCAACCTCGACCCCAGGGCCGACATAAATATAAGAGAGAGAAGAAGCCCTGGGTTCGATGTTGACATTTTACTTGAGGATGAAAAAAAGGTGTAATAACCCAGTGGGCAAAATCTTCAAAAAAGTCTCTATAGAGAAGTGTATTTTATTGAAACAGCATGATGTTGCATTTGAGTTGGTTATCTATTCAGACCTCATTTCTGTGTTGAAAATTAATTTTAATTACGCAAATGGATAACAAAATAATTACCGTGAAACAATGCAATACAATGCATCAAAACGAGGCCTGTAAAAAAGAGATCGAAGTATCAAAAACGAGGTACACGTGTCAACACGACAAATATCTGTCAAACTCTCAATTTAAGATAGGTATCACAATTTTACATTCGTGCTAAAATCAATATTTTCAAACCACAGACTTTACTAGTCAAAATGCGTCATAAAAACATGGATTCGGTTTTTTTGATGAAGTTTCAAATCCTAAACTGCCCCTGTTTTTCGTGCCAGATGTATATTCAAATGTCTACTACGTTGCTAAGCAACTAGTATGGCTGGTTAACTATTTTTGTCATCTTTCTTGCAATACTGTTCTGTTTTTTTCCTGACAATCAATTTGTTTGGATTGTTATATGTTCAATTATGGAATGTATGCCATTACCGATTATTTACCATCTTGTTAAAAAAAGTGAGAAATAGCTTGACTTATAGTCAGTGAGATTATTATGAATTGCATGTGAATCCACCCTTAACAATGAAAAGAAATTTCATGACAACTATGTACCCCTTTTTTGCCTAACCCTAGATCCGCCGCTGATGAGACCTATTTTTCCATTTCCATAGGATAATATCTATAAAAAAAAAACTATTCTGTGTTCCAACTTACGTCGCTAAGTATTTTCAGATAATTAAATCTCGTTACTTTGGCTGCCATGATGGTTCCAAATATTCTGTTCCTATGTCTTCTGAATTCCACTTTCGCACACTTTTAGTTTTGTAAGCCTCAAGGTGATTGGTTCACAATGCACACAATAAATAAAACAAAGTTTGTATGCATTACAATTATTGATTTACATTGTGACGAAACACCGGAACACCGAATCTTAATCTATTTCAAGCAATATAAATAAGCAGACAGGTTATCAGACCATCATTAAATTCACAGTTTATAAAAATTGTCTGTGGTTAAATAAAATTTCGCTCATTCCGATGAATTATTTCTTATTTGGTGAACATAATATAAGCAACTAATTATATATAAAATAAAAACACATTTAAAAATTGAACGAAAATAGTAGTTACAAAACCCTTTTTTTTCATATTCCAGTTCTATTTTAGTTTCCACATAATAAAGGGCTATAAACAGTGTTAGTCCAAACAAAAGCGCCTTTTTTAAGAGACAATCAAAGAATTTAACTTCGTATGTTTCATCTTATCTCACATTATATCATTCAATTTTGTCTAAGTGAAAATTTTATCTTGGTTTTTGTAAAAAATCAAATCTTGGTTTCACTGTGAAATTTTATGGTCGCGTGTCTGACATAAACAAACATACCTATTAGCTATAATTCGAGAACCATCCTCATGTAGCTGAATTTCTTGAAATGATCTTCGTGAATTTGGTAAGTACTGGTAAGCTGTTTGCTGTTAGGGGCAAAAGAAACATAATTACACCTGTCTCGGATTCCATAAATATGGCGACGTGCAAATATCTTTTTATTAAACAAATACTATATTTATCATTACCTCAGGAAAAACTGAAAATTAGATTGAAATCATTTGAACAATAAATATCTATCGAATAAAATCATGACCGTTGATTTAAAATTCACCATAGGGTAGTGTAAAGTGTAAAGGGAGCTTTAAGTAATCAACTTGAAAAAGTTGTTGTTGTTGTTGTTGCTTTGTTGTTGTTGTTGTTTCTACATTGATTTTATACACTCGTGTGCTGAAGTCTTACAAAAATCATATTCATTAGAAAATTCCTGTCTGTTATCATAGTGTATACATATTTAAAACACCAATGGGGATTCCCCATTTCTAAACAGGAAATATTTTGTCTAATGCATTGTACGAAGAATGACGGTTGGATTTTCTTGCAGATGTTTCACTTTTCGTTTGTAGAAATATATTAAAGACCAATTCATCTCGATAACCTCCAGATAACAGCTAGTAGATTAAGAATCACTGAAGGAATAGTTGAACATTATGGTGAGTCATATTCGCATGGTGTGCTATGTTTTTTTGTTTTTCCTTTAAAAACTTGCAGCGATGGTGCAGTGGATAGTAACTTCGAGTGTGACCACTGAGGCATGTGTTCGATTTTTCATTCCAAAGCGCTTTAGAAGCCGCGTATCAACCTATTCGGAGACATCGACTTACTGCACACTGGGCTTCGGGCAAGTTAGAGCAATTCTATACGTATCTCTGGCGGTATAAAGATATAAAGGTTCTATTATCCCTTTGTACTTTTGTTTTGTTCTTTGTATGTCGATGTCTTACATGTCTTACATTGTATATTACATGTGTCATTGTCGTTAGTTGTTGCCAATTTATTTAATTTTTATATGTTTGTATTTTATATTGACAGAATTTACGTATATACGTAATATTCAGATGAAGAGCCAATGTAAATAATTGGAAAAGCTGAAATATATTCGTTATTACTATTATTGTTAGACGGTAAACTATTAACCATTTCAGGGGCGGATCCAACATTTTTTTGGCAGGCGGCTCAAAATTTTGTGGTCTTAATGTTAAATTCCCATTGTCCCGATTTTTTACCGGAACATTCCGATCAGGGGTGGATCCGAGCAAATTCAGAATAGTAAGCCTTGTGACCAATCTGGGTGATCCGTATTTGCTTCAGTAACGATAATTTCGGGTTGTGAAGATGTTATATGTAATATTTAGTTAACTGCGTATAAATCCAATAGATCATCCAATTGTATGCAGACGGGGGACGTTGTACTGACTTGCTTGTGAACCCCAAACACAAGCCCGAGCATTAAAGCTCACGGTTTTACTTCCTATTCCGTATAGGCTGTCTGCAGTATAGAAAAGCTATTTACTTGGGGTGCCCAACAATTATAATGATGGAAAGGTGAAAATATAAAGCGTATTCAATAATTCAAACTTACGTTCTTTCAATTAATAGACCTTCCCGAACTTTAACACCTCATTTCTATGAATTTTATTGTTTTAACTGATTTCAAAAGTTTATTACTTAGTGATGGTCACTTATTATTCCTATTTCCCGACGGATTAATTAAACGCAATTATGATAATGAAAACAAGGCGAAACTTGTTGATTAGGCCATAACACAGCGTTTAAATAGAAATTCAGGAACTATCTATTGGAGAACAATTCAAATTTTTGTTATACATCCAAGAATGACTATGTCTATTGTTTTCTTATGTAAAAGCCTTGCAAACTACAATTCAGTAAACAAATCTTTTTGTTAATGCTATTTCCAGGTGATATATAAAAGATTTAGCTAAATCTATGAATAGGATAAAGTTGTAGGGTTCACAGCAATAATATTGAAAGCAAAAATATGTTTCAGTCGCAGGTTCATTCAAACAAGAACAACACATTTTTGAAATAATAAGCATTCATTTGATAGTTATTTATTCATACAATATAATTCCAACATATTATTTGATCGATATTTGATTCTGATTTCAACAACCACCAATAACAGTAACAGGAGTCAATTGGGTCACCAACAGAGAAGTACATAAAATAAAGAATGAATTAATTGTTTTATAATTTCTCAACATGGTAATAATATGAAATGTATTCCAAAAAGATAAACAGCAGCAACAGTAATAATGAACCATCCAGGAAATTATGATTAAATTATAATGTAAACTCAGAAACAACAACAACATTTTCTGTATTTTTCTTAAGAATCATCTCCAGAATATTGGAAAATAGTGAGAAAAAAAGACATAAAAAATAAGAAACAACTAGGAACCTTAAGGCTCAAATTTAAAAATATCTCTAAATTGACAGTTCAGGGGCTGATGTGGCTGGTGTGGGAATACATGGATGGAGCACAAATGAAAGAAATATTTTAATAACCAGAATCTATCATCTTTCCAAGTTAAAAAATATATAATTTATATCAAATGGTCCTTTTCCCTACCTCACACTATGAAAAACACCTATGTATGAAATAAGATTTTGACACTGAGGGCAAATGCCTCAAAATGAAAACTTTATTGAGTGAAAAAATAGATTTTGAGAGTGCAGTCAGAATTTAGGAAGATGGGCAGTAAAGATATTCCAATGTTTTTATAATATTAATACAAATTACAAAATAAGTGAAAATAACCAAAAAGTGTGTTTTGTTCATTCTTTGTTTTTTTTTTTGTCCAACAAACTTATGTACAGCACTATAACCCCTCGGAAAGTCAACAGAAAAAAAATTCAATTAATACCAATCAAGATGCATTATTATGCACATGTTGAAGAAAATGTATTGATCATTGAAACAACAGTAAAACAAAAAAAGAACAAACAAACAACGGTTTACAAAACATATAAACGAACATACAAAGTTAAATAGGAATTTCTTTTGCTTTCAGAGGAAAACTGCACATGTATACTCCTGCTTGTATTAAGTTACTCGTGACTGTATGAGGGAATAAAGATCTTGTTCAAGAGAATTTTATACAAAAAGGAATTTATTAGGTTGTATCTGTATTTATGATAATTTCCAATGGTTTTTTTTTTTGTGTGTGTGTGTGTGTTTACACATGCATGGCAGTTGACTTGCTTACACCCTTTTTATCTAATAGATGACTTTCAAATGTTTTCATCAGATTAATTGCAAGCTTACCCTGTGTAAACTTATAATCAATCAAAAATTAATATAAATACAGATCAAGTGCTAATGCCTACTGAAAAAATCTTATTTATGTTCATTCCCAAGAGAGCATATGCATATTCAAGGTCAGTCAAAAAAGGTGGAGGAGTCCAACATTATGATCTTCCTTTTCAGTCTTAAGTGTCGATTAGGTTACTTGCACGTTATCCTTTTCTACTTAAAATGAATAAACTCTCCACCACAAATTTGACTGAGCTCTAGCTATGCCCTCTGGAGAGAGAAATGGCAAGTCTAAAATGAGCATTTAAAGCAAAAAGAACACAAATATTCATAAATAATACGTCCATTGGGAAGTCATCTATAAATGAACTATATACAGAAACGTTTGAATTGAATGATACACTGCTATGCACCAGAAAGAAGCGATGCAAATGTTCTGTTTTCCATCCAATAGACGGGTAAATACTGTTTACCTTTGCACTGAAAAGCGACCCAATTTTTTCAGTAAAAACGGAAGAAGGTAATTATATAAAACACTCTCTCCTCATAGGAGTGAAAAATCAAAATCAGGGATTTATTCATTTCTTAAACAAATTATGAAATAAAAACAAAAAAATACTTACTTAAAAATTTATGAGAGTTTAGCAAGCTATGAGATATAATAATGACCATTGCACGCTCTCTCTCTCTCTTCCCATCTTCAGCAAAAACCATGAATGGAATAATAGAACGTTTAGCTAGTGGTTTAATACCAAATTTGAGCTCTGATTTATTTTTCCATGCTGAATATTCTGGTGACAACACTTCCATATAAACTAGCCATGTGCATATTATATCCATCACCACTAGAACTTCTTCCGGATGTATAATTTGATGAGATAATACTTAGCTTATACACCTACTATGTCAAACGATTTACTTCAGAGCCGAGTCTGCAATCTAACCAGTAGCACAAAACTTGATGAGATAGCCTTTTCACACATTTCTTCCATACTAAAAACATATCGATTTCGTAACCTAAGAAATTTGAGCCGCTTCTTGAGCCGCTTCTAGTACATCAACCGGCAGAACGAAAGATCAATGCCCTGCATCCATCGATAAAATTGTGGTCAAAGACTCTATCGATTCCGTAAATTAGGGTCGTGAGCGACTCAAAAACTGAAAGTTATAACCAAGTTCGGTGATACAAAATATAGGAAGGCGGCTCAAAGAGTTGTTTCAAAATATACCTTATGAGTTCTGAGCGGCTCTGTGCGAAAAGCTCTATGATGGAGCGCTATTCGGTTTTCGATAAGAAAGAAGGGAGGAGAACTCTTTAAAAAAGTATTATAGGGTTATTTTTGGCAAAATTTGGAGCCGCCTAAGCCGCCCGCTAATTCCGCGCCTGCATTTTCAACATAGAATAAAACAGCCATAAACGGCCGTAAGTCAGCGACAATGATTTGTAGTGCGCACAATGTTTGTATATGATTTCATGATAAAAATGGTTGTGACCAAAAGAAATTTGGTTTTCAAAAAGTTTTTTTTCAAAAATACCAGAAATCAAATCACAAATAAGAAGGGGAAAATGAGAATACTGATTACTAAAAATGCTAAAAATACCTAATCGGAAAAAAGTGGCTAATATATTTGCACAGCATTTTTTACACTGTTTTTTTTTAACAGAGAGAATGCATTTTCTTTGTTTATCTTCAATGTAAAAGGATTATTGTAGCTAACCAGTTCAAAACATTGTAAGGCCATAAGAGTTTTAAAAAGAACAACTCTTGAGACTGATTATAGTATTGCGCGTGACACGCAAGCTATATGTATTAATCTTGTAGTCATAGAAATCTGAAAGAAACATCTAAATTTATTCAGTATCTATAAATAACATGAATAAAAGTAGTTGATGACAGCCAGGTGAAGTCAATTAAAAACAACGAAGCGTCAACGCGTTTCGGGTGTCCACACCCATTTTCAAGATACAACTAAATATTTTACAATGTTTAATAAAAGATATATAGTATCAAACGAATAATTAGCTGATAATAAGATAATTATGTTTTATCAAATAGGAACAAGGCATTGACCGAATATTCCTATTTAAATGAGGCGTATCACGCATAATTAGCAAGCTCTCTTTTAATTCGAGATCAAAAGAATTACTTACTCCCGTTAGCCAAAACTGTGAAATTGTCAAAAAATAATTGACGGTTTTCACACACCCGTAAATGATCGCTAACAGCACTGTTGCTAGGTAACACATTGCAACCTTGAGAAATCATTGCTAGATAGGATAGATGAATGTATTACCTGAAAAGAAAAACCCTTTTGCGTAAATTTGCTAAATTAAATATGATGAAAGAAAAAAGTTTGATTTTTCCAATTTCCAAAATAAAATATTATATTATATTATATTATATAATATTAATAAATGGATGGCAAATAAGAAAAATGCTAAACAAAATGAAGAAACTAATATGTTCTTAAGTAGCAACGTCTGCTTAGATTCTCTTCGAACTATATACGCATGTTTTCTTTGTCTGTGAAATTAATTATAGAAATTATATATACATCAAAGTTTCTTCCAAAAAGCATGCTGACCAAATACGGAACAAAAGATTATTGGATTATGAAAAGATTATTATCATAGGGCAGTTATTAGGACATTTCAAATTTTGTCAATCAACAATTTCACATTCTTTTTTATGCATTCTCTTTTTTTCCTTATATAACTCTCTTAACTTTCTTCTTGTGTGCAAAATTCGACTTTCAAAGTGACGTATATATACTTTTTGTTTACATAATTCTGTGTCCTTCCCTCAATAACTGCAGTATCCTCCGATGCAGTCATCTTTGTTTACAATTTTTATTTTACAGACCATGTTAATAAATCTTAAGTCAAACTGAGGACTGTATTTTTGATATAGGCGGAAGATAGTGGCGGCCGCGACTTTTGCCGCCAATATTACCGCCAGTAATGAACTAGGATTCATTTCGACCAAATCATCCACGGTAGATATGTGACGTCTTAAAACCAAAGAAAGTATTGGGTACAAGGTTGTACAAGTTCTATAAATTGCTTACAATTTATTCATGAAAGTTATTCTCCTGAAAATTTGACGCCCGAAAGTTTACAATCCATAGTAGCAGTTTATTATCTTTAAGGTAAGAAATTTTAGTACAAATTTAATTTCGCGATTTGAGATAAAACAAACTTTACACAGGAATTTCGCAAATCATTAGTCTTCATATTTAAGATGACGACACTTACGCGGAAAGTTTCTCCTGGGATGTATTGTATGTAGCATTGGATTATTTTTATCAAAATAAAATAAGTCTTTAATTCTCCGATTTGCGATGACCAATTTGTATTAGTTATCGCACAGTGCTGAGTGCAATATGGTGCAGTATGGTGAATATTGCACTAAAGGCTTGTGAAATAACCGCAAAAATATAACAAATGAGAAAAATATGCCATATTGCACGAGGAACTGTGCGATAACTGATTTATTATTAGTACAAAAAAACGAAAGAACGTCAACTTTTGTTTAGGATTCAAATGTGACAAGGTTTTTTTATCTGTACACGTATTAGTATAGGGGGGAACCCTTGCATTGTGTCAAATGTATACAAATCATTTATTTGCACTGCATTTAATTTTTTATTTGCACTGATAAACGAGATATAGTCTACTATCAGATAGGAGATATTTTTGGAACTAATGATGACAATAGAAACTCCATCGCAATGTCATATTTTTGTGGGTGAAATTTATAAGAGTATTAGTGTAGGAAAAAATTGAATATTTAGTGCATTTTGTTTTAAGTAGGTGGACGATAGATAGTCGATTTAAGGGAAGATGGATTAATAGATTTTGTTTTAAATTATATACGATGAAAGTTCAGATATTTAAAAAAATCTGTTTTTCTCCACCAATGTAACTCATTATATTTTTCACCTGCTTTGATGTCAAAAATAAAGATGGAGAGCAATAAAGTGAACGGTTGATACACCAATATACTGATATAACTTTTTTTTTCAAATCAACCTTTTTGTTTTTGCATTTTCGAACATATTCCTCCTGTCATATTTCAAACATCCTTTTCCAATGCACACAACAAAAGTGTCTATTTACCATTCAGATGGTATTGTTGTTACCAAGACACCCAGCAATTATTTAAAGTATATAGAAGCTGACACACAACATGGGCTGTCAACCATTTTGACACTACAGCCAAAAGGGACAGATGAGGGAGGGAATAAATCGAAAGTGGGATCGAACCGTTCCTCACAAAATCAATTTAATATGTCACTATAAAAAGTATTAAAACTTTTCTTCCCTTTAGTGTTGGAGATTGAGCGGCTGATAATATTTCAGTATTTTGAAATAATAGTTCAGTAGAAGATTGAAAACTTAACCAGAATGCACTTCTTTTAATCGTTTTTCGAACTGTGTCGTTCTTTGGAACAAAAAATTTGAATTGCAGGTTTTTCTGAATTTTAGGACGCACTCACAACAATTAAATTACTTTAAATATGTTATTGTGTACCATTCATACATTAACCACGATCGGTGGACAGCCTTTATTCTAACGTATTGCGGAATCAGCCTACAACTGGGGACAAAAAATCTTGGAATTACGGACGGACGTACAAATGCTAATGAAAGAGCATCTACTCTCCGCGCTTACCAACAAGCTTAATCCAGGTATTAGTTTTCTGTCGATCAACAATAAGGACGCAGTTGTGTAACTTCTCAATCCTTGTGTGCTTAAACCCCTGTTTTTTTACTGAAAATGTTTTTACCATGAAGGGCTGACTGCAAAAAGGATAACAGAAAAAGCAGCAAAGAAATAATATTTTTCTGTATAATAACTCTAACGACGAAGCCTGCTCAAAATCTTCATAATGATTCCATATCTAAGTTTTTCTTTCAGTTTCAAGTCATGCATTTTTCTATCATAAATATCACATTCAATTCAACCAATAACACATATTTTTGGTTTACATGAGTCATGTGAGTCACATGCACATTAACAACAAAAGAAAAAACAATCGACAGTTGTTCGCCATCGTATCTCCCATAGCAGAGCCTTCAGGCTTGTTCTTAACGCTTCGTTGAACCTCACAACATCGAGAATAGACATTATGGTGTTGTAATTTTGTGTTTTAATAAAAAATGTTACATTTGTGACTGTATAAACATTTCGTAAAGGAATAGCATGAGAGTCGAATGCATTGGTGAACACAAACAGAAAAAGATTTCAATCATTTCCTACCAATAGAAAGCCGATAAATTTGAATAGCTTTTTTTTATCAGTATTCTGCCTTAAGTCTTTTGCTTCATAAGTGTCAATGTTTTATTACCTGCGGAGCGGAGTGGAATACCATGGATGACGATGATCTTGAAAAATTACAAAAGTGACGTGGTGCGATAGTTGCACGGCATCATATGGTCTGAGATACACGATGGTAGATTTTCATCTGCTGAACACTCTGTAGATACATTTGCTTAAGTGTGTTTCTACCCTAATGTAGCGTGTTGGAAGCAACTCTTATGTGCAAAGCGAGGGACAGACAAGACAAGAGTTAAATTCTCTCTTTTCTCAAAACAATTCGGTAAGTTTCTGTTGAAAAAGCTTATTAACAGAGCAAGAGTGAAACATATGTACATTTTATACGCATGCATATACATTTATTTTGATCAGGTGAATTAAAATGCTTTTGCCCTGTGTAAACTTAAAATCAACAAAAATGCATGAAAATATATACAGCTACCTAACGACTATTATTGTCAGCCCCTGAGACTTATGAACAATGATCGATGTTTTTGAGACTAAAAGAGGTGGATAATATATATAAGGTTTCATAGGAGAAAAACAGATTTTGTTTCTTATAATCTCTTCAAAACATTTGTGGTCTGGTCAGTCACTTCTACTGCCTTACAGTTCAGTTCAGTTCTTGACCCGTTCCATAAACCTGTAATGGTTTTGAAAGCGAATCATTATGTTCTGATTCGTTATTTGCAGGACAGATAACCGTAAACCGGACTGAGCTCCAACTATAGAAGAAATTCGATATAACGAACACTGAAGGGAAGTAAAAATCAGTTCGTTATATTGAGAGTTCGTTATATCGAGAGTTTGTTATATCGAGAGTTTGTTATATCGAGAGTTCGTTACATCGAGAGATGTTAAGAGAGTGGAAAGAGAATTAGATTCGTATTATCGAGATTTTACCGTATGCCCATTAGCTATAAGAATATTTTAAGATATGACATAGATTTTCCTGGTCAGTCGTTCAACTAGCTACACCACATAGCCAAACTATATGAAAGATTTGCGTTCCCAAACACTTCTAACACAACAATATGAAATCATTTCCTGTTCTAACCCGATTAAAAACGCATCCTGATTTGGAACAGTCTATCCTTGTTTGAAACCCTACATGATAAAGTCTGACCTGTTTGTAAATGGCATGACCTGATTGAAAGATCTTTCTTTTATGCTAAAGATTTTTAACTTTTCTTTCACACCAGTGTGTCAATTTTAATTCTTATCGGAATTATTTCATGCTGCGGGAGTGAAGGAAAATGAAGAAAAATAAAAGAGAGTCTTTCTGTCTATTTCTGCATTATCTCTTCAATCTGTATGCAAATATTTTCAATCTCCGCTTATTCTCCGTTCGTTTTGACGAAATTCAATAGAAACTTCATTGTTGTGAGTGAAACTTTAAACGAGAGTATTAAGGAAAATAAAGTTTTAGTGGATTAACGCTATTGCAGCATTTTGTTTTCAATAGGAAGACAATAGATTCCGTAAATATCCTAATAACTGCCCTGGGCGCTTATTTAATTGTTCAACGTTTGGGGTGGAAAGCGTTCAGACTGGGCGGTTGTTTGAGCACTGGGCGCTCATTCAAAAATGTTGGAAATACAATGTCATCACAACTGCTTTGGTATTGTTTTTTTCTTATAAACTGTGAAATATTCACCTTTTCTATTCAAGCAACCATTGTAGATTCTAAAATCACTTAAAAAATTCTATACGATGAAAGTTTAGATATTTCAAAAAATCTGTTCTTCTCCTATGAAACTCATTATATTTGTCACCTATTTTGTTTTCAAAGTAAACGATGGAGAGCAATAAACACCAATATATGAGCAGTTTCAGATTTCAGACAAAACACACTTAAGACAGGATCAGTTGTATATATCTAAATATATGCAGTTTATGTAACAAATGACATTTCGTGAAAAGTATCGATCTACTTGTGTTGTTTCCTGACCTATGAAAGTATTGACAGGTAAATGATAAAATGAAAATTCGAAATCAAATAAATGTTATATTTAAAAACTTAACCCTTTTCAATCTGGATGGATTCAGATTGTCCAATTTATACAATCTATGAAGTAGAATGGGTATGTAGTTATATGTGTTAGTATATGGGAATCAGGAGGCTTAGATTGAAGGAACTGAAGGAAGGTGATACGATTAAAAAGTTAAAAAAAGTTTTAGTTATTTGTATCATTACCTCCAATCTATAGTGACTGCTTTGCTGAACGTCATGGAATGGAACTAATGCTGTGAAAAATTAAAATGTTCATTATTTAGCTCTTTACCTCTCAGTGATGCCATTATGACATCAATTCCACCGGCTGTACAAAAGACGTCACAGCGCAGAAAGTAGTAAGAATCAAGTCTCGATCTGTCTCGTTCTTTAAGAAGAGTAAATGTTTTGCTTGAAAATCCAAATTTCATCCCGAATGAACGCCAGGATCATGACAGAAACATGTATGGTATATATTCGATTTATATATGGCTATAAGTTTGATGGGTTGCTAATCTCAGTTACCGAGTGGGTACATGACGTTATTATAACATTATAATAACGTCGTGATGGGACGAAAAATCACGTCATAATAACGTGTAATAATGTCATATTTGTAGTGTTCGACGACGTCATTTAATGACACCTTAACTACGTCCTGATAACGTCAGAAAAGACGTTATACTGACGTTGAAATCACGTTGTAATCACGTTATATTCTGCAAGAATGGATGGATTTATTTAAAATTTGGATAGGACACCTATATAGCAAGGAATTGATGGGAAGAATTAATTAAGTCATTGATTTTAATACAAGAAAGCTTTTATTAGCAAGATAACTCCCTCAAATAAATATAAGTACACTACACGTCCTTTGCTATATATAATGTATGTATCAAATTTATCTTTACAATACGTATAAATAACTTTACTGAATAGTAGAGAACCAAAGCAAATTTAAGTGGATGAACACTAAGTTCAAATATTCGTTTCGAAAACATTTTTGAAACATGGATTGTAGCCTCCTTCACTGAGATTACTTTCACAAATTAACTAGCAATACCAGTTTATGAGCTGATGTTCATAATACAGCTGCTACATAAAATGAAAATAAACGTTAAATGCTCTTAAAATACTTGGATCATTACTTCAACTTCTTGCTCTTGATGGATATCTTTCAGGACAGCGACACATTCACGTCTCTTAACTTTTTTCATTGACCATGCACTGAAATAAAAGATAGAAAGAACTAAAACAACATTATTATATACATCTGCGTTTTCAAGGAACAACCGAACAAACAATGGTTAGCACACATAATTTCATCCTATCATAGGCTTTTTTCCTTTGCCAGTCGAGTTCAATCTGGCTTGATCTCCCCTATTTGTCATAAATACATTTTAAGGTAATTTGAGAGAGCTTAAATTTTATGTATTTGGTGTCATTAACCACCTAACAAAGCATAACTTGTTCATGCTATTTGACAGTTGAACGTATCAATGTTTTCTAATGTATTCATATTCCCATAAAATATTTTTATTTATTTATTTTTTAACTGGCGGTTTTTACTTATTGCTACGTGTTTCAATTTTAAATAAGCAACTGTTTTTAACAGTGTGAAATGTAAATTGAAATGTAAAAGTGTTCACAGCTTTTGAAACGTTTTTGATTGAACTTAAATTTACTTGAAAAGTAACGGTCAAGTTGAATAAGAAAAAAAGAATATAGTCGTATATGTTCTGAACTTCCTTCATAAAAACATGAATGTGGTAAAGATAGCCGTAGTGTAATAGAGAGTGTTAGTATACTATTTCACGAATCGTTTTTGTTGAAAGTGTCTTATTTTTTGAAAAATGAGGCAATACGACAGAATTTTGTCGTCAACCCAGACATAAATAACAAAGTGCAAACTAGTGATGATGATAGTGATTCTTACATGGCGGATCGAGAGACAATTGATAACGTCATATGAAACTAATAACCGGATATGTGAAAGCAACTTCTTTCCCAGGTTTTTTTTCCAAAGATGATGTCTGATGGTCACCGTTAAATGAATCTGGTTTTACTGGTTTAATTCAAAAAGAGTCAACCTGAATGCTCGATTTCTTTTCTCAATCTTAAACCAGTTTAAACCACAGTAACATATACACATTGAATACCTATTGATAACTTATTGAAATGAAGACGATATTTTCTTTTGCAAACCCACAGTAGCATATCCATATTGAATACCTATTGAGGAACCTTTTCAGATTTTTTCGTTAAAAATGAAAATATAGAGTCAAGACGTATTTCTATTTTCAAAGCCATATAAAGGATTATTCGAACCAATAATTGCAAGTTTTTTGTTTTGGTAAAGCCTTTTCTAATGAAAGGTCTTGATGGCCACCCCACCAGCTGGGTGTTTGGGCCCTTTTGCTCTATTTGATGTCAACAAATTTTAAGATCACAATTTAGATAGTTTCATTTAAAAAAAAAAATACTCACAGTTTGTCTTTCGTGATAATGGTAAACAAAGCGTAAGCGTCATTCAATGCCCCCACCCAATACAGAAAAACTCCGTAAATATGGCCGTGTTCCGAAAAGGAGATAAAAAACTTGTACAATTTCACGCAGTGTCTCAAGAACTGAATTCGTGAGATAAAGAAAATGTTTCTTCAGGTATTAAAACATTCCTGCGAGGAATTTTGATTGACGAACAATTGATCGTAATGTAACATGTTTGCCATTTTAGCACTTTTCTTCAAGCGGGACGCTCATATTCAGCGTAATTTGATTCTAAATTCATTGAGGATTAAAACAGGTATCTGAAATTAAAACGTACATATTGGTATTTGCTTGCGAAATGTGAATTAAAAAGGCGCTTATTAGAGGGGGCTCTTTAAAGATGGGGCGGTTATAAAATTATTTTTAAAATCGTTTTAAGCTGTGAAAGGAGATATTAAAAACATTACTTGTTTTAAACGTTTATGCTGCGACATCTACTTAAAAACAATATACACGAAAAAAACCCCAGAAGATATCTCAAATCTATGTCTTTGTCTAATCTACACGCTTTTTTTTTATAAGAATATACTTTATAAGAATATTTGAGATGAATTTAGACAAAAAATTAAGAATATCCTAAGAATATCGTCATCTTGACTTTTGGTCATACAAAGTTAAGAATATACATTACATTTAGAATATTCATGTAAATTCTTTATTTTCAAACTTATTATCTCAAATATAATTGGGTTTTTTCTTCTTTTTTTTCGCTTTGCAATCCCCAGTGGGAATAGCAGCGTGCTATCTCCAGTGGGAATAGAAGTAGCAGTACAGTAATAAAACATAATAGAAACTCCTTCGCAGTTATGTAAAAGTTTTGTTTATACAAATTACGAAGCAAGAAAAATAAACCCCACGGTGGAGTTGTTAGGTGTCACATTTCACAAATGAAGAACTGTTGTGATTTCGAATTGTTGTGATTTCGAATTGTTGTGATTTCGAATTGTTGTGATTTCGAATTGTTGTGATTTCGAATTGTTGTGATTTCAAGATGGAGAAGAAGGGAAAAAATATAAACAAACAACTATTGGTACATGGCAGGGATTTAAAATGACGGTTAATCATAACAAAAAGGAGGTTGAAGTGAAAATAGCGGAGACAACAGTGATAGAGGAAAAGAATATACTATGCTCATACTGTCTTAAAAGATTCAAAACAAACTCTAACTTACCCGATTTAAAATGCAGGCATCCTGAAAACCATGATCTACCGTTGTCTAAAGTTTCTTCCAAATTAATAACAGAAGAGAAAATAACTGCTGATGTCAACTCAGTCGTTAAAAATTTATTAACCGATGCTGAAGCAAATAAAGATGCTTCACCGCTAACTCCAGAGGCGTTGCTTATTCTGGATAGCCCAAGAAAGATTTCTTCAAATCGGAGAGGTAATAACAAACGAAATAAATATACCGCCACGTTCATTCAAAGCAACGGTGATTGAAAAGATGTAGCCTGGTGTCTTGCAGGAGCAACTGGCGGAAGAATATTGTGTTTCGCAGTCAAATATTTCAAAGTGGCTAAAGAATAAGGACACAATCCTGAAAGAAGCTGCTGATTCATGTCGTAAAAATCTTACAAAAATGAGACGTGGGACCAAGTATACGAGGCTATATGTTGAATTATTAAGAGATGTAAAGTCAGCGAGAAGCCGTGGTTATTTGGTGAATTTTAATTGGATATGGCTCAAAGCAAGAAAAATATATCGCAATCAAGAAAATGATCCAAACGCAATAGTGCGAAAACATGTCATTACAACATTTCTACGCCAATTTAATGTGCGAATGAGGACACGGCAACGAAATTGAAAATATTCAAAAGAGCATTACAGAAATGATTTGATGAAATGGCATGGTACTACACGAGAACGGTTGGTGCGATCAGGTTTGAACATAGTTTTCCAAGTGGGGAAGATTCCGACCGAAAAATCGTTTTAATGTCGACCAATCACCCCTTCCTTTTGTTATTGACCATAAGAGAACGTACGAAGTGATTGAAAAGAAGAAACAGCATTATGAGAAAGTTTGGATTCAACAGCCAGGAAGTGGATTGGATAAGCGGCAGTGTACCCTACAGGTGTGTGTTCGAGCTGAAGGGAAGCAACCGAAACTGGCCATTATATTCCGAGGGACTGGAAAAGGAATTAAGCAAACAGAGAGATTAGCTTATCATCCAGAAGTTGATGTATATTTCCAGAAGAATGCGTGGGCTGATACCGCTGTATCTGTAGAGTGGGCCAATAAGACACTAACAGAAGCAGTTGAAGGTCTTGATCGATTTGTGTTGTTTCTTGATAACTTAACCGCACACGAAACTACCGAATTCAAAGAAGCTGTAAGTTCTCTTCACGGCATCAACTGGTTTGGCCTTTCCAACACAACCGATTTGTGGCAGGTTGTAGATGCTAGAATCGCGCAACTCTTAAAGGTTCTTAATAGAAAGGAACAGAACGAATGGCTTATGGATGACGAAAATGCTGAGAAGTGGTATGGCCATACGGAAGAGAAGAAGTCTTTTACTGTATCGGAGCGGAGAATATTGATATCCAATTAGTATGGAGAGGCTTATAAGAAACTTATAAACTCAGGCGCGTATGATGATCTCCTAAAGAAATGTTGGGAAACAACAGGCTGTCTAATTGCTGCCGGCGGCTCGGAAGATGAAAAGATTAAACCGGAAGGCTTTCACAACTACCAAGTTCCGCCGCCTGTAGACTATGTTCAGCCTATGATTGCACCGGCTTTGTCAAACGATGTACCAGTAATGACTGCCTCTAATGACGAGGAGGAACCATCTGAATTCGAGACTAAAGAAAATGATGAAGAACCTTACGACGAAGGAGAAATGAAGCTTGACGTTGAACAAGACCAATGCTTCGAAGACGAAATGGTGGGATTGAAAGTAAAAGTATTATACGACAATGGATGGTCTGTAGGTGACGTTATGTACTTTAACAGAGCCCTTATGGAATACAAAGTAAGTTTTGATGACGGAACATACGATTTTATACCAGAGGACGAAATGGGTTCTGGCAAAGTACAAGTTATAGTATAAACTAATGTTTGAAGAAAGTCTTTTGGTTACGTTCATATTTAGTTCGTTTATATACATGATGTTAAAATCTTATTTCTTCAGTTGATCGATTTGCAGATTCATTCTTTGTTTTTACTTCATCCAAAATCTGAAATTAAGGCCTCGACATTAGTTTGACTTTAAATCCCGCGATAGTTGTCACTAAGAATATGCTAAGAATATATCAAGATGAATTTTGCCCAAAACTTAAGAATATTCATCTTGAAACTAAAATACCCTATTCTTATAAAATTATTTTTGAATTAAGGGGGCGCTTATTAAAGGGGGCGCTAAAAAGAGGAAATACGGTATCTCAAAAACGAAGCACAGACGTTTATTCATCTAAAAATAACTTATTCTTGTCGATTATTCTTGTTTGTATGGCGGATTTAAGATAATATAGGGTTCACCGACTGTTCTAATTTTATAATACAATAACCTTCACTAGATTTTCAACCACATTTTGAAAAGGAGGTAGTTTTTAACGGCAACGTAGAACCCCAGTGAACACAAGAGGGCGTCTTTAAAGGCAACTATTCACACTTTTAGACTAGTGGAAGACTCTCAGGAACGGGCCACTGGTCTTAAAAAGACGTCTAAAAGATGTTATGCGTTTCCTGGGACTATTCGCTTTTATTTGATTTTAGTACAAATGAAACAGTTTGTTTTGTGTATTTGTTAGCTTTATTTCCAGCAATAAGTTCTTTTGTGGGACTGTATATCGATGTTAAGTCCACATTGCTTCTTTTCTCTTTGTTCTGCTGTTATTTCTTTTCTGTACAGAATAACAAAAACAATTGTTGCATAAAAGATGGCGCTAATTTTTCAAGCCGTGTGACATTTAAGCCAATGAAATTGGTGTATGGTTTGGAAAAAAAACATAGCTTGGTCAAACGTTCCAACACATTTTGCGGCGAAATTGTTCTAAAAGTTAACTCCATGTAAGTGTTTTGTTGTCCCCAAACATGATTTCATCCTGACCTGAAGAATAGATGGACATTAAAAAATCAGTTTTGTTTACACTTTATAAGTAGAGACGAATAATGGGCTGACCACATGAGGAGAGCCAGCTTGGTTAGTCAGCTTGACTCGCTAACCTTTATTTGAGTGAAAAAAACAATAGAAAATTAAACTACCATCACGCAGCTTACCGGGCTAAGAATTTCTCACGTGATGGGTTGAAAATAATTCAGCCTGCCTAACCGAGCCAGTCCGCCTCATTTGAGCAATAGGAAATTCTAAATAGTTTCATGTTTCATACTTCAGTCATTAATTCTGTTGATTCTGTATTAAGTTAATATGTATTTCTAGTTTTGTGTCTGCCATTTTATTTTCATTTTTCTACATGATTATTGTTCTAATGTTAAAGACAATGTGTTGTAATAAATATAGCAAAATCTGACATCATGATGATCTCAGCACATGATCATGAACAATAACAACAGGTGAGAGACAACAAAAGGAATTGTTGTATTGTTTGATTTTCATAAAAGTAGCACGTGAATTATCGTTTGGTCAGAAAGATAAGCTACTGTTTTTGCTAAAGGTTTGCATCGGTAATGATGATGTGAGCACGAGGTGGTACCTCCGGAGATATTTATAACAACGCATTGTCTTCAATGTTAACTATTTTTCCATGTTCGTTTCTATGGTGGCTCCAATTAGCCACATTTTGTAACAAAATACAAAGATTTATACAAAAGTATGCACAAAGATTTGTTCAAAAACTGGCAAACATGCAAGTTTTTTTAGTTTGTTTAAACTTCGAAACTAACAAGTGCTAGTTTCGACATGAACTTCGTAGAAGTATTATAAAGATTACGACATGGTGGATGGAGACGGCGAGAATTTTAGAGAGGTAAACCTTATTTTGTATCTTTTATTGCAGCTCTAATATTCGCTTCATGACATGGGATGATTATATCTACAATCTATTCGTATTGCTCATTTTTAAAAACTGATGAAGTTACTACGAAAAATAGAAAACAGTCGAACTATTATATTGTAAATAACTTCTGTTGTGTAATTTTGAGGAGGTGTTCAACATGAGACGGAAAAAAACGTAAACCGACTCAAGGCTATTGCCTGAGTGTCCCATTAAGGGGCTATTAATTAAAAGGTCAACACTTGAGAGAAAAAATGAAATTGTAAAAATATACTCATTATTTACTGTTTCTGGTAGTTTTACTATATACGAAGCAAAAGAAATCAAATTCGACTGCTTTAGCAGGCCAAAAAAAAGTAATGAAGGCCCAAATTCACTTCGAAGCACAAATTTTGACCCTTAGTTAATTTGCTGACCGGGGAAAGTTGTATGGTCTGTATTATTACAACAATTCCTTATCGCTTTCAAATATAATATATTTGAACAAAACTTGCATATTTGCTAGTTTTGAAAAACAAATTGTTCACACTTGCCAGTTTTGTACAAATGCTTTTGTTTTTTTTCGTTTCTTAAAAAAACTTAATTGCGAGTTTTTGAATAAATGTGGCACCATACGTTTCAACAAATTTAATTTAATTTTTATCGAAAGGTACCAGAAATTATATATTTGATGCATGAAACGGCATCATTGGCAGAAATAGTCGCTATTTTAGAATTAAAAAAATTGTTTGATTCCAAACAAGCGAAAAGAACTAACGAGTGACGATTATTGCGGAAATGTTCAAAAGGGCCTATTGACTATCACATTAGAACGATTATTACATCCAATAATTATGTGCAAAACAGCCTTTTTTAAGCAGCAGCCCAGGCTCAACTGGATTTGCCCAACAAGGAAAAAACAAAAAACAAACTGAGAACAAAATCCAACACTAAAATAAAAACTGCACAAAGGGACATTTAATTTTTGCTTTTTGATGCGAAACGTGAGTGATCTGCGCTGATATACGTGAATATACAAACGCACCAATTTCGTCTTCTCACGTAACAACAAGGAACAAGTAAGCAACGAATCATGAAACCTTGAAAATATTTTGAAACATTACAGTACACCAAATTTTGTCGGGGCTGTACAACGTCACGTGGCATAAAGCGAAATCCTTTGCATGCGGTCCCTAAAAAACAAAATATGTAAATATCAAAACTTTGGGGGACTGGGTAAGTGTGTTATTTGTGTTCTCTATTCATCAGTCGAATCTTTTTCTTCTTTTTTTTCTTTCTAGTTTAGACAAAATCCATTCCCAAGGTTCTTTTATTGTTTTCAACGGACATGAAAATAATTCATACTAAATTATTAATTTTGAAATGGACGTATAATAAGAGAAGGGCTTACAACTTTCATTTATCTATTCAAATAAAAAGCGTTTCGGTTTATTGAAATTTTTACGAAGGCAGTTTTAAATTCTCTTAAGCACACTTAAAATGCATACTTTAATTGGCTCCTGAGATTTTAACAAACAACCAGAAATGTTTTTCAAGATCTTCGATTGATTCTGTTGCCGATTTTTAAATTCTGGTTACTTGGGAACTCCGAAAGCCTCAGCCTTGAAACTTTCAGAATTGAGGGGCAACATCTTTCTAAGTTGTGAATTTTTCGTAAAAGACATATCAAGTCAAATACTACATAGTTCGTTAAAATTCGATTTAAACGCAGGCATCTTGAAACATTAAGTAGTTGTGTGTTAACATAAACATTCGTCTAAACCCGCCCATGTAAACTTAGACTCCAGTGAAATGCGAGACATGCTAAATATCAAAGGAAATCCGACATAAAAGATTTTAACAATAGAATTCAAAAGCTTTAAAAATTAGTTGTAACCCCTTCCTTTGTTATACGCCCATGATTTTTATTAACGTTTGTTTTTCTAACACCGTTTTCTAAACCTATTTGTTTGATTATAGACGTACGTTGTTTTTTTTAAACTTTAACTTAGAAATACAAGCAACAGCTAAATCTGGGTCATAACCATGGCAATGAAGAATAAAATTTTTGTGACGTTTTTCTAAAGGAAAAAAATTCAATTTGTGCGTGCGCAGTTTTACAGAGAGATGACGGCTCTCAACTCGGTATAAATTTAAAATATATTTTCATTGGCTACTGAATATAGATCATGTGATCTATTCAGTAGAAGATACATGAATAGCAGAAACTGTTTTCAAAATAGAAATTGATTGTTTTATTCTTTTTTGACGTCAATTGATTAATATTTCAAATAATTTAGGTAAGAGTACGATGAACGAGTAAGTTAGTTTGGAGCATAATTTATCTATAGTTTACCGGCTAACAGGATCTGTTAGAAATACAGCTAAATTATTCTTTGCAAAAAAGAAGTAAAAGGACCGTCTTTATTTTATTCAACCCTGTTCTGTCCAATGAAGTTTCTGCGTAACAACGTAACTTTCCATTATAAACAGGAGGAAACGTAAACAAACACAAAAATGTTTCAAATAATTTACTTCAGAGTGTATACATCTGCCAATTTCTAACCAGTTAAACTTCTTGGTTAAAAGCTCCTTAAAATCGTCTGAAAGAACGAGGCATGCCTGAATCTTACGCACATTTACCCAGATAAATTTAAAAAGGTTTACACCACGAACTTAGCTGGTAGTTGTATGTTCAATTCAGATCATTCAGGTCTATCAGAATACGAAGAACTTGAGTTGAAGAACTTCACAGAAAGGGGATGA
The DNA here is from genome assembly GCA_039566895.2 of Turritopsis rubra. Classification (NCBI taxonomy): domain Eukaryota; kingdom Metazoa; phylum Cnidaria; class Hydrozoa; order Anthoathecata; family Oceaniidae; genus Turritopsis; species Turritopsis rubra. The sequence goes on along the minus strand of CM077630.1, from coordinate 4,111,959 downwards.
GACCCGACACGGAATTCATACCATACCGGATTTGATACCGGAACGAACATCACTTCTATTTAAAGGATCTGTTTCGTGTAATTTTACCTAAAGCATTCACCGTTTGTTTTTTTGTTTTCAAAATGCACATATGATTTTATGCCGTCATTAAATTTCATAACTCTCTCGAAGACAGGCATGAGTTTCAGCAGTAGGTACGAGTTTCTTATCAGCATTTTTTTTCTATCAATTTGTTTTAAGTCGATAAATAATTACATTTATATTAATATACTAATCCAAATCGATTGTATATCAGTAAATAAATAGTGTAAATAAATATTTGTGGTATAAAATGTTTCAGTTGGTTATCATTAAAATATCTTAGGCTACTGTAAAGGGTCAAGCATGAAAAAAAACCCCGAATATTTTGATTTTTGGATATGATATTAGATTACCTTTTATTTTTTAAATGCAATAATTACTTTTTTGAAATAAGTTCTTATTTCTTGGAAAATAACTATAATGTATAAAACTTCCTATTTTTTCTATGTGAGCTCTTGCAGAAATTTTGAAACTGTGAGTTGATTTGTGTCAATCTGAATAATAAGCTAACGAATTATTTGTCATTCTCATAAAGAAATAAAGAAACAACATCACAATAAAACACTTGAAAAGAAAAATCCATTGATTTTACTCACAATAGGTGAGATCATTTCGATGACAACAAATGCTTCAAACATCTGTAATCTCCTGATTTTTTAAAAGCTGTTTTCTCTATTAGATATGTTATGATTTTTCAGCGAGAAACCCCCCCCCCCCCCCCCCCCCCCCCCCGGAAAAAAGTCTCCTTTCACACAAATCGTCATGTTAACGGAAAATTAATTATGCAGTCGTGTTCCTTTAATGTTGAACTCAAAAACTGTGTCTGTGTTTGGCGAATAATTATGCAGATTTTAAATAATGAGCCAATCAGTTCAAAGGATTTTTTACTTTTTAATTTATGAAATTCGAAATGAAATGCTTATATAAAATTTGATGGACATAACATTCGCATACAAAGTTTTTAAATACAATGCAAGAGGAACATTATGCAATATTGTTGAAAATGTAAATATTAACCGTTGTGTCACAAGACAATTTTTAATAAGTACGGGGCAATTTTAATTTTGAGGTCAGATTACCAAAAACAAAAACTTTTTGGAAAAATTCATTAAACGCATCATTCAGAACAGACTTAGAACTTTTTAAAAATATATACTTTCATTACATAATTATTTTAAGTTGTGAAAATATTATGCATCAAAGAAAAAGTGTACTGACCCTTTAACCTTAAATGTTCAAAGTTTCCTAAAACACACCAAGCCATCCAAAAATGTTATGCATTGTTCAAATTCTTGCACCATGAACTCATACCGACGCGGGTTTTAGCATGTAAACACTCCCGATGAAAGGGACATTTAGGGCCCTAAACCCACAATAAGCGATTGTAACAGAAAGAAATGGGTTTGGTGAACGACTACCCCAGTAACCACACGATGTGGTTTTAACGTTATATGATGGTCGTTACAACGTCTGAACGATGTTCAAATTTAAAACGATTTCGCGTGTCTACTGGAACCTAAAATGGAAGATTCATGAAAAAGCGGAAAAAATCACCCTAGTAAATTTAGTGTGAGACAAAGAGGTGAAACTTGATGTCCAATATAATAGCAAAAATATCGAACCGCTTCAGATACACTGCGGGAAAGTTCAAAAGCATAAAAGTTCTTTCTGATAACTGGCTCCCAAGTTCACTCTCTTCTGCAAGGTTTACAGGTTTCAAAACTTCACTAGCACTTATTATTCATTTTGAATTTTCTGAAGTATATATCTTTTAAGAAACAGTATGTAGGAGTCTTATTGCAAATTTAAATATTTAAACATTGATCAATTGAATTATTCATGAAGTTATTGAGGCTAAAAAGATCTATCTGGAATGATAATTACGTAAATCCGTTTACATGGATCCAATTTCTAAATTTAAGCCAATTTAAGCCACCGACTCAGAATTGTTTTATCTTAGCTATTTTATATTTCTTTTTTTATTCTATGTAATTTTATTTGCGCGCTGCATATATACGTTTCTTTTATATTAAACAATCTCTTATTTTCAGTTTCAGAGCGTATATGTGTAGAAAATTATTAAATGACTTCACAATTTGGATTAAATTTGGGGTTATTTCTTCTACCTCAATTTTGGTGAAACTTCCAACAAATTTCGAAAGTGCTTCAATTTTCATAAACATTTGCCGTTATAACAACTCAATGGTGCCAAATTCGAATTTGGGAATCGTTTTTCGTATTTTGACCAAAGAAGAGCAATTCGTGCAAAATTGGACCAAACTTCGAAAGTGTTTCAATTTTCATAAACATTTTCAAGCGGAATAATTCAATAGTATTGGCTTCTAATTTCCAAATCACATTCCATATTTCGGAGAAAAAGAATTTAAGTTCTTTTATCATTATTCATAAATATTGAAAACGTGACAGTTGTTGTGACGAGATTTACGAAAAGGTCTATTTTCAACTTGGTCGCAGATTTGACGGCTGCATTTTTTTTCTTCACTTTAAGATTAAAGTTATAATCATCAAACCTTCGATTCCCAGTGTTGTGGTATAAACCAACTATACTTGTTACGCAACTATACTGACGCATATGTGAATGTGAACGTGAATGTTTATGTGTATTTCGCACAAACATTCGATTGTGCTCTAAATAAATTATTCGTTTTGAAATTATACCGATTCCGCCAATATTTATGAACTAGCCACTCAGAATTAATTTTGGAATTAATGTTGTACAGGGCTTCAAATAGTTATTTTTTATTTACATGTTTATTATTGCATGTCTATTCTTTCATAAACTTTTCTTGAATTTGGGTGCGATAATCGCAGACCCAATCGGTTAATTTGAGCTATACGGTGTATTACACGTGACTATTCATTTGCATTTTAAATTATTGATTTTTCTTGTATCTACGCCCTCTGAACGTCACAGAATTGTGTTTTCACATAATGACCATGCAAATTTAATTTTAAATCAAAGATTCTATTACGGTTGAATAGGTTTTCCTTTCTCCTCGCGTTCATCCAAATGTCATTGTGTTGAAATAGCTTTTAATAGAATCCGTTCCTCAAGTAGACAGACAGAAGGTTCAAGGACATCAAAAAGCGGAGGGTGAACAGAAGATTATTCTTTCACAGGTTTGAAAATCTTTATTTTCATTGAAATTCATTTTGTTTTTAGTGTTGGCTTTAAAGTTAAGAGGAAACAAAATCAAATGGAGCAGAAAATGCTCCTTCCCTTAAGAGGGTTTCTTCATTCCTTTTATTATTGTTTTAGATTAGTGTGTGTCTATCAGGTATTTCGAGCAGCGTGTTTTTAATTAATTTCGGAATCGAAGATTCAGATATGTTCGTAAAAAATAAGAGCGACTTTCAAAAAGCCAACCAAAATTTTCATTTTTCAATCTACAGTAAATTAACTTCGATTTATTTTCAATTACATCATCTACTCACATCCCAAATCAATCTTTTACGGTGATACTCTTTGGCCGGTTTCACTAAAATAAAAATCATTTTCTTTAAAACATATAGCACATATTTGATTCGATTTCCGAGCAGTCTTAGTGACACTGTGCGATATTATTAACAATAAACTGAAAGCAGTAATGAATTGAAATAAAATCGCGGCAAAATATGTGAAAACACCAGAATGTGATTAAAGTCAGTTTTCATTAAATGTTTTCTGCGAAAGAGGAGTTTTCTCAAACCTTAAAACGTGTTGTAGCTACTATTTTTTCCACATTCTCGTAATAGAATTTTCGTGCGCTTTTTGCAAAAAAATACTTTTCAATTACATTTTCGAGCAGGAAAATGCGCGAATGATTAATATTATCATAAATTTTACAGCGCATAGAAATTACAGTATTTTTTATGCTATCCAATCTTGCTTCTCTTGCTTAAAGGATGTGCGTGCATTCGAATTCGAAGACGTGATCAGACAGATATTCGACTCACCAAGAACAAATATAAAATTTATTCTAATTTAATCCACAGCCCGTTGTCAGATATCGCCTATGCTCGACGAGATACATTTTCAACATCGGCTCTTATTTCATCAAGTATTTGTGTATTTGGCGCAACTATTTTGCGAATGAAAGGTACAAATCCCAATCACTCATGCCTCAAGTGAGTTTTCCGAATTTGACTGAGTATCAACATTTGAATATAAACAGAAATATCAATCTACGTTTTCGATTGCACTGTTGGTTTTGGAGCTTTTAGGATTTAAAGAAAAGATGATTTTTACAGATACCAGATTCAATCTAAAGTTGCAGGTTAATGTACGGAAGTTTCAAGTTTTTTATTCAAAGAATTTGCTATAAACAAACTCGAACAGATGGAATATCAATTCCAATAATTGCTGTATAAAAAGTGTCTGATATGACTTTGGAGTTTAGACAGTCCAAGGGAAGAAGGATGATTGTAGTTTACAGAAAATATTTGTTACCAGAGTTTGAGTAATTTTTTAGGGTTACAGTAGATTATAGGTGCTTTTAGATGTCACGATGATTTAGCTTAATTCACTTTTATTCCAAACAAATGATGTGAATCGAGCAAAATGTCCATTTATAAACTTTCTTTGAAAATATAGATAGATATTCCAGTAATAGCTATTTAAATAGCAGTACAAATCCAACCAAAGAATACCGGGAGTTCTACTGTAGAGACGACAGGAAATTAATTCGAAGTTTTATAGTGATACAAGTTAATACGAACGTGTGTGAAAAGTTGGAGGAGTCTGCTAAATTGAGTGCTTATGTGCTCACGTGGTTTGCGTGCTTCATGTGCTTTACATGCTTGCGTGCTGTACCTGCTCCTCACCCCCTCGACTTACATTTTTTTTAATCTTCGCTAAAAATTGCTAAAAATTTGCTAAAAAAGAACCATAGATTTTAATGAAAACCAAACATAATTGAACAAAAAAATAACTTAATAATATTGCTGCGTGGAACATAGCCTTAAAAGAAAAAGAAATACCGTCTATGGAAAAGGTTTATGGACAGCAAGGATGCGGACGCGTATCTCGCGTACTGTAAATGTGGAAATCAAGTATGTAGAATGACACGCAAAGTGAAAAGACATTTTGAGAAAGAAATTGCTAGATCTACAAAGAAAAATAGTAAAGCTTTTTGGGCATGCGTGAATGCAAAAACGAAGATTAAATCATCAATTCTAGACCTACTTGTGAATGAAAATTCCGAAAAGATGGCAGAAACCGACCAAGAGAAGGCAAATATTCTGGGTGCATTCTTTTCAAGCGTTTTTGTAGATGAACCAACGTTACCTGTTGCACTTGACGGCCTGAAGAAACAAATAATTGAAAATGACTTTCAACTGGAGATGACGCAAGAAATGGTTTTGAAGAAATTAGAGGAATTGAATCCTAGCAAAAGTCCTGGTCCAGACGGCCTACATCCACGTGTTTTGAAAGAACTAGCGGCCGTGATTGCTGAACCACTCCACATGATATTTGAAAGGTCTTACACCCTGAGAAAAGTCCCATCCGCTTGGAAGAGAGCTAACATCACAGCCATCTATAACAATAAAGGTGACAAACATTCTGCTGGAAATTACAGACCAATTAGCCTGACTAGCATTGCATCAAAAATTTTTGAATCGATAATGCGTAATTCTTTACTATCATATCTCAAAGCAAATAAACTTTTGTCAAATCGCCAGTTCGGTTTCCTTGGTGGAAGATCAACCATTCTGCAACTGCTCCAAATAATCGATAAATGGACGGAAATTCTCGAAAATGGAGGTGTGAATGATATCATATATTGTGATTTTTAAAAAGCGTTTGACACTGTTCCCCACCGTCGATTAATTGAAGTTTTGCGCCACTTTGGTCTACAAGGTCCAGCTCTCTCCTGGATCAGAGATTTTCTGTCTGATCGATATCAACAAGTTTGTGTAAATTGAAACAAATCCGATGTATTTCCCTTGACGTCAGGAGTGCCCCAGGGATCGGTCCTAGGTCCACTGCTTTTTGTCATCTTCATAAACACTCTAGTTGAAATTGTTGATGAGTCAGAACTTTTCCTGTATGCCGACGACTTGCAAATATTCAGAGAAATTGAAACCACGATTGACGCTGCTAACCTACAAAGCAATCTAAACAAATTATTGGAAAGGACAGATACCTGCTTATTGAAATTCCATCCGGACAAATGTGAGCACATGAAAATAAAGTCAAGGTTGAAAATGAAGTCTCCCGATGCAACACAGTATGTAATCGATGGCACTGTCCTCAAGCAAAAATCAGATGTGGATGACCTAGGCATAAATTTCGACGAGCACATTTCATTCGAAAAACACATTAACGAAAAAGTGAACAAAGCTAATGCTCTTATTGGTATGTTACGGCGAACATTTGTCTACCTAGATAAGGATTGTTTCAAGCTGCTGTTCACAAGCATTGTACGCCCCCATCTCGAATATGGTGGTCCTGTGTGGAACACTCACCTGCAACGACAGATCTCCCTCTTCGAAGATGTACAACGACGCGCAACAAAATTGATACCTGGAATGAAAAACTTAAGCTACAAGGAAAGATTGGAAATCATGAACCTTCCGTCCCTGCAATATCATCGATATAGGGGCGACATGATCGAGATGTATAAAATCACATATGAACTTTATGATAAAGAAGCTATTGGAAATTTTCTTCGCTTTCGATCGCAGGATGGTCAAGAACACAACCTACATCGTCACGAATTTACGGTCACCTGACAAAAATGTCTTAAAGACGTAAAAAAGTATTCGTTTAAAAATCGAGTTGCGGAACAATGGAACAACCTGCCACCGGACCTTGTGCAAGCACCATCTCGTAATTCCATCAAAAGTCGACTCGATAAGTTATGGAAAAGTGCTGGTATTATGTTCGATATCGATCTGAATCTCGTCGAAACAACAGCCTGTCGACAAACGGCGATATCGACAGGTCGTTAAAGATTGAACCTGGTGTTAAAGGCACCATGTGCCTACTTCCAGAAACTTGTATAATATAATAATATAATAGCCTTAATCCTTAACAAAATAAAATAAATAACTACTTGTCAATGATTGGTGTTTGTGTTATCGAGAACATGAATAACATGGCAGGACGGCTTAGAATTAAATAAAATTTTGTATACAACACGGATATAATGTGTACTTCAGAAATCTCACCACATAAGAGGATTGAATTATGTCATACTTGTTCAAGTTCGAAGAAAACATGTCAGTTGGTATTCAAACTATATATTTAGTATTCACAGAGGGAGTTCGATCCAAAAATCTTTATTTAATTTTGAACGTTTTATTTTTGTATGACTTCTTTTTACTTTCAGCTGGTAAATAGTTTCGCTTCATATATGAGTATTTGTACAAGCTTACATTAAAATGAACTGTATTTATTGCTAAGGCTTAAGTTTAGCAATAACTAATGTCGCTGGGCTCTTTTTGTTAACTGTTCTGTTTCTTCTTTGCCAGGCAGATGACTGAAGCTTTTTACACTGTAATTACCCAGATATCCTTAATTCCATTTCTAGAATCAGTAATTATCAACTAAAAAAATGAATGGCAAACTATGGCCAATCACACTGGCAATATCCATTGTTGGATTCATTGGCAACACCATATCGATTGTTGTGTGGACATCAATGAGAAGTAGACAAAGAATGAGAAAAACTCATACAGGAGTTATAAGTTACTTCATACTCCTTCCACTTGTTGATAACTGTGTGTTGTTAATGTACATAGCAACAGAAACACTGGTAGTGGCAATACCAGAGCTGCAAACAAGAAAAGCATACGCTTATTTCTATTGCTATGTTGGACACCCGTTATTCTTTTTTGCTGTGTATACTAGTGGCTTCTTGGTCGTCAGTTTGACTTTACAAAGAGTTCAAGTAGTACTATCACCAATGAAAAAACTGAAAATCAATCTTGTGTTACAGACAAGAATTTTGATTTTTCTCGCCTTCTTTGTCAGCTTCCTGTTAAATGTAACTTCGTTTTTTGCATATGAGCCTAAAGAAGTTTCTCCATTTAATAATGGTACTGATTCTGTTCAACAAATCAACAACAACACCGTACAGAAATTGTATAGTATTACAAAAAGAAGCATGAAACACAAGGAGCTTATGTTCACAATCAGGTGTGTATTTGCTACTGGTTTCCCGTGCATTATAATTTTTCTGGCAAACATTGCAATTTGCAAAAAACAAAAGAGCGTTTCCAAGAAGCCAATCCGGACATGTACCAAACGTGCTGCTAGAAACGGTTCTAACTGCTCATCTGACAAAAGTATATTTCAAACACTGCTTCTTATAACATGTTCCACGTTTCTGTTTTGGCTCCTACGCTGTATAAACGGTTGCATGCAGTATATCATTCACACTGACAATGTAGTTGACAACATACACGTTGCTTTACAAAACTTCGGAATTACGATTGGAGCATCCCTAAACTTACTTATATACTATTTACCTGGAAAAAGCTTTCGAACTCAGCTACGAAGAGTTCTGACAAATCGTCCTTTGCGGAGTTCATCATTTCTCAGTCCAATAACGTCGAGTTCGAGGCTTTTGAGAAATTCTAGTTATCTTCCAAGAAAATTTGATGGCCACTCAAGTGTAGATTCTGTTCATCACTCAAACAGCAATATCTATAATGCAAGCAACCTCTAATCAAAACCTGGTACACAGTTCAAACAGTACCTGAAAACTTGTTGAAACAATGCGGGAGAGTTGAATGATAAATTTGCATCAGCTCTGATGAAGATTATTATGTAAGATTATAAATAATAATATATTCCCATACGATTATGTAAGATACTTTATTAATAGTTTGTAAAATACTGAGTTCCTGCAAATACTGTTTTGCCTAATCCTTTGAAACAAAATTTCATGAGACGAATAAACAGTTATAGAAGCAGTTAATATTTTTATGAGAAGTACTGTTAATTCGTATGAATGGTAAATCAGAAGAATAATTAACCTGACAGGGTCTTTTGTTGGCACATTATCATGTTTTTTCTTTCCATTCATAAAATTGCTTCAATTTGTAACAAAATTTGGGGGCTTCGAAGTTTTGTACAAATTCTTTCCGACGTTCTTGTTTTCTGTCACCCCAGGCACCTCCTGTGCTGCTAAGTACTTGTTAACTGAAAAAGTGGCCAACTCTGATTCTTCCATGAATTATCGATTTAGTAACATAGATGCAGCTTTTATACTTGAAATTTGTTTGCCGAAAAAACAAAACCTTTTTCATTTGATAGGCTTCTTAAAGAAAGTATCTAAACATGTTCCTAAACACGTGTCCGAAAGGAAATAAATTTTTGTTTTTCCGGGAAGAAAGCGATTGGAAACCATCGGTGTTATTGTATCTATTGAATTAGCTTATGATCCTTCATGGGAAACAGATTACCCAATATCAAGTTTCGTATCAATATCAATTATTTGATTTGATTTATTTGACCGTAAATATTAAATGAATGTAGGGGCAGTTTAAGGGCTTATGATCTTCAAAATTTTCGGCGCCCACAAACATGGTAGGCGTGACAGTTTATCCACTACGTAAATTTCCTTCCAAATGTTTTTGTGGTTTTTAAAATAAAGTTAGGAGAGTAAACTAGTCTTAAGTTAACACAAGATAGTGCCGGACACCAATTTTTAAAAGCATAGAAACTGCACCACAACATGGGCTGTCTCTCTACTCCACTTTGTGTGTGAAGTGAATTTATATAGCTAAGAGAACGCTATATAGCTACCTGTTTTTACACATCCAGGAAATATTTGGTGTATTCTTATTTTCATCAACAGGGAATTTGTGAAATTTTAAATGGCACACTAACAAGGCCACAAAATGGGAGGAGAGGAGGGAAACAGGAAAGGGGAAGAATAAAAATCGAAAGTGGGATCGGTTCTCACAAAATCAATGTCATTATAAAAAGCGGTAAGAATTTTCTTACCTTCAGTGCTGGAGATAAAGCGGCTGGTAATATTTCGGTATTTTGAAATAATAGTTCTGTTCAATGTGTCGTTCTGTAGAACACAAATTAGGACGTTTTTTACATTTTTGGCCGCACTCACAATAGCTAATTTACTTTATATAAGTTGTAGTGTACCATTCAAACATTAACCACGGTTTGTGGACAGCCTCTATTCCAATGTTTTGCGGAATCAGCCTACAACTGTAGACAAAAAATCTTGGAATTACGTACGTACCACGGGCCTACAAGGCTAAACCAAGAGATTTTCCAACTGTCAGTGTTGCGATCTGTTGTAACTTAAGTAGTAGTTATATCTGTTCAGATACTTTACTTATAAACACGGGTATGTTTTGGCCATAGTTCCATCAGTTTTAACGGCGTCGTAATTCAGTCTGGTTTAATATTGTCGTCGATTGTTTAACTTTCAACTAAATTTTAACATTAATTTGATGTCACTGATGTCGTCGTTCAACGTTGAGACGACGTAGATGTGACGTCGAAAGAACTATGTTTTGAGGTTGCTTTATCGCCGTCGATATTCAGCCGTATTGATGACGTTGTCGATTGTTTCATTTTGTTGTTTCAACGTCAGCGACGACGTCCTTCTATCGTTGAAATGACGTAGATGTGACGTCGGAACAACTTTCTATTGAGGTAAACAACGACGTCGTCGTCGAAATTCAGTTGTGTTTACGATGTCGTCGATTGTTTCATTTTCAACCAAATATAGACATCGTTTCAACATCGCCATCGACTTATTTTCAAACATGTTGAAACACCGTGGATGTGCCGGCTGGGTATAAACCTCAGTAAAAATGTCTTGATAAAAGAGCATCTGCTGGCTGGATGTACAGCTGAATCTGTTGTTAACATTACCTATTATCACACTTTTTTACCATTTTGTTGCTTAAGAGCCTTTCAGATTCATTATCAAAACAGTGTACGTCGCAACGGATCCATCTATGATTTGCAGCGGCGAATCTAGGGTATGTCCAAAATTGTGGAGCAACACATTAACCTAATATTTGTTTTCAATTTGTATCACCAATGGGATTACTTGCACGTTTTTCTTCCATGGCTTAATAGCTAACATTCTCCTCCACAAATTTCGAGATACCCAGTAGATCCACATCTGGTTTGAAATGTTGAAATCTCTCTTCACCATTTCGTCAGACACTTTTAATAGATCCATAATAGATTGATTAATAATTACGTCATTTTTAATAGAGACACAATATCTGTGCCTTGTTTCCATATGGTAATGTTTGTTCCTTCCTTTGAATTTGTTATTACACCAAAATGTTTTATTATTTACATGAACTTTTGCCCTTATATCTTAGTTAATTCATCCTTAGGTCAAAATAATTGAACTGAACGTTTTTTTATCTGAATTTCCTCATACAAAGAACAAACGAAACTATTTTTTTAAATTTGCCTCGTTTTTAATGGTAGTAATTGTCACGTTCATTTACATAGCAATTATGATTCAATAAAGTTTACGTCACAGACATAAATATTAGGTATTCCTAAAGGACATTTTACACGGGACGATATTGTTCGTACGAAGTAATGTTAACGGATTTTGGGCATGCGTAGTTTATCATGAACATGATGTAGTATGGTCCGAATTATACATAATGAAAAATCACGTTTTGTTGATTCATTTTCCTTTTAGCTTTCATTGGTAGAAATAACTAAGTAAATATGAGTTTATAACTGTCTAATTAACAAGGAGATAGGAAATAAAAATAAAAAATGATAAAAGAATAGATTAACTAACTTCAATAATTAAAAAAGAAAATATTTGCCATTGTCGGAAAGAAATACCGGAGTTCACTCAGCGTCTTTCTCAATGAACATTAAATCGAGATTAAGGAGAAGAGATTTTAAAAGATGTCACATTGACTTCAAAGAAAGAAAATTCGCAGTTGTTCAAGTAAGTTAATTAAACAATCGCCCATTCTCCACAAGTCCCAAAAGATGATTATAAATATTGTATTCACTCTTATTATTTTATTGGTAATGCAGGTTTAAAATTACATGGCGTCAGGCTTAGCTGGTTAGCAGGTTAAAAGATATATTAAAGATTTATATTTCAAATTGGATTGAAGACCTTCTGTGAATAAAAGATATAGATTGAATACTAACTGACAAATATTAACGAAAATATCTTGAAATTAGATTCTTTTTCTCATTTGTTTCTTGTTCTTGAGTAAATATGACAGATTTCAATCCTCTTATGTGGTGAGAGCAATCTTTAACGAGATTCGGAATACACAACCAGAAATACAATTAGTAATCAGAAGCTCAGCATAAGATTGCTTCAAAAACATCTAAAGAAAATCATTTAATTCTGTCAACTAAATTACGCACATGATAATATTGTCTCGTGGAAATATAGCCTTAATCCTTAACAAAATAAATTAATAACTCTTTGTCAATGATAGGTGTTTGTGGTATCGAGAACATGAATAACATGGCAGGACGGCTTAGAATTAAATAAAATTTTGTATACAACATCGATATAATGTTTACTTCAGAAATCTCACCACATAAGAGGATTGAATTATGTCATACTTGTTCAAGTTCGAAGAAAAGAAAACATGTCAGTTGGTATTCAAACTATATATTTACTATCCACAGAGGGAGTTCGATCCAAAAATCTTTATTTATTTTTGAACGTTATATTTTTGTATGATTTCTTTTTACTTTAAGCTGGTAAATAGTTTTGCTTCATATATGAGTATTTGTACAAGCTTACACTAAAATGAACTGTATTTTTGCTAAGGCTAAAGTTTAGCGATAACTAATGTTGCTGGATTTTTGTTAACTGTTCTCTTTCTTCTTTGACAGGCAGATGACTGAAACTTTTACACTGCAATAACCCAGATATCTTTTATTCCAATTCCAGAATCAGTAATTATCAACTAAAAAAATGAATGGCAAACTATGGCCAATCACACTGGCAATATCCATTGTTGGAATCATTGGCAACACCATATCGATTGTTGTGTGGAAATCAATGAGAAATAAAAGAACAATGAGAAGAACTCATACAGGAGTTATAAGTTACTTCATACTCCTTCCACTTGTTGATAACTGTGTGTTGTTAATGTACATAGCAACAGAAACACTGGTAGTGGCAATACCAGAGCTGCAAACAAGAAAAGCATACGTTTATTTCTATTGCTATGTTGGACACCCGTTATTCTTTTTTGCGGTGTATACCAGTGGCTTCTTGGTCGTCAGTTTGACCACACAAAGAGTTCAGGTAGTACTATCACCAATGAAAAAACTGAAAAACAATCTTGTGTTGCAGTCAAGAATTTTGATTTTTCTCGCCTTCTTTGTCAGCTTCCTGTTAAACATAACTTCGTTTTTAGCATATAAGCCTGAGGAATTTTCTGTAGTCAATAATGGTACTGAGTTTGTTCAACAAAGCAATAGCAGTACTAATTTAACATTACAGGTTTATAATAAAGAAATCATACAGAAAGGGTATCATATTACAAGAAGAAGCATGAAACACAAGGAGTTTATGTTTATTACCAGATGTATATTTGCCACAGGTGTGCCGTGCATTTTAATTTTTATGGCAAATATATCCATATGCTTGAACCAAAACAGCGTTTCCAAAACGCCAATCAGAACATCAAAAGCTTCGGGAAAACAAAGTACTAAGGGCTCATCTGATAAAAGTATATTTCGAACACTGCTTCTTATAACATGTTCCACCTTCCTGTTTTGGCTTCTACGCTGTATAAACGGTTGCATCCAGTACACCCATCAGACAGACAATGTAGTTGACAACATACATGTTGCTTTACAAAATTTCGGAATTACAATTGGAGCATCGCTGAGCTTACTTATATATTATTTACCGGGAAAAAGTTTTCGAACTCAACTTCGAAGAGTTGTGAGAAACCGTTCTTTGCAGGAGTCATTTTCCAGTTCACCTTTAGCTGAAAGATCAATGATTTTAAAGAGAAATGTCTCTGGAAATTCCATTGATCTGCAAAGAAGATTTGGTGGCTTACGAAATTGCCCATCGCTCGATTCACAAATGCAAACAAACTCTAATCAAAACTTGACACAAGGTTAAAACTACATTAACTCTAAATTTGATGAATGTCATTTAAGATTGTAAATAGTGTATATTGCAAAAAGAGAAAGGCATACGATAATGTACAAATGGTGTAGCATCGCTAATATTCTTGTTAACTGCAATAATTATCCAAGAAAAAAACTTTCTTCACCGTGTTCATAACAGGAAGAAGGTCTGTGAACTTTGAGACTCCTTTCTTGGAACAGTTATATATATTAGTTCGCGATTTCTTCTTTCAACCCTCTTCCTGCTTGCATCAATTTTATTCTCAACTACAAGCTTTATTTTTATGAGCATCCAAGATGAAATTTGTCAAAGCCTTTTTGTTTTGAGTTCATTTTGAGCGATTTCAATATTTTGAAAATACGGTCTCCCTATTATTTTATGAAAAAGCAAGAAGGCCTTTTTTGGCAGATACATGTCATATTAACTTTTATATCAACATTTCCTTGCTAAACCTATCCAAAATGATAAGTTGAATAAAAAGTGGATTTTATGCCTTGCTTATTCGCAACAAGCCACAAAGTCAAGCATCATAAAAAGGCGTAGAAGCGTATTGATTTGCAGAAAAGCATAATGGAAATTCTTTGGTTTATTTTAAAACTGAGTTTTCTCAAAATTTGAATTTCTGAATTCATGGGCAAGATATCTCAAAAACAATAGTGAAGCAATTGTGTTGGTACCTTTATGAGTTAGTGGCATGAAATGAAGTGAGGTTTCGGTGAAATTGGATTATCCACTCGCAGGGTGGGTACCAAAGTTGATCAAAATATGTCCATTTCAAAAAATTCAAGTTGCAATCGTCAGAATGAATTTTGAACTGAAATCCATAGCAAGTATGGATTAGTCTCTTCCTTTTAATTTATATTATCCCGGGGCTTATAAGTGGGATTTTAAGTTACCGGTATACTATTTACTGATTTTCCTATACAAGGAGTTGCTTTAAGACATTTTCAATCCGGTGAATGGTAAGAGCGGGAAAATTTTCGACTTAACATTATCCAAAGAAATCGTCGCAAAATGATTTAGAGAAGACATATAAGCTGACGTCAGCATATAAGGCCTTAATTTCTTTGTAATGTAAGTAAATCCAAAGTGTTTTTATTGGTGTTCAAAGTTTGTTTGACTTTGATATTTTTTCTAACTGAAAGTCCATGACGTCATCGGTCACGTGTCCTTGGCGCAAAATCACGAGAAGGTCAGCAGTGATTTTGAAGCACCTATATGCCAGCGGCACATTTCCATCGAAAAAAAAAGTTAAACGATTAGCCAGTTTTTTTTCAATACACCAATTCAACTGTCCGCGTTATGTTTACCGAAAGGAGTCTGGAACTAGTTTAGTGTAGTCAGAAAATAAAGTAGCAGTCGCAAGTAGAGGATGGTAAACCAAAATCAAATTAATTCACAGCATTAATACCGTAGTATTTATTATAAAAACTGTACTTTTCATTACAAAACATGGGTCCAGCTAATTGTGCTGCTGTTAGGTGTTATAACAGCGCTGCAAAGTTAAAAAGGTGGCAGAACTCTATATGTGTCGAGTCTGGTCACGAAAACATGTTAAAAAAGGACTGTTCCTGTAGACAACCTTTCACTTTGTATATGTTTCCTGGTCCTAAACGATTCACTGAAGAAAGGAAACGATGGATAACATTATTAAAACGAGAGACATCCAAGAAAACTCCTTGGACTCCATGTGGCAGTGATAGAGTTTGTAGCGAACATTTTGTTGATGGATTTCATTCTGTTGAAAATCCTGATCCCACGTTAGAGCTGGGTTACAAGTACGAAGGAAAACCCAAGAGACGAGAAATTTTTAAACATGCGTTGGAAAAAGGGAGCTCACGTAGTCTTGAGACAGCTACCAGCAGTTCAATTCTGATGTCACCTCCACATTCACCACCACATTCACCACATTTTCACCTAGCATCACCATTATCGGAACATAGTTATTCCATGAATTCAACCAATCAACAAAAATGTGATACCTGCAGTGTTAAGCAAGCATTAATTTTGTCGTACCAAAGAAAAATCAACAATTTGAGCAGTTAAAGCAGCATATCAGAAGGAGAAGATGTCAAACAAGAGGAGAAAACCTTTCTCTATATTAGATGTTGTGACGGATGATAAAATGAACTTTTACACTGGTATTACTTCAGTTTCTATGTTTGAAGCTATATTTAGAATGCTGGCTCCATACGTTTCAGCGATTACCTATTGGCATGGCCCCAAAAGAGTACTGTCACAGATTGTTAGACCACGAAAAAACTCAATATTTTTAAAACGCGGATTAAAAAATATTTTTCTCTTCTTTTCTGACTGCTCTTCGTGTTTACACTTGCGATCTGACTACACTAAACTAGTACCAGATTCTTTTCAGCAAACTTAACGTGGGTTATTGAATTGGTGTATTCCCTGTATACATGCTGAATTCAAATTTGATGTCCATTTTAAGACATTTAAACCTAAAGTATTCACCTACAATTGGTCCAAAAATGAGAATGCTTCGTTCGCGATGAAATTTGGTGAGCAGACTATTTAGAGTACATTGCTATCAGGTATGACGTTTTTCGATTCCAGGGCTTCCTCTCTAGAAAGATATCCCTAGTAAGTTAAATAATAAAAAAAGTCCTGGCATTCCTTGAATCTGATTAGTTTCGGGAAATCAGATATTTTGAAGTGGCGCTACACATTTGACGAGTAAAGCGAGAAAATAAATAAGAAAATAAGAAAAGGACAAGTAACAAAATGCTTCGTAGCAACATGGAGACGTGTGAGAATTTGACAATTTATGAGTGAAAAATTTATGAGTTATCAAAGCTACTATATCAGTTTTATCAATATTTTTTGGTTGTTATTTTGTAGAAAGTAGTGTTTGGAATTGTAATTCGGAATTTGTTTCATTTTTTTCGGATGTAGTTACGGTAGTTATTGACATTTCATGGATCATGTGGTTTCTTATTCTTTTAAGTATCAGAGGTGTTGAACTAAATAAAGATTACTTACTCACTTAGTTTTCAATCCACTTGTGTTTTTACTTATAGATGACTCACTTAGTTTTCAGTCCACTTGTGTCTTTACTTATAGATAGCTATATAGCTACATAAAACTTTAAGAAGCAAACAACTTTCTGATGGAAGTGATCTTTGATTTAAACTAGAGTAAAACGTTCAATACATCTTTGTTTACACTTAACAATTCGAAAATTGCTTGAAATTGAGTAGTTACAGTCTCTTTCCTTTTCTTGCTTATTTTAATTTCTAGGACATTTTCACTTGAAAATGGGCGTGACTCAAAAATTTGACGTGGCCTAAAATATGTTTTTGTGTGTAAAAATAGTATTTTTTTTTTTTTTTTTTTTTTTTTGAGATCTATTTTATTATTAACTGCATTACAATTTTCAACTTTACCATAAATATACAAGTAACTTATCATGAAATGCATTTCATAAATTTGCGGTGAAAATTATTATTTTGATCATTGTTGGAGCTAAGAGGATGTTTATATGAGAAACGGAATAGCCTGTTTGCCGTGCTGGTCCGCTTAGTGAGATCTCGGCTTTATGGTCATTTCAACTAACAGTTTTATTTGCGTTTATAAGGAAAAGTGGGCTAGTTTGCCAGATCTCACTCGTTCTTGCCGAGATTTCGGCAAACGGGGTGGCGATTTTCTCATGTAAACACTTAACAAGAAACTTTATTTTATCCAACAATATCCTATTGTTATGTAGAATATAATTACAATAAAAGGCCACATGTGTAAAAAAATCTCAAAGCTCGCTTCATATAAACGGGAGATAAAATCCACCTCGGCAAGTGGGCAAGGCTGGGAAACAAGCTGATCCTTTCTCATATAAACAGCCCCTAAACTCCATTTTAGAGTTTTCGTATATAATCAAGTTCCTCTGTTTTTCAACACACATTTTCGTGTTGCTATTTTGAAAACATGTTTTCGACTTCACACAAAAATCTTAGTTGGACCAGTTGTTTATCTACTATAACATGGCTGCCTGAAGACTAATTCGTCTAATTTACATTTGATGTCGTTGGCAATAGGAGATCTCTTGGTTGGGTCTCATTCAATCTTCAAAACTTTGACTATCTTCTTGCCCTCATTTCAGCATCCGGTTAAGTTTTATTGATGATTGCTATTGATCGTTACTTTCACATCAGGAAAGGACTTGATTATTAAACATTTATGAAGTATGGCAAGTATGTGTTGCATGTTGTTCCATGGGTTATTCCACTAATTTTGTTTTGGGGAAATCTTTAGGGCAAGAAACATATACATGGTTAATTTTGACATTTTATGTAGTTGCGTATTCTACATATGGGACAAGTTATTTGAAACTCAGCAGGATCCTGAAGAATCATCAACTAAAAAATGTGAACCGAAAAATATATTTGAAAAGCATTGAAATTGTTGCATCTACTATTGGTTATGGTTATTTATCTCCAAATTTTTAGTAGTTAATGTAAGTCATCAATTAATATACTGTTATATTTCTTTAATCATTCACAAGAATTCGATAAATATTCTTAAGAAAGATACGCTCTTGTAACCGCTACAACTAGCTTCAAATAAAACTGATCAACTATATGGAGATATATTTGAATATTGTGTTCCTACAAGGACTACTGTTTTAATCCCTTTCACCAGTTAGGATTCTGCTGCTATCCATCACTGCAAATGTCGAACTTATTTTGGATATACACCTTTCCCGAATTTCTATTGAAACGCCTTGTTTCTGTCTAGTAAGTAATGTGGCCTCGTTTTAGATATCAAAATTCTCACTAATCATTTTATTGGGAGTTTTAGTAATACAGATAATTACTACCCAGCCGGCACAAAACGTTTTAAAAACCTCTATTTTGGTTTTTTTTTCGGTTTTCCGGAAAACCCCTTTATAAAGAAGTGTTGAAGAGGTTTTGAAAACTGCTTATTAAACGGTGTTTATGAAAACGTTTTAAATCGGTTTTTCTCACGTCTCAATTAACACCACAATGTCTTCCCGTTTTTTCTCGGAGTTTTAAAGAGGTGTTTTAGAGGTTTTGATAAAAACGCATTTTGAAAACCTCTTTAAAACTGAAACAAAACTATCGCGTTCGCTTTTAATTCCGGGGGTTTGTAAAGTATATTAGTGATTGCTTAAATCAATTTAGTTAAAGTTTACTTTGTGAAAATAATTTTTTTAAATAAAATGTAAAATGACATTTACAAATTGTGTGTAATTCTTAATTTCTACTTAATTATTAACATTAGGTTTTTTATTATTCATTTTTCTGCCCCCGTCTATATGCTTTCTTCTTTTGAATCGTGGGCGGGGAAAAATAATGTGTTGCAGTCTGCCGAAGAAACGAAGATGAAACCAAAATAGAACAATAAAGTAAGTAATAATTAATTATTCATAATCAATGGAGAAAAACAATAACAGGAACTGTTTTACATTTTGTATTTGAAGCGTTTTCATGATTATTCTACATCAAATCAAACATCATAAAGCAGTTTCATAAAGCTTTATTTTTCACGAGGAAGACGAGGAAAAGAGAGAGCAAAGTGGAACAAAGATGTTTTTGTTTTACTTTGTTGCAATTTTCTCTCGTTTGGGATCGCTACGTCAATGATTGATGCTGTGTTCGTATTCTTCTCGATCACGACGATGTCTGGTTTGTTGTGCTGTAGTGCATGGTCTGTTTGGATGGAGAAGTTCCAAAGTATCTTGGCGTTGTTGTTCTCTGCTACTTGCGTTGGTTGGTGTTCGGTACCATTGTGTAGCATTATCTTTGAATCCAAACTCCATCAGTAGCAGGTCATGGATGTATTTGCAAACATTGTCGTGTCGACTCAAGTATTTTGTCAGTGCTAATGTTGTACAGCCGAAGATGATGAGATGTATTGTCTCCGATGCGTCGCGACGAAGTCGGCATCTGTCGTCGTTGGTCGTGTGATGGGCGTTCTTCTGGATGTACTTGGTTGTGATGGCTTGCTCTTGTATAGCGCAGATCGTTGACTCAGTAGCTCGTTTCAGTGATAATGATTGTAGCCATTGATTTGACGTTGGTTTATCAATTTGTGGTTCGTCCAGAAGTCGCATGAATTGTCCATGTAGTGCTTTGTTGCTCAGTTCTTGTTCTGTAAGTTTCACTTTTGCCGTTTTGATTTTTGTCTTCCGTTGTTGTTTCGTCATTGTCGTGATATGCTGTAGTTCTATGTTGAGCTCCGTGCAATATTTCTGTGCTTTGTGGTGGAGTGATTTGTCGTTGCTGCGCGTAAACTGCCAGTTTGATGCCTTTTTGAGTAGTTGTTCGTCACTCTGGATCAGGTATGTACTGAAGTTGATGATGGAGTTTTTGTAATGATTACAGATGTAGATGAGTCCCCTTCCACCATTTCTCCTAGGGAAGTACATTCGTGTTACGTCGCTTTGGTTGTGCATCAAGTGATGTTTCTTCCGTAGTTTTCTGGTGTCTCTGTCTATTGCGTCGAGTTCTATAACATTCCAATCCAGGATAGCAAAACCATATGACAGAGCTGGTGTGGCAAAAGAATTGATTGCGTCGATTGTGTTTTTGCTATTCAGTTCATTTTTCATTATCCCTTTAATACGTTTGAAATACTCTTTTTTCAGTTTTGTCATCGTCGACTTTTCGGTTGCGTCTCTTTCGTTGAACCCTACGTTCCGGTAGTGTTGGTTGTTGTCAAGGTTTTTCAGTTTTTCATCTGAATCTAGGGAGATAATATCTCAAGCAGGAATGCATTTTCCGCGAATGATGGTCAATTTGTTGCATTTGTCGAATCAGAAGGACATTCTGATATCGTCGCTGAAGGTCTTAACAACGTTGATTAGAATTTCGAGTTGGTTATCGTTACTTGCAATTATTTTCAGATCGTCCATAAAAAGAAGATGGGAGTTCGTTCTTGGTTGGGTGTCACGAAAAGTGTATCCTGGATTTGTCTGCTTCAGGAGCCAGGAGAGCGGTAATAGACACAGAACAAAGATAAGTCCTGACGGACAGTCTCCTTGAAATAATCCTGTGTGGATGTAAAATGTCTCAGTTGATATTTCACCGTCTTGGTATCTCAGGTGTAGCGAAGTTTTCTAATTCCCCATTGTTGTCTGGATGAATTTGATCGTAGCATTGTCGAACTTGTGTATCTTGAGGGTCTCTATTATCCAATCGTGTGGGACTGAGTCGAATGCTTTTTTGTAATCGATCCTTGCCGTTGAAAAGTTGCGTTTTCTCGACTTGGCATCTTCTAGAATTATTTTGTTGATGGTGAGCTGATCGATTGTGCCATATACTTGCGTTGCCCTTTTGTTCAGGTGGGATGATGTTATTGGCCTGAATATGATGGTTCATTCGGGATGTTATGATGCTGGTCAGAATCTTATATACGGTAGGTAGACACGTTATTGGACGATAGTTGGATGGGTTTTTGGTTTGTTGTTTCTTCGGTATAAGGGTCGTGCGACCGGTTGTCATCCATACTGGAACGTTATCAGGATCTTGAATGATTTCGTCCATAAATGTTGCAAGTTTGTTGTGCGTGCTTGTTAGTTCTATCCACCAGAAGTTCTGAATATTGTCAATGCCTGACAATATTATTATTATTATTATTATTATTATTATTATTATTATTATTATTATTATTATTATTATTATTATTATTATTATTATTATTATTATTATTATTATTATTATTATTATTATTATTATTATTATTACTATTATTATTATTATTATTATTATTATTATTATTATTACTATTACTATTATTATTATTATTATTACTATTATTATTATTATTATTATTATTATTATTATTATTATTATTATTATTATTATTATTATTATTATTATTATTATTATTATTAACGAATATAATATAACTAGTATACCGTGTAAAATTTTTTTACATCTTTCTCAATAAAATGTTTTTACACGCTATGCTAATCGTTTTATAATAACTCTATGTAATACAAAAACGCAGTCCAAAACGCTGCTTAAAATCTTTCATCGATTCATAAATATTTTACCCGCCATACTAAGCATTTGATAATCTTTTCTAAAATAAATCCTAACCAATTCTTAAATCTTTCCACTTTTTAACTTTATAGTCAACCAAAAATACTTTCAGACTTTGTGGTGAACAGATTTATAATTATCAATACTACATCTCAGATAAAAATATTCACAAATTATGAAATATCTCACTCACACACTACACTGCCCATCAGAAAACTAACTTTTGCAGTATATACAGATTTACATATATAAGATATAAGGTATTAACTAAATCTTAAAAAGAATCATACCTGAATAATGTTTCTTTCTTCAAAGCTGAGTTTTCTTTCTCTATAAATTCCAGGAACAGAGAGATCGCCAATTAGAAAAACGCCATCGGTAATTAATTTTACTCACTGCCAAAACCAACAGATTAATCAAATCTCTAATCTTTTATTACTTCTTGACTTTCTTCTTTCTATCATTGTGCTAAAAAATACCATGCTCAACACTAAATTTTCTTTCTTTTATTTGGAAATCTAAGAAAACAAACCGAAACTGAATAAAATACCGTTTGATACGTCTTAACCTTCAACATTACATATAAGTCGTAGATATGTAAAACTATTCTTCGTAAAAAAAAATTGTTTTTCTATGCATGTTTCTTATTAATACTTCGGTTTAAAAAATGTAAACAAACGCTTCTTTTTTCTACAAACGACTATTTTTGATTCGTTGTCAATAGCTGCTACGTTCGATTGTAATTCGAAGTCTCCGCCTGAGATGCTATATCATGTCTTCCCTAACGTATTTTATATCATAAAACAATTATAAGCACTAAGCCGGAGTGCCTTATTCTAATACGGAAAAAACATAAACAAATATCCAGTGACGAACTTCCCGAGAAAATTTCCCTAACGTTCTTTCTTTCAAAGTTAGGTAAGAAAAAAGCAAGATTGCGTATTAGTATAAGAAGATATATTATACAGCAAGGCAGCCTGCAAGTTGAAAAATTCAGTTGATCATAACGAAAAAATCAGCAAAGATTTCTGGAAATATTGTAGGACATTTTCGAAACAAAAGTCGCAGAAGAACCAGAATTCATCGAGGAAGAGTATTTTGAGTATTTTAAAAGCATTCTGAAAAGAAGTACTCATAAATGTGAAACATTTCCGTCATGGATGAAAATGCTAGATGCACCAATGAAGTTGTTTAATTCTTCTACACCAACCTACCACGAAATCGCAAGAATTGTGAAAAAGATGAAAAGTGGTGCAAGTGCTTGTCCATTAGACAAAATCAGTATACTAACTCTGAAAAACTGTCCTTATTTACGCACCGTTATTCATCGCATCAAAAGTTACTGTTGGGATAATATGGAAATATGGATTTACGATCTTAATCCACAAAAGGGTTCAACAAATGAACCAGCAAACTTCCGTCCGATAACCCACGAACCAGTACTTTCAAAAATACTGTCGTCAGTCGTTCGTAACAGGATTTATTCGTTTGTGAGCGAAAATGGCTACATCGAAACCAACCTCCAGAAGGGATTTTGGGATGGTATATCTGGTACTATCGAACATACCGAACTATTGTCATACATAGGAAATCATAGCAGAAGGAAACAAAGAGACATGGTTATTACATTACTTGATTTAAAAAACGCGTTTGGCGAGGTTAGTCATGACCTATTGAGAAAGACTTTAAAATTCCATCACATACCTGAAGGATTTATTTCCATCATTACAGAATTCTACATCGGTTACCATGTTTCAGTGGGGACAAAATCTTTTGTTATCGATCCAATTACGGTAGAAAGAGGGGTTCTATAAGGAGACTGCCTAACTCCTACATTATTTAACCTGTGCTTCAACACCCTGTTACAAACTATCGTTGAAGAACGGATCCGACTTATCGGGTATTACTTCGACGAATGTTTAGCCCCTCGTCATTGGTCCAATTTGCAGATGACACAGCTGTGATTTTATCTTCAGCTGAGGATAATCAACTTCTTCTGCATGTGTTTTCAAATGGTGTACTTGGTCGGGTTTAATCATCCGTGTAGATAAATGCAAAACATTTGGCATACGTAAAACAAAAACGACATCAGTGCAGTATAAGCCTTATCTGAAGATATGCAACAAAATTGTACCACAAGTGGAGTTAAACAATAGATTTAAATATCTTGGTAAAGAGTTCTCGTATGATATGTCAACACACTTTATTGAAAATGAGCTTAAAGAGGACGTAACATCATACCTTAAAAGGTTAGACAGCTTACCACTGCATCCGCACCACAAAGTTAATGTTGTCACTAAATATATATACTATATATATATATAGTAAGATTCGATGGAGGCTGTCTATTTACAGTATTTCAGAAACATGTACAATACAGAACCTGGATAATGTTGTAAACAAGTATATACGAAAATGGTTTGGAATGCTTGTTGGTGCAAACGTAACGCACCTAACATTTCCATCAAATAAATTGGGTTTAAATTTTAAATCAGTATCTAATATCTTAAATCAATGTAAACTCAGCTTAAGAAGATTGCTTAACACCTCGAAGAACAAGGATATAAAAGATGTTTACCAACTGACGAAGGACAAGTTCTTGGCTGAAGATCAAATACTGAGAAACACGACATCAAAGGATACCGCATCTAGATTGCTACAGAAAAACATGAATGAAAAAGTGATAAAACGTCTGGATGAACTAAACGAACAAAGTGCTATTATGAAAATGTTAAACGAAAACCTTTCCAGTCGTGAGCGTCAAAAGTGGTTGAAAATGATAACACCTCTGATGTCCAACATTTACATATTAGATCTCGTTACATTAGAGATAACAACTTTGGGTTTCTATTCCGAACAGAAAACCTCGGGATTAATTATGAGAGATGTTTTAAAAAGATGTAGTATAATTATTTTCTGTAACTATGACATCATCAATATAACGTGCGTCGTAGTAGAATAGATTATATAGGAGGGCGACTATAACGTCATCAGGTGAGTAGTGGTACGGTTAATACTTTTATGTATAATTTTAAAGACTAAACAAAAAAGGAAAAATTATGTATTTCTCAACATTCTTTGCACCATGGTATGTTAATATAAAATTTAAACCTTCATGTTAAAAGAAAAATGAAAAAATTTCTTTAAAAAATTGAATCAATGTCGAAAATCCTCCATAAATTTCGACATACAGTTGAAGCTCTAATTATTGGGCCTCCTCGGTGCAAAACATTTTGTCCGCTAATTAAAGCTGTCCATTTTATGGGACTTGACCTATATGCATCCATATTCAGGGTAATTCTTATCACATATGTTGGCAATAACTTTGCAATAGCCTTATATAACTTTAGTTTAAAGGCAGGAATCTTTCTAGCCACATACTCCACTTGTAAAGTGATTGGAGAGCAAGTGAACCGAGGTGCAGGTTATGGTTTGGAGATTCCATATTCACCTACACTTGCACTGACAAAGTAATAGCCAAGAAAAATAAGTGAATAAACGAAAACCACTAAAAATATGAAAAAAGCAAAAAATGACTACTGTTATTCCATTATCCGAAAGAAATCTTAAGGGAAAATTCATTTGGTGCAAAGAACATCTGTCCACTAATTAGAATGTCTGCCTTTTAGACCCTTTTGTTCAAGAGCTTGACCTAGATTTTACAGGTGAAAAAATGTTTGTCCGTTAAATAGAACTGTCCGCCTTTTGGAGTATCTGTTAGAGCTTCAACTGTACTTCTACTTCCACCGCTGCAAACCACGGGAGAAAAAAATTGCACCCACGTCGAATTTTTTGACACCTACCAAATTTTTTTGACCAACATTTAGCAAACCCATCCAACTCACATGTACATGTCATAAGTTTGTAACTTGTACAGAATTACATACACTTTGATGGTTATTGTTATCATTGGTGTTCAATCTGTATATCTTTGAAAGCAGAGTGATGATAGCTTTTCTGCTTTTCTTATTTAATACAAAATAAAGTAATGAATCTGTAACAACCGCAGATTTCGCCATGCTTGCAGCTAAACGCACAAGAAATGGCGAAGGTCTTTCACCTGTAATTATAGTTACAAGGCCACATACTAAATATGGTCCCCATGCGATATCAAAGGCAACAATCGTTAAAAGTGTGTAATATATTATGATGTTGGTATTATCGTCACCCGACGCTCTCATTATCCGTCGAATTTGTTTGCAGAAACCAAAATTAAAATATATTAGACCTAGGTGTGGAATGACGAAGCCAACAACCACCAAGAAAATGATGTACGATACATCTGATTTGCTTTTATTCCAATTTAAACCACAATGTACGGTTTCAATTTCAAGCACATATGATGACCAGCCACAGATCGGTAAAATTGCCAAAGCGAAAGCAAACAACCAACACAACGCTGATAAAATCACAATGGTAGACTTAGGGAGCAGCTGGTCAACGGTTAAACTCTGTGTCATTGATATATGCCTGAAAATAGAAAGAAGTATACTGTTAAGGATTATCACATTTTGTACAATTTCAAATAAACCATTTTTAATGAAGAATGACTTTCTCCACCAATGTTATCCCATGATGTTTTAATGAATTTATAAGCTACAGAGATTATATGTAACTAATGAATATTTGAGATATGAGTGGTGGTAGATGCCTGCCTTGTGAGAGTTTTGGCGAATAGCACAACCGCTTGGAACATAAGTAATGAGACTCTAATACATTAATGGCAGAAGGTTAAAAGTTAGGTTCTGATATTGTTTTCAGTTATACAGTTTTCAGTTTTACGAATAATATTCCAGGTGATGATGCACATCTTATCTTCTGAAATAAATGTGCAACTGTCTTGAAGAGAGGTTGGTTAAAATAAAATTGTTTACTTCTGATAATTTTGATGACGATAACATATACATTTAATGAAGAACTTCATTTGGGAAAATCAAAATAGGACTGGCTCCACTATACATGGAATATAACTGAATTTGAGAGACTATGCTTTAATACTTAGTATGGCTATTTTCATGTATCTAAACATCTTCAAGATCCTTCATAGTGGGAAGATTTAAAAACATTTTACCTATTGGAGCTTAGACTGCATTAGTCACTGTCTTATTAAACAGACTATGCAATGGCACTTTAATAAATTGTCCTTTACTTTCATTCAAGATGGGTTTAATGGGTCACTGTTTTGCATGTATATGCATAATGGCATAAAAATCAAGGTAGATGTGATCAACATGTTAGCTATAGAATAACCAAGGCCTTGAAAAAGATCTGAACATTGTTTGCAACTGCTGAGCTGATACAGTCAATAAGTGTATTATAGTTATAATTATTTATGAAGCCATTCATAAAAACTAGATTATTGCTTTTCTTTACATTTTATACCGTTAGTCCCTCAGATATAGCTAATAGTTGAAATTTTTCACTTTCTGGACTGTTTCTGTTTAAAAAACGGGTAGAACGGGTAGAAAAAATATTTCGAAGAGGTAACATTTTATGTTTGGGCGTATCGAGGGCGTTAACTTACAGGGCGCTGTTCTGGACTCGATCGGATGCGCCAAACGCCCTGCCCTCTCAGTCGTCCGTTAACTTGTGTCAGCAGTAGTAAAATTTACACCAACGCCCCATAAGCAACTATCCTCGATACAGTTAAGTTAAAAGAAGACCTTACTTTTCCATGCAGATCATCAATAGGAAAAAAATTGTTGCGAATCCACATGTGGAGGTTGTGACACCATACACATTACAACCAATCCTTCCAAATAACCACTGATCGTGATAGCCAGATATGATACATAATGGAAATGCAAAAAGGATTTGTGCAATGTGTATAACTGGCAAGTTGAGAAGGAGCAAACGTTGTCGGGTGTATAAAGTTTTGTCTTTCCATAATGCAATTAAGACGATTATATTGACTGGCAATCCAACAAGAAGTACGACCAACAGGTAGTTTGGAAAAAACATGATTCTCTTTTGATATGTAGGTCGTCCTTTAATCTTTAATTGGCAGACCAGGGAAATTATACTTTTTACCTATAATCATCAGATGATATAATGTGTCAGAAGAAAACAATCTTTCCAATAGAGTTAACAAACTTATTTTGGAGCACAACATATTGTTTCATAGTCCAACATGTTCAAACCGACCGAACGTGCTTGTCTGACAAACTTACAGAACGTGCTTGTCTAACAAACCGACCGAACGTGCTTGTCTTACAAACCTACCGAATGTGCTTGTTTAACAAAATACGATCATAAAACCTTCTGGTTGTAAGTGTCATATTATCGTTGTAAAGAACAAGACATTACGCTACAATGTTATCGTTTACCCAGACGAGTGCAGGGAAGCGTTGGCCAATTATATCTAAACCCACAATAAAGAAAATTTGGTTTTAGACATTCACTTTCATGCATTTGAATCCTAAGCAAAGTTTACGTTTTTTCGTTTTTTCGATTTTTTGTCAGTTATTGCACAGTTGCTCGTGCAATATGGCAAGTGAAATAACAGAAAAAATATAATAAACGAGAAAAATGTTCGCCATATTGCACTCGGCGTTGTGCAATAACTAATAAATATATCTTCATAAGGGCGAAAAATATGTTAAAACCAGCGACTTCCTCTATTCCTTCTATTCTCCGTTCACTTTTACAGCCGAAGTTCCACAATAGAACTTGTCCATGAAAGCTTAGAAGTTACAACAGGTGCTAGTGTTCAGTGAAACCGCGTGTGTGGTATACATCATTTTGTAATGCACTTGATATAACATGAACCGACCAGAAACAACCAGAAAAGACCATGAACCCAGCGAAAACGACCATGAAACTAGCAGGAATGTGGCAATTTTGGATGAGTTTGTTTTTCATTTGTCCTTCATAGTCTTGGTATCAAAACATAAAAATATCCTTCTTCTTCATCACGACAGCGAGAGAGAAATATTATTAGCTCCTTAGTTTCCGAATCAACGAAAAGAGGTCCTGTGTATAACATTGCCCTTAGCCAAGATGCTAGAATAAAGAAAGATGTCCAGGCTACGTCTAGCGATTTTGTCGTTATTGTTGTGGAAAGTGCCCATGAGCTCATTTGCACCCAGTTCATATACTTCTACTTTAACGTGCGACGAAATCTACGGCTGAAAACCAACGTTTAGCTCCTACATTCTACAACCTTACCTCTTGTACATGTATATGTCTCCAGGTTAAACCGAACACTCCTACGACAGATCCTCGGTGCCGTCAGTTTTGAAACAAAAAAGAAGGGAGTATTTTTCTTATTCATTAAGTTAAGGTGTCTCAGTCTCTGGTCTCAAAGTCTCGGCCTCAGGTCTAGGGGTCACACTTTTCATTTTACACCTTCCCTTAATTAATCATTGTTACTGTGATTTACCATCTGTTCTTGTTTGTATTATTGTTTGTAATTACCTACGATAATTTTTCTATAGTAAAGCTATTGTGATACTATTTGTAATTATCTAGATTTCTTATACATAAAGCTGGGTTTCCACTTCTATGCATCAGACTGGATCGGATCAGAAAATCCAATCCGATCCGCTTAGCTTGATTTCCACTTAAATTTGGCGCGTATAGATTCAAAGTTTTTTTGTAAACAAATATGGCGGCTGTCAACATTCGAGCTCGTCGTGCACGGAAACTTTTGCTGTTTTTATTAATCTCAAGCAGAGAAAAAAACAGCAATCTAGATACAAGAAACGATTTTGGGTTCAACAGTTATACAAGGAAAGGATACAAAAAGGAGAATTTCATCTACTTATCAGAGATTTGCAGTTGTTGAACCACGAGTACTTTTTTAAACAGTTCAAAATGCTTCCAGATAAATTTACAATTAGATAATTATCACATTCATTTAAAAATCTAGTTAGAAGTTCTTCCTGATCTGCTGTACTCTGGTTTTGGCTGTACATAGCGACTGAGTGCCTTCAACTTTCACTGTTTGTCTTCTTGTTTACATGTGCACATTATATCTAGCATAATGAAGTCTAAATCACATGATAAAATAACGAGTTTTCATTGGTGCAAAACTGATCCGGTCCTAGTTGATCCGAGATGGATCGGGAAAAAGTTGAAAAAAGTTCAACTTTTTTTTTGGATCATTTTGGACCTTCCTGGATCACAATTATTACCGTTCTACGCATGCACGGATCAAAAATCCGATCCGATCCAGTCTGATCCATAGAAGTGGAAACCCAGCTTAACAGAAAAGTGTAGTTTGAAAAATATATTTCTGAGGAAGACGTTAAGTCGAAACATTGAAATGTATAGTTTTTACTATTTGGTTACCCGACATAAATGGAAAAATATGAAAGTTACCTACTATACTCCATGATGGTGGACTATAAGTTCTTAGGGATAGATTGAATAAAAGATCGGATAAAAATGTACCAACTGAATGTCTTATTGAAATGGCGAGTTTTGTACTGAAGAAGAACTATTTTGAGTTTAATTCTGAGGTTAAACATCAACTCTCTGGAACAGCTATTGGGACTAACTTTTCACCACCTTATTATTAATGGATAGGATCGAAACTGAATTTTTGGAACAAGAGTCGGAACATCTTTTTGTCTGGTTAAGATATATCGATGATATATTCTTTATTTGGACCGCTGGTGAAGAGTCTGTTTTTTAGAGAGGCTTAACAAGTTTCATTCTAACCTTCAATATACATACGAGAGCTCACCTGAAAAAGTCAACTTTTTAGATTTTGTAGTTTATAAGTCGCAGGGCGAATAATCCTCCGATATTTATTGTAAACCGACTGATGGTCATCAATACCTTCATTTTGAATCATGTCACCCGATTAATATGAAGAAATCAGGTGCTTATAGTCAAGCTCTCAGAAAAAAACAATTTTTGCACTAGTAAGATTGATTGTGATAAACATCTGAAAGTGCTTAAGGAGAAGTGCACTGAAGATGATATAAAATATCGAAATGCTTAAAAAGTGGTTTTGTAATCGTAAATATCCGGAAGAGTTTGTTATGACCGAAATTAACAAAGTGAAGAATACGAACAGGGAATATTTAGTCAAACCTAAAGAAAAAAACAAAAAAGGAAATTGGGTAACTTGTAATGACTTATACCCCGTGTTTGCAGAAGCTTGGCTCTATCTTGCACAAAGGTTGAACATGGCTCTCTCTCTTTCCTTCAAATCATCTCGTCTAATAAAAATCATAAGGGGCAGGGAGTTAGAGTTAGGTTTCTAATGACACAATTAACAAGCAATATTTTCAAAAAAGTTTAATATGAAATCCATGTGGTATATAAGCTCCGCGGTGGAGAGCCACTATTATTTCATTGTATATATATCTTACGTTTTGAATATGAGAGTTTAGTTGATAGAAAGAGATTGAGAGAAAAGACATAATATTGGCGACGATGAGAAAACGAAGAAAACATGGCTGTGAAGAATTTAAATCTACCTGCATTTCCGCCCTTTAACTGTTCAGGGGAAGATACAAGCGTCTTATTCAGCAGTTGGAAAAGATACGTTAAACGTTTCAAACTTCTTTGCAATTCAACACTGAGGTTAGTTCAGATTAATTAAGGTTATTCATAGGGCTTTTTTCGATTTTCTTTCGGATTTCTTTTATTCGGTAATATAGAAGAGATTTTTTTACTCTTTCCAAAAAGTATTTATGTTAATAAAATAACCTTGACTAATGGACTTACTTGCGCGTTTTTCTTTTATGGTTTAATAGCTAACATTCTCCTCCACCAATTACGGCATACCCTCCAGATCTACATCTGATCTGTTTTTCTTCTATTTTTTTCTCAAAATAAAAATAGTAGAGAAAATGAACAGATGCAGCAAAAAGGAAACCAATTTATTGTTTCGCCCATTCTCACCTTGCACATATGTTTACGTTTATGCAATTTTGGTGAGAAAATCATTTTTCATCCCTTCCTTATTATTAAATATATTATGAATATAATATTATTTTTTAATTTTACGGTTTAGTTTCATCATGTACACGGACAATAAGGACAATAAAAAGCAGTAATGCATCGTTAATCAACGTGTGTCATGTGTCATGGTCACATCTAAGAAGTTGGACAAAGTTCAAAACTCACACCCATCATTTGTCGGAAGATGCATTTCAATAAATGCATCAATTTATGGATAAATGGGATATATTGAGCCAGTACCTAAAAATTTCTGGAGCTACACACGCGCGATTTTGTTTATTTATTTACTCCCGCTCAAAATGATATATGCCTCGTGTAGTTAGTTGCTAAGTTGGCAAGCCAAATATCAAAAACCTAGAGAAAGCAGGAGAAAGAATAAGGATGAAACGGGACTACATGTGTTTTATACCCACAAAATTAGATTTAAAAAAAAAAGAGTTCAAAATGCCGTTCAAAAATGAAACAACTAACGAAAACTCAACTTAAAACGAATATTCCTTTGTATTATGAAAAACTCGTAAATATCAGGGTCTAATGATTATTAAAATACTCCGTTATTATTTTGAACAGTACGAATTTGTACGAATTTTTAGGTAAGCAAAAAGAGCGAGCGTAAGCGAAATGCACCTCATTTGGCAAGATCAAATATATATTACGTCATAGAAATTTTTATACAAGGAGCATTTTTTTTAAATGAACCGATATATGTGCCACTTCAATCTCCCAAAGCTGTGATTTTTTTATTCCTCCATTGCTTCCATCATCCAAGATTTCGTGTGGGTATATATAACTATTGTACTATTTTTGAGCTGTTTTAAACGAGTCACGAAAATTTTTCTTGTCTTGTTTGGTCATATCATTCGCGGTTCATCATATCAGAGGTTCGCTGCGCTGCTCAGCTCATTTTCCTCAACATTTGTTTGAATTTTGTTTATCTTTCAAACACCCATCACGTTCTATGAAGATTTAGGTCTACCGAAACTACTTTATATCCATTCTTTTATCATATGGCTATGACCTGAAGAAAGAAACGAAGCGTATATGATGATAAAATAAAACCTGTTAACGCAAATTATTGCCACCTTTCTTTTTTGCACAAGAATTTTTTTTTAATAATGTGAAAAGAAACTTCTTTTTCTGATTTCTTCAGTATTATCCAATCTCAAAAATCTTAGCCGAAATTCAATTCAATAAGATTGATTTAATTGCTCGCTGTCGAAATTCCAAACAAAATATTGATCAGATTGCAAAGTAGGTCACGGAAAGTGTTATCATGTATATGCCATCTGAGGCAGGTTTTTAATTTTTTTGTTTTCCTCATGCTTCATTCTACTTGGTTAATTTATAATTTGTCTATATCAACAAATTCTTACATCGTCCTTGTAGATGACTTTTGCTAGAGTTATTATTATGTTCTTGGCAATCATTACGCAAAAAGGTGTTCCAAAATTTACATATATGTCTTTTACTCAACAACTCATGTTAAAAGTTATTAATTCAGTAAAAAATAAAAAATGCTGAAAGAAACAGTAAGAAGTTTCATCAGTTCTCAACTTTACTCTTTCAACCTTCTTATTACCTTTCTCGTTTTTTTATTTTCACGTTTCGTTTCTTTTACTTGTGCTTGTAAAGATCTCGTTTATTTCGGATGTATTTTTCGTTTATGAAATCTTAATTTTTTTCGTAGAAGACGTGTTTTTCTCCTTAGAATATTTTTTTTTTTTCGATTTAAAAAATATTTTCAAAATAAGTATATATCTATGGTTACAACACACTTGTATATTTCATTTGTTTTCTTTTTAACTCTGCTAAACCTTCTTTTAAGTATTCTTGTTTGTTATTTGAACGATTTTGGTTAACTTTGTTTGTCAAAGTTTTTGCTTTTTTATAATTTTGACAAATTCTTGTTCAGTATACACAGAAGAAGAATACAAGAAAATTATAAAAATTGAATATTCTTTTCGAATATTCTTGTGTGTTGCGATTTTTATACATTTTTTTAATATTTTAAAACAAGATATGTATCCAACTCACGTATGTATATTTCTTTTGTTTTAAGAAATATAGTTTCTGTCGTTCCTTAATTAAACCTTATCTTTTTTAAACATGAAATGGCGTTAGTGTAACTAAGTCTAACAAAGTTTAAAGCTCGAATGGATGAGTTTGTATATAATTCTTCGAAATGTGACTTAGAAATGCTGCTACCATTTTGCACCACAAGGTTCTTATTTGCATTATGTATATTTTTATTGAAACAAGAATCTGAACGGCTTTTTCTTTTTTATTTACAAACAATACCTAAACACTATGTATTATATCCCATATTTATTATGGTATAATGCACAAATATGAAGTTAATTCGACACCAAAATCTCGTTTATCGAGTCGTCGAGTCGATTAAGATGTTCACTCGTGACGTCATTAGCCGACATTCAAGTCGTCGAGTCGCTCTAGATGTAAATTCGTTTTTCAATTAAAGGCGTTTTAGAAGTTGGAGTCTCTAGAATCTATCACTTTTGCCATGTCATAATGTAATTCGAGGCGCTACGTAAGATTAGCCGTTTTAGATGTTCAGCGGTTCAGGAGATGAGGCGCTGCAACATAGTTACTGATCTCTCTAATTTCGGAGCTAGTTCTTACACGAAAACAGATGTTTGTGTCACATTTACCTAAGTTTACCTCGTAGAGTTTTCAAGTAGTTGCAAGAGAAGCAGAGGAACTGCCCTTCTTCTTTCAGTTATATGTATTTCATCATTTGTAAGAAATCGATTTGAAAGATCCCTAAATTTACATGAAAATATAGACCTCACATTAACACTATGCCTTACTCTGTTTAAAGATATAAATCCATGTTGTTTATTTAACCTGATTTCAAGTCAGCGACCCACGAATTATGTGATTCGGAATACACAGTTCACGAAATTTTAATAGGTTTTGATTTGAAGAACGACAAATTTTGAAGAACGCTTTAACATCTATAACGACCACTAGATACAGAAGTTTTACAAAAATGAAAGATTACTTTTTAGAGCGAAACGAAAGATCAAGACTTTTAAAAACATTAGAGAAATTGTGGATTGATAATACTTCCTAGAAAACGACGAAAAAACGTTGTTTACTCATCAAAAGTCGAATTAGTAAATGCATAAATCGCAAGTCGTTTTTCTATCAATATCTTCGTAATAGACACCTTTCTTTCATTGAATTGTAACCATGGATACATTTTAAATCTTTCTTAATTTTTTTTAAATATATAGGATCCAAAAGAGAGAGAAAAAACGAAACAAAAAAAAAAACGTCTTCTTTGAAAATAATTTTATTAATATAAAAAAGAAAACTCCATCCGAAATACTGCGTTTTAAACTTTGACAAACAAAGTAAAAGAAAATCGTTCAAATAACAAATAGTTATAGTATTAACTTTTTAACTTCGAAGCATTACTTACAACAAAATAAAACTTAATTTCAAGTGATTCTTCGAATTGGAAGTAGCTGAAACCTCTATTTTGTATTTTGTGGGAATAAGATCCATTTTTTCGTGAATAATTGGTAAAATACGAAGAAAAAAAATACGTATTAGATGTTTTGATAAGCCTGCGTTCGTTCATTACAATTTATATAGTTTCGTAAAAGAAATTTCGAAGAGTCTAAAGCGTAGACTAACCTGCCATTTTTGGCCGTAGTTGTAGTACCAGAAGTAGTCCAAAGGTGTTTTAATACGTTATTCGCTTTCGCTGCTACCGTAATAATAAAAGAACAAGAGAAAGGAAGATTTCTCTTCACAATCAATGTAGGGTGAAAAGTCTAAAAGCATAAAAGGACAATCCATAAACCTGCTGACTTAAACTACAGTTCCCTAAAAAAAATTATGAAGGTTTGCACCATTAACAAAGGTGAGGAAACACAAAGGATGCCCCGTTTATAGAGACTTGTGAGAATTTGGTTTATGTTCCGTACGTATCCGTTATTCGGAGATGTCTGCTTCATAAAGATCCCACTGTAAATACATTCACTCCACACTACAAAAGCTTCAGGTCCAAAATACCCAACAACATTTTACACATTCTTCTTCTTGTTTGTAATGTTCACTATCCTCTAACTGACGATTGTTTCACTATTTGCTACAACTAAGGGAACTTTGAACGTGCTAAATTTAATCTCATAGAACAATAATACTATTACCTAATATCAATAAAATTATTAAATAAAAATGCAATAGTTTTTAAACCCTAAATAAGCCAGATGGTGCGAAACGGAACACAAAAAACTCAACAACAGCTGGCACAAAGACGTCTTCAATTCATTACAAAGTTTTATTTTAAAAGTAAACGAGACTTACCTTAAGTTGAAGTTTACTTGGAATTTTATGAGAAATTTAGTCTTAGACGACGAAGAGATTATAGAACTTTTCGTTTATGTGCTGTTAATGACATAGTTTTTGAGTTGATAACAAAACCTAAAACCTTAATTATTTGACTTGGTATCAGATTAGATTTTTTTGGATGAACAACAAACCCAAGAGCATGAAATAATGAGACTATTTTGACAACATTTTCCTCACACTTGTCATATGTAATTGATTCAGTGAAAAAATCATCTCTTTAACCAGAAATACATAGCCATCTTAGGAATGATAAAGGTACTTTTGTGATTTTTGTAAACTTTCTTGAACAAGGTCCAAGACCATTTGGAAAACATGTGTATTGATATAATGTATCCCTCCAAATAAATCTCAAAAATCTTTGAAACAATTCATCTATTTTTACACTGTAGTATGCATCTTTCAGATCAATCGATGCCATGTAACAATTTTTGGTGACAAGATTTAATATGCTATAAATATTATCCATTTTAAAATGTTCATAATGAATGTACGAGTTTAATAATTTTCGATTTAGAATCATTCTATTGCCCCCATCAGGTTTTTTAACTGTAAATATAGGTGATATAAATTCCAGATGCTCATGATAACACCTAACACCTCATGATAACACCAGATGCTCATGATAGTTTGAAATTTCCTTGTCAATAAAGAAAATTTCCTCATCTGTGAAATTTTGATTCTTTGCAAAGTGTTTGCCAGGAATTTCATCAATGAAATCGAGAATATCACCTTCAACAATTTGCAAAATACCTTTGTCACTTTGTTTTTTCGATTGACTTAACTTAAAAGATATTTGTCCACCTTGAAAAGAATGCATTTTTGTATTACAAATTTGGATGCAATTTTTGTTTTCGGTGATAGTACATCTTGTTGTGGTACATAGGGAGGTTCCCCCTCTCACGACCTAAAAAAGGAGAATTGGTTCTTGAGGTCAAATGTGCAATTAGCAGTATTTTGGTTGCTAGGGTAATAAGAACTTTGCACTCCACCTCTTTTGACATAAGGCTGATATTTGTTATTTCCTCTAGGCTTAAACGTAGGTTTTCTCAACCGCTTTGTAAAGGCAATATCCTTAAGTTGTTGAGGAAGATCATTTCCAAATAGAAACTCACAATTTTCAACAACATTCATACTCAGCTCTTTACAATCATTACTTAAAGTGTTTCTTATAATTAACCTCCTCTTAACAGAGATTTCTTCATGCGCTTTGCCCAGAATAGCAGCACCATCAACTATAATTTGTACAATTTTTTGTTTATCAGGTGTTTCTTTAACAATTTCATTAAATATTTCTATATTTGCATTCATTGCTCGGACAAGTGATTTCTGAATTGTTATAAATTTCATATCACCCTTTTTAACATTCGGACTCATAGCCTTCCATATTTCAGAATTTACTAATGGTGTATTAAGAACACAATTTGATGGACATAAATATTTATCATACAGAGCTTTTAGTGCATCCATATTTTTACTACAACTCCAATTT
Source organism: Turritopsis rubra (assembly GCA_039566895.2). Lineage (NCBI taxonomy): Eukaryota > Metazoa > Cnidaria > Hydrozoa > Anthoathecata > Oceaniidae > Turritopsis > Turritopsis rubra. Next base: position 4,073,977 of record CM077630.1, on the reverse strand, counting down.
TTTAAAATTGTTGCAGATAAATTTTCATTTAATGCAGTTGATCTAACTTCATCTTTCGTAACACAAGTTAAATTAGCAAATAGATCACAAGTTTTTTCATTCTCGACTTCAAACTCATTATCTGAAACATTCTGCACTAATGGACTCTCACAATGAATATTTTTAGCAGCAAAATCCGTCTATCAGAAGATATTACATTTGGCACAGAATGCCTATTATCATCAGCAGGTAGAATGACTTGTAAGGGAATATCTTGAGAATTTTGTGAAAAAGTAAAATCATTCACAGATTTTGTTGTTGATGCTGCACTGAAAAATCACAACAAAGGGTGTTCCTCACAGGGTTATCACTATGAATGATTCGCCTCACTGGGCCAGCACTACTATGTAAAATTGGCCTCCCTGGGCTTTGCTGTAGATGTTCACTAGGGACTACTTGAATGTTTTTCAGGGAAGAATTAAGACTCTGTACTGTCGTCAAAGTTTTACCGATAACATCTGAACAAGAATTAGAAGTTGTTTGCTGTTTTAGAGGAGAGTTTCTCTTTAATTTTGCTATTTTCTTTTGAAGTCTCTTCCGAAGAAGACGATGACTGAGAGAGACAATTGCCTTTATCCCAAACATCATTTATGTTTGTGTTTTCTCCTGCTAATTCCAGAGTATTCAGCAAATCATTGATTGACGTTGTTTTTCTTCTTCTTTACAGTATTTTCACTGTGATTTGCTGGCATACGATCAACTCCACGTTGACGGAGCCATCTTGTCTGCTCCACGACATGTGTTGAACTGACTGCGTCTCCTCCACTATACTCTCGAGGAGTCTGGGACTTAATTACGATATAAAATTACAGAGTTCAGCTGGAATAGATAGCTATATGCAAAGATTACTTACCAAATTGTTCTTACACGATAAAAAATAATTAAAATTAGCTCAATCCAAAAAAAAAAAAAAAAAAAAAGCAACAACAGAGTTTTAATTATCTGAAATCCACTACCGTAAACCTCGGCGTATAAGCCAACTTTCACCTACGTTTTTTACTGCCTAAGTATATGCCCACCCGCGTGTAAGGCCATCCCTGTATACAAGCTCAAAGAGGTTCACAGTATATCACGGTATATCATAACCTTTTTTTACAAACAACTTGATCATTTTAACCCTGACACTTTAGAAAAAAAGAAAGAAAGGCATTACCTACTTTACTGGTCATAACAGAAGCACGAACTGGACGAAAGTTTCAAGCATTATCTTACCGAAAAAGTTTTTCCCGATGATACTTTAACAAAATAAAAAATACGTTTTTCTTCGTATAACTTTGATTTGATTGAAATCGAATGCTAAAAATCAAAATGTTAAATTCAAAACGCAGTGAAGTATTGATAAGACATCTTAAAGAGGTCTTAAATGCGTCTTGAAAATGCAAGTTTTTTTATTTGCTGAAAAAAGGCGTCTTTAAAACCATTTTTAAAATGCGCCAAAAACACGGTCTTAAATAAAATAAAATCATGGCGCAAGAAATGAATCTTTGAAATGCGTCTCAAAGACATCAAAGACATCTTTTAAAACCTGTTGGAAGACGACCAACTGATTTTTTTTAACCTCCATGTCCATATCAAATGTACACACTTAAATAATACAAGAAAATACTTCTTTAGATTTTCTGAAAGCTTTTTTAAACTTTAACATAATTTTGTACATCATCATCGAAACCATGGATTTAAAAAACATTGGAAAAAAATATGCTTCTCGACACGGACTTCCACCATTTAAAAACTGATAACCGATTTGGAATGGGCCGAAAAACGGTTGCAGCTCAGTCTTAGTCGATAGACAGAAAGCCTAAATTAATAAGATTTCTCCCTTTACGTGGAAATCTTAAAAACAATCCTAGACGAAATTTGCATGAATTATTCATAAATTAAAGAAAAGGATGATTTGTTAGAACACTTTGATATTTGGGACAGTGACTTAATGTCTAAAATATTTTTCATAATTGAAGAATATGCACCTCTTATAAAGTGTGTATAAAGTTTTCATTATTTTTTCTTTTGACAATAAATTATTTTAATATGCAGTGTGACTGTTTTTATGGAGACAAATTGGCACAAATAATTTGATTTTCGTAAACTTTATACATCCTATACTAAATTAGCATTATGTATAATATATTTTATAGATATAATTTATTTCTGGTATGAAAATTTATTTATGCCCATGACACTCTGATTACCTAAGGAGAGAAATTGTTTGCTGGACAAATTTTCGTGATGATTTGGCCAAATTTGCGAAATGAAATCCTTACAAAATATCCCTAGAAGTTTGATTCTCAAAAAGAAATACATGCAAAATGTATAAAAAGATTTGTGTAATTCTAAGCAGACATCTAATAGTTCTGCAACTCATGAAATTAGCCGAAATGAAATTACAAAATAAAAAAAAATTTAATTTAAATATATATTTATATGTAGGGAAAGATCCTTCTTTAATCTTTTTAACAATGTATACCTTTATTTTGTAGTAGAAAAGGAAATAGGATAATTTTAACTTAAATAAAAACATGCAGAAAGCCTGCGTTCTATTCTTAATAAGTTATATTTTTAATAGATCATAAACATTCTTTTCTCGATTCAAAATTTATTTTTCTCTTTCTTTTGAAATATTTTCTTCGAATTTGAAAATGTTTTTTTTGATTTCGAAATGCTTTTTTTGATTTCGAAATTCTTTTTTTGATTTCGAAATTCTTTTTTTGATATACAAAATTATTTATGCTGTCCCTTCTCGGCTTCCGTATTTACTTGATGTGTCCGTGTACGAAAGTGCCAAATTCATTTTTCACTGCCAAAATGAAAAATGAAAAATGAAAAATGGAAATTTTTAACAAATTCCATTTTTAACCCTTTTACTTTAACTGGCTGGCTTTAAGATTGACGTCACAGCGCGGAAACCGGACCTGGGAATACTGCAGTCAACATGTTCTCCTGTGGTAGTGATCTAGACTATGTTTCAGGGTCTGATGGTTTTCTGGAGGCTAGATTGATGACCTCAAAAGAAGCAAAAGTCATTAATATAAGCAACGAAACGCCTGTCTGCGTATATATAGTCAAATATATGTTATAATGAAGTATAGACGAGTTGAATTTTGACATTATAAAAATATTAAAACTTTTCAACGCATACAAAAATATATACAGTTGAACTGCCCGCAATTCGAACGAATGTATCTCCGTTGGGGATTGAAAGGAAAAAGTAAGGAAAATAAGTAGCTTTCCGATGTCTTTTGGGATTTGCATTAATACATTTGTTTGACACTACGCACATGCAAACAGTGTAAACAGGTGTTAAAATATCTGACGACGGCTTGACAAGGAAGGACAGTTGATGAAAAGCTATAGTTATGAAGACATTTTATTTCATTTCAAATAAAATTGGCTTCAATGAAATCCTTATTAGGGCCGACTAGCTACTACCACAAACCTTTCACCCCACTTTCAGGTAAGCATTTTCATGAACGATTAGCTAGCACCGAGAAATAAAATTTTAGAAAATTCCATCCGAATAAAATGCACAAAATGTTTAGATGTTACTTCGTAGTAAAGTTTTCCTTCAATGTCCTACTGACTCTTTCATCGGTTCGCCGAGATATCGGATCAGTTTTAAAGGCTATAGAATTTGTTTCTCGTTAAGTTTTTACATTTTATTGGGTAAATACAAAAACAAGTGGTAAAACAAATTGGAATGAATGAAAGTTTCAATCATTTGTTATATTTGTTCAAGGTTGATGTATAATCCTTGTATATTAAAAAAGAGTATGGAAACAAACCGGAATTCCCCCAACGGTGGAAGATTTGCACTGGATTCTTATGACGACATGTCTCGTTTTCTCGTTATTGGAGATGATGTAGAGGAAAGAAGGACCGCAATCACTAATCCTCCATTCCCTCCAGCACCTAAATTTGGCAGTTTACTGTAACTGGTCCCAAATACCATACTGACTGACAGTCGCTCTACAATTAAAGGGATCCTACCATCTAAAATGAAATTTGTTATTTGTTTATAAACCAGGAAAAAACAAGATTGCCATCGGACTTTTTTGACAGAAGTGAATCACTGCTATGCAACACAGCAAAAACGTTCGCAAAATACAGCCGCCATTACAGACTTTCGCTTCGCTCCTTCGCTCCAAAATTCAGTTATAGCGTCCAGTCCCCACGCGCCGTGTGACGTACGAGAGGACTAACGAATATAGAAAGACTGTACTCACCCAGTGGAGATCCACTTCTTCTGACCTTTTTAAGGCTCGTTAAACACATTTATCTATACCATGATCAACCACAAGTATAAGAGAGGTAAAATAACAAAAATGTGTAATGAAATTCAAATCCATTTCCACAAACAAAACAACATTTTACTCGAATTTCCCAAGAATCGACTTTTCGGTCATTTCCCAGAAGCAAAATCAAAATAAACTTTCGTCTTTACCAGTCAAATGAAAAGGTCCAAAGCAAATTAGCAATTAAGACTTGAATTGAAGTACGCACCACGCTTGTTTCTTTGTTATTCTCACCAAACTGAACTCTCTGGTATGATAGATCAACTTGGCGTTTATCATTAGGGACTGGGGGCTACTCAGAAGTTTGTCTTGATGAGGAAGAAGCGAATTCTCGGAAAGACGGTACAATATTAAAAAATAATTTGGCTGATTATCGACCCTTGCGGTTTTTTATACCTTTTAAGATATGGGGATGTTTTATTTATGGTCTGAGGAAGTGTTTTACAGAATATTGTTTTAGATGGTAGGATCCCTTTAACACGTCTACAAATGGATAGCACTGCATAAAAATGAAGGTTCGTCTACAGTAGTGACTTAACCAACAAAAATGTAGATATTCTAGAGTTACATTGGAAAATAACGCATTCTTATTATCCTTCGACGGAAGTCTAATTGTCGCTACTGCTTTTTATTGGTTTACTTTTAATGTCATTTTCATTACAAAATCTTTTCAAACTTCTCAAGGAAAAACCTTTATCACCATACTTCGACATTAGGACTGTATTAGCTTCATCAAGAGTGGTAGATGTAAGCAAATCTTTCACTTATTGGCCTGTTACTTTCTTAGCGATACTGGCCATGTTGATAATACAAAAGAATCAACACTCGCTTGGCATGTAAGCCAATAATTTTATTTTGCGCTGATTTGTTGTTATGACATCATAGGATGAACCACGTGATGTCACGTGATAAGACCAATGTTGTCCATTTTTTGTTGATAAAACCAATGGAATCTGACTAATAATTTGTTTCCATTTTTCATTCTGTACTTAAAAAATGGAATTTGCTAAAAATTTCTATTTTCCATTTTTTAATTTTCATTTTGACAGTGAAAAATGAATTTGGCACTTTCGTACACGGACAAAATAGAATCAGTTTTTTCTCTTCCAACTCTCTTCCAAGCATTTTGTTACTGAAAAAATGGATAAAATCGTTTCCAAGCCTTTCAAACACTCCAATATCAATTTCCGCATAATTACTTTTCAATTTTGAATAATTATGCAATGCATATTATTTGTTTTGTTTTGTTTTGTTTCGGATTTTATAGCAATGTAGAGTTTGCTTACATGATTACCAATTTGTTTAGCGACGTTTCCAGGAATAATTAATGATGTTAATTAATCATAAAAATGCTAGATTTAGCTTTGGTTCAAAACATTCCAGAAATTTAGAAAGAAATGGAAAAACTTCTGTTTTCGGGGGGAGAAGAGACTTTTGACCGGTAACAGATTTAGTGAAAACTTCCAACTCTCCGAACTCTTCTTCTATGAAGGTAGAGTGTTTAGAATCGGCTTTTTTTGCTCCAAATGACTGAAAGAAATGGAAAAGAGAAGGGTTGCAGGGGGGGATAGAAAAAATTTATTCTGTGAATGAAAACAATAAAAAAGCGAAAGGGAAAGTTAAGCGCGCATTGGAAAGTTGTCTCTGTTTGTACAATTAAAAGACCCTGAATTATTGACCCATGCACACCCTGAATTATTATAAGTTATCAAATAATGAAAATAACTTTTTCCTTATTGTTTTTGTTCATGTTTGACAACAACATGCATAATAAAGTTTTGTGCTTTACACTTTATCATCAACTCTTGAACTCCAGGCCCGATCAGGAAAATTAACACCCATGAGTGGTGAATCATAAATTTGAAAGTGAACAGTCCATGCGCAATGGAAATAACTTGTGTAGCTACGTTTGCATGAGGAATTGTAAAACTTGAAAAAGAAAAAACACGAAAGTTGTTAAAGGAAAAAGAGATAACACTGTTTGTTTTAAAGTTGAAATCCTTTCTCTTCTTAAAATCTATATATTAATACTATAAGAGTTTTAAGCTCTGGTCAAGAGTCCTAAGAAAAAAAAATGAAAAACCATGAAATTTGTTTAATAGACAAATGTGGCAACAGTTTCCATATCTGTATGTGTATATAGGGGAAACCATTGCATTGCGTCAAACGTTAACATATCCTTTTGTTGACAAAGAACCAAGGAAAAATGAAAAAGAAAGATAGTCAAGAATGTATGATATAGTTACATTAGTTAAAAGTTGTTAAAATAACTGTATAAGAATGGTGTATCTTACAAATAGACAAGGAGGTCTGATCATGTATTTTTGCTTCAGTTTTATAAGTAGAGAATGTCTTTATATATGATACAGACTAATTCGTTTAGACATGCAATAGAACTGAACATGAAAATACCACTGATCCCTCGTGAAAGCTAATTATCTTACACTGACACGAATAGTTTCTTTCGCGCTGTACTGAACGAGAATTGTATCGGTAAAAATGTTTTACCCGGGCAGCTAGTCATATGATAATAATTGAAACATTTCAATATTTACTTAGATTTATAGCAGATGCATGTTTATGTCTCGTTAAAAAGACAGACATTATGACAGACAGACAATTTACATCTGGTATTTTTTTATTCGTCTTGTGAATAAGGGACTATCTACCAAAAAAAAACCGCATGATGGCATCTTGTTAGACAAACATAAAAAACTTAAAAACTAATGTTGATTAGCAATTTATTGAAAAACAGTTTGCAGTTCGCAAAAAAGGCGATATTTTTAGTGATAAAACAGTTAATTCGAACCCTGATTCAACGTTGCATGGGACAGTTTGGAAACTTGTGACATAGTACCAGATGGTTGACCACTGACCGTTCAAATCTTGAAATTTTTGAAGTTTGTTGCCATTTATGTTGGTTTCAGGAGTACATGCTGACATGCTTAAGTTTGACTGTTGTATGGATACATGAATACAACAGTTAAGCTTAAGAGTGTTGGCATGTGGTGTTGGAACCGATGTAACATATACAAATTTTTGTTTTTATGTGAACTTATAATGTGAATTATAATAGTTCAAATTTTTCTGCCTTCACATCGCGAATAAAAGCTTTGAAATAAAGAATGTTCATTTGCACTGCATTGCATCTCTTTCAAAACATTTGTTTGAGAGTTCATGATTTATAAACATTTGTTGCTGAGCGCTCTTTTGAATGTAGAATGATATGTTCTTTTATTAAGCCAAAATTGAGCGTGATTTTTACTGACCCATATACCCTTCATTGAGCACTCATTTGAACGTTCATTTCTATTGTTTCATGAACGCTCGTGCTCAATTGAAGGCTTAAAATAGTTGTATCCCTGTCTCTGGAATCTGCATGTATATTATATAAAATTGATCATATTTATATGGATCAAAGACAGTTTCTTAATAGATGTCTACTGAAATGTCAATTCAAAATAAATCATACTTTTTCAACATGAAGTCTGTTTAAGATTTAAGCCCCCTGTAATGAATGGTGGGAGTTGTAGACTGGAGCATGGGGTGTTACTTAGTTGGTTATTGTTGGCTGTATTGTTTATTTTCCTGGTGTGTTTGAGTTTGTGATGATGTGGTGTGCGGAATATGTGGTAGGTTGGTTATATTAGGGGAAAAATACAATCTCATCTGTTGCTTGCTTTTAATCACCCAGGATCATTTAAAACCTCACCTTTCAATGAAATCCGCAAGGTAAGCGAATCCTTTGTTTCACTTATGTTGTCCTCCTTGTTGCCGTTGTATTCAATTTGGAGGTTTTTAGCCCACTTGGTAAAGGAGTTGTACTTGCATAATGCTGGGGTGATGACTGATGGTGTTTCCAATCCCAGTACTGAAAAAAATAATGAAATTACACTACCAGTTATCAGTCTGATGAAGCCACTTTTTGCCTTAAAGTGTGGGGTTCACATTCCTGAGGCAGGTCCACATCATCTTAATGCTAAAACCAGTCTTGTTAAAATGATAATAATATATAATAATGAGCCCAATAATAAACTGTAAGTAGAAGTTTTTTCATTTTAAATGACTTCAAGTTTTTATTCAAAGTATTGCCTCCTGAACAGCTACACCCTTATACGAAGTGAAAATGCCCCCTCATTCTACAGCGATTTCTATTTAGATGAAAAATTTTCAAGATGAATACAAAAGGATGGCTGTTATCGTTGGATCCTCGGTAGCATTAGCCTATGTTATATATAACTTAGTTTTATCATTCAGAGAATCTGGTATTATCTCAAAGGACCTTTTGGGTCGAAAGCGCAGGAAATCACAAAATATTGAAGGTTGGTATACATTCGGATTTTGCTGATGGTTCCTATTAAAAACGTGTATAGATTGCTAATTGGATTGGGAGAGACCATACCACCATCCACCACTACCCATCATCATCTACCACCATCTAAAAACGGTGTCGGGTGGGGTCGGTGAAAACCTTGGGTATACCAAATGTGCTACTTGAATTACACTACACTGGAATTGCATTTTCCATTTTGAATTCAAGAAAGTCACACGATAGATATCACCCAGCGGGCAAAATATTCATAAGTCTCTGTGGAGGAGGGTTTTTTATATGTTTATCTATGAGTTTATCTTCCATTTTTTACTCAACAAAGATCACTTTTTTTTGAAACATAAGTGTGCTCTGAGTGATCCTGTTATCAAAATATTCAATTAATAACCACTCCTACAGCTCAAAATGCTCAAAAATTAAAGCTCAAGGTTATTACCAAGCTCTTTTCAGCTATCGTTTCTTTTGTTTAAATGAGCGATAAGAGTGCTCAATTGAGTGAGTTGTAAAAAAGATGTATTCCTTGCACTCTGGGATGTTACATACATAATTTTTAGAATGATGATGAACTAATGATGTGCGAACCTAACAGTTTGGCATACTTATCATTTGGGGCATTTTTACGGTCTCAAAAATTGGCAGAGCCAAAAAAGAATAGATATTGTCTTCGTTTCAAAAATGATTTCCTTGCCATAAGTCAAATAGTAAAATAAAATAAGAACATTATTTAAAAATTTATTCTTCGTTTGTTTTGACTTTTTTGCGTGCTCAATACTAGGCACTGATTGGCTGATTTTTTCAGCGAATAGAAGTTGATTTCAGGCAGGCAATAACAGATGGAACAGAATGAGCTTCATGCATATAAAATCTTTTTCACTCATCTCATTTGGTGCAACATCATCCATTTTTCATCGATAATGTACTGTAACAAAGCGATGGAGTGAGGGGTCAGGGAGAACCACATTACTGCAATGCTAATCCAAAGAACCATTACATTTGCATCTCACTTCATGCTCCCAAATTAAGCAAGGTTTCCATTCAATTAAAAGGTGATAGAAGATGAAACAGGGAACTTTCAATTCATATGTTTCACATCAGCAGGTGAACAAGTCTGATACATATTTTTTATTCGTACTTTTAGGTCGTGAATTTGTATATTTGCTGCAAGCGTTGAATGAGGAGGGAATTGATAAGTCCAGTTTAATTTTCATTTTGAGTAAGTTGGCTGATCAAGCAGCGTTCACCAAATTTCAAGTACGTATTTTTCAATAATATGTTTTTCTTGATGTGTTCTTCCTCTCAACTAATGTCTGATTTCGTTGTTAGTTTAATAAAAACACAATTAGTCTTTTTCCAAAATCCCAATCTGTGATGCGATAAAAGATCTACAATATCTATCATGAAATCTCTGCTGTTTCGATCATTCGATGTTCAATCATTCAAATGTGTACATGTTAAACAGTTCAAAAAGCTTAACTTATTAGGAATGAATACTAATAAAGAAAGAAGACGTTGGAAGAAGATCATTGAAAAACTTTCTTTCCTTTGCTTACTTCAAAAGTATTTCTATCATTTCATGCCTTAAACAGTGTTCATTGACGTCATAGCGTGGAGGCAGCTACGTTGGTTTTTGTCCCCCGCTACGATAATTTCCTTGCCTCTACTACACTTCCATTTTTGAAAATCTTAATGTAATTGATACTTACAAGACTGACAAGGAACATGAAAAATATGCTTTTATAACTGTATGATGATAGAAAATACCAGATATAAGAATACTACTCCTGATGATTCACCATCTTGAACGTTCTAAATTATTATTGATTATCTCACTGCAGAGGTTGACAAATCGCGTACATCAGTACGTGAGGTACGATTGTGTTGCTCAAGTGCACTCGTCGATTTAAATTTGTACGTCAATGTACGCTAGTTGTTCTTTATCGAAGTACGTCTGGTTTCGATTTTGACTTTATAATGTACACAACATTTCTTGAATTATGAAAGTCAAGTCTCATTTATATTTTATAATAACGTTCTTAAATAAACAAAAAATGTAAAGGTATTAAAGCTCTCCATCCCAGTTGTTGAGTACTTAGAATTATTAAAGAAATGAATAAATTCAAAGTTCAAATCTTTGTTATTATATATTAAGGATGAAGTGGCTTCGCCTTCGTTCCTCTGCAAAGCTTCATTATCTGGCAGTATTATGGAACATGGTAGAGGAAACGTTTTGTTTCCTTAGGGTGCCACACTTTATATGAAGTTTTCTAAAATATCAACTGCTATTTACAATGTCGCTAAGACATACACTGGTTACGGAGTTCGAGTGGGTCTTGGGTTAGGCTATAAATAATTCTAAGTATGCTGAAGTACTAGTGTGAAAAAGTACTTGTCAACCCCTGCACCTACGAATAACGAATAACAAAAATTCGAAAATCATTATAATTTATTGTTGATCTTAACCCAGAATAGGCTTGACAGTCTTTGTAGAACTGTTATCAATGAGGGTCCTGTATATGAGATCCTAGAACTTTTTTAAAGCTCCCATTTGTGCTACAAAAGGAACAACTAATCCAGGTTTTGAACTCTGATCTCCTGCTCTCTGGAGGTGAGCACTCTACCACCACCAGTTGCTAGAATTACAAAGAGTATAAAAAACATGTCTTTAATTATAATGTAGGAACAAATATTTGAACTCGGATATCTTCCCAAAATTGCCAACATATTGAATTATCCTGATCAAGATGTGAAAATTCAGGCAGCATTACTTCTGAACAACCTGTCAATGAACGAAAGGAACCAATCAATTTTAAGGGTAGGTAACTACGCTTTTATTTTACTTTTGAGTTGAGAGTGGATTCAGAACAAAAACAATGCAAAATAAGTGTGTGGAAATTTGGAGGAATGTTATCATGATTTTAATAACCGCTCATTCCAAAATGTTGGGGTTTTTTTGCCTTAAGGTTTTCATTGGTTATCTTTAAACCATTTCCACCAGCTCTTTTTATATATTTTTATATATTATATATTATATATTCTTTATTTCAATTTCTGCAATTGATTTTTAAAGTTGTGATTAGCTCATATCTGATCAAAGCAAATTGAGTATATAAAATTTTTAATAAAAATTTTGAACATTACAGATCATTAATGAAGTCCCCGTTCAAGTTACTGATTTGTAATATAAGTGCAGACTCTCCATGTCTAAAATTTCCTATGTCCACTTTTCGCTAAGTCAAAACTATGGAAACTCCATCGCAGTGTCATTCTTTGCTGCATGAAACTTAAGAGAGTATTAGGAACAAGTTGGAGGTTATTTTTCTCTTGTAGCTATTTGTTTTCAATCAGAGATTTTAAGCAATACGATGAAGGTTTTCTTTTTAAAACAAAACTGTTATATTCTCCCATCTTATTTTATGATGAACAAAACCGTGATGGAGAACAATAAAGCAAAATGGTTATATGAAGTGCCCCTGTGAAGGGCAGATGAACCTTTGCTCTTAATTTTGTGTTTTCACTGTATGATAATTTTAAAATGGATGTCCCAACATTTATTTACAAATTGATTTGAAGGTATTCTATGATTCACTGCTCTCCATCGTTGTTTTCCTCATCAAAGGAGGTGATAAATAATTATTTTTGTTTGGGGTACAAAATTTTTTATGGCGATTTTCTTAAATTCTTATGAAATGCTTATACGTGTTTTTTTTTTCATAAGCAACACATTTCCAGAGGGCAAAATCTTCAAAAAGTCCCTGTGGAGGAGTTTTTTTATTGAAACAGTAGGCGATATTGCTTGCCATTCCTATGGAAAGCACTCCTCCTCAGACATTTTGAAGATTTTGCCCACTGGGTATGACCACTGGGTATGAGAACATATACTGGGTATATCTGGGACAATCTGAAATACTGTATGGGATTGAAACCCAAGATACTACAGGAGCTAATGCAAAATATGGAGCTAATGCAAAATATGAAGCTAATGCAAAATATGGAGGAGAGTTTTGTTATTAAGTGTAGAAAAGGAAAAAAATTCAGGTAATCTAAGCAACAATTAAAATTGAAAAATTGAAATTTCCTCACACTGTGCTCATCCATGCGCGATACAGGATCAAATTTGTTTTTCAATTTGTGTCGAAAATAATGTCAACCAATCTTTAAAACTGTAGGGAAATGAGTTTAACCAATCACGTTATTTTATATTGGCACTTAAACATTAATTTGATGTAATTCAGGCATTTATACCTTCGTTGATAAATATCATTAAAACCAGTACCATTGAAGAGAGAAACGTCACATTGTTCGTGGCCGTACTAAAGACACTCACCAATCTAACTGCCTTGGATGACAGCCACCATCATGTCTTGCCACATTTATCTATTCTGGGCGAGTTATTGCGTGAATGCGACGTTGCTGAAGTTAAAGTAAGTCAACCAAATAATTTCTCTAGTGATGATTCCAAACATTCTTCAGATTCTTTTGCGTTTAGAAGTGTGGTTTCCTGAAAGATTAACCTGTTTCACAATGCGCTGATCGGGCCTTATAGTAAAATTGAATAAGGGGATAAGAACTATTAGAATATGCAATTTTTAATAGAGAAATGGGGATATCATTCTGTTTACAGCGAAACCTCTCTATATCGGAAGGCGTACACTTCTTCCAGAAACGAATTTATTTTCCCCTTGAATTCCAAACATCCGTTTAATGGACACTTCCTTATGGCAGACACATCTCTTTTTTTTTTGGTTCTGGTGATGGTCTGCTATTGGGAGGTCAGACTGTTTATATTTTCCCAATCTCTATGTTTTATCGCAGAAAAAATGCATGATTGTTGCAGAGATGTTTCTATACAACAAAACTGCATAGTGACTCTGTTGCAACTAGTTGTGTAAAATTACTATCTTGAATAGAAACCATGCTTTACAGGCATGAATGTGCAGTATGTTGATGCGATCCTGTAAGCGCATAATACTCTATGCCATTTTTTGCATGCGATATTTTGTCCACAATTTGTGTCCTCTCGCTTTGAAGTGCATACACAAGACTTGTGGGTTCTGACCAAGTGATGCTAGCGACTATAACAGTGAATCATTTCTCTTTGTTTATCTTTTAACATGAAAGTAGGAATGATATCTATTGTAGTTGAGCGGTTGTTCTTAAGACGGCTTTCGTAGCAGAAGTACAGGGGATTTAAATGCACCTTTGTAGGACCCTTATTGATAACATGGGGGGTCTACATGGAACTGAAATGAAGCTGTGATCTTGGATAATAATTTTAAATGAATTCTTTTTACTAGATGTTATGTGTTAACCGTTTATTTTATCTACAGGTACAGACATTGAAGATTTTCGTAAATATGTCAACAAATGATAAGTTATGTGAAAACCAGTTCGAGATGGATGCACAGGTAAACTGAACCTTTTAGTGTTATTACGTTGTTGAACCAGATTCCATTTGAAGTAGATGAATAGACATTTCCCGAATTTCTGTTTAAACGCCGTGTTATGACCTAGTTACCATGTTCTGAATGTTCGAGATTTTTTTTATTCAACGCTTTAAGTTCAGTAATAAAGAATAACAACATTGATCGGTATCAGTAATTATTCTATCCGACGAGATAGTCGATGTAGACCTGTTATGTGTTATCAGTTTATCATTTTCTACCGATTTCTATTTTTTTTAATGTGTTTGCCTCGTTTGCATTAGCTAGTAACACTTGCATGACAATATGCTGTTATATGTAACAGCTGTCGTTATATTACGTAGAACTTGTGCAAGGCGAGATTTTTTTTAAATGATTTAAACAAGAATAATTGTATATTAGTATTATACACAAAATGAAAACTTGTGAAAGTACTTCTTTGTTATTTTGCGAAAGATAGAAAGGCCGTAGGGCGTACTTCTACGCCCTGCCATTTACAACTTCTGTTGACGCGTTCAATTTAGTTTGATTGTGTAAATCGTGTTTACTGACATTTTACTTGTGCACTCCATCGTTATTTTTATTTCAGTTCTTACAATCAGTTGAACCATTTATTACACCCGATGTGGAGGAGAAATATTTATTACAAGCAGTTTCTTGTTGTGCGAACGTTTTAACGTCTTTACATAGACGGTGGCAGCATGGAAAGCAACCTTGTGTTGCAACACCAGAGGTAACACAATGCCTACGTTTTCTTAATCTTTCTGCCCGTTTGCCACAGTAGACCTTTTCCTTTCTGTTTTAATACTGTATTTACTGGCCCAGTCACCGTGTCTAACTAAGGAAGAAAATCCCCCCAAAATTAATAAATGCATTTATATGAAAGAACATCCGGTATAATTTGATTTTAAAAAAATATTTTGCTTTTAAAATTTTTGTTTTAGTTCGTTAGTGAGAAACTCAATGAAAATCTGGTTCGTTTGACCACGCATCACATTCACGACGTGCGATTACAAGCTGGTCGTTCTCTATTGGCTTTAAGAGCTCCTGTTCGAGAAATCACTATTGAAAGTCTCGATGAAATCGATATACTGGACGTCTTGAAAATATAAACGTTTAAACCTTTCCCGAAAAGTTTGGTTAAACGCCGTATTATGGCCGTGTTTTCATGTTTCGCCTCGTTTCTATGTAATTTATTGTGTTCTCTATTTATCCCGTCGTAATAGCCATTCCAAACTTCCCGTTAAAGGCAATGATGATATTGAAAACGGGGCGAAACTTGGCCATAATGCAGTGTCTAAACTGAAATTCGGAAAAGGTTTATTAATAGAATTTTTCATAAATAAGTTGGAGCGGCCAAAGCCTCGTTTTCATTGTAAATAATTATTACGATATTAAGCATCACTAAAGAACTTCGTAACAAAATTTTTCCTTGAGTATCGAATCTTTTTGTAGACCGCACAAACGTCGTTATTATTCATGTTGAAAACGAGGCTTCAATGTTATTTATGAATAAGTTAATATCAACCTCGTTTTAAAGGTTTCTTTTTTGAGTTGCTGCTATTTTTACTGTTGAAATGTTAATACATGTTAGAAGTATTTTTCTATTTATTGTTTTGCGGAAGCAGAGTCGGCTAGTGTCAGCAACATGGGGCGGGTGTGGAGGAGTTCTATTCTAAAGTGGTTATCATAGCTTTACATCTGTTTTGTAACTGAGGCGGGGTTTACATAGTAAAACATGTCCGGTATGAGTTCATACTGGCATGAATATCGCTTCTCTTTACATGTTTTCGTGCTGTCTTACCTGAAGTTTTCACAATTTTCTTCTAATTACGCATGCGCAGACAGGTATGAGATTCATAGCGCCTAAATCGCGTAAATAAGGAACTGATCGCAGATATGTACGAGTCTCATACCGGTATGAGTTTTACCATATAAACACCCCATTAGACTAGTAATTAGTAAGCACTTCTCCCTCCTTTGCTTGGCTAGCGACATTGAGTCTGTCTCTGTTTTGTTCGACAGTGTTGATAAATTGAGAAAAAAGTTGAAGGATACAAAATTGATCCTGTCATTGTTATCTTTTCAGTTCAACTCTCTATTTTAGAGATTGACTTCAAGATAGTTCAAGATAAAATCTCGTATCTCAGTAAACTTTATGTAAACTTTAGGTGTAAACCTTGTAGAATTTGTTTGGGTGACTTGAGTTTATAAACAACTTTTGCCTCGTTCTTCCAAACACTTTTATAAGAGTTCTCACCGAAAAAGTTTTTGATACGAGATTTTACCTCGAACGACCTCGTTGGCTCGATTTTGGATATGTTCAAAATATTTGAGGATTGTTTGTTTTTTGAAGGGGACAAAAAGACAAATTAACTATTGCAATCTCGTTCCAAGGGCGGATTTGTCATCACGTGATAATATAGACAGAAAGTAAAGTGCGTTTAACCATGTGTAATTGCTAAAATTCTCCTTTCTTGAATTTCTTTGTTATCACTAATGGCCACGTAGATATTTATGAAAACAGCTTGTCCATAGTGTATTTTAAAGTTTCCGTTCTCGGAAAAGCGTGCAGAATAAATTGACCTTCATCATTGACGACGTTAACGTGATAGCAGGAGAAACATTCCTCCGTGTAACTAGTGTGATCTAAAATAACGCACTGTTTACATGAGCAATACCAAAGACGCATGTGGTAGAGTGCTCGCCTCCACAGTGCGGGTGGTCAGGGTTTGAACAATTACAGAAGTATGCATAAAATTAACACGAATCACTTAAAATCAAAATTAAACTGGGCATGAAATTTACGAGAATCAGGAAACGGAGAAGATGGAAAAAAAAAACACTATTGATTGTAGGCCAGAAAATTAATTAACGCGTTCATGAAATAAATACATCAGATCACTTAATTAACGCGAATATGGAATCAAGGCGACATAAAATTAATGCGACATAAAGAGTCAAGCCGCGTTTATTTCCTGTTATAAGGTATATTATTGCATACTTATGAATGCTATTCTGAATATGTGTGCACGGCAGTATGTGATGTCCAGACACTTGCGTATACGTTTGTCCGTAAACCCTGGGTTGTCCAACTTAATCCTGTTTACTACCAAAGAAGAAGAAGAAGAAGAAGAAGAAGAAGAAGAAGAAGAAGAAGAAGAAGAAGAAGAAGAAGAAGAAGAAGAAGAAGAAGAAGAAGAAGAAGAAGAAGAAGAAGAAGAAGAAGAAGAAGAAGAAGAAGAAGAAGAAGAAGAAGAAGAAGAAGAAGAAGAAGAAGAAGAAGAAGAAGAAGAAGAAGAAGAAGAAGAAGAAGAAGAAGAAGAAGAAGAAGAAGAAGAAGAAGAAGAAGAAGAATGGAAAATAAGAGCTGCCTGTCAGGTAAGAGTGCAGCTGTATAGTTTTATTTTACTTATAATTTTGATATTAAGTATAAAAGGTGAAATTGCTGCTTGGTCGTCTTATTGTTCCCTTCCCTCTCGTTTTGTATAAACCATTACAGTAAAGTACAGCCAAATGAGTGCGTCTGATTGGCTTAGACGCGTTTCTCGAGGGCATCGGTACAGAGCCGTACTGACTGGTTTGCGTCATAGGTTACAAAATGGTAGCTTAAAAAGTAAACAAATAAACGAAAGTGAAAAAAAGCAAGTTTCGCGTTAAAAAGCTGGGGTTTTTTTCCAAAGCAACATTACAACATTATACAACCACGAAGAAATATCATTCGATTTTGGTATGAACGATTTGTTCTCGTCAACGTTCAGTGAAGGTGATGAGATCAAGATTGATGAATCCATCCAGACGTTTTTGGATCAAAACAAGTCGAGAAAAACCACGTACAACACCAGTGGAGTCAACAGGTTGCGATAAAAATATTGCTAAACAAGCAAGAAGGAAGAAAGAGTTTCTTTTGAAAATATATTTGGAGGCTTGTGTTTTTTTAATAACTTTGATATGAATGTATCTAGGCGTGTGTGTGCTAAGGATAATTCTAGGCCAGGCGCGTTATGCCAATGCTGAAACATCAACAATTTCTCGCCTCTAATATTTGGATAAAAATTTTTATCCTCCATTGTAGTAGTAGTAGTAGTAGGGGGTTAATATATACACATTTTCAATTTTAAGCGCTCAAACCCCGCCTCCGCTTCCCTCGCTCCACTCTTCCAAAGATTCTTAATGGATATCCAATCGTCTATAACATTAGTTTCTTCATCAAGGGTCTTCACAACACTCCTTTCCTTCGGGTATCCAGAAAAGAGCATATTTGCTTGCCTTCTTAGGTTCTTCGGGACAGCTGTGTAGACTTAAGTGAGTAACCAGAGACTGTGTTGTTTATGACGTCCAGAGATAGCCAGATCTAAAAGTGGGTTTCTTCGTTTATCAAGTTGCTCGTCAGCTATACAATAATCCATGATGAAGAGTGTCTCTTGGTTTTGTAAGAGAGTTGAGAATTTCTTGATCTAATCAAACAGTTCTCTTCCTGGTGTAGGTTCAACTAGAAAAATATCGTAATCTTTCCACAAGCTTGGCATGCTTTGTAGGTATCATTCCACTTGAGGGTAGGGCAGATGATCACGATCATTTTACAAGAATGGAGAATGGCACCGCTTAACGAAGCGATCGGGTAGGAGGCTCGCTTGAGATAGCATCTTGAAAATTATTTGAGGAGAAAACGCGATTAAAACGTACCTAGGTATAGAAAGTACACCAGACTGGATGTGCAAACAGAGGGTCGCGGCTCGCAAGATCGTGGAACAGATGCCTACTTGATGCCTAGTTGGAAATGCAGCGTCTAGACGATACAAAAGTGCTTGATAAAATTGAAGATGTGGAGAAGGCTTGGGAAGTGCTCCTAGCGATGAGGAACTTCCAATGCGCGAGCTTCTCGGTTTAGACAAGGCTCTTTAGCGCATTCGTGGGGAACTGGAAAACAATCTTGCAAAACAAGGTGACTTGGAGAAGCATATTGGGCTCGAGGAGGGAAAATTAGGTGAAAGTAACGATGCTCAAATTAAAGACGCGATTAAGCAGCGACTTTCTGATCTAAAAACGTGCTGCACGACTGAAAGTGCTCAGCAACAATCGAAAAGAGCTCTCTAGCCCGTTTTCACGCACCAGAGAAACGATTACCAAGGTAATTGATAATGACACCACACTAGGTTAAAAAAATACATACATTATTAAGAGAACATCGTCTTGATCTTAACAGCGGTATCACTAATAATATTAACGATCGTAACATCTCTCACAGGTGGTTCTACAGGTGGTGTACAACAGTGGATGAAAAAGCAGCTCGAAGCACTTGGGCGACTACTCGGGAAACTTGGGGAAAAGCTTAGAGCGGCGTTACCTGGGATCATCGGAAGCGTTGTAAGCTGGTTACTGAACTTTCTAAAGAAGGGAGTTATGGTATTAGCTGAAAACGCCTGGCTACTCATCGTTTTCATACTAGGTCTACTAGGAAACTGGTAAGTTGGAAAAGTAAATTCCAAGCGCAATCAGTGATACTCCAGCGATAGTTCAAGCTTGCTTTTTCATGTTGTTGTGCTGCGTTGATGAATCCTGGTACTTTAACTCCAGGCTTGGGTGTTTCCACAATATCTTAAGGTGTATGAAAACCAGTAGTTTTCTTACCTCTGAACGCGTCATGTTTTGGAGGAGGATGTGTTTTTACGATATCTTGAGGAGGGAGTTTTGGAATCGATGGCGCTCCAGTAACTAACTTTGTGCTGAAATCTGTAGCATCATCGAGATTTCAAGTCACTGGGTATCAGGTAGGTTCCTAGCGCAACACCAAAGTCTTCTTTTGACCTATCATACTTCAGAACATTTTGAAACTCTGTAATCTCTTGCTGTAGAGTATTTTTCTTCAAAATGAACTTTTCTAAAGAAGACCTGAAGATCTTTTGAGCGTCCAAAGCACGTGCTGTATCGCCTATAATAACCGATCCAGCACTCGCTTGTGATTCTAAGATCAGAAAGGTGTAGTATCGTATAGATTGTGATAACCTCTTCACTCTTGCGCGAGTTAATCCGTCAACATGGGTTTTAAACCACATTTTGAGGTTATCCTTACGAATCTGAATTCGTGAGAGATATCGCCAATACGTAGGCTCTGGCATGATACCGAATTCTCTAGAAATACTTCGGAAAGCAGTCGTGTTGTATGGATTTTTCTGGCATTTAAGATAAGATCTTATGGTAGAGATATCTCCATTTACTCTAAAATAAGGCGCGTTTGTAGGTAGACGTGAAAGCGGAAATGGAGCGGATCATCGGATCATCGGATATCCCGCGTCCCACGACACTCACCCAGAAAGCGAACGAGAGTTGTCCGAGGTAAAAGTCTAGCAGCTCTCCGAAACGATCTATCACGCCTTTGGGTTGGAACGGTAGGAAGATATTCCGAAAGTTTGCAGTGAACGAGGATCTATCTTGATCGACAACGATTCGCTATTTCCATAGTTCCTCTGGGGTATTAAGACGCTAGGTTTCCCATAATCTGGTACATACTTAACTTTTGAGTTAAAGATTACTCATTTCTTCATAGAATAAATGCAGCAATATCTGAACGTAAATACGCTAGGTAAAACGTGGCTCCCTGCCACTCTGAAAGCGGGGACTGAGTTGTACTTGGACAATGCGCTGCTTGTAATGGGGTGGCTCAATCCAGAAAAAGATTCGCGTATCATTCGCGTGTGATTACATCGAAAGATCAGGCAGCTACCGATCCAAATCCTACGTATATTGATTTTTCAAAAGGTCTTTACACGTCATCAAACATCCCCAGAAATATAAACGCGAGAAGCAACAAAACAGTATATGTAGATAAAAATCCAGATGGAAGTCTAACCATATCTGTTTCAAAAGGGTATTGAGCTGCATTCGAGCCTGGATTATTAGACCTTCTCGGGTTAACGATGCTTGTACACAAACATTTTACAGCTGGGTATTATAGAACAACCCCAAATTCCTGCACATTTAAAGCGCTCAGTTTACACTGCGAAGAAATCGAGTTGTTCAACATGATGGAGAATACGGCGCTCAGGAATGCTCAACACCACTTCGAGCTCGAAAAGGGAGAGTATGAGTACGGTGAGCACCTGCTGTACAGGTACAACTCTAAGCCAGTATATATCACTTAGCTGAAATATCCAACAGACACCTTGACCTTCAGGATTAACGACGAAAGTAACAAAGATGTCAAGGTTGATATCAGAATGAAACTAACGGTAAAATAAACAATGACAATGTATGATTTAAACCCTGAGAAAGTGTACCCTGTTTTGCCGACTGCTCCAGATGAAGTAGACGGCCTGACACTCCAAACGCAAAACTAAAGACTCCAGACGATTAAAGAAACGGAGTCGTTTCTGTCTCGTGAGATAAATTATCGCACAGCTCTGGAGCGAAAATTTTCACCTACGTCTGTTATTTCCTTAACGCAGCAAGCGTTGTGCTGTCAGGCGGGGAGATCGCGTATCTAGTCTCTGGCATAGACGCATCAATGAGCATCGCACTCTGTGTGACTCTGCGTGACTCTGTGTGACGACTTTCCTCTTGAACCTTGTGTTGATCGTGATCCAGAAGAGTGCTTCAGCTGTCGACGTGAAAAGACTGAAAAATCGCGATATTCAACAGCTGGTCAGACGATCTTAGACGTTGTAGCTGTGCTTATATCAAAGGGTGTAAAACGTTGTAATTGTGCTTATAGTGTTATATACAGTTAATGCTTCCATTTTATTTTATCTAGTTTGTATCACGAGATACGTTGCACGCTTTATGCCATCTTTGTTGGCCATTTTAAAATATATAAAAGATAACAACAAATACAGTCCTCTGATGTTTTTTCGCGAATTTATATGGTCCACCGAATTTATATGGACCCTTTTAAAAATGGATCGGTTAAGAAGAAGAAGAGACGGTCTTGATAAGAATGATAAACAACCTAGCACAAAATATCGAAGAAGCACTGGCAGAAATCACAGAAACACAGGTAATGCAAAAAAGAAAACATATTCTTGCAAACAAGGTCTTAATCAATGAAAAAGAAACTGCTTTGATGGAGCTTCAGAATGAAATTTTAACAAACCTTGAAGAGGTAGGAGGAAGACATATGGAAGAACTCGAAACTTCGACCAACTTCGAACTAGCCATGCAAAAGCTCGACGAGCAGATCAAAACAAAACTTGGAAGACAACCACCACCAACCCAAACCCAGAATGAATCAAAGAGCCAACAACAATAACAATAACAAAAACATTTCGAACATTGAAAAGTTCACATATTTGAAAGGGGCAATAGCAATAAATGGATTTTCTCTGACATCCCTCAATTATGAAAAGGCGCTCGAACTTCTCAAAGACAGATTTGGAAACAAAAAAACTAATTATTTCGACTCACATGCAGTGAAAATAAAACCTGTGACAAGGGACAGCCATGTAAAGGGGTTAAGTATTCTCTACGACAGCATTGAAACACAAGCAAGAAGCCTCGAAAGCCTGGGAATCGACAGCAAGAATTATGGAGGCACTGCTCGCACCAGTCATCATGGAAAAGGTTCCCCATTTATATCAGACTGATCATCAACAGAAATGTGAAAGAATGGGACTTGGAACTTATGCTGAAAGTTTTACGAGATGAGTTACAAGCACGAGAGAACTATGGAGGTGAAAGAGAACGTGATCAACAAGATGCGAACGTCAAACAAGAAGAGAGACAACAACAACTATTTCGTAAGAACTTTTATTTTTCTATTAGGGAAAACCCACAGCCGAACCTTGCGTCTAGTTTGTTAGTAGGAATCCCGTCATGTGTGTTTTGTAAAGGTCAACATTTTTCGGATAAGTGTTCGGTAATCACTGATGTGGAGAGTAGGAGGAATTTTTTGAAAAAGGGTCGTAAATGTTTTTTATGCCTTCAGTCAGGGCACATGTTGAGAGAATGTAGTCGTAACCAGGTCTGTTTTTATTGTAAACAACATAATCATCACTCTGCTATTTGTAATTCGGTCAGAACACCTGCAAATTTTTGTGGGCTTTCACCCAGGGATGTTTTATATGATAAAGAAACCCCCATATCGTGCGAGACAGTTTTGCCGGAGGAAACCCTTTCAACACAAAATTCACAAAATGAAACCAATGCATTCACTTCCATTTAAAAGAACTCACCTTCGACTCACCACGATCTCCCTCCAACGAAAAGAACACATTCCAAAGAAAAAAGGGATTTTCCCTAAAATGTAAACAAACCAATTAATCTTTTACAAACTGCTGAAGCCTTCACATCACAATAAATGGAACGAAGTGTAAAATACGAATCCTTCTAGATTCTGGTTCCCAGCGTACCTACGTTTCCCAAGCATTAGTCAACAAGCTCGGTCTGAAACCAACTTCCACTGAAAGCCTGCGCCTCTCAACGTTTGGCAGTCAACCAACCCGACCACAATTGTTTAACGTTTTTGAGCTCCATATATCGTCCATCACCACCGGAGAAACTCGTCCATCACCACCGGAGAAACTCGTCCATCACCACCGGAGAAACTCGTCCATCACCACTGGAGAAACTCGTCCATCACCACCGGAGAAACTCGTCCATCACCACCGGAGAAACAGTAAAATTGAAAACCTTAGCAATAAATCACATATGTAACCCAATCACAGAGCAAGAGATCGCCTGGTCAATCAAACGCTACAAACATTTGAAAAATTTAAAGTTAGCAGACAATGGCTCGGTGTATTGGAGATTCTTGTCGTTACAGATCACTACTGGGAAATCGTCACCGGAGAAACCATTGGCAGCCAAAGCGGACCGACTGAAGTGAATTCCAAACTTGGATGGATTTTGAGCGGACCCATCCACAGACCAATCCAATCAGCCATCAACTATGTACACACTATTAAAGTTAACCTACACCACCATTCTGGATCGCTCGAGGAACAAGTGAAGCAATTTTGGGATTTAGAAACACTCGGTATAAAGGAAGTCGAAACTGATGTGATCGATGAAGTCGTACAAAAGATTACATTGAACAAGGAAGGATGTTATGAAGTATCACTACCGTTCAAGGAAGCAGACCCAGTACTCCCAGACAATTTCAAAACAAGTGAACAAAGATTGAGAACACTTTTCAATAAACTTAAGAAAAACCCTGAGCAACTGAAAGCATACAACAAAAACACGAAGGAACAAACCCAGGACAAGCACATTACTTACCACAACACGGAGTCGTAAGGGATGACAAAGACACAACCAAAGTGAGAATCGTTTACGGCGCTTCGTCCAGTTTACCGAAAACACCCAGCCTAAATGACTGTTTGTACAAAGGACTCCAATTGAACCCACTTTTGAACGAAGTATTGATGCTATTCAGAACGTTCCCTGTAGCCTTGATATCTGATATCGAGAAAGCATTCCAACAAATCAGTGTAGAACCATATGAACGAGACTTTTAACGATTTCTCTGGTTTGACGACGTATTTGCCGAACAGCTCAAGATAGTAAGAAATCGCTTTGAAAGATCGATTTTCGTGGTCAGAAGATATCCATTTCTCCTAACTGGAACGATGAGAAAGCACATTTCCACCTACAATGACATCGACCCATAGTTTGTATGCAAAACTATCAATGCGTTCCATTTAGACGATTTCACCAGCAGAGAATCTAACACGGAAACGGCATTCGAATTAAACAAGAAGCTTAAATTACGATTCGAACAAGCGAACTTCAACTTGCGAAAGTTGCGTACAAATGACTCGACATTACGGAGAATGATCGAAAGAAACGAAAACGAACACACATGTACCCAAACGAGTACCGAACCAGAATCACCCAAAAGTAACGCCACAAAACACTTAGGAATTCCAGGGACGAGAAAAATGATGAACTCCTATTTTCCCTCAGAGACAACGTAAGATGCACTGTTGAAATAGAACCAACGTTCTGAAAGCGATTGCATGTTACTATGACCCACTTGCACTCATCCAACCAATCATCATCTCTCTGAAAGTATTATTCCAGGAAATCTTCAAGACCGAACGCCAATGGGATGAGGAGATTCCAGACGAATTGTACCGGAAGTGGCAATCCACGGTGAAAGAACTCCAACAAACAGATACCATCCGCGTCAAACGACCATACGTAACAACCCACTACGACGATCCCGTCATCCGATATGAACTACACGGCTTCAGCGATGCAAGTAAAAAAGCATACGGAGCATGTGTATATTTAAGTACTGTAACTCAATCTGGAAACATAGACTGCGCGTTAACTACGTCAAAAACTCGCGTCGCACCACTCAAGTCGACAACCATTCCACGTCTTGAATTACTCGGAAATACTGTTTTAGCAGAATTTGTTCAAAACGTTACAAACATCCTGCAAAAAGAAATCACAATCGATCGCACAGTTAGTTGGACCGACTCACAAATAAAGAGTGGATCCGATCCTTAAAAAAGTAGTACAAAAAATTCGTCGAGAACAGACTCCAAAAAATTCGAACTCTAACTAGCCCAGAAGATTGGAGATATGTCCCAACCACGCCAACCCAGCCGACCTCATAACCAGACACATCAATGCATTTGACCTTGCCAACAACTCCATGTGGTTCAAGGGTCCCAATTTCCTATTTGAAAATAAAAGAGAATGGCCGAACATATTCACAACCGATTCACGGTACAAATGAAGAGCTGAAAAAACATCAGTATTCAATCAGTACTCACTTCTCAACCAGCTATCGGCCAGTTAATTGACATTAACAACTACAGTACATCACGAAAATTATACAGCGTCACTGCCAAACGAACACCAAACGGACACCAAACGAAAGGTTCGCGGAATGTCCACGGACACGTCGAGAACACTCATAGCCACAGAACTTTGAGATGCAGAACATCTCTGATTGAAGGACAATCAAACCGCCTTGGAGAATTCAAAGGATTTTTCTGAAATTAAGAAATCGTTGAATGTTTTTAAAGACACCGACGGACTTTACCGATGTAGCGAGCGACTTAAACATGCACCATTGCCTTACCATACCCGTTCACCGATACTGATCGCGAAGAAACATAGACTATCCGAACTCATCGTTTCGGAGGCTCACAGACAAGTAAAACACATGAAAACTAAACAAACGTTGGCCGAGCTCAGACAACGCTTCTGGATAACACAAGGGAGAAACTTCGTAAAACGAGTATTACACAAATGTGTTACCTGCAGAATTCTCGACGGTACACCGTATAAGTACCCTTCAGACATTCCACCACTCACAGAACTGAGACTTAACGATCACAGAGCATTTTTCGCTACAGGAGTTAAATCGAAACACGATGAGAAAGTTTACAAGGCTTTGGGAACTGTTTACACGTGTGCTGCTTCTCGAGGTAATGTTTTAGACTTAGTTATTCTTTCAAATCGAGCAAATCATTAACAACAGACCATTAACATATGTCTATCCATCGGATTAAGAAACATGTGTTTCTCCAAATCATTTGTTGTTTGGCCGTAGGCTAGAATCCATTCATCATCAGAATTCATTCCATTAACGCAATGACAACACCTAGTCTCCACGTAACCTTTGGAGACTATGTGTTGTCATTGAGTTGATTCTAAGCAAGGACAGTTTTGTTAGAGGTACAAGGTTCGCATTGATAAAACAGGTTCCGAAATCAAAAGACCAGTTAGTAAGTTGTTCCCTATAGGGTACGCCAGAGGAAATACTCATTCTTCCAATGAAGAGCTACAGAAGGGAGAAGAGCACCGAAACGAAGAAGAACGCGCCGACGAATGAACACCTTACGAAAAACCCACACCCATTGAACGACCCGACGAGTCAAACAAACTGTTTTCCCACGTTCACCATTCGAAGCGTGTAGCAGCCATAATGGCAGATTTGAAACGCCAACTTTCTGAGGCAAGAGTGTAAATATACACTTATATAATTTTAGTTTATCTAGTTTGTATTGTTTATATCACGGGATACGCTGCACGCTTTACACCATCTTTGTTAGCCATTTTAAAATATATAAAAGATAACAACAAATACAGTCCTCTGATATTTTTTCAGTCCGGTCGAAAGTCAAGCACACTATAATCCTTCCATTATGCATGCATAAATGCTCTTTTTTTTTTATTTCAAAAAGTAATATTTTTTCGTTGGAGCAATGACAAATGCTCAAGACTACGTGTTAACAGGAGATGCGTCTACAAAAAGTGAAAATGCTCTATCTTTTTCTTCTTCTTTCCTACAAGCTTCAGCTAGTACATTCGACAACTCAAAAATTGGGATAGGAACTTTTCACATGGTATATGTCATATTTAGCTGACTTAGTTTGTAATGTTATAACATTACATACATATGTTTTCTGCTTCTTCAGCTTCCAATGGGGAGGGACAGAAAACGTCCATCCCTCTCTTAAATATAAAAAGTTCTTGACTTCAGGTCATGCTTTTTTCTTGGTTAGGATTTTAATTTTCTTTTTTGGTATCATTTTGGAAGATTTAATAGAGAACAATCCACATGTTGCCAAACTATGTTTCAAAGTGGAAGACCAGAGGAGCAGACATAACTTGTAGAGACCTTTGACTTAATAACACTATTAGAAATATTATGTGAAAATAAAAAACAGTCATTTTTACACGAGCTGAATAAATTAGCTGAATATATCACTTTTGGAACTTTTTCTATCTACCTACAATTTACACTGGTCGAATAATTCAAATGTAAAAGCATTGGGCTTATTGTTATGTTTGTTTAGAACATTAACTCAAACGATCGGTTGAATAAAAGTGAAGTCAGGTGAATAGAAGCGAGTAATTTTTAAAAGAAGTTTCATAAGTTTACAAGAGAAATGTTTTCTTAATTAACACGTGTATTTCTTTTCGTTGCTTCTCAGTGAAAAAACTTTACGTATATTCTTTACTCTTTTTATAAAAATTTTCAATTTGTCGAATTTGAAAATTTAGTGATACACACGATTCGACGCTTTCAATTTGTCAAAATCAAATTGTTCATCGTTCATTTTTTTCAAAATGTTAACATGATATAACGCGATTGGTTAACCTCATTTCGCTTCAATTATAAAGACGCTAATTGATTGACGTTTACATGACGCTTAACTAAAGCCTTTAAATTTTCAAGCGAGAAAAAAGTTTATTTCTTTCATTTGGAATTCTGTGACGAAACGGAAATATTAAAATTTGAAATTATTATTATTTTTTAAACATTTTTTCTACGTAAAAAATTTCCAAGAGATGAAAAAAGTCAACTTTTCAATTTCGTCTTTAACTTTCGAAAGTTGGAGAAAAAAATAAGATGAGGATCCGTACTGATGGTTGATGTTACTTGTCCAAAATTGACGTCAAATCCAATAATTTTGATTGAAAATCTGATGATAGGCGATCAAACTTTATCGATTTCGACAAATTTGATTCCATAAATTTGATGTTAAATCGCCCACTTTGCAGAAAGAAGTAAAAGAACAAATCCGCATTACAAAAAAATTGTTATAAAAGGCAAGGAATTTGGTTTGAAAAGTAGTGAAGCCATATTATCTCGAAATTTTCAACACTCTGTTTTTTTTTCTTATCTCTGCCCACAAAAGTTATAGATTTTAAATTCTGGTTTTGAAAAAACAACTGAAATTACAGAAGGTCTTGTAAACGGAATGGACAAATTTAAATTTCCTTTCATTAAAGAAATATTTTATGAAATATCCACTACAGTCTATATTATTAGAGAGTTTGAATAGAATGATTTAGCTGAGGCTTTTACAAAATAAGTATGTAATGAAATCCCCATAAAATGTTCTCACTCGTGTTTTAATTCTCAAGTAGGGAGAGCAGTGTACAAGACTGATAATTTTTTTGAATCATCATAAATTGCTAATTGCACTGTTCGTTATTTCATGGTTCTCTCTTTTCTTGCGTCCTCCGAATAAAAATGTTTTGCATTCTTTCAAAGTCCTTCCATACACTAAAGGATTAATCATTGCTTGAAGTACCAAAAAATAAATGGTAACCATAAATCCAAACTGACGACCAATTGTTGACGAGGACAACCTTTTCTCAAGTCTTTCTAGAACTAAATAAAGATATGTTGGAGCTGTGCAGATAACAAACACCAGAAACATTGTCTGGATAGTTTTGAGTAGTTTTTTTTGTCCCTTATCAAATTGGGTATTTCCATTAGGTCCACGGATACTTAGCTTCCGAATTCTTCGAACAAGAATTAACAGATGAATGTTGACGGTGATCATTGCGATAAACCAAAGAACTAACAACAACAAGTGGATTATCCAGAAAATCACAGCACCTGTTGACGATTCTTTAGGCACAATAATGTTATGAGGATGTTTTTTAACTGTAATGAAAACAGCTCGAAGTAATGAATCCACGATAGCAATCAACCACATCAGTATCAAAAACTTTTTGGAAATTCGTTTCGCACTCGTCCTCCACACAAACGGCTTGAAAATCAAAATGTATCGATCCATAGTCATAGCCAGTAACGCCAGAACAGAAACAAACGGACCCAATTGTGAAATGAAATAATACACTCGCATAGATAGTATACTGTATCGCCAACAACCTCCATTAGTCATTTTTGAAACTTTTAACGGGACAAAAACAAGAAGAAATATGATATCAGATATTGCCATGCTACTGGTGTAAACATGAATAGGACATTTTGTTTTCTTCTTGTAAACAAGAATATAAACGATAACTCCATTAAAAACAAGTCCTAAAACACTTGTTACGACGTATAAAATGCTCAAAAGTATCACAAATGTTTCATTGTAACCATATATTCCATCACAAACATCGGAATAAGATTTTAATCCACTTTCGTTCACCGATGACATTTTCGATACTTATCAGTGTTCATTCCCTTCTAAAGTGATTTTAAACCAAACTATCTATGCTTAGAGAATGTTTTTCCAATTCGTTGATTTTCAATTGTTTGAATTTAGAATTAATTATTAATTCTTTAGAAAGAAATTTAGTTTGTGATGTTATAAAATATCGTCATAATCGGAACCTCGTTAATTTTAAATTAAGTTGAATTAACTACCTTGAATATGAATAACAAACACAAGTCGGTAAAGTATGGTGCTTTTCTGGGAGGGGTTAAAGAACAAGGAACCTTCGAATATCTAGTTATTCATTTCAAACAATGTCTTTAAGAGTTCCAAAATACATAAACTTTCATGCCATATGGTTCATAATAGTTTTTTGTTACTGAAGACCTGATTGTCGTGTAAAGCATGTATGTAGTTGGGCTTTGTTCGAAAATCTATATCAAGAGAAAATTCACTTTTCCACCATTAACTGGAATTTTTGTTGCAGAATCTTCTGAGAGAAAAAGCTTTATACCATTCTAACGAAACTCTATTTTAATGCATGAAGTTATCTACGCGAACTTCCTGTTTCGTTTTGTTACGGTAGCAGCGAAAGCGAATTGGTTTTTTGAACGTTTTTGTTTACCTTTGACAAAGTTTAAAACCCAGTATTTGGATGGATTTTCCATCTTTTCGTGAATGACTGGTAAAATACAAAAAAAAAAAAAAATACTTATTGAATGTTTTGTTAAGCTTCTGAAAATTCCTAGCCTGCGTTCGTTCATACAATTTATATAGTTTCGTAAAGGGAATTTCGCAGAGTCTAAATCGTGGGCTAAATGCCATTTCGGCCGGAGTAGTAGTAGTAGTAGTAGTAGTCCAAGGGTGTTTTAATACGGTATTCGCTTTCACTGCTACCGTAATAATATTTTTTTCGATGAAGACGGTTTTTTTCCTGTTTTTTTTTCTTTTCGCTCTTATAAATTTTTCAATTTCCGACTGCGAAGCGTATGGAGGAAATTGTTTCAAATAAACGTGTATCTGTCTATGTATGTCACAGTTTTTTTAATTTTTCGGCAAGACCGGATATTCGGATTGAAAACCAAAGTGGAATTTTGAAGATCCGAAATACTTAATTGAGTAGCATATTATTTCCATGATTTTTTATTTTTTCATTTTTTTTATTTTTTGGAATACAGTCAAATATCTGTAGTTCGAACCTCCTATAATTCAAATTCTTCTCTAATTTAAACTTATTTCAAAGGTCTCTTCACCAATTATTACGGTAGCAGGGAAAGCGAATACCGTATTAAAACACCCTTGGACTACTACTACTACTACTACTCCGGCCGAAATGGCATTTAGCCCACGATTTAGACTCTGCGAAATTCCCTTTACGAAACTATATAAATTTTATGAACGAACGCAGGCTAGGAATTTTAAAAAGGCTTTACATCAAAATCAAAACATTATATGAAATATATAAAAGGGAGGATTTTAGTTACTTGTAACTGAAAATATCACTTGAACATTTGAATAAGCCATGTTTTTGTTGTTAGTAGCTATTGCCTTGCGATTCGAATCCCATCAACAATTTCATTAGTTCTCAACTTAACTCTTTTAAAAGAACCTTCCTATTACCCTTTCTCGTTTGTTATCTACACGTTTTGTTATCCGCACGTCGGATTTATACAAAGATCTAGTTTTAAAAAGCAATATTTCGGATGGATTGTTCGCTTATGAAATCATCACTTTTTTTCATAGTCACAAGAATTTTTTTGAAGAAGACTCGTATAATATTTTTTTTTTTCGATTTAAAATTAAAACATGAAATGCTTCGCATAGCATCAAATCGCGTGTAGTAGATGGACGCGATGTTGGTGACTGTTTAGACTACAGCAATATAACCGGCAAATTATATGTCTAATAAATTCATGCTTGTGTCGTTTTTCAGGATTCCCCGATTTATTTATTTTTTTACTGGGCTGATACTTTTCATTTCTATAGAGCTTCAAAGTCAGAAACAAACAAGAGGCCCTGGGGCCTGAAGGTCAGTGCGGCTGGGCATACCAGAAAAGTAGTACACATTACGAAGGACAACTAGAACACTTATAACACAGATAGCATTCCGCGCCGCATGTATTTACTAAATTTCACAACCGGCAAGAACTACATTCTATTCCGAATTTGATATCATTTATAACTGTAGATTTTCAACCAGAAGTCCTTATACTGGAGTATTGAATACAATTATTCATGTATTATGAACTCAATCTATTATAAAAAATGTTAAGTACAATGTAACAAAATATGTGCCAAAGTAAAAAGCTGATTAATATATACTTCTCACGTGACAAAGATAGCTATGCAAAATTGAACAATGGAAATCATTTTTTGGAAATATCTTAAAGTAAAAAATCTGGTTAAGTTCATATAAGGCCGATAAGAAGTTCAAAGACTTCGGACAAGTCCAGGTAATTCTGACAAGGTCAAGTTTTGAGGAGGAGTTCTGGCAGCAGATACGAGATAATACCAGAGATGATGCCACCAACAAAGGACCTAAAAAATAAATTATATAACTGTTATATAATATTACCATACATATGTTGACAGACATTGAGGCAAAAAGTATTCTTTCCTTTCACAATAATTTAATTTTAAGAATACGTGAAATCCATTTTTTTCCACCTTGAAGTATATATTTGGAATATATACAGTAAAGCCTGAAAGAAATTGACGCACCTGTGAAGGAATGAATTTTTACATAAAAATGCAAAAGATTTGTAAAGTCTGCTACATGAAGTCATTGTCTTCAACACAATTTGATAGGGAAAGCTAACAATCTTAAGTGGAAATGTAAAGTTTCTTTCTTTCTTTTGGATCATTTTTATCAAAATAAAATGATAAAAGCCTTTCATTCTCGGATTTGCTCTGAAAAGTTCAATAGAAACTCCATCCCAGTGTCATATTTTTGGTGAAATTTATAAGAGCGTATTAGGAAAAAATAGAATTTTTAGTGCATAAAGGAATCGGTTAATACACCGATATAGTCAAAACAACAAGAACCTTAAAAGAAACAAAAAAGATAACGCTCCTTCACGGGAAAGAGATTACCCAATATCAAGTTTCATATCAATATCAATTATTTTCTTTGATTTATTTGACTGTTAATATTACTCCAAATTGTGTATAGGGGTGCTCCTATTTAAGTTTAATTTTTGTCATCCCCCAACAACCATCATTATCCACTATGTAAATTTTCATTCATGTTTTTTTGTTGTTTTTTTAAATAAAATTAGGAGAGTAAACACGTCTTAAGTTAACACAAGACCGGACACCCACCCTACCCAACAATTTTTAAAAGTACATAAACTGCCACTACAACCAGGGTCTCTCTATACTCCATATTATGTGTGTAGTGTGGGTGTGAAGTGAATTTATATAGCTAAGAGAACGCTATATAGCTACCTGTTTTTAGGCACCCAGGAAATAATTTGTGTATTTTTGTATTTTCATCAACAGGGAATTTGTGAAATTTTAAAAGGCCACAAAAAAGGGAAGGAGGGACAGAAGAGGAGGGAATAAAAATTTAAAATGGGATCGAACAGTTTCTCACAAAATCAATATCATTATATAAAAAAAAGCAGTAAGAATTTTCTAACCTTGAGTGCTGCACTGTGTCGTTCTCTTGAACACAAATTAGGATTGCACGTTTTCTGTATTTTAGGCCGCACTCACAATAATTAAATTACTTTATATAAGTTGTAGTGTACCATTCATACATTAACCACGGTTTGTGGACAGCCTCCATTCCAATGTTTTGCGGAATCAGCCTACAACTGTGGACAAAAAATCTTGGAATTACGGACGGACGGACAGACGGAAGGACGTACAAACGCTAATGAAAGATCAGCTGCTTTCCGCGCTGACCAATAACAAGAGAACACATCAGATGGACTCTTTTAATATAATCTTCATTCAGCATCATACTTGTCGAATTCTTACAAAAGGTTCTACACTTAGTAAAATGAAAAATGAAAACTTATTATATTGAGCTTTTATAATTATCAAAATATACATAATATACAATATTTGAAAGGGGAAGTTTAACTGAAAGGCTGTGGTCGACCCCCTGGATTGACCGGCTGATCCCCTAAATTTTTCTCAATCGAAATGTTAAGGAATTTAACTAAGAAAGTTTTATCCAGTCGCAAAGTATAGTGATAGTATAGTTCCAATATAAGTGCTATGAAAATCACAACTATTATGCAACTATCATTCACTACACAACTGTTATAAGCAACCCAGTTTTTGGAATTGGATCATAATTAAATTTGTTTAGCAACCACGAGGGCTCAAATTCATCTCCTGAAGGTTTTCATATTGCAAACTCCCTTACCTTCCTTTGTCCTAAAATAATATTAATGATATAGATGAAAGTAGGTTTTTCATCACAAAAATAAACCAACACATGGGTTAACCTAAAGGGACGGGTTGCGGGTCATGCGGGCCACACAGGTCGTTCAAGAGGCCATGCAGGTCACGAAGGAGGTCGTGCAGGTCAAAGCGGAGGCCATGCTAGTTGTTTTTGCAGATTCCCCAGTTTCTTTATTACAAGAAATTGTTATATTATGCATGCGATAGAATATTCAACAAGGAAAATTAGATATTTGATATCAAAACAGTATACGTCATAATGGAATTCATCTATTAATTTTAATGAACTTAGACCAACATGGCCTCCTTTGCAAAAAAGTTAAAAATATAACACAAACAAACACGGTACTTCGCCGAGAGGAACCTAACCGTATTAAAGATTTTCATAGAATATTGCGGAATTATATAATTCTTGCGGTTAAACAACTTTTCTTTCTGGATATTTTTCACGGATATTTTTGCGGATAAGACAAAATCAAATATTTTGCGGGAATTAATTTTAATGGATAAGCAAATGTAGCATATATTTTACAGAAATTTATTTTCTTGGATGAAAGAAATTCCAAATTTTTACAACGCACAATGATGAAAATGCACAATATATTTTGCACCTTTTACTTTTTTACTATGATACAAATGCTACCAATCCCGTCATCTTATATAACACTTCAAAAATATCAGATTGTTAAGAAGGAACAAGCAACAAGTATTTTTATTTCATATTTTTACCTGAAGTTTGTTCTACTTCAACTTTGGACGTGAAGGTGCGCTTGGTTAATATAGATCGTCATCAAACTGTTAACTAAATTTTCAAATTTCATATTGCTCTAAACAAGCTTTCCATAGGTTTTGATGAGTTTGATAATACTATCACCAATAATACAAGTGGAGATTCTTTCATGTGTTGATTCAAGGGCTCAGTCTCTTCAGTCTGTGACGAAATATCTTTCTTCAAAATTCTGACACTTGATTGGTCAATGTACACAAATTCACAATTCAGTACAGACCTACAGTTTGTTTATGGTATACTTTTTCTGTTACATTAAAGACATGTTTTCAATGTGATTTTATAAAATCTTAGATTTTTGTTTATCTAAGATTTCATAAAAATCACCGTTAACTTCTGAAGATGGCGACTCTTCATGAAAGATAATTTTATCTTACAGTACTATATAATGCACATCTTCTGTTTTATTTGAATTATTTCGGAATTTATTTTTACAGCCATATAATGGCTAGAGTACAGCCCAAAAGAAACTTTACATTTTCGTGTTATATAAAATTTCTTCCGTGAATAGTTCTTTAGAAGTTAATTGTCTTTTGTTTATCTAACGTAAGATTTAAAAAAAAACGTGATGAAATCATAATGACTTCATGTAACAAAAAAAACTTTTAATTTGTTGTGTTTTTTATGTCATTCCTTCCTTTCCAGAAACGTTTCTTTCGGGCTGTACTGTAATGTGATGGAATTTATTTATGTGCATCCCTTGCTAGAGTAAAACTTTGTAGAATTTATTTTTGCCAATGGGACTTTACAAGATTGTTACTCTGAATCTCCGCAAGGTGGAAAATATAGCTTTACATATAGCTTTGCATATCTTTGCAGTTGTCAAAAACGTTGACTCTTTTACTTACAGGGCATAAATAACTAATTTTTGTTATTCTAAACACTTTACTGTTTGTTTTTTTTTGTTTTTTTGCGGTATTTATTTTTTGCGAATTGTGGGTGATGATTGTGGAATTTTGTTTTACATTTGAAGGTATTCAGATTTTTTTTCAAAAGGGTATGAAGAAAATAGGTAAAACGTTTCAACGTAATGAAGTTTATCAAAAATAAAATAAACTTATGTTTTGTTGATAGAGAATCTCCCTAAATTTTTGAAAATTTATGCAATTAATTTTTGCGGTTGATAAAAATAGAAAAAAAACTTATGGAATTTATTTTTGCGATTGATTGAATTTGACGCGCTTGGGCAAAATCTCAAAAAAAATTTCTGCAATAAGTAATGCCTCGAAATATTATTCACTTCTTTATTCCAAATCGGATATAGGAAAAGTTGTACTCATTTGAATAACAACAAGAACCATGTGGTGCAAAACGGTAGCAGCATTTCTATATATACGAAGAAAACAGATACAAACTCATCCGTCGACCTTTAAAGGCTAAGTTACTCTCATCATCATCTCCGTAGCCGAGGCGGCCGTGGGTGCACCCAGTTTATGACAGCCCTTCTCCAACCTTCCCGATCTTCCGCCATTCTTGTCAAGATGTTGCCTCTTTCTCCCGTCCACTCAGTTATATTCCCCATCCAGTTGCTCCGTGGTCTCCCTCTGCCTCTTCTTCCCTCCATACCGCCTTCCATCATTGCTCTATCAGTTCCTCCTCCACGAACCAGATGTCCGAAGTACTGGAGCTTCCTCCTCTTCACCACATCCATCACATCTTGCTCTAACGCCATTTTATGTTTAAAATACATTCGTTAGTGCAACTAAGGTTTAATTAAGAAACAGCAGAAACTATATTGCTTAAAACAATAGAAATATACATACGTGAGTTGTAACCATGGACACACATCTTATTTTAAAATATTTAAAAAAAAAATTCTGAGCTATATAAATTCACTTCACACCCACATCACACACATAATATGGAGTAGAGAGTGACGGTGCCCCTGCTTGTTGTGGCAGTTTCTGTACTTTTAAAAATTGTTTGGGTGGTGTCCTGTCAGTGTGAATAAAAGGACTGGGAACGAAATGTTCGTATGGACTGTTATAATTGAAATTTTAGGTCGTGCGTAACTGAGTTGTCAAGATATAGGCGATATTAGTATTATAGGAGTAGCGCGACGACAGTGGGTACATTGCATTGCACCCTAAATAGAACGCAATATTTAAGGGCAAATATCTCAATTTTCTTGATCAACTTTTCGAGCTCTTCAACTTAGTGATACTTATTCTTTTGGATTGTGTGATTTTATTTTTTATCATCCCTATAATTTTTAAGAACAGGGTGAAGATGAGGGTGTAACTCATGTAACTCATTGGGGACGGGTGTGACGTCATTTAAAAGTGAACCGGTAAAATCTTTTTACCCGGGATACTAGTCTATATACTAATAGCGAGTGTGCATACCACTTTTATTTCAGAGAGTGATACATTTATAATATAAAAAATTCACGGTCATTTTCTCACGAGGAGTGCGTAAAACAACGATGCTGCGACAAGCGTTTTTTCAGTATTAGTATATTAGTAGCAAATGACACAACGTGATTTTTTTGGCACGGAGGACATTGCATTGCATCCCCAATGGAACGCGACGTTTAGGGGCAAATATCTCGAGCACCGATGGGAATAACTGGCGTTTCTGGGGTTGAAGATATTGGCGATGGGGTGAACAAAAAAAATTGGGTCTAAAACTTTTTGGGGACGAGTGTGACGTCATCAGAATCTATGATCAACGATATCTCCGTAACGATACATCGTACACAGACGATCCCATACATTTTTTTGATCAGCTTTCCGAGCTCTAAAACTTAGTGATACTTATTATTTGCAATTATGCGATCTTACTTTTCACCACCCCTATATTTTGAAAGAGGAAGAGCACGAGTGGTGGGGGTGGCAACTAATGAGAAAAATCTACCTGTAAAATATTTTTACCCGGGATACTAGTCTATATACTAATAGCGACTGTGCATAACATTTTTAGTTTGGTCAGTGTGAATAAGAGGACTGGGAACGAAATGTTCGTATAGAAAATGTTATAATTAAATTTTAGATCGTGCGTAACTGAGTTGTCGAGATATAGGCGATATTAGTATTATAGGAGTAGCGCGACGTCAGTGGGTACATTGCATTGCACCCAAAATAGAACGCGATATTTAAGGTGGTTCCCCAATAAAAACTCAAAATTTTGATAATTGCATGTTTTACTGTAAGTTTTACATGGAAATGGATCCCGTTAATGTACTAAGCACAAAATAAGAAAAAAAATTGCAAAAAATTAATTATGCGCATAATTAATTAAGTTTCGGTCTCAAAAAGTACAAGATTTCGGTCTAAAATATCTCAAGAACCGTTTTACTAAAATGAATGAAATTTGGTGAGAACACTTTAGGCATAAAGAGCTATGTGCTGAACCAAAAAAATACCAAAATATGGCAGCCACTTCTTTGTATTACATCAAATAAGGAATCCGGGCTTTTTTGACTGCAGCTGGTTACATTTGTAAGCTAATTATGTCACCCAGGTAAATTATTTTAGACATTTTATTGGTTCAGCACATAAACTATATGTTGCTTTTACAATTTTCAGAGTTTCAAGAAATTTAATGAAGCCAATCTAATAATATTCTTGGCAGAAGTTCTAAAAACCTTATTTTCAGAAAACGGAGTTTTAAAAATTAAATTATAAAAAAAGTTCAAGCAACGCTAATTAAAATGCACCCTTTGAGTAGGTGTCACCTTCTTTATCGTTGTTTTTATCTTCATATCCTTTTCTAGCAGCATGGAGTTTTTGCCTTTCCTTTTTAGTACACTCACATGACTTTTTATTGGCTAACTCGACTCGCTCCACATCGCTCTTCCTGAAACCTTTTCTGGCAAAGTATCCGGGATCCAATCCACACTTTTCAAAAACTTTCAACAAACTGCCATGACCATCATTGAAGTGAATCACTGCTGATGCTACTCCTATGTCAAGGACAATTTTCCCAACAAAAACATCTTTCGGCAGTTTTTTCCAAATTATCTGATTCAATGCCTCATTGACGTTTTGTGTTTCCCCATCAACACATCGTGAAAGTAGTTCATCTGATCCCAGATCCTTCCAAGAAAAGATTGGCTTTATAACTTGTGCGGCGGCATGTTCATAACTGAGCAAAATTCTTCCATCGCACTGTGGCCTCGTCCAATTTCTCTGAACGCCATCACTGAACGCATATTTACATCCAAAGGCTTCCTACCCCTGTTATCAGATGGCACCTCCTTTGAAGTTGCAAAGCTTTTTTTCCACTCACAACTAGCACATGATATCAGGAAATAGTGACAAAAGCCTCTCTTCTGAGATATGTCATGATTGAATTCAATATCATTAGCACATATGGGACAGCTTCCAATTTCTAGGATCATGTCTTGTAAAATGTTTGTATTGAAAAGTATGTAACATTCCTTGTTGTTAGTTTCTTCATCAGCAAAACTATCATCTTCATTCTCATCAACATTTATACTGTTTAAGTCTATACTTAACTTCCTAGCAGAAGCTGACTTGAAATCAACATTGAAGGAACTAGTCGATGCTGCAGAGCTGGTCGATGTTTGTTGTTCTTCTGCTGCTGTGCTGCAGGGATGGGTGTGCTTGTAATTATTAAAATAACTTTTTTAGTGTGCTGATTTCCTTGAAATTTACGTTTCTGTGATTTACTTTTCCTTCTTCTATCAGATGAATCCATGGCAAACACAGAACAAGTTAAAACTGAGAAAAAACTTTGTGCTAACTGATCTGAGAGAAGGAGCTATGAATTTGATGTTTCTGTGTATAACTAAAGGTTCCGTGGAGCTCAGATAAAGCATAGTAGATATATATTGCTTTTTGACTAGATTTCCGCTTTCCAATGCTTTTAAATTTGCTCCAAATCAAGGGCATACAGCGGTTGCTAGGGCCGTTGCTAAGGACTGAAAATTGAGTATACCTCATTAAAATCGAAATTTGAGGCATTTCCTGACTCTTTCAGGCAATATAATTGACAAATTCGGATTCAGCAGTAATTTTTCGACAAAAACAAAGTGTTTTTCAAAAATCAAAAAATTTAAGAATTATTTATTGGGGAACCACCTTAAGGGAAAATGTCTCGAGAACCATTCGGAATAACTGACGTCACCTTGGGTGTGCGATATTGGCGGTGGGGTGTCCAAAAATTTGGGTCTAAAACTTTTTGGGGACGGGTGTGACGTCATGAAAATGTTTGATCGACGATATCTCAGTAACGGCAAGTCGTACACAGACGATCCCATACATTCTCTTGATCATCTTTTCGAGCTCTATAACGTGGTACTACTTATCCTTTTCCTTTGCGTGATTTTATTTTTGGTCACCCCTATTTGGTAGGAAAATCATGTATGACTGTAACTCATGGGGAAAGGGAACTGGTAAAATGTTTTTACCCGGGATACTAGTCTTCTTATACTAATACGCAATCTTGCTTTTTTCTTACCTAACTTTTAAAGAAAGAACGTTAGGTAAAATTTCTCGGGAAGTTCGTCAATGGATGTTTTTTTTCTTCTGTATAAGTATTGGGGGAATCTCCCATTAGGGGAATCTCTAGCTCCATCTTACGGGTTTTATTACTTCGTGGAGTGTTGTACCTTAAGGAAGACATCATAAAGTCGCCCGGAGGAGAAGGCAATGTTTTTTGCGTTTGAAAGTTCATCAAATTTTCTCAACGTTCATTTCTTTAAAAGACAAATGAAGACGCTGCGTGTAACATTTTTTGTTTTTGTTTTTATTTTTTTTATTCAACGCTTTAAGTTCAGTAATAAAGAGTAACAACATTGATCGGTATCAGTAACTATTCTAACCGAGAGATAGTCGATGTAGACCTGTTTATCATTTTCTACCGATGTCTATTTTTTTAATGTGTTTGAACGTATCTTTTTCATATCAGTTGTTGTGACTACTATGTCAAAATGTGTAGCTAGCAGTTTATTGGATATTTCATTGTAGTGTGTGGATTGTTATTATTAAGGTAAATGGAGGTAGCAAGATCATTATCATATTGTTTTGATAGTATTTGAATGATATCTTTTTTAGATTATAAAATTGAATAGTATAAATAATTGTAATTCAAGAAGAGAGTGATTACATACATATTTAAATGGTTTTTGTATCATGATGCACAAGTGGAGTTTTGGGTTTTGACATTTCCACAATTCATAGCAGAATAAAGAATTGAAAGATAAAAACGTCTGAGAAGGTATTGTTTTTGTTAGCGTTAGTTAATAGGGAAATTTGAAGGTATTTTCTTATATATCAGACGTTTTATCGTGGTTAGGTAGGAGTATCCATTGGTTAGGTAGTATACGTTGTATTGTCTCTTTTCTAAATGTTTTAGTTTAACTGTACAACTTTAGAAATCTTTAAGTAGGCCAAATAGCACTGAAAAATAGGGATGATAGCATTCTTTGAATCGATCCAAGATATTTATACAACAATTTTGTGTTAAATATGATATAATTCCAACATGGAGAAACACAACAATTTTTGTATATACACAGACTTATCATGGCAGTATTTTGTGTAAAAAACAATTTATGGAGAAACACTGTAAAATGTTTTTACACGCTACACTAGTTTCTTTTCATATTAATCAATTTTCGTTGTTTTTCAGGTTAAAATGAAAACAAAATCACATTAATTCTTCCCACTAAAATTTCCAAATATACTTGTGAAAATTAGTTAGAAATTCATCACTAGTGGATCTGAGATTGTATAACAGTTATATAATTTATTTTTTAGGTCCTTTGTTGGTGGCATCATCTCATATCTGCTGCCAGAACTTGACCTTGTCAGAACTACCTGGACTTGTTTGAAGTCTTTGAACTTGTCGGCCTAATATGAACTTGACCAGTTTTTTTACTTTCAGATATTTCCAAAAAATGATAACCATTGCTCAATTTTGCATAGCTATCTTAGTCACATGAGAAGTATATTTTCTTCAGTTTTTACTTTGGGACATATTGTTACATTGTACTAAACATTTTTTTATAACAGATTGAGTTCATAATACATGATGAAAAATTGTATTCAATACTCCAGTATAAGGACTTCAGGTTGAAAATCGACAGTTATAAAGGATATCAGATTCGGAATAGAATTCTTTGTTTGGCCCAAATTTTCTTTCTAAAATGTAGTTCTTGCCGTCGTAGGAGAAAGGCTGTAAAATTTAGTAAATACACGCGGAATGTTATCTGAAGAGTTATGGTTTTCCTTTGTAATGTGTACTTCTTTTCTGGTTTGCCCAACCGCGCTGACCTTCAGGACACAGGGCCTCTTGTTTAATTTTATATGCCTCGGAAAATGTGAAAAGGAATTTCCACAATTTTGACAATTTTCAACATACCCTCCTCCGCCTGTGTAAGGAATCGAATTACGAGAGTTCTACTAACTGCATCCTGAATAACTTTGGAACAGCGCATCCCGGTAATTATTTTCACCACATATTATCAGGAAGAGAACGGCCAATCGGGGGAAACAGTAAGATGATGTCAAAATGTGATATTAAAGACTTGACAATTTCAGATGTTTTGAAAAGGCGTTTTCAAATTCGAACTCAAGATTTTCTATTCGTAAAACATTAACAATTATAAATATACCTCTCTTTTTTGTAAAAACTAAAGAATTTTTCTGCTTTTTAAGAAACCCACCCAAAATAAAACTGCTACAGTGTGAAGTCTAAACGCAAGTCGTTAGATCCAAATCCCCCAAGGATCCGGTTCATCCAGCCACGGGTCTAATTCATCATCTGACGTTGAAAACGACTCTTGAATGGAACTGTCTTCGTCAAAACTGCTGCAATCACAGTGTGCCTCGGGTTTACAGTCTAGATCATAGTTCAAGATATTAATAACAGCATATTTCATGCTCTTTATACGATGAGATGGATGGATGAAGTCTCTAATTACTTTCCAGTTCACACCTCTCCTTCGAACGAACGAGTTCACCAGTGCTAGGTCCTGCCCCCAATTCGAAGATCCTAAAGCTATGATTTTCTCTTCCATGCACAGGGCGGTGCTTATGGGCGTGGTGTATGGAAGCGCCACAACAGTCCAACGTTTTTCGCTAGAATCCAAATACTCGAAGTTGTTTAAATCGAACAAACCGTCACCGCCACCAAAAACGAACACTTTGCCGTTGAAGAAAACGGCAGCGCCGGCTACACGCTTGTGATGAAGATTCGGAAGCGCCAGCCATGTTTCCTTTCGCGGGCAGAAGCGCTCAGCGTTATTCAGTGCGCGTAACGAACCGTCAACGCTTTCGCCACCCATGACGTAAATGTATTTGTCGGAAGACGTGACAGCAGAGTTAACACGAGGGAAATTAGTAGATGTAGAATGACTCCAAGTCTTCGAAACCGGATCGTAACATTCGAGTGATCGAGATGTATCTTCTTCACCACCACCATGCCCACCAATCACATAAAGTTTCCCCGATAAAAACGTGATGTTGTGTTTAGTCCTGGGGAAATTCATTGCAGGTAGGGAAGACCATTTCCCATCTGTGATATTGTAAGAATAGAGCTTGGCAGTGTGCACAGGATTCAGAAACACCGACATGGGTAGCCCTCCAGTGGCATAAACAATATCTTCGTGGACCACCAGATGGCCCGGTTGCCTGTACTCCGGAAACCTTTCGAAAAGTCGGAATTTCTTCGATTGGACGTGATAGCAGAACGTCTCACCTCTGTAACTCACACAGAATATCACATTTTCGCTCTTCTGAGATAAACGTCGGTCTATCGTCTTTCGTCGGTTCGAGCGGCTTTGATGTTTCAGTTCCGTGTTGAGCGCAGTTGTAAATTCCTTGCATGAATTTTTCTCGTCCAAGTCTAAAACGCAAGGAAAGCTTTCAGTACAATTACCCAGGCAAAATCTTCAAAAAGCCAACGACGAGGAGTATTTTCTATAAGAATTGCAAGCACTATTGCCTGCTGCTTCAATAAAAACAGAGACTTTTTGAAGATTTAAATGGTGCACACGATGAAGCCAGGATACTTTGTAAGAGGTTAACATTGGGCCTTTTTTTATTTTTAAAAAAGTCCGGAGTCAAACCTTCACAGACAAACATGATCTAATGACGGTTTCAACGGCAAGTTGTGAAAATTAACGCCATCAAAGAATTTGAATCATGCGCACTTAAA
Source organism: Turritopsis rubra (assembly GCA_039566895.2). Lineage (NCBI taxonomy): Eukaryota > Metazoa > Cnidaria > Hydrozoa > Anthoathecata > Oceaniidae > Turritopsis > Turritopsis rubra. The sequence goes on along the minus strand of CM077630.1, from coordinate 4,029,713 downwards.
AATACTTTGAATGGAAACCCACCCCTAAAGGTAATAAACTGTTATAAGTAGAACTGAGGGTTGCAGTATGCTGATGTCAGCTTTTGGAATTCCATTTGAACAATAAAAAAAAGAGTCTGGTAGGAGCAGCTGATCCATTTCTTACTGTTCAAATGAGGGATTCCAACTGCTGACATCAGCATACTGCAACCCTCAGTTCTACTTGTAACAGTTCATTATCTTTAACATTTTAAACAATGACGCCTACTAAATACTTGATATGTTCCGCCTCGTTTTAATGCAATAAACGATTACTAATTCGTCACACTTGGATGTTATTATTTAATAACTTACTATATTCAATATTTAATTATTATTTAATACTTTACTAAAGAACTATAGTCTATTATAATTCAGATTCCTGCAAGAGGAGTTTAAAGAGGGTTTTGAGGGTTCAAAAAAAAAAAAAAAAAAAAAAAAAAAAAAAAAACTGGCAAAGAAAAGATTGCCATAAGAATATTGTTAGAATAATTCAGGCTGAAAATTGAGCAAACTGTAAAGGCTGAAATACACGATCATTTTAAAATGATTCTTTCATCCTTTTTCATGTAATCACTTATAAAATGACGTGAAAATGATTATTTGAAAAATGATCGTGTGTTCCAGCCTTAAGAATAATCGAGTCTACTTTGCTTTTTCACATTCTTATAAAAAAGCATTATGCCACTTTATATTGGACAAAAAGGCCAATTCTAGTAAAACTGGGACCAAATCTCGAAAGTGCTTCAACTTTCATGAAAATACGCATGTAGAACAATTCAATGATCTCGAATTTGTAAATAATTTTGCATATTTTGACGAATGAAGGGCAGGGTGATTCCTGTGATTCCTTCAAAATTGACTTAATGGCGGCAACCGTTTTAAAGACTAGTTTCAGTTTATTTTCAGTTTAATTTTTAAGACTATATATATTTATATACTATTTATATAGACACAAATATTCAAACATTTCATAATGAAGGATGATATGTAAACCAAAGTCAAAATACAAACAAACTGAAACTCTATCGCTCTGTAATGGAAGATTATTAGGGACAAACTAATATAGTGTGTAAAGTTGTTTACAGGTTAGTTTACCCCATGAATTACCGGCTCCACCTCCATCCGTGCTTCCCCTCTCGGACTGATAGGTGGAAAATAAAATCAGAGAATAACACATGGAAAGTATAACTAAGTAATAGAACTCTAAATGCTGATAAAGAATGTATGGGATTGTATGTTGGCAACTGTTACGAAGATAGCCACTTTCAAAATTTTGTTGACGTCATGTTACCCGTCCCTAATTGTTTTTGGTACATATCAGGACCTGTGGTCAAAATTTGTAACCCCAAATTATGTCAGTTTTGCCCATTGCTTAATGAGATACTTTCCCTTGTATTGTAAAAAGTTTCTATGATCGTAAATTTTTTCCTTTTGCGTTGTCAGCAATTTCTAAAAGATGCGTTTTTGAACATTCTATGTTTGTAACAACATAAAAATGATTCTGTAAACATGTGGCTTCATCCATTTTATTAAAATTACATTAAAAAAATGATTATTTAAAAATGATCGTGTATTTCAGCCTTAAAGCAATGAAAAAACAATCATACAACAATCATACAAGATATTTGCACCATTACAAGATGCTCATTAGCAACTATCTGTTCATTTTATCTGTTTCAATAGAAATTAGAATCTAGGTGGTTAAAATAATTAAAGGATTACGTTGCTACAGTTTCCATGATCACAAATATCATCTGAGAACCGCCCTTTAAATACTAATGCAACACCATGGAAATATGATGTTGTCCTCAAGGGATTCTAAATTTTAACAGTTAATGTAAATTTAAATGTAATTACGGTATACCAAATATTCAAAACCAACCCTTAAAGTTTTCTAATATATTTGGTTATTACTTTGATGAAGTTACTAGGTTATCACTAGACAATATCTATAAGAAATCCAAACGCAAGAACAAATTGTTTAAGATTTCAATAAATGTGGTTAGTGACACCATTTTATTTCAATTCAAGTTTTAAAAATAGATAACTGACTGCATACCTTTCATGGTTGACTGCAAACAGGATTTTCCGTCTTTACTAAGGTAAGGTAATCTTAAACACTTCAGAATTAATTGCAATTCATTTAACTTAATGTCACTTCTTAAACTGAGCCAACTTTGCACCAGCCTGGCTACAGTGTCTTCAGATTTACAAGAGATATCGTCATTTGATAACAGAAATTTGAAATCCTGAAACGAAGTATTGAGGACTTCCTTCTCTTTGATAATTCGTTCGAAGTTTTTTTTAATATATTCAGTACTGCGTTTTATGAGATCTTTATTAGAGTATGCTTCGGCAATCCTTCGTACATGCAAACAATTGGTAATATTCATGGATCGCTTCATATATATAAAACACTCTACCTGTATGTCTTTTATAAGCAAAAGGCTTGCTGCATGAAGCATGTCAACTACAGTTGTCATGTCCATGTTAAAAGAACCGTCGTAGATATATGCCAGAATCTGCTCAAACACTTCTGAGGATATAGTTTCCATAACGAACTCACTTTGGGAATTTTGAGTTACCGACGATGTAAACATTGCTTTGAAATATTCACTACACGCCGCTAACACGCTTTTGTGTGCGCGGAAGTCCTGGCCTTCCACAAGTAACGTCACATCACACAAAACACCTTCCCTGCGTAACTTTGATAAATGACTGAGAGTTCTGTTAAAATGACCAGGATTGCGGAGAACAACTTGATCATCAACCTGCCTGTCTACAAACATGTTTTTTGTATTATGTTAGCTATAAAAGGAAATACTACATTGGTTAGCTCACATACCACAAATAGATTTAGATCAACACAGGCAGTAACATTTGCTTTTATTCTAACAAACACTTAGAAACTAAACCAGTCAGATAATTCGCAGTAGATAATTCTGTGTTAGTCTCAACATTTGATCTCAGCATTAACCTTATATATACCAAAACAATTTTGGCAAAGCTAACATACAAGATGAAATTTACTTAACTTTGGAGGTAATGGTAGGTAAAAATAATCTCCATGTGAAGAGATCAAAAGGTGAAGAAAGAAAGACAACGGCATCTCAAGATGTCTTTTATTTATTTTATTTTAGAAAAAAAGTCTTCCAAGAAAACAAAAGATCAAAACAAAATAATATAAGTAGTAAATAAGGATAGTATAAGTAGTAAATAATGTACAAAAACCATCATGTATTAATTGACAAAAATAAGACCAAAAAATTACTTATAAATACTTTAACAGACAATGTTTTTATGCGGTTGCAATATCGTCATCGTCGTCTTCCAAATCTAGATTTTTAGCTATGGCCCACTGGCAAAATTCATCAAACAAAATGCAGCCACCTCCGTTGGTATCAATCTTTTTGAATTCCTCTTCTGGATCGATCTTTCCAACCCATTCTTCAATCTTGCTTTGGGCAGCCTTGAATTCATTTAAATCAATGCGCTTATCTGCACTGACATCTATTCTGCTGAAAGCAACATGATATTCAAAATATTGTCGTAGGGACAACAAGAAGAATCGAAATTCCTTGAACTCAATGTAGTCGTCATTACCACCACTATCAGGAGCTTTGCCTTTGCTAGATCTTGCTTTTGCAACTTGGAATGCTCTCATTATTGCCGGTTTAGCATCAAAGATAGCATCAATTTTGAGAACATCTCGGATGTTTTTGTCAACCTCAGCTAGAGACAAAATGCCGTTGCCATTATCGAATTGCTTAAATAACTTCTTTCGTTCAGCTTTTTCCTCTGGTGTTCGACCAACAGGGAGTTTGGCATTAACAGCTGCCCAGTCAACACTCATTATGAAATCCCTAAAGAAATATAATAGATATAAACTATTAAGATTTTGGTGTGAGGAATATTGATTACTCTAAAAACAGCCAGAGCAGAAATGTGAAAACTTTGCCAATGAAACACAGTATACACAGTCGAAGCCTGAATAATTACTTATTTACTAGAATAAACCCGAGAATGTTACTTTGATAGACTTTCGAATGACGAAAATACTCACTTGAAGTTGTAAAAGGAAAAGTCTACCAAAGATTCGCGCCTATCAACCAGACGATGACAATAGAGAAGGCAAGCAATTTCTCAGAACAATTTATAGGAGGTTCAAACAATGAAAATTGCAAATGAGATATTATTATGTTCTTAATTTTAAGTACTCGATCAAATTATAGTTTTTGTTCTTCTATTTCTGTGAAAATAAAAATAAACTTTTAATTGCTATAAATTTTGAATTAATATAACATTTTAAGATAAAAAATATAGAGTTAGTTCTGCTATGTCTTACTTGCCATTAGAAGCCGGCATTTCTCCCGACATTTTTAGTTTACTTTTCCCAGGTCGGAGAAATTATTTTTTTTGACTTGCGAATAAAAAATATGGCTGCAAAACTTGGGGAAACAACAAGCAATTCAATTGGTATACCTGGCAGAAGAGAACAAAGTTTAAGAGTGACCGAAAATGATCTGAGTTATGTAGCAAGTCCTAAACTTTCCCCAGCATCAGTAAGCTTTTTGGCAGATAATGAGAAGCTTGGAGTCCCTTTAAAAACACCATGGACGTTTTGGTATGACAGGTATAGCTAGATCTACACAATAAAAATTATATAGCTAGCGAGCAAAGTAAAAATAACTATAGTTCTGTTTTATTAAATTCTGAAGTTGATTAGGCAAATATATATGCAACTACTACTAATGCTATGTAGTATATACCTTCTGGTGTGGTTTGTTGAAATCTTCCCTTTTCATATTTTTGAAAATTAAAGGCGTGCAACATTGGAATTATTTTTTTTCACGAAATTCACTTTTGTAAATTTTTTTAAAACCTTCCAATGTTGCTTCCAAATGCAGGGTTTTTTTTATTGTGTGTTTTTGATTTGTGTGGATGCCATTGCATTGCGTAAACTATGAAGCAGCCGCCTTTGTTACCCAAGTCAGCATGGATAAGGATATGTGTTCATGAAGAACTGTCAAAAATCATGAAAAGTGCTTTTGAGGATAAATTTTTAAGAGGAAATGAACGTAAGATTCACACAAATTCACATGAAGATAAATCATGGGGGTCACCAAATATCTTTCATTTTTACATATGTTATACCTTATGATAAAATACACTCACAGTCAAAATTTGAGTGCTCAATGTCAAATGGTTTCCAAGATATTGCAATTTAAAATTTAGGCAAAATACAGACCAAGTATTATACAGACCAGATTTTAAACTGCTATATCTTTGTTTTTAATCCAATTTGAATGAAATTAGTCAGAGATGTGTAGAACATGTAATTTCTTCATAAGATAGTGTTAGGTATAGAATAAAATTCATAATGGCAGATTTGGGGCAAAATCCGTCATTTTAAACAAGGCAAAATTGGTTCCATTCGGGTCCTGATTTTATGCATGCGCAACAAGAAACACTAATCATTAGTCAAAATATGAAATGATTTTGATTGGACTTCAAATACAGGACATAGGGAACCTCAAATTTCACAATGGGATCTTTAGAATGGTTCCTGTAAGCTAAATTTGGGGTATATAATACACAATTGTTTGTTGTTTCATGGTATTTATAATGTTAAAAGGAATTCCTTTTATCGCTTCATACACCAGGCCTTCTATTTAGCTGCATCTAGACAGAAGTGTTAAAAATTTATCATTCTTGAATGGAACTGAAGCGGATATATCATAAGTTACAACATCTAACATACTTTTCCAACTAGCATATTCTTTTTCAACTTCTTTTTTTCTTTATCCTCAAGTACAGTACACTGCATTTTCCAATTGTTGGTGCAGTCAAACGGTATAGAAGTGTTTCTAAATGGAACCACAAATCATCATAATCTAAATTAAAGGAGCACTTTAACCTCACAAATATTGAATTATTACAGAGACACACCTTTGATCCAGGACAAGTCAGAATCACCACTGCATAACTCAGGCCACACACACCATGTCTTCTTTGATGATGAACGATCTAAGAAGTGCACTTGAGTTTCCTCACTTTCAATATCTACCTGTTGAAATTGACCTGGAAACCAAACTCTTGGATAAGCCTCTGTAATCCATTCATCTTTTATTAAGTCGATACCACTTACAGCACATGAGATTGTCTTTTTCAGTTCATCTCGATTATCTCTATCTTCAACTTCATCCCCACTCTCAGCACTATCATCATTTTCTGTCCTTACATCATCTTCCGGATCTTGATTTACTTGGACAGTTCCTCTTCTTATACTTGCTGCCATTCTTGAAAAAATAAGATTCAATCGGTGATATTGGTAAATACTCACTTGGTGAAAATGCATTGCTTATCTTTTTCTCTCCTAGTTCTGGGCTGATTTTGCTGCCAGTCTTTTCACTGTTATCAAATAATTTATCCAGAAAATCTTTCTGTTGCATTGTGAGCCATCTCTACACTCTCAGGAATAGCCCAATCCATCTCTAGAATATGCACATTACCATTTGCTTGCTGGTCAATTTTCTTTTCTGGAATATGTGCTGAATCTGCATTTCCCTTACCATAATGAGCTGTGATGTTGAGCAGGCTTCATAGTGATGCTTGCCAAAGTCAAGATGCTTCTGTAACTTCTCAAATGATGGAAATGTCTTTATGCACATACTCTCTGTGCAGGCGATTTCTTCTTCTTCTTTCTTCCGTTGTGAAGTCTTAATGCTCCCAAATATGTCACAGTCATTTGAAAATGGGAACATCTCATAACTAGGGGAACTTACTTCACCAATTACTGGATATTTCTTTCCAGCACGAATTCCGTAATACTGCCAGACATTGTATATTGGCTGGTCACCATACACATAATTTACGAGATGAATTTTTGAAATGCTTTTGATTTGATTCATTCTGCAATGTATACTTAAAATCATAATACATCCTTCTTTACTTTCCTTGCATTGCAAGCAATATCAGGAACAGTTTTAGTCAATAAAAATTTTACTGCATAAACTATTGTGAGAAGCCATTCTTTAACAACGTTTCTACTTTTGTGCTTTTTCAATAAAAAATCTCTCTTATCTAAGTTCATGTCTTCATGATCAATATCTTGAGAATTATTTTTCAGAACCACCAAATATTCGTAAATATTTCTTCTCATGATTTGTTAATTTTTATCAATTTCTTACTTAGTTCTTGAAATTTCATTATTGGATTATTATCTAAATTAATTCAATTAGCATTTTTATAATGATAATCTTCAATTAAGGGGGTAAATTATGAAACCTTTTGACAATTTGTTCAGTTTTTATCACTTTTCTTTCTTTTAATGGGTCTTGGCCATGTTTCTGGGACAGGGTTTCAATCTTCAACAAACAAAACTTCAATTTCATGAAAAGGTATTAATTTTAAGAATATGTTAGTTGAGAGGATAAAACAAAAACAATGATACGACCCTAAAAGTATTCTCACTAGTTTTTGTTAATATTTTATCATTTTCTTTCAAATAATCAAAGAATTGCATGGACTATATATTTTTGTTAATATTTTATCATATATGGCTATTCCAGTTAGAAAATTCAAAATCTTGTTATTTATGGGAAATTTGAAAGTAAAAAAGGAAAATTTTCAAAATTAGAAGTGTTATTATCACTTTTCTTTATTTTAACCCAAAGGCACATCCAGAAAACTAATTAATTCCCCCCACCCACCCCCAGTTCAAATTTGTAAAAATCAACTGTATCAAAGTGTTATCAGTGTTTTCATCATTTCTTAAAATCTCAAGTTTGTTTATTTATTATCACATAATAATTTCTTGAGATAATTATATATACCGTATTAAAAGCCAATACCGTGATAAACCAACCTTGGACTCCTCCTTCTCCTCCAGCTGAAATGGCAATTAGCCTACGCTTTAGAGTCTGTGAAACTCCCTTCATGAAACTATTTACCCAGCCCATGAATCTTTAAAGGCATTACATTAAAATCAAAACGTTCATGAAATATATAAAAAGGAGAATTACAGTAACTTGTAACTGAAAATATCACTTGAACATTTGAAATTAAGCCATGATTTTGCAGTTCTCAACTTGACTCTTTTAAACCTTCCTAATACCTTTGTTATTTACACGTTTAATTTACTTTCGTAGGTTTTACTAAAAAGATCTACGCTGTACATAAAAAGTGATTATATAAGTGAAATGACCGTACACCCGCACCTGTGGCATTTATTACAATAATTCCTTAAGAACGGATAAAAAAGCTTAAAACATAAAGTCTAAAATCTTTGTTTTTCTTTGCAAACCAACTATAATGAAATAAACGCTTCACTCTTTGAAACGACACACCTAAAACTCTCAAAATTTAATAAATGTTGCATGTTTAATTGAGGAAATATGATACTTAAATTTTATAATTCCATGCTTTCTTGTCGCAAGGAGTGACACAATGAATAATGCTTTGTTATAGAATGTAAAGGATTTGTTAAGTTTCTATATGAGGGAGAGGTGATTGATGTTCAACAATTGAAAAGTTTTTGCTGAGAAATGAGTTTGAGTTGTCAGGGTTGGGTGCTCAGTCAACCTACTTAAAATTTGGGACCCAATTTTAAGACCTTAACCCTTAACAACTGGATTATGTGTAGTCAATCAATTATTCTAATTTATTAAGAATGTTAAAATGATTTTGAAAAGATAGGACTATCTTTGAACTACATTTGAACCTTATGGATTCAATTTAACTATGACACCATTACCCTGCAATATATTAACTTTGTCATTTAGATACAAGAGAGGACTTTCAGCAGCAGAATACGAAGCAAACTTGAAAAAAATTTACACAGTTCGAACTATTCAGGTAATTTTCTAATCATCTTTAACCCGTAATATTACGTATCAACAACACATGTTTGGCCCAGTTACAAAGCTATTATAACACTAAGTTATTTTTGACTGCCCAAATAAATTTCTCCAAAATAAACAACAAAACATAACATTCTCATTCATCCTTACCCTTATACAATAGAAAACAATAAGCAAAATATTACCTATAACAACATATAGGTGTGCAACATTGGAATTATTTTTTTCATGAAGTTCATGAAATTTCTGAATTTTTTGTTCCAAAGAGAGTTTCTGTTTTAAAAAAGTTAATTCCATGGAGAAAAAGTTCTCGATGTTGCATGCCTGGAATATCCTCACCATAGAAACGATTACGATTCTATGATGTTTTATTGCTTTCAGGCATTTTGGAGGGTTTACAATAATATTCCAGCTATCGGTGAAATAGGATTGGCTAGTTATCATTTAATGCGTGATGAAAGGAGACCACTCTGGTAATGCATCCTTTGTCTTCTCTTTTAATCGCTGCCACTTTTTTTTTTATCTTGTCATGTTTTCATTTATGTTTTCCTTATGTTGTCATAGAAACCATATTGACATAACTAACTTCCTTAGACTGCTTAGAGATCTATACATCCCTTTCACTTTATTTTGAATTTTTAAAAATCCCCCAAGCACCTGAAAGTAGTGAGACTTTTGTTTGAGTGTCAGTCTCTAAAAGGAGTTTATTGACTGTTTATTCATTTCGAACCAGTTAGAATATCGATTTATGGATCACTTATGATGTTTTTTTTGTTTTTTTTTTGCTTCAGGGAAGATGACAGCAATGTTAAGGGCGGGTATTGGAAAATGCGCTGCCCAAAGAACAAGACGGTTAGTAAAACATTATTATTATTATTATTGTTATTGTTATTGTTATTATTATTATTTTCATGTATATATCATTTTGAAATTCTATATATATAATACATGTAATATAACAAAGTTTTCCTTCTATTAAATAGATAAAGTACACTTTGTGGACATAAGCTTAAGAGATATCATATTTCTCTATAAATTTTCTTATAAAATTCATTTCAAAAGGAATATTGACGATTGAGTATTACTTTTAAATATTTTACAAAAGTTCGAAGTTTAGTATTTTAGTAGTTTAGTATATTGTTATTGTTATTGTTATTGTTATTATTATTATATTCTGTCCAGCAGTCCATCAGCAACATTGTCTGGTTTTAAATATATTACAGCATTTACAATCTTAACAAAAGCTGTTGAGACATATTCACAGTTTCTTGTAGGAATATTTAGTGTGTAGCTTCCCCCTCACCCTTATTCGTGTTGTAAGGGTCTGTTGTCGTTCCGAAGTTTGCCAAACTTCTGTTATGTCTTTCATTGTATTTTTGTTTTGTTTAGTTTTCCATTCTTCATTCAGCAATGTTTGCCATTGTTTTCATAATAACAGGAATGTCTCAAATAGTTTTTTCTTGGATTGTTTTTTCTTAAATTTTTTTTGTTTGGATTGTAGAGGAAGCTAGCTGTCTTCTCTGACCTCTGTATCATGTGAAAACATCCATTACTATTAAGTAACTTCACTGGAAGACCTCGCTTCAGTTTTTCGTGTACAGCATGACATGTTCAATGTTTTACTTTTTAGTTAGAAGTATGGAAAGAATTATTGCTAGCACTGATAGGTGAACAATTCAATGGATTTATAGCAGAAGGTATTAACATTATCACTATTTTACTAAAAGGTTAACCCAGCTGAGATGTAACTATAACCCAATAACCCATTGGAACCCACCAGAACCAAGCCATTTTAACCTTCAGAACCTAGAAATTGTTCATAAAATAAAAATTGAATTAAGTATTGAGTATTTTGATCTGTTTATCAAATAAAACGACAGTAACATTTTATTTGGTTGGGTTTTAAGAAAAGATTTTATTTTTGATAAATTTTCTCTTGTAGTCTATGTACAAGCATCATCAGATCAAATTTTAGTGACTAAGTTTTCCCTCACCTCAATTTTTCACCGCCTGATTATTTTTCCTAATACGCTATATTACTCTAACATCATCTTTCTCAGTAACTTAGGTGAAACTGGTGACGCTGCTTTAGTTATATAGCGGCTGACCATTTTATGGAAAGTCTGTTTTGCTTTTGTTAAAATCATTCGAATTCACCGATTTGTTTTATTGTCCTCCATTGCTGTTCTATAAAGGAGGAGAAAACACCTTCTCTGGAATCATCTAAATTTTCATTATCGTCTTCCTATTGAATCAGAAGTTATCCACTAAAATTTGCATATTGTCCCTAAATACTCACTACTGTAATGTTTCATCCAGCAAAACACTAATTCATTGATGTTTGTAAGATACAAAGGTTACAAGACGAAAGACTTTGACTAGACTTGTTACAAGATAAATTAGAAGTCAATTCTTGTAGAGCTTCAGATTTAACATGGCGTTTACATGGATCCTGATATGAAATTCACCCAATATGACATTGATGATCACCTGCAAAGAAACTTGTTTGCACGATTTATCTGATATGATGTATCACCCAAATATTGCTTTTGTGTAAGCAGAATCTGGTAAAAACAAGTCTACTGTGCGTGCATATTTCGAAATAGTCACGATATTAAATATCATGTAAACACAACACTATCTCAAACCAGTTTGAAAGTTCATGTCACGAGAATATCATATCGGAGTCCATGTTAAGAGCACCTTAGAATGGTCGAAAGAATCCTTTTATATCTGATTGTTAAAAATGCTTTATTGATGTGCAGTCTTTTTCTCGTTTTTTTCACGTAGGTGATATGATTGTTGGAGTTAGCGTGAGTGTTCGTGATAGAGACGATATTTTACAAATATGGAACAATAAAAGTGAATTAGTAAACGAAGCAAAGGTATCATGTTTCTGTTAACAGCAATGCTTTATACATACGTAGGCATTAGTAAAATTCCTGAGGTTGAGTGATAACATAGTCATTGTAGAAAATTCCCTAGTCTGGAAGCCTGTTGTCAAATTCTATTGTTGGAATTGTCAAACTGTAGTTTGTTGTGTGTTAAATTTTATCGTGTGATCAAATACTATGCTATGCATTGGTTTGAATTTTTATGGAGCTGCAAACAGTGTTCAAAGTTAGCTAAACATGCAAACTCGCATTTCGACGTATTTTACACTGCAAATATTGAGAGGCGTTTTTTGAGTGAAGTCTAAGTGAAGGAGAACGTAGAACTGTTATGTAATCATTACATTTGAGGTTTCAGTAGAGATGATACTTATCGATTACAAAATGTATTTCTTTTAGGTTTTAGAAAAATTAGCGCAAATTTTACCCGAATTTGATACTTCTGGGGCATTTTATAAAGGTATTTATCGATGTTTCATGTAAACGTTATTTTCGTGCTGCTTATGCCTTTTTGAGGTAAATGGAGTTTCAGTGCTCCTCGATGGGTAGGTTTCTTCCAAGGAGCCAAGAAAATAGCAATATATTTCATATCATCAGTACACGTTTTTTTATGAACACCACCATTAGAGGCTCAAATTCATAAGTATCACCTAAGCTACACCCTAGGCTCAAAATCATGCCGAAGAATATTTTTCTATACGTCAAAGAGACAGGCAGGTAGTAGGTGGTTTTTGAAGTTCTAAGACCATATATATATATATATATTTCTGTTTTCTCGGGATACCAAATAAGCCCCGATTTCCGTTTAACATATATTTGCGAGCAACCGGAAGATAATATACACCGAGGGAGAATATGTTGAGCGCTATTTCTGTATTTCCGTTCAACATATATTTGCGATCAACCGGGAGATAATATACACCGAGGGAAAATATGTTGAGCGCTATTTCTGTATTTCCGTTCAACATATATTTGCGAACAACCGGGAGATAATATACACCGAGGGAAAATATGTTGAGCGCTATTTCTGTATTTCCGTTCAACATATATTTGCGAACAACCGGGAGATAATATACACCGAGGGAAAATATGTTGAGCGCTATTTCTGTATTTCCGTTCAACATATATTTGCGAGCAACCGGGAGATAATATACACCGAGGGAAAATATGTTGAGCGCTATTTCTGTATTTCCGTTCAACATATATTTGCGAACAACCGGGAGATAATATACACCGAGGGAAAATATGTTGAGCGCTATTTCTGTATTTCCGTTCAAGGAGCACGAAATTCCAAATGTTAGCAACACAAGCAAATATGGCTGCGATTTTTTAAAATTCTCTAAACTGATTAGTTAATAATTTTGAGCGCAAAAAGAAAGTTTGAATTTTCAAACGCTCTTGACCGTTGATTTTTTGCGCATTTCCGCTCGGTTTTGGAATTTTTTGATCTCGTACGCATGCGCATGACATCACTAGATGTTGTTTTTCCTGCCCGCTCGGAAAAATTTTTTGGAAGGAAATCCAGCTTCATCACCAAAGGGTGTACGCTTTATAGAGAGTCCACTGTATAAGGAGGGATTTCTGATTTCGAATAAACCTTCTTAAGCTTTGTGAATGTCTTTGTGAGTGTTCTATAACCCTTTTCTAAAAGAAACTTGCAGTTGGAAGCATATAAAGTTGAATGTTTAGATTATACGATTCTTTTCTATTTTACTCATCATGATAACTAATGATAAAACATTAAGGCTAGTTGTTGAGGATGTTTGGAGAGTGCAACATTATATAAATGTCGAACGGATGAACATTAGATTTACTGTTCGCCCAAATCAGTCCCGCGAAAAGGCGAATGCGAATATGTTATTAATAGAGAAATATTAAAAATTAAAAAATTTCAACTCTTTTGCCCAGTCGCATCGAATTTTTGTTTTCTTTCCAACTGAGAGTGGTGACTTTCGCTGCATTTACAATTATTATTTTTTGGCAAAATTAGCAAATTGTGTACATTCGCGGGACTTATTCGCGCGACCTACATATTCTTCTCCCAGTATTCGATCCAGTCGCTCGAACTGTAAATAGGCATTTCATTCCTTCCTGAATTTGAACCATCATCAATATCATCGAGCTTTCGTTACAAGTTCAACGCTTTAGCAAGTGACCTTCACATTTCGTAATCTTCTGTTTTAATGTTTTCCTTCTTTTTGTTTTTTTTAGCTCATGAAGCACACGAAGCGTTTGAATCAAGTAAACATCAATCGCCATTTCTAAACTTTCGACCTAGCCCAGTCACATCAAGATGAATAGCACACGGTCTAGTGTTATTTTCTTAGAATAGTTTCTCTTTAAATTGGACGTCTTCGAAATTTTACTGTACTATCTTATGGTGGTTACTGTACTATCTTAGCAGCATTTCTTCATTAGGCGTTTGATCTGTTCTTAGGAATTTTAAATATGCCTGGAATCCGTCATTATGACGACATGCATAAATCATACCGAAATTGAAACTTTTCTAGAACGTTGTATCCCTCAATTAAAGTCAACGGTTAACTGAAGAGTTTTTTTGTGTTTTTTTTAAATACGTTTTTCGGTATCAAATTGGATAATGAAAAAGTTTTGAGAGGCCTTTTCATTAAATACGTAACATCCGTAGTAGCGTTAGATGTTTGTCAGAGTTTAACCGTGGACTTTAAAAAAAATAACGCCAATAAAGATTAACGTGCCAATGGCGCAAAGAGGTACTTATTATTATTATAAGAACCGAGACGAAGTTAATAGCGAAAATGACGTAATTTATGAGAAGACCCCTATATTAAGGAAATTTATAATGAAAAACATCGCGTCACATAATACTTTATTTCTAATGTTTTCGTCATAATAAAGGATTCCAGGTTATATCTATTTTCAGAAGCAATTCGATAAAACAAGTTATTATACCAACTTTATAATCGATACAAATTAATCATATTTTGATTTGCGAGTCATTCATCCATTTCGAGCATGTTGACTGTGAGCCTTTTTGTTCGAGTTTCAATGAAATTTTTCAGGCCGGCTAAAAGTGGCAATCTACATTTTGTGACACTTTTCAGAATTTGTGGATGTCTCCTGATGCCTCCTTTTTTAAAACTTTTTAAAGGCGGGGTGGAACTTTCTTTCAACTTTAGGAATCTGGTAACACTGTTATGAGTTGGTTTATGTTCTATCTTCAAATTAACCTTACGTACATTCGTATCGTCGAAAATTTCTTGTAATAGAGCCCGTTTATTATTTTTATGTGAAGTGTTTTATATGTCCAGTGACTAGTGGGGAATAAGAAAATTGTCGAGGAGCGTATTAACAGAATTTATGTTTGCAGTTTGTTGGATCAATGGAATTTTACGTACCTTTCCCGAAGTTTAAACACGCCGTGTTTTGACCTAGTCAGTACACCCAGCCTCGTTTTTATGTTTTAATTTTGTTACTGTGATTATCTCTATTACCAGAATAATTCGGGACAATTCAGGTAAAAATGACATCTAAAGTACCGAGGTAATTTTTATCCATATGACCAGTCCCTAAATTGAGGCCAGATTACTGACTAGACCAAAACACGGCGTTAAAACAGAAATTCAGGAAAGGTGCATTTATTTTATGATTCGATAACTTACTCTCCTTTTCTGTGATTACTTGTAATAAACTCTCCTCCGGAGTTTTCTTTGTCATATCTGGATCTGCCACTGTTAATCTGTTTATGTCTATCTGTCTTCGTGTTGTGTGCTTACGTGCTTGTGGTTTTAATGACTTCGCCGACTGAGGTAGAATTCCGGGAACGTTCTTTTCCAGATTGGTTTTTCTCCCACTGTAAATATTTGTAAATAAACATAGTTTTTTTTTATTCCATTGTTTGCGTTGTTTTTGTTTTTCTATTATTTTTTAGTGCTTTTTATTATGATATTTTTAGTGTTGTCGCCGCCATCTTGAAAATTGTTTATAACGTTCTCTGGTTTTCATATTTCTTAGCCTGTTATTCCCCTAATTAGGTTAGCGTACTTTTTGTGAAAAGTCAACGGCCATATATCAAAAAGGCAAGAAAGCCTGAGTACAAGGTTGTTGGAGAAAAGTATAATTACTAATGGAGCGCTTCTTTTTTTATAATCAACATCGAGGCTCAAATTTCAAGAAAAACGAAACAAACTTAAGAACAAAACACTAAAATAAAAATTTAAAAGGGGCCTATTTTTCGCTGGCTGATATGAGAAACTTGTAATAAGATTTCCATTAGTTTGATGAAAATCCACGCTGTTCTACATGATTATTTCCATTAGTTTGATGAAAATCCACGCTGTTCTACATGATTATAGACAAACGCGAATTTGGTCTTCTCACACGTAGAAGATGGTGTCAGCAACAAACATTTTGAAGTTTTCCACTGAAGCAACATTCAGGCAAAATTTTGTGTTGCTTATAAAAAAATGTGCAATACCAACCAAATAGACCGTTCCCTTTAAACAATGTATATTTATGGCCTAGTTACCATGTTCCTCCTCGTTTTTTAATTTGGAATAAGAGACCAAGTCGTTAAGTAATAAAAGCAGTAAAAAAAGAATTGCATCAAAACGAGGCGGAACTGTTGACTAGGCAATACGATATTTATTTAAACAGAAATTCGGGAAAGGTCTGTTCAGATAAAAAAAATACAAAAATAAAAATGCTGACTGAAATGCTGAAAATGTTTTCCTCCTATTTTTTTAATGGACTCTGTGTTTTCGAGGTCCGCCAAAAAAAATAATCAAATCCACAGTCGAAATATTTTCGTAAAGGCCGTTTTCTGTTAGAGAGACGGTTTCTTCGCAACGAGAGAGGCATACGTTTTTGAACTCGGATTCCCGGTAGGTTAAAACACGTTGCCACATGAATAGTGGAACCCTCCTCTTAAAAGAGCGTCATTCTGCTTTCAAGCAGTTGACGTTAAACTTAGACTGCGAGTATTTATTTAAAATATTACTCCAAAAATATCACAGACTTGACTTCTTTGGCATGCGCAAAATATAAGTAAGCCTGGGCGCTAAATATATTTTTGCAACTTGAATGGGCGGTTATAAGAGGAGGGCGCTTGTCAAGTTTGAAGAATGACTTGAATAAAACATTATGTGTTCGGTTATACTTATTCTACATGTGTGTATATATATATATATTTATCATGATTACAAAAGAAAATCTAATAACAGCCCGGGCGTTCATCTACTAATTTACTGATTTGAAAACACTTTTTTCCGTTTTCCTAGATGGTAAATGAGAAAAATTGAAGTTAATACATGTTCGTGTTTGTATCAAATTTGAAATTTGAAATGAACAATAACTAAAAAAGGAAGAATTTCCAAAAATTCCAAACAAGAAAAATAGAAAAATTAAGCAAGTCATTTCTCCCTGACTGTTCCCAGAAATCTTTGAACAAATTATTTTTCCCTGACTAAAAGTAGCCACCATAACCCTGTAGATAAGTATGTAATTTATGAAGTTGTTATTAGGTGTAAAAGTAATTAAAACACAGTAGAAGTAAATTTCACCAACAAGAAAACATATCATAATTGCTAAAGCTTATAAGTCATTTAATCTTTCCTATATACATGCTTTCGTTGGATTCATGTATATAAATATATGTTATGTACAGTGAACTCCCGGTAACTCGAACACCGGATAACTCGAACTTTCGTTAACTCGAACTATTTTCTCTGGTCCCTTGGAATTTCCTTAATACTTTCTCATAAAAAAACCCGGTTAACCCGAACCTCGGATAAGTCGAACATTCGTTATCTCGAACCTTTTTTTGTCCCCCTGAGGCAAATTTCTTCGGATAACTCGAACTTTCAGAAAAAGAGTAAACAGAAAAGACTCGATTTATAAAAATTTATTTAGATTTCATGTCAATCAAATCAGCTCACTCGTAGAATGTGATCTTACAGAAAAACTAAAACAAACTGAAATACGAAACTTCTTTCAGTAGTGTTTAATATGTATATGCTACAATATTTACTGTAGTTTGATATGATGACATAAGAAAAAATCGTGATAACTCGAACTATTATCTTATTTTTGTCTGATTTCGACTTAACGGGAGCTCCGCTTAACTCAAACATTCGTTATCTCGAACTATTTTCTTGGGTCCCGTGGGAGTTCGAGTTACCGGGAGTTCACTGTATATAAATATATACTTTCTGAGGATTTCGTTTTGGTGGAAAAAGAGTATTTGTCCGACGAAAGAACCTAAACCATATACACCCATAGTAACAGGGTAAAGGGCGGAATTAACTACGAGATAACACACTGAATGACTCGAGATAACACACTGAATGACTGACAGACACAGGGAAATACTAAATATGCAACAAGCGTTTTCGATTCTACCCCCAGTCCAAAATGTGTATGCCCGCTTAATTAGAGTTAAGCTTTTACATATCCCTGTATTGACTTAAGAAAGATACATTGGACGCTGTAACGCCTCCAGTATCGACAAACCGTTTCAGTTTATAGTGGATATGCCGTACAGCGAAATGCAAAACACGCATGTGTTTGTCGATCACCTTATGGTTAGAAATATCGCAGCGTTTGATTTCGTCCGTCCATTAAAGCAAAGGCGTATACCTAGAACTCATTCAAAATTTGTGGAGAAGAGGTTAGTCATTAAAACCAGAAAAGGAAAGCGTGCAAGTTATGTAATCAACACTTAAGACATAACATAATGTTGGATCTTCTACACTTTTTTGACTGATCCTGAATACGCGCATTAGGAAACGAGGTTGAATGATTTGCATTCTAGTTACGAGTTAATCATTGTTTATATGTTTCTATTTATGCTTCTGATAAAAGAGATCTGCTTGAAAGGGCTTCGAATTTACCAAATTTTATGATTTTTTTCTCTTCATTTTAATAACAATGAGAATGACGTCATAACAACACTATTTATGGCTTATATAATTCAGTTCAGACTGATTATTACCATTGGACCTTCTTATAACTTTTGTTCAGTTCAAAAAATGCTATCGAATGATTATAGTTAACCCTGTATTCAATGAACTATGTTTTTCTCCTATGGGGGATGTCATCAGAACTAAAAAGAGCCCAGGATTTGCCCCAGAAAAGGTTGTCCGGTAAGGAATTTCGTGATCAAAACGATCTTCTGAACCAATTGTACCACAAAGCAATTTTTTATCCCTCTGGTGTTCAGTATTTTTAACGTCTCAGCGCCCTGACTAATATAATCAGGAAGCCCGATGATCATTCACTAACAAATTTAGTTTTTTAATGGATGGATGTGAATGGTAAATGAATGATATTCTATTTTCTTGACAGTAATTCTACAGAATTAATTCTATTTAAAAACAACTGTCTGATCTATTAAACCCCCCGCAAGATTTTCATTAACAGAACCAGTGATCAGGAGGTAGACAACTTCCAGTTTACAGTGGAAACAGATGTGGAACGAATTGGGTCTGGGATAAGAAACTTGTTTACATATAATACCTGACATGTTTTTCATTTTCATGCTAGGGAATGAATGAGATTGTTTTCCATTATTTTTTAACACAAAAATCGCTCAATAATGGTAGAAATTTCCTTGACAAAAATTTGTGAGGAAGACACCCATACCAATAATCAACATGGCGATGCAATGGGTGAACATGCATCCTATTCACAGGAGTTTGAAATTATAACTAGCGTAGTTTATGCTACCTTTTGAAAAGAAAAATTATTTTAAGTATGTGTAAAATTTAATTTATAATATTGTTTCCTTATGAAATTTAATAGAAATATGGAAATTCTGTGAAATTTTATAATCTGTTTCCCCCTGCTGTTGATTTTATTCACAAGTTAAGAAAGGGCGTCCGCGTTAAAAATATGTTACGTTATAAACTAAAGACCAGATGATTTTTAAACATATTTTAACAGTTGGCGGTTACACTTACAGTCTCTGTTTTATTGATACGTAGGAAATCTATATTCTAACAGTCAGCGGAATAACTTCTGGTTAAGCTACGACAGCTGCAGAAATTAATTTTCGAACAGGGCGCCCCCTTTCTTTGCATGTTCCCCCGTTATATATTAATGTCGGTTGTAAACAATTCAGAAGACCAAACTGAAGGATATGCAGGTTACTTTCGTTTTCTATGTTATTTACGTGTATCCCTTCGACATTCATATGTTTTAAACTCCAAAGATCCTCTTTTTTGCCATGAACACAACTGACTGATTTGTTTGTACAGCTGCATCCTTTTCACCCAAGAAACTTTAGCCAAAACATAAGAAACTTTAAGATTTATAGTGCGTTTCATTTAAATGGAAGGTATTTCGTCTTATTCTTGAAATTATAATAAGCTATAAAAGTCAAGTAGGTTATCTTTATCTTTTTCACAAGTAGACTTCACAGCTACATTTTCTAGACATTTATTTCAAATATCTTGTGGTACCGCTGGCTGTAGTAGCTAGCTAGCTAAAGGACATTAATTTCTTGATTAAAGCATCAATATCATGTACAACATTTCTACTCCGTTAAATTCCTGAGATCAGAATTTTTTTTGTTTCTCGCAAAACCATTTGAATGAATTATTATATTCTTTTTCATACACAGCTATATATATACTTCATGTTTTCAAAGCCACATTTCATGAGAGATTTCATTGCAAAGTCTTATTTTCCGATTTGCTATGACGAAATTCAATAGAAACTCCATTGTAGTGTGTTAATTTTGGTGGGTAAAGCTCTGTAAAAGAATTAGGAAAAAAATAAAGTTTTAGTGGATTTACACTATTGCCACATTTTGTTTTCAATAGGAAGACGATTGATATATAGTCGATTTAGGAAAGATGGATTGACAGATGGATTTTTAAAAAATTCTATACGGTGAAAGTTTAGATATTTCCAAAAATCTGTTTTTCTTCTATGAACCTCTTTATAATTCTTCACCTATTTTGATGTCAAAATAAACAATGGTGAGCAACAACGTGAATCAGTTAATTATAAATAAACAAAAATCAGACTCTGAAATATAATGTACAGTATTATAATATAATATATATATATATATATATATGACATAAGCATAAAAACAGTTATATATAAGGCTAAGTTGTTCTAGTTCCCAGAACTATTCTCCTGTTCCATAAACCTGTAATGGTTTCAAAGAATGATTCATTATATATGTTTCTGACTCATTCTTTGCTGGACAAGATAAATTGTAACGGGACTCAACTGCAACTAAGCCAACAATTATATATTATGTCTAGGAGAATTCTTCTCATCCCCAACTGATGAGTGAAGAGCAAGATAATTCATCACAACAGCATCCTCACCACCATCAACAACAGCAGTTTGCCGATCACTTTCACAGAATGATACAACAAAATCATGAATCAGAATACATTGTGCAGCAATTCAATATGCATCCACCACAGTTGCAAGTTCAGCACCATCGCCAACCATCAGAAAGCGTACATCATCAGTCAAGAGCACATCAGTTTTCATTAGACGCTCAGGATGGTTTTTCACAAAGTAATCACACCTTCACTAGCATACCATACAGCTTATCAGGTAATTTTTCAAATCATGTTTTTGTGAATAATTAGAGTTTAGGATGTTATGTATAATTTTGCAAAGAAATCATTTCATATGTTTTGGGGGTTTATAAACATAGAGAAACATATAAACAAGTAAGTACAACATACCTTAGGCCAATGAATTATTGTGTCACTTGCAATAAAAAACAAAAAGGCTGAAAATTTTTGTTTTCTCTTATCACAACCGCATTCCATCATTTTCAGGCTTCCACTCACAAATGTTACTTATGAAAAAATTTGTTGCCAGGATATAATCCCTGGGCTTTTTGGGGGGCTTATAACTAGGTGGGCTTATAAAATCTTTTGTGTTTTCATAATACAATTCATTCCATTGTGAACGTGCTAAGTGTCTTTTGCACTGTACAGCACAAACTACCCAGGGTACAAATTAGAAGACAAATAGCTGTCACAAAAAATATTAGAACTAAAACAAGATTTTCACCATGTGAATTAAGTAATGGATAGAAAATTGCAAGTAGATGCATTGCTTTAATCTGCTGAAGAATATGGGATGTAATAAAGCCTCGCAGAAACTGATAAAACATGGTTTCCATTTATTTCCTAATTTTCTGCCAATGATGTCATTTGTGCATACACAGTAAGGCAGAATTGTACAATGTCTTTCACCTAGGCAAAAGACGCTGCAAAGCATTTAATTATTTTACTTGTATTGAGCATATTTTATATCATTATGAACGAAAAAAAAGTTGAAAAGAACGAAAAGTCCAAGTAACTTGCAACAAGTCAGGGCTATAACGATCAGGAAACAGATGAAATATTTGCTGAATGGTCGTGAACTTTTCCCCTTTTTTTGAATGTGAGACTGACAATGTTCTGAAGAAGTTCTGAAAGTAAGTTCTAATAACAATGTGTGTACATGTACATAAAGTTTAGAAAAATATTATTAGAATTTTAAAATGTTAAAGTCATTATTATAATAAAAAATAACAAAATAAATTACTTATATATAAATATTTGACTTGTATTCTCCTATTTCAACATCGGTATATATCATTTGCTTGTAGGATCGTATATACAGGATTGTGGACAGGATCCTGTAAGATCTTAGTAGGATCCTAACTAATATCCTACACAGGATCTTGTGAGGATCTTACAGAATCTTAGTTAAGATTTTTACCAGGGGTTGCACAACAGATGTTTTCACATCAAGAGAAAATCTATGAGAACTGTAAAATTCACTTGTCATAACAAGTTCCTTTATCTGAGATTTCACTATTGGATGCACATTGTTTTAATTTATAGCCTCTGGCTACGTAACCTCATCTGGTACTTTTACAAAGCAAGAATCAAACACACAGGAGAGCTTTAGGCCAACCAACACATTCACCACAGCTAGCGATTTTACAGTTAACACATTTGTGCAAAGTGTCAGACCACCAACCAACGAAGATATGCAGGTGACAATTGATAGAGAAAATCCCAAGGAAGAAACGAGTAACAGTCCGGATGACGAAATGGACGGAGATTCAACAGGTGGGTTTAACCGAATTGTGTAGGGGTGGGGTCACTTGCTAAGCTGTTGGAATTATTATTGCAAGGGTGATATCTGGATAGTGGTTCAAACACTAGCACTAAAATGATGCTGTGTACATGTGCAGTTATAATTTTGAATAATGATTATGAAATGTTTGAGTTTAGTAGGGTAGTTGATGGAGACATCAGTCTAAACCCTTACACACATTAGAATAGTTATTTTCATGACAACATTTTTGGTTCAAAGGCTCTTCCTGAAGTTAGCAGAACATAATAATAAATATTATACGCAGCACCCCAATTACTTGTTTCAACTGCTTTATTAATTTCGAAAGCTTTTATCCTGCTCTCATTAATGAATTATTAAACATAATTAAATTCTAAAATATTTATTTTGAATGT
Organism: Turritopsis rubra; assembly: GCA_039566895.2. NCBI lineage: Eukaryota > Metazoa > Cnidaria > Hydrozoa > Anthoathecata > Oceaniidae > Turritopsis > Turritopsis rubra. The sequence continues at coordinate 4,006,460 of CM077630.1, read as the reverse complement.
TTACAGAAGATGAAGATGTGCACCAGTGTGGTCGTTGTAAACAAGTCTACCACAGTTTGAAAGAATATATTTCTCATAAGGAATCCAAAGTGTGTAAGACGAAGCTGATGAAAGCAGTGGTGGACAGTCCCCCCAGTGTAACCGAAAACAATCCCCAAAACATCCTGGAAACAGCTGCCAAAAACACGATCTTTCGTGATCAGTTCATTATGACGGCATCCAACGTTGACTTACAACCCAATGTTGAAGAAGACAGTGTGGAGAAGTCTATGTCGGGAAAGGAGAAGGACGATGAAGATGAAGATGCTGACAGTGTGGAAGCTGGCAATGAAGATGACAATGAAACAAAAAATATGGCTGTGTTAAAGTTCATGAAAGAGGATGGTGCTGATGGCATGGAGAATAAAAAACGTCAGTGAATTTCATTCATTTGTTTGTCTCAACATAAGCATCTCCCTGCTTTTTTCTAATTGTTTTTTGGTTTTTTTTTGGAAATTAAGCATTTTTCTTCAGGATGGCTTAACATACATACTAGCGTTATTTTGTTGTATATTGGCACTTCTTGTCTGCCATTTCTTGAACATGGGGTACCCTTAATATATATCTCTTATCACTCTGTCTTACAGAGATTTATTTCGCGATTTATTCCGTTACCCCATGATGAGATTTTGAACTGATCATAAAGATAAGCAGCGTTTAAAGTTTTTTATGTTTTAAGTCAATGACAACAGAGCAAATTATAAGCCATCGATGTTTTTTGTCCTTCGATGTTAAAGGAGAATTGAGGGCAAAAATACAACTTTGGCTTAAAATGATCTCTTAGTTAAGCTATGCACAGTGATGTAAATAAAACTTTTCAAAAATGTATATTTTATCCTAAAATACAGTTTACGGTCGCGTGACAAATTCTGTAACGTAAGACTGATCAGAATGAATGCACATGTAACAAACGAAGCATGTCTACCTCGTTCTTTTTATCTTCAGTGGAAAGTTTTTCTATGTTATTACCAAAATATTATATTCTCTCTTTTTCTCGTTTCCAGACTCCTATCTAGGCGATTTTAGAAAATATTTGAGGAAGAAGAAAAACAAACTTATGTTTAAATTAGTTCAGCAAACTATGAAGATTCCAAGAAATGCAAAGTATTTTTAAACTTTAAGCTCTCAAAACATGTAACTGGCATTGGAGACAGAGACTGGGCTCTCTAACTTAAAATTTTAAAGTTCGGAAAAAGTGCCCCTTCTGCTTCTAGCAGACGCTGCCCTCAATTTCTAGGTTAGCCTGGTTTCATTGTTTACGTTGCTGTGTGTATTCAGTTTCACATTTTGTATTTCTACGTTTTAAATGTATATAAATAACGCAACATCTTCTATGGGTGTGGGTAAAGGTTTCATGGAATGATGGAAAGTTGAGTGAGTTTTTACTCAAAAGTTATCGAAAGAAAGATAAACATTTCGATAACCTAAGTTTTTTTAGAATCAAAAAATAAATGGGCTTCAAAACAGTTTTGCATAGGCATATAAAACCCAGGCTCTCTTTATAAAGACTTTCAAAAACACTGAGTTTGTCTTGTATCAACAAATGCCTTTGAGAAAAATTTATGTCTCTATTATAAAAAGATTAAATGAATAATAAATAAAAAAAGAACACATGGAGAATGAGTCTTAAATCATTTTGTTGTCCGAAAATGATTTTTTCATCTGATAGGATTCGTTTTGATTGTTTCATTATGTGCCTGATTTGACAAAATTCACAGACAGAATAATTTAAAAAAGGAAAAGATACATATAGCTGTGAAAGCATGGTGAAGCAAAACTCTAAGGAAATAATTCCCTACAGAAAAGATTATTGCGTATCTCCCGTTGTTCGTTCTTTGTTGTTCTTTTAGAAGATCTTACAACATCTGAAATGTTCTCACCATCCATGTTTATTTTCTTATGGTTACTGTAAAAGATCAAGCATGAAAAAAAAAATGCAAATTTTGATTTTTGGATATGATATTAGATTACCTGTTATCTATTAAATGCAATAATTACTTTTTTGAAATAAGTTCTTATTTCCTGGAAAATAGCTATAATGTATAAAATTTGCTCTTTTTTCTATGCGAGCTCTTGCAGAAGTTTTTACACTGCCAGTTGGTCTGTGTCAATCTGAATAATAAGCTAACGAATTATTTGTAACACAAACATCCTCATAAAGAAATAAAGAAACAACATCACAATAAAACACTTGAAAAGAAACATCCATTGATTTTACTCACAATAGGTGAGATCATTTTTATGACAAGGAATGCTTCAAACATCTGTCTAATTTTTTAAAAGCTGTTTTCTCTATTATAAAATTTTGAATTTTTCAACGAGATACCCTCTGGAAAAAAGTGTCCTGTGACACAAATTGTCATGGAAACAGAACAAATTATGCAGTCATGTTCCTTTAATGTTGAACTCAAAAACTGTGTCTTTGTTTGGCAAATAATCATCCAGATTTAATTATGAGCCAATCGGTTCAAAGATTTGATTTTTTACTTTTTAATTTATGAAATTCGAAAAGAAATGCTTATAAAATTTGATTGACATAAAATAAGAAAATTTGGAGACACCGTTTTTAAATACAATGCGAGAGGAACATTATGCAATATTTTTGAAAATGTAAATATTAAATATTAATTATTTTTAGTTGTGGAAATATTAAACATCAAAGAAAAAGTGTGCTGACTCTTTACAGTAACCTTATTTTATGATTAGAAATTGTTGGCTCAGCACCAGCTTTCAAATATTTTGTTTATACATTTCTTCTACTTTTCTACTTTTCTTTATAGACTTAATGAAAAAATACTGAATTAAAAATAACTGTATTATTATGTTCTTCCAAATGTGAAACCTTTTTTCCTGCTCTGCTCAAGTATACATTCACAAATGATCACGTCATAGTTTCTGGGCGTATATTTTTATTTTGCACAGATAACTTCATCATCACTAAACCTTTCAAGATTTTAAAATCTCATAACTTGCTTGAAACTAAACAAAGTAGATAAGAAGGACGCAATAGTGACTGATTTATACATCAATATACAGCAAAGTTTCTGTCTTATAAATTCATGCTTATGTCATTTTTCAGGATAGATCTAGTAATGGTAGATTCACAATATACCTGCTCAGAAAACTCCGGGAAAAAAAGATCCAATTTATTTATTTTTTACTGGACTGACATATCCTCTCATAGAACGGCTTCATTTATTATAGAACTTTATAATTATCAAAATATACATAATATACGATTTATGAAAGGAAACGTTTTATTGAAATGGTGTGGTTGAGCCCTGAATGGACCGGCTGACCCCCTTAATTTTTTTTAATCATAATGTTTAGGAATTTCACTAAGCAAGGTTTAAGTCACCTATGGTTTGCCACAATTATTCACTTCACAATTTTTATAAGCAACCCAGTTAATTTGTAAAGCAACTAAGAGGGATTAAAAGTCTCTGTGGAGGAGTGGTTTTTTTTGAAAAAGCAGGCGATATTGCTTGTCATTCCTATAGAAAACACTCCTCATAGACAGGATGATTTTCTGAGGGTTTTCATATTGTAGCCTCCCTTTCTCCTATACAGACATTCTTTTTATAAGAACACTAACTCCATTGTGTTGCAAATTCATCTTCTAAAGCAGTTGAGTTGATCCTGTTGTAAACAACAGGATGTATATTCTTGTGTTGAACTATGACAATGACGTTTTCTTCTAAATTTAAAAATATTTACTTAAGAAAACATGTTCCTAAGCTTCGAATGTTCTTAGCATGTTCTTAACTTTTAGACCTGTGTTCCACTGATGTAGACGAAAGGTAGACGTAATTCATCACAAAAATAAAACACACATTAAGTTTTACCCATTTGAAATTAAAATTGCTGGAACCAATTTGAAAAAATATTCAAAATTATTATGCAACAACCTTCGCTACGTCACCCTGAGCAACCTACCTTTCATCGAATATTGAGGAATTAATTCTTTGGTTCAACGAATTTTCTATATTTTCCATGGAATTTAATTTTGCGGATAAGGCCTAAAACACAAAAATAAATTCTGCAAAATTTTCACTTTTGCAGGAACTTATTTTTGCGGATAATTGTTTTTGCACTTTTCGTGGGAATTGATTTGCAAGCAAATGTGGCATATTTTAAAGGGATGAAAATGCAACAATAAATTTTGCTCCTTCAATGATTTTTTCATGATAATGACGCTACAAATATCCTAGCGACTATATAATTTCTGAATGGTTTCAACATGAATATTAATGCCAGCCAATATATTAATGCTCTTTATTATTATATATGATGAAATTAAATATTGTTAAGAGCTGTGGGTAAAACTAAAAGTTTACAGATAAGCTTATTATTCTACTTGACTCTAACCCTTTCCCATTACACGTTTTGTTTTTATATATAAGAACAAAGGATAGAAGAACATAAGGCTTCGATGGTCTAAAAGTTAAGAACATGCTAAGAACAATCGAGGCTTATAAACGTTTGTTCTTAAGAAAATATTTATAATATTTATAATAGTCATTATAATAGTCAAACAAAAGAATATTATAGTATTAACAGTATCAACTCAACTCCATTAAAATGGGAAATGTCAACCAAGTTTATTGAAGATCGAAATTTAGATATTCTATAGTGTATGAATTAAGAACATTTTTAAGCTTCAAAGTTGAAAAGTTAAGAACGTTTGAAGGCTTCATCAGAGTTGAGTGTCCTTATAACATAATGTGTATTTGTACCCACTAGAAAACAAAATGTAGAAGAAAAAAAGTAACAACACCGGTATAAGGGTTTGTAATGCTGTTCGGGCTATCACTCAGGCGAAAATTCTCTGAGCCTTAGCAAAAGTTTTTAAAAGAAGCGTTCATACTTACTAATAACCCGATGAAAAACCTCAGTCAGCTGCTTGCTTTGTTTGTTCTTCAATTCTGGAATGCAACACATGGGAAGCATCGCGAACATATAAGCTGAATTCCAGGCATTATGGTAACGACGAGCGCTTTGCATTTCAAACACCTCGCGTATACGCGATTTGAATTAAACACTTCGGTACAATTTAAAATGTAAAAATGTTGGCCAGCATTGTTTCTCCTAGTTTATTATGCACTTAATATGATCACATGATATATTTTCTAATGACTTGGTTTTAAATGAATTATCCACAACTTTCTTTTCATTTTGTCTATGTTGTACAGGGCGAGGACGTCCACCCAAAACGTTTAATCCCGACGACGAATCGTTAAGAAAAACAAAACGAAAGTCCAGACCGCCACGTCGTCACAAACCAGACGAAGATGCTCAGGAAACAGCCGCCCAACAGCACCAGCAACAACAGATGCAAGGGAATGACCTTCCACGTGATGCTGCCGGCAATGTGATATTATCTGCTCTGGACGCTTCCGGCTTGCCGACTGTTGAAAATATTCAGAGATACTTTTCAAGTGGTAGGGGTAAGCTTCCCTTTCTGTTTAAAGTTTAAGTTCAAAGCAAAATCGATGTTTGTTATACGGTTAAAACGATCGTATCAACTCTTATGTTTGATTAAAAGTTTCGTTTATTTATTGCTCACTATATGTTTGAAAATGTTTGAAAAGAAAAAAATATTTGAACAAAATGTTTGATTTTTTTTGATTTTTTGATTTTATTTTATTTTATTTTATTTTTTGATTTTATTTTTATCACTGCAAGAACATTTTCAAACTTTTAGACAGGAAATATTTTGTTAATTTGTTATTCTACATGTAAAAATAACTGTTATCATGCATATACGCTGATCACATGACACAATATGGCGACCAATCCACGGTGATTATTTTCTATCATGTGATCAAAGTGAGAACACAACAAAATACAGTAAAGCCTGGCACAAACATTTTCTTGTTTGATGGACTCATTTGCGCCATGTATTTTTAAATGTTGGATGTTGGATGAAGTTTATAAACCTGCCCAAAACATTTTATCCAACGTCTTCATTTGTTATACGTTTTCGGAATCATCCCACGTCCCACATCAAACCATTTACCACCGAGCGCTATTTTGAGTTTTATCCAAATGTTTTTTCAAGGGAATGCTTCTGTGAATTCTATCCCTTATCATTTCCTTAAAGAAAGTAGTGTCTTCGAGGGCTAATTCTTTTACAATTGTGTTACAAAAACACTATCCATTTTGGTCTAATGATTCAAGCAAGGACTTCTTTAACTGACTATGTGGATGCCATGTTGAAAATGACAAAACGAAAATAATTTCGAATTTTTTAAGTATAATGTTGGATGAAGAATGCAAACGAAATTTCATGTTTTAAAACGAAAATCTTTAATGTATTATGCGTGATGTTTCATTGGTTAGCGCCAGGCTTAAGGAAATTGAATTTTTAGAGTTTTTATAAAGATATATCATTTTTCTTGTGCGTTGTTTTTTCACTTGAATTTGAAACTCGTTTTTGTGTAGCCACCGCTATTTCGAGGACACGAACGTTTACAAAAATCATGCATTTCGAATCATGTTCAAGTTTACGGAAGCCGTTCAAATTAACGTAGAGCATAAATATCATAAATAATTAATAAATCATAATTATCATAATTAATAAATATAATAAATATCATAAATATCATAAATATCTCAAAATGAAACAGGCTCTACCCGTTAGGGGTTAACATAATTCTAATGGCTATGGGTTTAATAACTTTAAAGATATGAAAACTGCTCTAACTGAAACTGGTCATTACAGCTTACATAGTTCTGTAATACAATACGGAATTATGAGAATTATTTTCTGAAGCCTGATGATTGTACTGGATCAACGTTTCTTTGTTTTTTCTTGTTTCAGGTCGTGGGAGGGGACGAGGAGGCCGAGGGAGAACCCCACTCCACCGTTGTCCTATTTGTCAACTGTTATTTCCAAACCGACCAACAATGATGGAGCACAAACGAAAACATTCGAAAATTTTCAAATGCAAGATCTGCAACGAAGGGTTTTACACGGAAGAGAAGCTGGAAAAACACTCAACGAGGGAGACCCACAGTTACGGTTGCGATGAATGTGAACGTGTTCTGACAAGTAAACAGGCCCTTATCCGACATAAACTTTCGCATAGCGATAAAATCTACAAGTGTGACGAGTGTGGCAGGGGTTTTAAAACAGAGCGCGACTTGAAAAACCATCAGCTTGGCATGCATAGTGAAACTCGAGATTACGTCTGCGAGGTCTGCAACAAGGGATTTTCCCGTCGTGAAAAACTGAAACGGCATTTGATGATCCACGCGCCTGATCGGCCGATCTACACGTGCCCATTTAAAAACCACGTTGGATGTGATAAAACTTTCTATCGCAAGGATAAATTGACCAGGCATTTGTATTCGCATTCGAAGGTGAAACCATTCAAGTGTGACCAGTGCGACAAGAGTTTTGCAAGAACAGACAACCTGAGGGAGCATATTCGATCTCATACTGGTATTTATTTATTCATTTATTAGTTAAATATTTCTGTTTACAACCCATTTGGGCTACGAAAGGTCTGCTTCAACCACCCAACAAGGGGATGTGTTTACATGAAACTTAACGTACCGCAATAAGGTTTAACAAGGACATGGAAATCGCTTCTGGTTACTATATTTTGATAATGAAATTTATTACCTGTCTAGCAAACATATACAATGGGAGATTATTTGAAGATAAAAAATGCTCATGTCATCCAAAACTGCTTTTCATTGCCATTAATTATTATAACATGTATTTTTTCATCAGCATCTTAACTTTTGACTAATAGATTTATTCAAAAATTTCCTTACACTTTGAGAGAAGATTGCTTAATAAGGGCTTTTAACAGAAAGGGTAAAATTTCAAAGGATTTAGTGGTAAATCCTGGCGAGAAAAAGCTTTCACTCAAGTTGCTAAGGAATCCTGCAGCTTTCAAGACATTTCATTCATCGTTTTATTCTCACGCACAGGAATTTTTCGCTATTATTGTACGGTTTGTGGCAAAGGACAGCCAGGCCCGAAAAAATTTCTACAACATTTGTTGAAACAACACAACGTCGAAAACGCTGAAATTCCGAAGCCGTTCGATGAACTTGCACCGGAACCTCTTATACAACAACACAAACAAGTGGTACAAGCCGAGAATGCTGCCAGGTTAGCACGGGCTGCTTCCAACATGAAGAAGGAAAGAGACAAGGTATGACAGCATTTCTAGCTTGACAGACAGTCAAAATTCTTTATTGTTAACGCCTCTTTATAAACGGACATTTTGCATACCGCAAATGACAGAATAAGCGCCTACCCTAACGCAAATTTAAAAAAAAATAAGCGCCTAGTCCGAATAAGCGCCCATGGTCTTAGACTGGGCGCTTATTCGGACTTATAGGGAAATAGTGGTAAAACGAGTTGTTAATTAGTGTAATTTTTCTTATATATTTTCATGATAAATACTAGGGTTTTTTAAAAGTGATTTATCTGCAATGGTCGCTTGAAAATGTGAGAATTCTTGAAAAAAACAATACCAAAGCAGTTGTGATGACATTGTATTTCCAACATTTTTGAATTACCGCCCAGTACACGAATAACCTCCCAGTCCGAATAAGCGCCAACCCCAAATGTTGAAAATTAAATAAGCTCCCAGGGCGGTTATTCGGTCATTTCGGTAAGAAAGAGACAATGTACAACAATGTTCTCGTTAACCCAGACATTAATAATAAAGTTTAGACTGCAAACTAGTAATGATCGCAATTTGGTTAACCAACTGCTATTCTTTTCGCATGGGATGAATTCTGTTATTGCGGTTTGTTTCCATATAACCCTGGGTCTTTCTTTAGTCTGCACAAAAAGCTCGTAAAGACGATTTGGACTGTCACGACATGCAAGTAGATCAAGCCCAACATCACGTCGCCTTGGCAACCATGAACGGCTTGAGTCTACAATCCGCCCTGATTTCTTCTCCGACGCAGCAAAGCGTCAGCACGGAACAACAAGGATTGACTCGGTCAGGTATCGAAACACTGTATTCTATTAATCAGCACACAGCCACGTCGCCGCAATTTCAAATCGGCCGTCACATCCCAGAAACTATGGTCCGTCACATCAGCGAGAGCTTGTTAAGAGAGCGGGAAAACCAGCTCCGGGAGAGCCTCCCCCAGCAAACGATAGCGAGACAAATAGTGGAAACGAATGATGGGATTGCGAGACATCAACTCGTCGAGTCATCTCATCTCAGTGCGAGTGAGACAATTCGTCGACAAATATCAGAGACAGCTGTTTCCCAACCTCGAGAGGTACAAGATCAACAGCAACAACAACAACAACAACAACAGGTCCAGCAACAAACACTGGCCACCGGACTATCTGTTGAGGCCGAAGGTAGCATTCCTGTGTCTAGAGGACTTCATTTGTTATCACAAGGGGTACTGCCGGGTAGCTTGCAGTTCACTACACTATTGAACAGTGACCTAGTAGCCATTGGTGAAGCTGTCATACGGAATCAAAATGGTATACCGACGATGTTCCAGCAGAAGTTTGGGCCTGCTCAATAGACCTTACCCGAATTTCTGTTTAAGAACAACGTAATTATTGCCTAGTAAACGTCGTTTTTACAGAAGTTCATTATTGTTGATTTCAAATCTTTATGACTTCAGAATGGCTTCTATTATTCCAGTTTCCAGCGGCGGATCTAAGGTTAGGTAAAAAAAAACCGTGGAGTACAACGTCACGAACTTTCTTTTCTATCTTTTCAGTGTTGATCACACCATAATTTTGTCTAATTCCGACCCGCCTTTGATTTCCCGGTAGAATAATGAAAAGCTATCTGGGCTTTGAAAACGAGGTTAGACTTAGCCATAATAACGGAATATAAACAGGAATTCGGGAATAAAGGTCTATGAACTCCTGGAGTTCATTCTTTTCCTATTAACGCCCTTTTTCGTTATCTTTTCTCCGCCTGCTGTCAAACAGTGGCGCTAAATTATTATAGACACTCTGTATGATAGAGTCCCAACCAGGTACATATATACTGAGGAATATTTCATGTTGTGTGTATTCATATATACTATGTATTATTTTTTAATTCAAAAAGATAACCATTTGAGATTGTAAAAAAAATGCAACAACAACGTTCTTACGCGAAGAGTGCATTTCTTGATGGAATACACGCCCTCGTGTGGATCGCCGTGATGTTTTCCCCGACAATTTTCGGACGATTTGACGTTTCCTCACGATCGTGACTATGATTTCACTTCGTTGTGAAATCGAAAGAAAAAAGTGAACAAATAGGAGGCGAGGACAATGATGAGTTTAAAGCAAGTTCTTCTTTTATCTGAAGGTAAAACATTTGTGAACACTTTTATCTGATAGGTAAAACATTTGTGAACACTTTGGTCACCAAAAGGCACCGAAAAAATGGTTCGATTTATGAAGTATTCAATTTGAAGAGCTAGTGAAGGTTTTGTCTGTCCGTATTACGCCCGTGGTTTGGACAGGGGACGCTTTTCTGGTCTCGTTTTAATTAAGCTGGTTAACCTGTGATGGATGCCGTGTGGTGAGCACCTTACTTCAGTGTTTTGGCTATAAGCAATTCACTAAAAACTGAAAAAATTTTACACCATTCTTTAGCATATCTGATGCTGATAACGTTTTTCTCTCCACAGTAGGGAAGTTTCAGTTTTATGCTACAGTTGACTCTCGATAAGTGGAGCCCCGTATAGGTGGAACTTTGATATGTGGAACCATTTCCGTCGGTCCCTTGGATTTGCCTTAACAAAAAAGGCCAACTTCGGATAAATGGAACATTCGCTAAGTGGAACCATTTTCTTCGGTCCCGTGGAGGTTCCATGCCTGATACAGCCGCCATAATTTCCTTTTGGGCGGCTAATCTGTCTACTCTTGTCGTGCAACACTTTCTTTGTCGCGCGATCGCTGAATATGTTTCGAATGTCTCGAAAGGTGGTTGTGCGATAGTCGCGAGACAAATTTCAATTATTGAAAACCAAGCTTTACTAGCCAAAAACACAGCCTTTAAACTGGAATTCGAGAAAGGTGTATGCAATGCTATCCAACGAATCCTGATTTACTGGCTCACTCTTAATTTACTGGGATATGAGAACTCTTGAGTCTTAATTTCCAGCGTCTTGATTTACCAAGACACCAAGATATAACACACCGTGCAAATAACCTAATCAACACTTAAGTTTTAAGAGAAAATTCATGACACTGTACTCCTCCACTTTTTTTGCCTAACCCTAGATCCGCCGCTGAATACGAGGGAAACACAATCTACTGCTGCTATCCTTGGGTCTTCGACTTCGATAAAATATAACTTTTCACGTTGTGTGTAGAACGGGCCATTTTTTAGACTTCCTTTCTAAACAAAATCCACAAGGAAAACGAATCCTTTGTTTCGCACATGTCGTCGGCCTCGTTGCCGTTGCCTCGTTGGCGGTTTGATGACGAAGACCATTTTTGAAGTTCATTTATGTCATCTTCAAGTTTCTAGGTTGAATTTGGGTGTGCTTTTGGAATTGAATGGATGTATAACGTAGTATCGTCTACGTATTGGATGAAATTTGAGTGTTTTATGTGGTTTTTCAGGTCTGCCACGTAGAGATTGAAGAGGACATGTCCCAGTATGGATGCTTGCGCTACACCAAAGCCAGAATTGAGGATATTATAATTCTTATCGTCGATTTGAACGTAATGTGATCGGTTTGAGAGGTAGTCAGTGATCCAGAAAAGGAAGGATTTGGAGATTTTCAGTTTTTAGAGTTTATAAATTAGTGTTTTAAAGTCAATTGTATCAAAGGTTTTTGAATAATCAAAAATAACGATCGTTATTTCCCCCTTGGTCATGGCTTGAAGTATATCATCACGTAGTTTTAGGAGACAGGAGATGGTAGAAAATGACTTTCGAAAATCGAACTGTGTTGATTCTAATGGCTTAAGAGAGTGTAAAAGTAACAGTAACAACATAAGATTTAGGGCTTCAGTTTGTTGCACACAATCTACTTCAGACTGCCATTACTGCCTGTCCTATTATAAATTACAGATTTAGGGAAAAACAAAACAAGATATATTATCGATGAAATTATCATTGAATACTGATAAAAAGACAATAGATTTTAGCAATATTATTGATTACTCATTATCAATTATTTTTTTTAAATAACAGTAACATGAATTTATCGAAAAATTCTTCATAAATTATCAAGAAAACAAAAGAGAAAATGTTTCTGATAAACGTGGACAATACAAAATAGGAATTATTGTACGTGGAGATAATGAATTTTTCAGACATCTATTAACAATTAGGTGGTAACCCCCTAAAAACTTGACCACAAATACATTTTTTTATTTCATTGGTACGACGAAAATGAAATGAATGATGAAGCATAAGAGGCCGGAGCGTCCATCAAATTTGAACGACTCTCACATCAACGGAGGAATGATGTAATGCCTACGTAAGCATAAAAAACATTTGAAAACAAAATATATAGAGAGCTTAAATACAAACTATAGTCCTTTCACAAACGTTTTGATATCATTAATGGCGCAAAAAACAGTTCAAAATGTTGGAAAATTTAGAGATATTTCGGAAAATTGTGACGTCACACGTTCTATTAATAACATCATACAGTCGCCGCTTGTTATCTCGAACACCTGTTATCTCGAACTTTCACTCGAACTTTCTTCTCGAACCAATTATTTAGTCCCTTAAACTGTTTTTCGCTCGTTATCTCGAACTTTTGTAGAAAACAGTCTAGCATTTTTTTTGAAAAGAAATAATGTACACATTTCAACATATTTTTACTATGATTTCAATAAATATGAATGTTCAAATTAATTTACTTTTTTCCTTAATAAGTATAAGTCGTTCGACGTCGAAACGATGTCTTGTCCTTGCAGGGTAATAAGACCTGACCTTTTCATAATTTGTTTTTGTGATTTTTTGTCTCAATTTTAAAACTTTCGCTATCTCGAACTTTTGCACCACTGGCATCCGTTATCTCGAACACCCGCTAACTTTTTGGCCGTCCCTTCAAGATTCGAGATAACGAGCGTCGACTAGTTACCAATAATATGGCTTTCGCTGCTACTGTAATAAGTAAAATGAACCAACTAGCGCCGGATCTAAAGGTATGTCGAAATTTCCGGATGAAAATGTTAGCTAATGTAAGAATAAAAAAAAAAACGTACAAATAGCACAGTTATTTCAATTCTGGACTTTCAGGAATATACCAAATTGCCGTTCTTGCTCTTCTTCGACCCTCCTCTCCAACAATTTTTTTTTTAAAGGGCATAGAACAATGAAATAATGAAAAAAGGATTTTCTGCGTCTGAGTGTGTCCAAACAGATAGGAAAAAGAGTCCGAAATATACCCAAATGTCCACAGCATGTTCAATTCAAATGGAATCTGGTCTTGGGTGACTTTTAACGAAACCATAACTGCATCTGGTAAAGCGTACAACAAAACAAACGTCAAAATAATTATTGTTGGGACCACATATTCTTTGCTCCATTTCTTTTTTCTATGACCAAATCTAATTTTACTGGCAAAAACTTTGTATGCAATTACAGTATAAGTTAGCAAAGCAAAACACACAAAAGCGCCATTAACGAATGTGTACCCATGTGCCGCTAAAATTTTGCTTGTAACCAGTGGATTCGTAAAATACGTAATAATAATCCCTATAGCAACAAGCGACCAAATTGCGGCCATCATTTTTGTTGTCGATTCCCCATCAATGTACCGTTGATATTTCAAATGAAATGTAATGCATAGTAACCGATCCATTGTTATTGCAAACATAACGAAATAAAATGCCAGCAAGACAACAAAACTGATGCTTGTTAATATCTTGTAAAACATCGGCGCCGGTTTCCATGTGGATATAATCGGAATAACGAACAAAGTAGATAATAACGTTAGTATTATTTCGCTTATGCTCAGATTAATCAACAAGATTCTCTGACTGTCTTTTCGCTTCTTTTGGACCATCAAGCAATAAATACCAAGGCTATGTAACGTTACTGCAATTGCTTGAACGAAATTATATGCTATACTCGAGGCAAGGCTTGGCGGGGTGTAACCACTTATCGTGGCGTTTCCCCTATCGAATGTGTTCATATTATAACCTCTAAATAGAAAGTTCACAAAACCATATAATGATCAATATGGAAAATTCTAATGTCTAAAGGAATTTCTATTCTGCAACCTTAAGGGGTGATTCGATAATTTGAACAGATATTGATTTCAACGACAAATCAAAAATGCTATTACAAGTGGAACAAAGAAAAAAATCGATAAAATACTCTCGTAAAAAACAAAATCACTTGCATCGTGTGAACACCGCTTTTGGTTTCATTTAGAATTGCGTTTATAGAATTACTAGGACAGGGAAGAGTTTGGATACACTTCAGTGAAAAACATCATGCCATGGTATGAAAGGGGAAGATGGCAAATATTTATCAATTATGGTGACGCTCAATTGACAGAGCATTCAGAAACTATTACCATCTTTGCTTGGATCGTTCGGTAAAACTGACATGAATTAAGTGTAGTAAAAAGACTTGCAATAATGCGAGATAAATGCGATGTCTGTAAGTAAGTAAATAAGTAAGTAAGTAAATAAGTATTTATTTCATTAATAATGGTAGGAGACCACCAACCATAGGCGTATTCAGGGTCAGTCAAAAAAAGTGAAGAGTCCAACGTTATGATATGATATATACGTTATGATATATCTTTTCAGTCTTAATGTCAATTAGTTACTTACACGTTTTTTTTACTTTAAATGACCAAACTCTCCTCCACAAATTTTGACTGAGCTCTGGCTACGCATTTGCCAATAGTATGTGTATAACTAATTAGGAAGGTGGCCCCCCATATTTAACACAAATTACAAACAAATACACAATAAATTTAACATAAATTTAGTAAAAACAAAATACTACAAATGGCATTCCTACATTAAATTCGCTGTGAAATGAGAGGAGGTAAAGTCTGTATTAAAACTAGATTAAATTCGGACGATATCCCATATTTTGTGGTAGAGAAATTGTAAGATATGGTCAAAATTTACTTCCTATTTAATCATCGCTTTGAACATTCATTTGAATCAGGAATGAGTGCAAATTTCTACGATATATGCTACATAATAAACATTTTTATGTACCTTCACGGCTTTTTATGTTTAACCCTTCGTTACATGTTGGGGTTTCTTACACCCAGCCTGTAAACATTCATTGTAAAAACAACCGTATGATGGGATTTTTTGCTTGAAACTTTAAGTACCTTTATAGCAATCAAAATTCTTTGGAAATCATTCAAAATTACTGTATGTTCATTTGCACTGAAAAAAAGAAATGCCCAGTTGGTTCATTTATTATTGGTATCTCACACCCCACCAGACTAGTTTTCTTAAAACTACTCACCACACTAACGAAGAGTTAAACGCAAATATTGTTGCAACCTTCCCATCCGTCGTCTCTTTTTGATGATTGATCTTGTTGAAAGTTATTATCCCTCTCCCAGCAATTTCCATTTAAAGTATGTCATTGAATAATTTTGGCGAAACATTTTAAAGTACCAAAAGGTGGCAATTGCAACAATTATTTGAGAAAATATTCGCATTTAAACAGAAATGAAGTATTTTAAGATCTATTGGAATGGAAATATTCAGGCGGATGGTGGTGGCGGATGGTGGTGGAGGAAGTCTGAATACCATTTACATAATTTTTATAGCGTTCATTTTTAATGACGTCAAATATAACAGTGTGTCAAACTAAACAAACTTGACAGCACTTTATATTCAGCATAACTCCATGAAGGAAGTTTGATAGAGCATTATAATATATCTTCAGATTTACTATATAAATTAAAAGACTTTTCTACCAATTTATTAACATAAAACTTGAAAAGTCTTATAAAAGTGTTTTGAAAGAACGAGGCATTACCTGACCCAACACTTGCTGACCCAAACAAATTTAACAAGGGTTGCACCATGAATTTTTTTATGGCCTCAAATTGGCAGATGAACTGTATGCAAAAAACAAGTGTTTTCAAACTGTTGATTCTACCAATAGTGTGCAACGATAAAAGTTAAAATTTTATCCGATTTTTTGTGTGATCACAATAAAATGAATTCTAAAGTTATTTCAATTCCACACTTTCAGTAGCTAATTCGGAGTCTGTATACCAAGTTGACGTTCTTGCTCTTCTTCGACCCTCCTCTCCAACAATTGTTTTTTTAAAGGGCATAGAACAATGAAATAATGAAAAAAGGATTTTCCGCGTCTGAGTGTGTCCAAACAGATAGGTAAAAGAGTCCGAAATATACCCAAATGTCCACAGCATGTTCAATTCGAATGGAATCTGGTCTTGGGTGACTTTTAACGAAACCATAACTGCATCTGGTAAAGCGTACAACAAAACAAACGTCAAAATAATTATTGTTGGGACCACATATTCTTTGCTCCATTTCTTTTTTCTATGACCAAATCTAATTTTACTGGCATAAACTTTGCATGCGATTATGAAATACGTTACTAAAGCAAAACACACAAAGACCACATTGACAATTGTGTAGCCATGTGCCGCTAAAATTCTGTTAGTAACCAATGGGTCCGTAAAATGCGTAATAATAATCCCTATAGCAACAAGAGGCCAAATTAGGGCCATCATTTTAGTTGTCGATTCCCCATCAATGTACCGTTGATATTTCAAATGAAATGTAATGCATAGTAACCGATCCATTGTTATTGCAAACATTACGAAATAAAATGCCAGCAAGACAACAAAACTGATGCTTGATAATATCTTGTAAAACATCGGCGCCGGTTTCCATGTGGATATAATCGGAATAACGAACAAAGTAGATAATAACGTTAGTATTATTTCGCTTATGCTCAGATTAATCAACAAGATTCTCTGACTGTCTTTTCGCTTCTTTTGGACCATCAAGCAATAAATACCAACGCTATGTAACGTTACTGCAATTGCTTGAACAAAATTATAAGCTATACTCGAGGCAAGGCTTGGTGAGATGTAGCCACTTATAGTGGCGTTTCCACTGTCGGATGTATTCATATTTGCACGTCTAAATAGAAAGTTCAGGAAACATATTGATTTATTGGGTCAAAAGATGTATTGAAATGCGCTATTCTCGAACCAATAAAGAAATTTGCTGGAAAAACTTATTTTCTATGTTATTCCATTTTTTGTGGATTCTCGGCACTTTTTCACTTCGACCATTCAGTTGTTGAACAAAACCGACCTCAGCGATTTTCTGTCTTAGATGTATTCTGATTGCAGGTAAATATACAAAGAACAAATGATATTCGTACATTACAAATGATATTTGCGATATTTTGTTTTCAAGCTGATTTGCATGAGAATGACTTTCTAACGTGAAGACATTGTTGTTAAAACTATGCAATGTTTTGTAAAATCACATAGAACTCGTTCAAGAAATTTGATTGCGAAACACTACGAGGGAATATTTTTTGTACCAAAAATAGTAACTTCTTTCTCAAATAACGAATGAACCGAAAAGCTTAATTACGATTTGTAATTTTGCATGCTTAACCAATTTTACATGTAGAATTTATTCGGCAAATTAAAAAATTAGCGAGTCAACCACTATATATTAGGATGTATTTTTTAATATATTGAATATATTTTTTATATATGTTATATATATATGTTTTAATATATTTAGCGGTTTTTTATTGTTAGGGATGTTTATCCAAATGTTCCTGTGATGCGGTAAATTATTAGATAAATTATGCAACACTTTTTCTGATATTTTTTACTTTCGACAAATTGAAAAAGTTGAATATGTCCAACTTTTAAAATGTTGAACAATAGAAATTTTATGATATAACAATCAAATTAAATGAAATCCGCTTACGACGGTGAAAATCCATTAAAAATGTCCTATTTGAATGATGAACGTAATCCACTAACAAAACTAATCATGTGATCAAACGAACGTTCGCTTTAAATTCCATTGTGGCTTTCAACATTTGATTTCTGGATGTAAACATATTGATGTTAATGCTACATTACCAATACTGATTTCAAAGTAAACCTTCTTTTTATTCGCTGCTTGATATAATATTTGAAATACGTTTTCACTCTCTGTGACGATTAAACGATTGGTTTTGCCAACTCATATTCATATTGTTTCTCATGTGACAAAATTTTATCTAAATAATATATTTGTGACAGGTTAAACAAATAATAGTATATAACATGGCTTAAGCATAGATTACACCAGAATTACAGAAAAACCTATTGTTTAAAAATATAGTGTAAGATCTTAGGCAGTAAAAAAGGTGAAAAAGGTGTTCGTTGGGTGTACTTTTTACAGAGATTTTACTGTATTTCGAATATATTTTGTCTGAACCACTGGTTTCTAATGGAACCTTCCCTGGAAAGTTATCAATGTGCTTGCTAAGACGTTTTACAGCTCAAAATCAAATGTTCCTCGTGAAATCAGCACTTTACAGAGAAATATGATACCTGAAAGATCTATAAGAATATATTGATGATCTTTTGTTAGAAACTTTATCATTTATTTTTTTAATCGAGAGGGAAAATTTCAAAACTGTCGTCAATTATTATTATTATTATTATTATTATTATTATTATTATTATTATTATTATTATTATTATTATTATTATTATTATTATTATTATTATTATTATTATTATTATTATTATTATTATTATTATTATTATTATTATTATTATAAATTTGGTTGTGATATTCGGAAAATATTTTTTCACGGTTGTAATATTCCGCAAGTGGTTGTAATTTTCTGCCATTTGGTTGTAATGCAAATCTTGGTTGCAATATTAAACTTCGCAGTTATTATTGAAACGGTTGAAATATTCCGTAATTTTTCGGTAACATTTCTTTTAGATACAAGTTCTCTTCCAACTTTTTCTGATGTCTACTTTTGAGAGTTTACAGTTTCTTCTAGTGAATCTATCAAGTTGTTTATATGAGATACAATCCCAAATTCCTTTGACAAACTAGTCACTTGTTCCTGTTGAGAGTAACAATTTTTACGAGCGCCACTCAGGCGCCACACGGTTTTTAAGAGTACACTCAAATCTCCTGTAGTTCGTACCTCCGTAATCCAAACGTTCTCTACTTCGAACTAATTTCAAGGGTCCTTCACCTATGATTTCTTTGTTAACGTAATTCCAACTCTCCATAAGCGAACCATTTTTTCGGCCCCTTGGAAGGTCGAATTGACAGGAATTAATCTGCCAATCGATTGAACTTGTAACTATGGATTGTGTTTAAAAGTCATCAAGTCAATTAAGAATATCACGTTTTTTACTTCTTAACAATGAATATCAACTGATATCTAAAGTAAAGTCTGATATACTAGGTATACCTCTGGTATATCAAATTTAAGAACGTGAATTGGAAATTGAGGGGCAACGAAAAATGACAAGTCAGTGGTTTTCTTGTCTTGCTCACCATAATGGCAGACAACAGAGAGAGCATAGCATCCCAACGATAACGCTTAAAGAGTATATGGATAGAGATGGTCCAAAGAAGCGAATTTGGTGGTTTTAATTGCTGACACACCACCTGAATATAGGATGAAGTTTCAAAATTTTATAACAAAGGAACGGGCGTTCTTGACTTTCAATTTGTCAATTTTCATGTTTACGATCTGTTGTAAATATATCATCATCGTCATTTTTGTATCATCGAGATTATATCGAAAATATCTATTTTGCTTACACATATATCGCAATTGCTTTTAATTTCATTGCATATCAGCTGATATTCATAGTAAAAATTGATATACTAGGTATATCAAATGATATTCTAAGAATATCAAAAATTTGTGACAATCGGCTTCCATAAAGGATACATATTAAACATTTCTCTGATTGGTTAAGAAAAAAATATTTTTATAAAGTATATTCTCTATCTTCGAAAGGTATCTCATTGATTTCTTCGATAGTGAAATCGTCAGAGATTTCTATTTCACAGTTTTCGTATGAGTTAAAAAACTGCCTTTATCCACTACGTCTTTCTCATCATTACAAAATCATTACAAAATACGTCCTCTATGTTTATATAAAAGGGAGACATCTTAATCAAATGCGTTTAAAATTCTTTGAAAAGAATTTCATAGTTGGAATGCATGTCAAATTAACAAACAAAAATTGGATGATAGGAAAAAACTTCATTCCCTCACCGACATGTTGGTGTTGTACGACACAAGCTGTAATTTAAATCGGAACGGTTTGCACTGTGTAGGTTATCAGATAGTTCCTTACATAGTTGCGGAAAGGCTCAACCGGTACCAGTACCATTACTTTGGATGAAATTTCGCTTAACCTGCATGATTGTTTGTTAGAAAAGGACACAACATTGATCTTTCCATTAAGTATTACAGTTGAACCACAGTTATCCGAACTCTCACTGGACTGAACTTATTAGTTCGAATAACTGGCGTTTCGAATAAGTCGGGGTAAACTATGAGAGTTACTTAAATGAAGTTGAAGGGACCGAGTTCGAATAACCTTGGAATTCGGATAACCCGGTGTTCAGATAACTGAGGTTCAACTTTATTACCAAATCGGGGATGTTAAAAGCTCCGATTTCGAGTTAAATACACCGTTATATCAACACGCTAATCTATAAATCCGATCCGATTACAATGTACTTAAACACCCGTTTTACACAGGAGCCTCTATAGATAACATTGCTTAGAATTTGATCCAAGTAGACAAAAATTAACTGGTTGTAAATTCAGGCAAACAAGATATCATGTATTTATGTTGTTGTAATGTTTACTTGCACTGTGTAAACCGGCCCTTGAACAGTTACCAAACCATATTGGTTACAATTACTTGCTCGTAAAGACGGTAAGTACTTCGTGTATCACTATCCATGAAAAAGACCTGGCCGTCGTTGGTCTAGGCTTGTAAGAGATGTCAAGTCGTTCGTAAGTGTTTTGGTTTTCTTAGAGATGACGGGTCGTTCTTTAAAATAGTGATACACGAAGTCGTTGCCATAAAGACAGATTAGAAACGAGGCATGAATATTCATAATCTTTTGAAATCAAATTAAATTTTGTTGGAAATCAAATATACATAAACTAGTATACCGTATAAAATTTTTTTACATCTTTCCCAATAAGATGTTTTTACACGCTATACTAACCATTTGATAATAACTCTATGAAATACAAAAACGCAGTCCAAAACGCCGCCCTAAAATCTTTCATCGATTCATGAATTTTTTACCCGCCATACTAAGCATTGATAACGCCGTGTATTGAGGTAAAACTATTGATTTCTCCTTTCTTTGTCGCCAAAAATAGAATTCACAGAACACCGAAGAAGTTTGTTTGTTAAAAATGTTATTACATGTTTACGACGAATCATATTTAATGTAAAGTTTTACTGAAGAAATCAATTTGAGCCATAACTCAAAGCCAATATGGGCCCCAAACGGCAACAGTTAACGAAATAATTATGCGTTTAATGTCATATATATTAAGCCCAGCGAAAAATTGCACACAAATTCAATTGTGACCGACATGTAGTCGGCAATATGTTTTAACGTCATGATAATGACGTCATAGTTCCAAGTCCCTCAAACAACTTGCTACAAAAAAAATTAAGAAAATAAGAAAATTTAAATAAAAGGCTGTATTTTTTCGACTTCTGAATCCTAACCAATTCTTAATTCTTTCCACTTTCTAACTTTATTGTCAACCAAAAATTCTTTCAGTCTTTGTGGTAAACATATTCATAATTATCACTGCTAAATCTCAAAAAAATTATTCACAAATTGTGAAATATCTCACTCACTCACACACTAAACTACCCACGCAAAATTAACTTTTGGAGTGTATACAGATTTACATATATACGATATAAAGTATTAACTAAATCCTAAAAAGAATCATACCTCCAAATAATGTTTCTTTCTGCAAAGCTGAAGTTTCTTCAAAGCTCTTTCTTTATAAATTCCAGGAACAGAGAGATCTCCAATTAGAAAAACGCCACGTTATTAACTAATTTTACTCACGGCCGAAACCAACAGATTAATCAAATCTCTAATCTTTTATACCTTCTTGACTTTCTTCTTTCTAACATTGTACTAAAAAATACCATACTCAACACAATTTTTACTACATTTTCTTTTTTTTCTTTGGAAATCTAAAAAAACAAACCGAGATAGGATAAAATGCCGTTTGATACGTCTTCAACCTCCAACATTACACAACATAAGTCGTAAATGTGTAAAAACTATTCTTCGTAATAAAAACTTATTATTTTTATGCATGTTTCTTATTATTACTTTGTCTTAAAAAATGTAAACAAACGCTTCTTTTTTCTTCAAACGACTATTTATCATTCGTTGTCAATAGCTGCTACGTTCGATTGTAATTCGAAGTCTCCGCCTGAGATGCTATATCAAGTCTTCCCTAACGTATTTCATATCATAAAACAATTATAAGCACTAAACCGGAGTGCCTTATAATAATACGGAAAAAACACAAAGAAATATCTATTGACGAACTTCCCGAGAAAATTTTCCGAAACTTCTTTCTTTCAAAGTTAGGTAAGAAAAAAGCTAGATTGCGTATTAGTATAAGAAGACTAGTATCCCGGGTAAAAACATTTTACAGGTTCACTTTCCCCATGAATTACTGACCCCAACCCCTGTGCTTGCCCTCTCTCATACAATATGGAGATGATGAAAAAAAAATCATAGTATAAGTATCAATAAGTTGTAGAGCTCGTAAATTTGATAAAGAAAATGTATGGGTACGACTAACAGTTACGGAGATATCGACGATCAAAGATCCTCATGACGTCACACCCGTCCCCAAAAAGTTTTAGACCCAAATGTTTCGACATACCATCGCCAATATCGCACGCCCAAAGTGATGTCAGTTATTCCCATTGGTTCTCGAGATATTTGCCCTTAAATATTGCGTTCTATTTAGGGTGCAATGCAATGTGCCCACTGACGTCGCGCTACTCCTATAATACTAATATCGCCTATATCTCAGCAACTCAGTTACGAACGACCTAAAATGTCACTTTATAACAGTCCATACGAACATTTCGTTCCCAGTCCTTTTATTCACACTGACCAAACTAAAAAGTGGATGCACAGTCGTTATTAGTATATAGACTAGTATTCCGGGTAAAAACATTTTACCGGTTCACTTTCTCCATGAGTTACCACCATCCCGTGATTTTCCTATCAATATAGGGGTGACCGAAAATAGAATTAGGGAATCCAAAATGATAAATATCACTAAATTGTAGAGCTCGAAAAGCTGATCAAAAAAATCTTCATGTGTAAACCTACACTGTATAACAGAGCGAATTTGTTGTTGATCAGGTTGTTGCAAAACAAACTGGTCATTCCTAAAGACTGCTTGAAAGCCAATATTATTAGCTCCTACGATATTGAACATGATGAAGAAACACTAATATAAGATAAAGTGATAAATATAAAGTAAATAATAGCTACCAAATCAGAGCAACACAACAGACAGTATAAAACCTGGTAAAAAATAAAAAATGTAAATTATGCTTCTATTTTAATCCACAATGTTCGCAGCAAGTAGTAAATTATTAAGTTTAAAAATTCTTACCTGCCCCTATCAAACAGCAACCAAAATCCTCTATTAAATAAAAGTTCAAAACCTGAAAAAAATATAATTCTTTCTACAAAAAACTCAACACAACACACGACAAAATGTTCGCAACTTTGAAACCATTTTTGATATTAAAAGCTACACTTACTTCTTGTTTACAAAATGCTCTTCCGCTTTCCGTTTCGTTTCGGTTTCGTTTCTTTTTCTTTCCAACCAAACTTATGTTCGTCTCCTCTTAAACCTGAAAAATATTCACATTCTTCTTTCTACAAATTACCATTTCGCAAATTTAACTTTCTTTTTAACTGTTATAAAAATATAGCTACCTTTACACACTGACTTTCGTTTTGATTTACCTCCGATTTAATTACCTACTAATTTAATAATTCAATAATTTGCTTCGTTCGTACCCTACATCAAAAATATTTTCAAAACAAACAGAATTTTATTGTTTACATTTTAAACGACTCAGGTTGCTATCGTTTCTTTCCATATTTGGATAGCATCCCACCATAAAAGGTATGTAAACAAATCAACTGCAATTTAAGGGTTTCTTTTCCTTATACTAATACTGATACAAAGAACAACTTGACAGTGCAGTGTTTCACTTTCCACGAAAAACGTATGTTGCGATCGCATAGAAAAATCGGCAACCTCGCCCCAGCTCTCAAACTAACTTACCAAACTAAATTTGTTATGCACAGTCGCTATTAGTATATAAGACTAGTATCCCGGGTAAAAACATTTTACAGGTTCATTTTTCCCATTATTTGCCGCGCCCACCTCCCGTGCTCTTCCTCTTTCAAAATATAGGGGTGTATATATAGTATAGCGTGTAAAATGTTTTTACAGGTTTACTTTCGCCATGATTTACCGCTATCCCGTGTTCTTCTTCTTAATATGGTGGTGACGAATAAGGGATAAGTAGTACCACGCTATAGAGCTCAAAATGCTGATCAAAGCTATTACATAAAAAAAAATGAACAATTTGAAAGCTTGTTTTTTGTCCTGATTTAGTAACGGTTATATCTATCTATTGAATATTTTTTTAATATATATATAGATAAATCATAAAACGTATATTTCATTTGAAACGGACGCATTTTAATGATGATAGCTCAAAATGTAGAGTTAACAAATGAGATTAATAAATCAGACAAAAAAAAATAGGTATGCAAATGAAATGAATACATTCCAATCTATTGTCTCGTTTTTTCAGACAATAGCTTAATGGATTTTCAAGATTTAATAAGGTTTCAGACTCTCAGCATCTCGGTTTAATTACAATGGCAGTTGCGTCAAGTTTAATATTTAATTCTATTTTCTGATTTTTTTAATCTCATAAACTTTTACCTGTAAACAATGGAAAATAGAAACATTAATATTCTATTTATTTCTGTTTTTGCACGAAAAGCGAGGCACTACATTTTGAGCGGCCCCCGCTATCATCATCAGGCATATTAAAAAAAGATGCCTAAATAAAATCACATAATTGCTAAGAATAAGTACCACTAAGTTGTAGAGCTCGAAAAGATGATAAAAAAAATGTATGGGATCGTCTGTGTACGACGTGCTGTTACCGGGATATCGTCGATGAAAGATTTTGATGACGTCACACCCGTCCCCAAAACGTTTTAGACCCAATTTTTTTTTTCAGCCATCCCCAATATTGCAGAGCCCCGAAAACGTCAGTTATCCCCATCGGTTCTCAAGATATTTGACCCTTGAAATCGCATTCTATTTAGGGTGCAATGCTATGTCCCCCGTGCCAAAAAATTCACGTCGCATCATTTGCTAATATACTAATACTGAAAAAACGCTTCCGCAGCAGCGTGGCTTTACGCGCTCCTTCTGAGAAAATGACCGTGAAATTTTTCTAAATGTATTAATTTTGTAAAATAAAAGTGGTATGCACACTCGCTATTAGTATATAGACCAGTATCCCGGGTGAAA
This sequence comes from Turritopsis rubra, assembly GCA_039566895.2. NCBI lineage: Eukaryota > Metazoa > Cnidaria > Hydrozoa > Anthoathecata > Oceaniidae > Turritopsis > Turritopsis rubra. Next base: position 3,980,826 of record CM077630.1, on the reverse strand, counting down.
ACATTTTACCGGTTCACTCTCAAGGATTATAAGATATATAAGAATACAGCCTGAAAATGGTTTAATTATACATATTTTCCAGCTATTGAGTGAAACCGTAAAATTATACCTTTGCCCGGGGTACCTAATCAATTAAAATGTGAATCGTAAAAAAACATTATACCTCCTCAGTATACACAACCAAAGGATCATTCTTCTATGAATTCATTAAATGCTTTATCCCAATTGCTTGTACCATGATTATGTAAAACCATGATTGGCACATTCAATATTTTTCTTCATAATTTTTATTTACACTAAATTTTTAATCTAAAAAGAAAGAAGTCGTATAGAAAAGAAGCAAGAAAAAAATGCATTCAGAATGTAAAATAGCACTAAATAACCAAGATAAGCACCATGGCTTAAATTCAAACTGCGAATTCCAAAACGACATACGCAAAGCCAGTACAAATAATAAGTAGGCTCCCCTAAAATGTACATGATGCAGAAAAATAGCCACTTGAAAAGAAATCATACATTACACATTACACACTCCCTCTCCCCTGCCACAGACAACATAAAACAAACAACAAACAAAATAAAACAGAGATAATTTAAAGAAATATGACTGTGGCTATCATGGAATAGGTAGATATTATCAATGAAAAGTAAAAAGGAAAGATATTAAGCTATTAAGATCCTCTCCTCCACTAAAAACAAAACAAAAAACACGCTTAAAAATATATATAGCAATATAAAAACATAGGTTAAACAACGAAATGGAATAGCTAAAAAAATGGGATCTGTGAAGTATAGTATAAAAACCTATAATTTAGGCTGGCGGTGTGGGTTGTATGTAGGGAGAGGGTTAGGGTTCAATCATCATACGAGGGTAGGGGGGAGAGAGCTTTAACTTTCTTGAAAACAGTCATGCAACAAAAAAAACATCAGAAATAACGATGTAGCTCTTCCACACAATATGTTGATAATGTTTCCTACATGGTCGAAATGATTGCAACGACGCAACCATTTTTAATCACAATATGTAAATACCGCTTCGTTAACAATCCTCCATTCCAGTAACAGTTTCTTTGCTTTCCAACACACGTTTACTACCAAAAACAACGACATATGCTCGTGTTTTGATTCAATTTAATGTAAATACTTCCACTCGTTAATTCCATCTTTACGAGACCATCAGTTCCAAGAAAAAGAAAGAAATTAAAAACCATTTGCTACCATTTGACAACTTCTTCTGTGCAACCATTAAGTGTTTATAACATAAATAAGTAAGATGTTCTTTAGTTTCCAGTACATTACACGTTTCTGCTATTATAAACCATACATTTTTTCTTCCACTCGTTAATTCGTTTAATAATAATACAATATCCTTCGTTTCCTTTCTTCGTTCGTCTCGCGAATCAATCTTTACGAAAACAAAAACAGATTTGTTTACATTTTAAAAACCCTTGTTTCTTTTCTGCATCATCATCATGCGACTGGTAGTAACTTTACTAATACTATCGCAACAAACAACAATATTATTCTTCGCTTTTTGAAATAAAAACAAACAGAATAAACAACAAAAACAAACAACAAAAACCAAAAAACAGTTCTTCGCTCTTCTTGTTGAAACAAAAATGATCGTTGAGAATATTTCAAACGAAAAACCATTGCATTGCATCCTCCACCGTCGAGCCTTTTCATTGTCTTCTTTTTTTTTTTTTTTGTTGTTGTTGTTGTTGTTGTTGTTGTTGTTTTTTCAAAGATTTTACAAGTTATTTCTTTCCATTCCATTAGATATATAAACAGCTTTTCTTTTCACAGTTCAGATAAACTCTTATTTAAACATTATCTTTAATCGGTGCTTCTAACCTTTGAAATCGCGTTGGCTAGGTGAATGTCATTTAGGTTGTGTTCGATTCTAAGCGAGCGTGAACCTCTAACACACAACAATGTTGATCTTAAAAGACTGTACAATAGTTTTGTTCTTATAAAGTCCGTAACTCTCTGTTCTGTTTCGCCTCTCTTCTCTGCTATCATTTCTGAAAGCCGTTTATAAAATGTTTTACATTCGCGTCCCATGCCGCCACTTGTTGAAAATACCAGGGGTGTGAATGTGCCATTCTCTAAATTTGTCACCCGTTCGTTGTAGTGCCTCTTCTTTTCACATTCGTTTCTTTTGAAGCATTTTTCAGGATCCAGACCCCTGTACCTCCGAGCGTTTAGGTCAAAGACCCTTATATCAAAAAATGTTCTTTGTCCAGGAGTCCAGAATCCCGTTGCGCTGATGTCAAGTCGTGCTTCTTGGCTTCTGTTAGCGCTGCGCTGTGAAAGATGTTCACCGTCCATTTCCAACATTCTCGGTTCTTTTCGAACATCCAGGCATACTTCGTCTAGCATAACGGATGTCAGATCACGGATCTCGTTATGCCTTAATGTATCGAAGCCTCCTTTCTTGCATGACAGCGCATGTGTGATATCAAATCGGCTTCCGCATACGCATTCGCTAGGTAGTCGAGGTAGTGACCAGTTGTATCTGATGGGTATGGAGTCTTGAAATTGCTCTTTGTTGAGTTCGTAACCCAAATCTTTAATTGCCAAATTTGACGCTCCGACCATTGAGTTGGCTTCGTTCGTTCTCTTCTGATCGTCACTCATGTCCGTTCTAATTTCTTCCAACTTTTCTTTATTTTTTTGTCGTCTTTCGTTTTTGATAGTAGCTACACTTTTCCCAATTTCTTCATCATTCATTCCTAGTATCTTGTTTTGTAACTGCCGTGTCACAGCTTTAGAGTTGTCGTGCTCAATTGGGGCAATCTCGCATAGATTTTTTTAGCCCAAGGCCTCCCTAACGTGGAGGCAATGCTAACAGATCACGCTCGCTGTTGTTGATGGTTTTACCTCCCGTGATTGCTAGTATGAACTGATGCCGAATGATTTCTTCAATCGGTTGGAGGTACCTCTCAAAACCCGGTATTGTCCTGATGAAGTAGGAAAATTTATGTTGATAACCACTGACATAACATGAGTAACCAGCTTGTGGTTGTGTCACTGCTATTCTAGAAAGAAGGGACAACCCTTCCGACAATTTTTCCACCAAGCTTTTGCAATATTTTTCTTGGTATTCTTGACTTCCAATCACAGCACCAAGATGTCGTTCACCTTCAGTTGTTATTTTTATGTCTGTATCTTGAAAGACTTCTGTGGCTTTCGCTAAATGATGTTCTTTAACAATCAACCATTATTTTTTGGGTTGAGGATAGTATCCGAAATGGGGACCTACAGTTGTAATGCTATCCCACCATTGTCGTAGTGACTCACATTTCCCCGTAGCTGTTATATCATCCGCAAATGCAGTCATCTCGTCATGATCTGCCATGGCTAATATCAATTCGTCAAGGAGAGGCGTTGTTCCTGTCGCATACACTGCCATGCCGATTGGATCACCTTGTGTAGTTCCTTCTTTTGAACTCAACTCGATTCCTCCGATGACAAAGAGCCTAGCAGGTGTTCGGTAGCAATTGATGACATAATTTGCGAATACTGGGCATATCATTTTTACGTTGTGCAGAAAAGCTTGACGATTTATGTTGTTGAACGCGTTTGCTGCATCTATCAAGAGTACTGCCTCTGCTTCTTCAGTTTCGAAAACCCTCCTCATTTCGTGGATTGCAGCTTCTCCGCCTGCTTTTTGCCTGGCACACATTTGAACTCTGCTACTTGATGTGATTATATCCTTCTTAATCACTGACATAACGGTTTTCCCACAGATTCTGCATAAGACTTCACCAACGCCGATAGGTCGAACACCGGGTTGTTTGTCTAGTGGGACAAGTCTACACGCCAGAAACCCTTCGAGCGATTTGTCATCTACACTCTCTGTGCATAAGCTTTTGGTTATATTTGCTATCGCAAGCCTAAGATCTCTTCCACAGTCACCATACATTTTCGATGTTAAGATTTTTCTCCACCCATCAGAGTCTTGACCAGACGGTCCAGAACCACCCTTAGTTTCAAGTGCTGCCTTCATAACCAGTGATTCGTCAGTCGCTTCGTACACTACCGGATTTATTCTTTCACAAGGACCTTCAAGTTTGTTGTTTTCGTCGGCTTCTCTCGCATTGGGATGTTTTTCTCTTAACAATCCAATTGTTTCGTCATTTATAGGTAGTATTCCACCACGCATATTATTTGTTAGGATTTTGATTGCACCGTTAACATCGCCTTTCTGCATTTTATCTTTAAACATTTTTGAAATTTCGATGTTTCTTCTCTCAGTTGGTCTCGATAACCTTGACTGTATGGTTTCTGCTTCATCAACCAGCTCGGCAATGTTACCTTGGTGCCACAGCTTCAATCTCCTTTCCAATGCTCTTGTATGGTCTTTTGCCTTTGAATTTTTGCTTGGTTTCTGGAGGAGCAGAGCAGGCATGATATGTACTGCCTTCATTGAAATAGTTCGGAGAGGGCTCTTCTCCGTCCAAGCATTCAGTAATCTTGTCACTTCTCTGATAAAATCTTTACCGGCACCTCCACTTGGTAGGTTGAATAGGTTTCGTCGCCAATAAACGATTTTGTCATAACTTTCGTTTATCATTTCGATAAATTCGCTAACTTTAACTTCGGCCCAGTAATAACGTTCTGGTTCTGGGTTATCTTCATTTCCGATCGCAATACTTGGATTAGTTGATGGCTGTGGAGGTGGTGGTTCACCTATTTCTACTCTGTTTCCAATTACTTTACATTGTCTCTCATGCTGGAGTGCACCCCGTGGAGTGCGGAATCGTTTACCACATTTTAAGCACGGAACTTCAGCAATTTCTACTCCATCATCTGTTCTTGTTGATGTGCTCATTTCTTCTTTTCTGTTGTTCAAACTGTCAATTCAGGTTTTGTTATCTTTTGGGTTTTTTCAGTAATTTGTTGCGTTGAAAAGATACAATATAACCTTCATCTGCGTTTTTTTTAACGTCAAAGTTTACGGAGCGACGGTTTTACGTCCGCCATGTTTGAAGCCATTGCATTCATTTTGAAGTACCACTACCACCATCACTCATCGATTAGATGATGCGCTACGGTCATTGTCTTCTTTCGCGTAAACACGGGAAAACACAAAAGGCCCGTAAGGTGGAGTCGGGACTATTACTAATACGCAAATGAAAAACCAACTTGCTGGTGCCGTTTCAAACTTCCTCAGACAAACGCGTGAGAAACAGACCGCGAAAAATCGGCAACCTCACACGCAAAATATTTTACCAAACTAAAAAGTGGATGCACAACTTGTTATTAGTATATAGATAAAACCGCAGAAACGCGTTAACGAATAGTGAATCTTAATAATTCAATGTTTCATTAATCCAGGAGCTGGATTATGTTTCGGCAAAGTGGGTCGGGGCAAAGTGACTTCTATATTTTCCCCCCGACTTTTTGTACCCCGATTTTCCCCCCGATAAGGTTTGCAATTACCAGCGTACACAGACAGACTGTTCTTCGGAAAGTTACATTTTTGAAGCGTAGATCTTTATACATGTATTTTACAAAACCAAAATTATTTCTTGTTTTAAAAGCATTTAATTAATATTCGATTAAGAAAGCCCAACTACAAATTTAGCAAATAACTGAAAAAGAAACTCTTTGCCACTCTTTGCCAAACGCAAAATCTTGTATGTACTTCTCGCCAAGTTTTCGATGTTCCAGAACAGTTTTGTGAACTTTCATAGTTTTGCGTCGACTTAATTTCATATCTTGATCAGTCAGCGGAGATGTTAATACGGTAGCAGCACTACTGCTGACTGTATGACTGTCACTTTTTTGGTTCTGCTGAACCTAAAGAAAGTAAATCAGATATGAGAGGAACAATGATGAAAACACAAGTCTTGAATACATATTTACAGCTTTTACAGGAAATGCACTACTTTCCCGTGGGGCACCATTGTTGTTTGGCATCTACGTATTTCCCCTGCTTTTAACCCCACCCACGTATTTCCTCTCGAATTTTGCATTTTACCAACAATTCAAATGAAACTTGATAACTTGAATATATATTTTTTTACTCCGTTTAGGCTTAAATCCAGTTCACTTTTTAAAATTTCAAAAATGTTTCGACGGCATTAAAAACGGGGAAATAGGGCATAAAGTGGTTACACAAGCATCAACAATAGTTTCAAACATTGGAAGATTTTGTTTGTCGGACCAGTATTGTTCATTATAAGTGAAGAGATTTATCATGTCGTGGAACTGATGATTTACGAGAGAACCTTCTCTCGTCATCGGGCCGAAGCATCATACATAGTTTCACTGCAAAATCATTGATGCAACTTTATTCTATTCCTATAGAGGAGAGGGGAGGAGTGGCAACTTTATGTACAAAATGCCCGTTTGTGTATCATTTCCAGACCAGCTTAAATCTTATAAACAGGTTTGAATAAACGAGGTCTGACCCTTACCCTCACTGACCCAAACAAATTTACAACGTTTACACCATGAAATTATTGTGATTTGATACAAGACAGCAAATGTAAAAATGTATATTACTTTTAATTTGAGGGAAATATCATTTTACAAGAAAAAGATCAGTGAAGGAGAGCAATGTTTATTGCCTAAATTGAACTCCCTCTCAATGTTTTTCTTTATTAACTTTATTAACTGGTACGCTAGGGAAGATAACGACTGAAATGCAATCAAAATGCTATATATAAAATGTTTAATTTTAATTTATCATTAGCCAAGAACTGACAAACCTTTCTCATTTCCATGGTTACTTCTTTTATGGTTCCTTATAAGAGGACATTAACATAACTAACAAAATGAACACAAAATGAACATTAAATTAAAATAATGAACAATTCTTGTTTTCTCACCCCTCCTCCTAACATGTCATTGATTTCTTTTGGACTCAACTGATCAGTCGTACTTTTCTGTGTTATAGTGGTAAGTGTATTGACATCCTGTTCAGCATCAACAACCCCATCATAACTGTTATCAACCCTGCTCAGTAGCAAAATAGTCGACGATGTTCTGAAGAGTTTACGTTTACGCTTTTCATCCGTTGGTGTGGCTTCAGGAAGAAAAACAATAAAAAATGAGCACATCAGGTCAAAATAGTTGAACATTCTACTTTGCTCTCAATGTTACCATAACCATGTCAGATAAATCAATAAGAGCAACAAAGGGGAAAAAATCTATTTAAAGTATTGCAATATAAGATCATGTTCACACGTTTAACATGTGTTGTTGTTGCATCAGAGTGCAATTCACACCTATCCGAAATATATTTTGCCCTTGAACTTGCTTACCCACAAAACATCAGTGCTTTAGCTAGTGCATATATAGTGTGCGTTTGACGGACCCTTCCTAATTAAAGCAAAAAAAGGGTTTTCCCAAGTAAAGGGTTTTCCCAATTGACTTTATGAAGAAAGTTGAGTTTTACAGAAACTTTGCTTACTTTCTGTGAAGTCACACCGAAAGGTACACACAGGACTAATAATTTTTTTCTCGAGGGAATCAAAGTCTGTGTTTGACATTTTACCTATCTATCTTCGATAGAATACACTCAGTAATGGAATATATATATATATATATATATATATATATATATATATATGTGAAGGTTAAATTTTAAGCCAAAATAAGGTGTTTATTCACGATAAAACTTCTGAGTTTCTGAATTCTTAGACCTTTAAATTAACTACGTGTGACCATTCTAACACGTTCTTCAACATTTCACCATTCCCAAAGAAAATAATGATGAAAAATGACCTACTTGTTTGCGTATCTACAACAGCATCGGTTAATCTTGTGGAATCCATTAGTAACTTTTCATTGTAGTTCAACGGTTTTCTTGAACGAGATGGATAAGATTTTCTAGGAGATTCGTTCTTATTCAATACCTTTTTACTGATTTAACCACCTCACTTGAAGGACTTGAAGGACTTTCAATTACTGGTTGATTGGCACTTTCCGATTCTCGGTATTCATATGCTACTTTCTTCTTAGCTTTTCTAGCAGCCCCTGCATCTTCATCAGATGACAGCTCACGTAAAGAAGAAGGTCTTTTCACCTACTGTTTTGTTCTAGTCTTGTACTTTCCTTAAGTATTTCAACACCTTTTTCGTGGTTGGAATCCTCCAGTAAAGTTTCTCGTAGTTGATTTTCTTCAATACGTGTTTTTGTACGTAGTTTCCTTTTCAAATCGTCATTGGCAAACATTTCATCCTCTTCCTCGCTGCTGTTAGAGTCATTAGATGAAATTTCCGACTTGACATTGTTCTGGTGTGCTTTCAATAGCTTAAGATGAATGTCTTCATCAGACGATGTGTCATATCGAGAGTCACGCTTGGATGTATGGTAATTCAAACCTTGTCTTTTGTTGGATAATCTCTTGGATTTCCTAATAGGAGATCTCTTTGCACTTGCAGTTTCTTTTATAGTGGAGATATATTTCACCCGATTAGCCTCTGTTCTTGTTTTCCCTTTTTGTTTATGTTTATGATGGGATGGCGAATGAAGGCTAGAGCTATCATCTTCACTTGACTGAATTTGATTAGATTCATCAGACCCTGTGTGATGTGAAGCTAGTGGTTGAGATTTGGTTCCTTTTTGTCATGCTTGGAACTATCTTTCAACTCTTCCTTTCTGTTATATAATTGCTTCGATTGTCCAAAATCTTCAAAAAGTCTATCAGGGGGAGTGTTTTCTATAGGAATGCCAAGCAATATCAACTGCTGTTTCAATAAAAAAACACTCCTTCACAGAGACTTTTGAAGATTTTGCCAACGAGGTTTTGAGTTACCGGGATTCTATTGTAATTCCATCAAAAAACAACTGACAAAACTCACCTCCTCAAACTTCTTTAGATTTTCTGCTCTTTTGTTTTTATCTACCTCTAAATACTTCCTGTATCTTTGTTCATCAGCATACAATTTCAATTCTGTGACAAAAAATGGGGAATAAGTTGTCACTAAAAGTCATTTTAAAAACTTTCATTTCCTTGGTGTTTCCACTGATCTACTATTTATGGTTTATTAACATGACTTTGGTTGTCTCCGAACGAATAGAACAGAAGCACGTGTTATTGTTTGTTTTAACGTTCACGATTGAACCAATATTTTTAACTTTTAAAAAAAAGAATGGCAACTTGTGACATCATAGTCATTCGAAAATTCCATGGTCTGGAAGTCTATTGTGAAGCTCTGTTGTCGGTATTTTTAACTTGAATTACATAACCATAGTTTGCTTTGCACACTTTTTGATCACGTGATAGTAAATAACTACTGTGGATTGGTTGGAATTTTGTCATGTGATCAAAAAGTGAGCAAAACAAAGTGTACCTATTGAAAAGATCAAAGAAAAAACTAACAATAAGTTGTAACCAAGGGGTTCCAGATCAGGGAATGGCTATGCTGACATCCATTGACCAAAATTCAATTTAAAAGGTTTGAAAACGGAAATAACACCTGTCGACATTATAAACATTACAAATTTCGAAATACAAACCTTCTTCAACTGATTGAGGCAAAAGAATGAACTTTTCTATACCAAACGTACACAGTTGGCCATTTCTTGAAACTCGCAATGCCTCACTTATCCAATCCGATTTAAACAAAACCAAATCTTCATTAGAGTTTGATTCGAATATTCTAAAATAGTTTAACTCGACATATAAGTGCTGATTCAGCAAAACCTTTGAGAGACAATGATTATTTAGAGAATGATTCAGTATGTTATACAATGCAGCCAGACCAACCTAATCCACTTTGATGAATAAAGGCAGGCAGGCAGGCAGGCAGGCAGGCAGACAGATATAATAAAATAATGTGAACCGGACATCCTGCCTTAAAAAATGAATTATGGAAAAAAAAAATTCCCCCTTTAACATATATCACTATACACATTATTACTTTTCCGGACATTATAAATTTGCAAACTTTGGGAAGGAATTGAGATGAGGTGCTTTAATGAAAAGAATGAATAAATTATAATTCAGAATAATCTAGAAAACAAAATCTTCAGGGTTACATCCAGTTCGACTCAGGTGAAGCAGCAATTCGTCAAACAACTGTGGTGAACAACTCTTGTAATAGAATTTTCTACTTCCGCCCTGTTTTTAACTTATATTTGTAGTACAGATGCTTCTACAGTTGCCTATTCCTCATCCATGTTTTCGTTTTCCAATGAAGGTGGTAAACGCATCAATTATTTTTTATCTTCATTGGAATGAAAAACATAATCAAAATAGCAAAATATGACAGTGCATTCATACATACTGACTAGTGTCACTGGCTTTCACATCATCGCTAAAGATATAACTTGCATTGTGTATTGAAACAGAGTATCTGCCACCATGATCACCTGAAATAAATACAGGTAAATATTTCATTCTTCTTTGCATCTGTTGACTGCACCCTGGCCTTCATGCAAGCTATACATTTATATTTTATATATGTATATATCTGGTGGTTATTCAACTAGCTGCAGGTCAGGGACAACCATAACATCAAAACCGTGATAGAAGCCTAAAAACTCAAAAATCTCAGTTACTTACAGGAAAGGATGCATTTGAAGATTATTATGTTGAATGTGTGGCACGTGAATTGCACACACAAACTGAAGGGACATTACAATTTTCAAAAATGGCAGTGTCGCGACAAGAGAAATTTTGTTGTTCTGAAAGACAACTATCATAGCGGCCTCCACGTTTAAACGTCCCAGCTAGACCATTGTCACCAGGCCCATAATGTAGAAATAAATGAGGAAGAATCTGTAGTATTGAAGTCTCTCTCATCATCAGTTTGTTAAAAAATCAACAGAGGCACGAAACAAAAATGTACATTCTTAAATGTTTAAGCAAAACTTATCCAATTATCAAAACGTCAAACCGTACCAGGATATTACTCCAGCATGTTTTCCACGTTTGTTCCTCGCTTTAACAACAGATATTTTCAATATAAAAAAATTTAGTATCGGAGAAAAGCATAATAATATGAAGCAACCTAAAGAAATCTTAAAAAAGAAAGAGGAATATAAATAGACAGATTACAATTATCAATCCTAAAATGATAGTAAATGTTTACCCCACAGTTTTTTGATTTTATCATTGACACTTGTCGAAAACCAAGCCGTTGAATCATCAAAAAGATTGCCAGACTTAATAATCAGGGATCGCTCAATAAATCATAGCATCATTCAATTAGACTCGATTTATAAGCTAAATAAAGAGATGAACAGATTAACATCCTACAGTCAATTCTCTCTGTCTCGAACACGAACATCTGTTATCTTGAACAAAAATCTTGGTCTCTTATAAGAATAGCTCTCGCTGTCTTGAACATTTTAGGGGAGTTGACTGTATTAGCATAAGTTACTATCTGAATTCTCGTCACTGAAACATGAGAACAGTTGGACAGAAAGACCTGCAGCTTAAACATTTGCAAATAGAATCAAATAATACATTGAATCATTTACAGTACAGCCTGGAAGAAACTTTACGCATTTACACAATATCAATTTCTTTAATAATGGAAAATTTCTTCCACAATATTTTTCCTAAAAGGGAAACCCTACAAAATAATCATTCTTATAAATACAATCTTTTGTTTTCTTTGTATTTCAGACCATATAGTAACTACGGCAACGATAACTCAAAAAAAACAAACTCACAATAATACTTGAGAAGACCTAAAGAATGACCGCTGCAAATTTAAGTTACATGCATGCAAATTTAAGTGCACACACAACTAGATCTACATGGCTGCATTCATTAAATGGTGAAAGATCAGATGATTATTGTGTCATCAAGCAGTGTAAAGTAATATCAAGAATAAAATATAGATACCGTATTTCCTCTAATAAACGCCGCGGCGTTTATTACAAATTGCAGATTTTGGATGCGGCGTTTAATAGATGGCGGCGTTTATCAGAGGGCGGCGTTTATTACAGAATGAAAAATCAAATAAAAACAGACTTTAAACAACAATGTTTTCTCTTCCTAAAAAACTGTCTAAGCTAATAGCATTTTACATTGAAATTGACGGTAATCACGTGCACGCAATCGTAAATGGTAAAAGAGAAGTACGAAAAAAACAATATTCGTTTTTATCTTTAGTTGTGGAAGAATTTGTTGATAGAAAACAAGTCCAACTCGTGTAAACCATTTTCTGTTGCTTGTTTAGTCTGTTTTCTGATAAATGCCGCTTTTCAAGATGCGGCGTTTATTAGAGGGCGGCGTTTATTACAAATGCTTGGCTATAAGTGCGGCGTTTAATAGAGGGAGGCGTTTATCAGAGGGCGGCGTTTATTAGAGGAAATACGGTATTTATTATGCATTTTTCATTTTTGGCCATAAGCAAAGTGAATGAATGAAAAAACAGGCAGTAAAGGGACATGTTTAAAGCTATATGAGTGCATGAATATTTTTTGTGTATAGCAAAGCAATGTCTAAAAACAAAACATTCAAAAAATTCAAAACTTTAGGCTACTACAAAATTTTAAACAAATTTGACAAAATTTTCCAATAAACTAACTAGAGGAAAGTCAAGAAAAACATTTCTTAAGATAAAAAACTGTTTTAAAACAGAAATATTCCCTGCTCAACAGTTTCCACGCAGCCAAGGCCGTACCTAGGTGCCCTTCCATTTCGTGTTTCACTGTATGAGGGCCCAAATTCTGGTGCCCAAAAATGTTTAATAACAATTGCAACCCGAAGATGCCAGTGAAACACAAAATAGCTACCAATGTGTACAGTCGTGTCTGCTGTACTCAAATTATACTGAAAAAATAACATAGAAGACGTGTTATAAGTCCTATTTTCGAATTTATCTTATTAGGTGTTTTCCAGCAACCAACCACCGAAATAATAAAATGTAACCCTCCGTCCAAACAACCACTGACTTGCGGGGAGATACTGTCACAAGTGCTATCTGATTAGTATGCCCCAAAGAATCCTAAAACCAGCTTCAAATTTTGGGGATAGGTTCTAAAGTTAAAGCAGGTTGTGTACAGGTTGGTTACGATGCACTATGAGCTGCCTCCTTGCCGACAATTCTTCCAAACACTACACATTCTAACAAACTGTTACCACCCAATCGATTCTGTCCGTGCACTCTTCCACTGACTTCGCCTGCTGCATAGACTCCTGGAACGCTGTTTTCCTCCTTCATGACCAGACCTTTCCGGTTAATTTTCACACCACCCATACAATAATGCAAAATTGGTGTGATGTGAGCAATAAAATAAACATCGTTATCATCAAATAACATTCGGAAAGCTTTTTTTCCAAAACTATCTTGACCATTAGCAGCAACGGAATTATATTCTTCAACGGTTTTAACCATAGTTTCTTGGCTTACTCCCAATGTATTGGCAACATCGGCAAGATTCCCCACTTTTTGAATCAGACCCTTAAACATATAGAATCCTGCTAAATGTGCACCAAATTTATCAATCACTTTCTGTGACAGTAACATAATAGCTGCAGTAGGATTGCCTTCTACATCACCAAAAGGACCACATTTTGTCAGGATCTCTTCAGACACATGGTCACGACGTCCAAGTTCATTAACAAAACGTTGACCGGTTGCATTTAAAAGTATCCCCCCACAACCTCGAAGTGCTTCAGGTGCCAGAAATTTTGTGTGAAACTTGGGATTTTTTGGCTCAACAAATCCAGTAGGATGTACTTGAACTTTATCCATAAGTACCAAAGAAAAGCCATAAGGCTCAATGGATTTAATAATATCACCAGTAGCCCATGGACCATTTGTTGTTGGATAGATGAGGAGTGTATCTGTCAAGAAGAGACTTTTCAGGGTGATCATTAGCAAAACCGCCTGCTGTGAGAACAACAGTTCCCTTCACTTGAACTTCCTCATTGTTCGAGTTTGTATATAAAATGCCAAGAACTTTTCCATCATCAACTATAACATTTTTAAATTTTGATTGAGTAAGTATTGTAACCGATTCCTTCAAATCATTTTCCACATGTTTACGCAGCGTTGACATTATAGTGAAACCCACCGGGACAAGTTTACCTTCTTTGGTTGGTGGAAATCTATGTGTTCGTTTGGCACTATGTCCACCAAGTTGAACAACATCCGTTAAACTTAGACCAAATGATGTCAGAAATCGGATAGCTGAATTACTGTTTTTGACCAGGGTTTCTACAAGAAGTGGATTAGCCAAACCATCTCCAGATGCTACCGTATCTTTTATAAAACTCTGTTCATTATCGTCGATGTTTAGGCTGCTTTGGGCTTCAGTACCAACAGCATTGATACCTGATGTGGCTTTTGCAGTGTTACCACTTAGCTTGGATTCCTTCTCAACAATAGTGACATGAGCACCATGTCTCACCGCTTCAATGGTAACACTTAAACCAGCCAGACCCCCACCAACAACAATGATGGAGGGTTTACTCTTCATCTCAGACATAATTTGCCAATTTAAGGGATTCCACTGGAGTAAAAATGCTAGAAAAATAAAAATAAATATAAGTGATGCACACCTAAAATTTCATATTTTTTAGAATCTGCAAAAAATTTAACTGGCCAAGATTTCCTAACAAGAAACCTTTTTTTACGCAAAATGACTGTGTATTATGACAAGCGTGGAACCAATTTAGATAACCTGGGTTAATTAAAAATCAAGGATTAGTAAATCATTTTCTACAAACTGTGTCTTGCTATGTTAAAATCAATCTCTACAAATTGGTATTTTCACTTCCTGAAAATCTCACAGCCAGCTCCCCATAGCCTTCTGATTTGAAGATAATAGCTAAAGCTTCACTATCTTGTTTGGATATGTTTCCACACCTTAGAAGTTTTATTTACAGACTTTTTTTATTTTCGTGGAAGATGTTTATCAGAGGGAGGCATTTAAATGAATGAGGGTGTCTAAGGTAAAAAGATATATAGTGTACACATGGAGCACAGTATATGAACAGGCAGTCATAGTGAAACGTTTACGTACTTTTAAAAGTTTTATAATACAGTTGATGTCCGCTATCACAAATGCTGCTTATTATATCAAACAATTACTTAATCAGTCCTTTGAAATTCACTCATGAAAGCCTTTTATTTATGCTGGTTATAACCAATCCCACTATAGAGTACACAATTCGCTATTACAAACTCATTGTTAGGTCCCTAACTTCCAAGGAAGGTCAGATTGATAATTCAATCATAAACATGTATATCATAGGTAAAACATGCATTTAATCTTTATGAAAGATATCTTGAGTTTCAGGAGTGTTACTTTATAGGTGTATGTTGTAAGGTTTTAGTAAGGCTGCATTATATCCACGGTATTGTGTATGAAGTGCTAAAACTCATAAAATGTGCAAAAAGCACAGGATATCAGGTATAATGGTATAGGTATAGGTACATTATTATTTATATGAAGTCATTATTAAAATCTTTCTGTTCTCAATGAGATTTTTTAGACATAAGATTGAACTGAATATGAGAACGTATGTTAGATAAACAAATGATTGTCAAATTTGAAAAGACTAGTCTCTACATGAAAACAGAGTATCTTTACGCAGAGAGGTAAAATTTTATATTCGGGCTGTACTGTAATCCATACTTTACTTTATTTTAAAATGTATAGAGTATAAAGTTTACTGATTTTTCAAATAGAACTTTGTGTTGTTATTCTGTGATTTTTAACTTTGCATCAACTTTTATAGGAGTCACATGTAAAACTCTGTTTTAAACTTATCTACTCCAACATTGAAACCACCAATTAGCTTAATAAAAATTTGTGGAGATTATTTCTTTGATGATACAAAATTTTTAAATACAAAAAAAGAAGTTGACCAACACTTGAGCTGAACATAAAATTTACAAAAGCAGAGAAAATATAGTACATAATTCTACCTATCACAATTATGTTGATACCAACACAACACAGCGAGTAACACAGACAAGTCGAAATACGCATTTTATCTGAAGTGTTCCTTGTGATTAACCTTTGATCTTTTATCTTATGAGCTGAAAAAGGAAATCAAAATATGCTTGCAACAAATTACAAATTATTAGAAGGATGATTTATACAGTTCTATGTTGATTTCACATCAGCAGAAAAGTCCCTTTATTATCAAAGAGAGAAACCATTATGTGACAATTTTAGGGAAAAGGTAAAGTACAGCCCAAAAGAAACTTTACGTAACCGTGTAGGATAATTTCACAAAGAGTTGTCATCTAATAAGTTAATGATTTTTCATTTATCTTAACGTGAGATTTCGACAAAATCATGTTAAAGACTTCATGTATATAATAACAGATAAGACAATTACACAAAAATCTTGTGTTTTCATGTAAAAATTTATTCCTTCGCAAACAAGTACGGTTTCTTCTGGGTTGGACCTTAACTATCATTATTTCGATTCTATAATCTATAATCCATAATGTCTTTATTCACTAAATTGATTTACACAGGTTTTTAGAAAGTAGTTTAGTTTTTTATTAGAACCTTGTTTACAAGAACATTTAGGCTGGAATTTGTCAAAAAGCTTTGCAATGTTTTTGAAAAACTTTAATACCCATTGCCGAATTTTCAAGTTGCAAAAGCGTACAAGACCTTTATTAGATATGATTCTCCTGTTTCTCAGTGAAACTCTTTTACGTCCTTCTTGCCCATGATATTTGCTCCAACTCTGCAACCTCTAAAATATCTGCAACTTTCAATCTAAGTCATTATCGAGGAACTCATAAACGTTGATATTGTGTCAAACTATCTATCCCCGCCTAGTTTTTACGTGATATTCTATCAACATTTTAGTATAAATTGTCCCAGGGCGATAACTAAGTACAGTGAACCAATACAATGCATAAAAAGGTTTCACAAAATATTGGTGTTTAAATAAAAATTAGAGAAAGAGGTTTCTGCAAACTTTTAAAAATAACATAAGTCAAATCATTCATAAGATTAAATGATAGAACAAAAATGATATGATCTTAATATCCAAACTAAGGTTATCGTCACTTATCAGACCATAGGCGTATTCAAGGTCAGTCAAAAAAGTGGAGGAGGCCAACGTTATGATCTTTTCTGCCTTAAGTGTCGATTAGGTTACTTGCACGTTTTCCTTTTCTACTTTGAATGACTAAACTCTCCCCCACAAATTTTGACTGAGCTCTAGCTACGCCTCCGCAAACTATAGCATTATTAACGTAATATCTTCTCGTATTGTCCCACCATTTCCAACGCCTCGTTACGCCACAGCTTCCACTCTCCAACTGCCCCCTTCAATACTTTATTTCGAAACTTATTTCTCATTCCTAAAACTAGGAATTTCAGGAATGCAGGATCGTACTGCTTTAGAATTTTTTCAATACAGCCTTTAACTTCAGGGGCTGTAAACGTTCTCACACCCGACAAATTTCCTCATCGTCTCTTGTAATCAATTTTTCGCATGCAACCGTTAAAGCCAGATATATTGATCTGTCGTGCTTTCTTGCGTAGATCAGATCATATTTTTTTTTCTTGTTGTATTCCTCCAGTTCCTATGGGAAAGAGATAACGCTCTGTAATATATAACAACGAACTATATTTCATATATACATATCGGTTAGAATTACCTTTTCTGAAATTTTAACTGCACTCCTTCGTTATCATCACTATCATCATCAGTGTAATCATTTTCGTTTTCATCACCACTTCCGTAATCCGGATCACTCATTGACGTATCCAGATTTTCATCAAGAAATCCAAGCAAATCTTCAGATTCATTACTGTTACCGTTCAGAACAGATTTCTAAGGGGAAGCATCAATTTATAACCTTGTCAAACCGTTTTGAGAGAAACCCATTACATTATTAACCTTATCCCTGAACAAGATGGTGGTTAAACAGCTTTACCCTTTTCGGCCGCATTTCATAAGATTTCAGAACTTCTAAATCGCATTTCTTATGAGCAGACTCCTATCCAAAAGAAGAGAGAAAAAAGCATAGTTAATAGTATTAAGTTTTCATTTGGTGAATAAATATAGAGATAATACCTCCCCGCCTTCTCGATATCTCTTTGTAGACGTGATTTTTGAAGCAACGCCACCTTTCGATTTGTCATAGAACATGTCCGTCTTCTTCTTTCCAGTATCTAATTCTTCAAGTATTTCTTCAAAATTACCCCTCTCCTTTGGATCCATTTCCACATTCGTCAGAAAATTTCTAACATCTTCTTTTGATGGCAAAATCTTTTCACCCTTTCTAATCTCATTAGTTAACTCCTAAATCTCATGTTTCAGCAACTTCCTACTTACTCCACCAACTTCAAATGTATCCCCAATTAACATAGCCAACTTTAAGGCTTCCCTATGATTCGAATAAAGATTATAGTGGGTATTTGTGGTAGCCTCTTGATTTTTCATAAAATGTTTAGCAAAATATCCACTATCAATACCGTCTACTTTGCAACCGAATGTTGCACATGCACACCGAATACGTGTCGGACAAACTCGTGCAAATTCCTTAGCTCCAAAAACACCGGCTTTCGCAAAACTTGAGGTAATTGCACTTTCAACCGCGCCATGAGTCATTTTATCTGCATCTGTCGACACAAACAAATACGTATCACAATCAGGGTTCAACATTGGGTGATATTCCTTCACATATATTTGCAAGTGTTGAAATACTCGATCTGGTAATACGACAACTTTCTCTCCGTAGATGGTGGAGGTTTTATATTTCGAATTTGTGAAGGTCATATATCCTGGATAGCCTTCCGAAGATTCTGCATCAATCACATCTTGTACCCTAAGCTCAATCAAATTTGATGATCTTAAACCATTCATGATGCAAATATTAGTGATGAGGTAATCACGGACATTTTGACAAAACCTTTTTGTGACTTTAAAGGATCCACTCTTTGATTCCATTTCTTTAATGATAGACTGAATATGTGATGATCGTCCGTATTCTATCATGGTTGATGGTTTCATGAGACGTTTCTTTTTAATATTACGAATACCTGTTTTCCTTTGCGCAATAGGCTCTGTTAAATCAGTATTCCAATCAAGTCTATATTCCAACAAGTTAGACAAACCGGCACGAGTAATGCCAGCAAATACTTTCCTTCTTCTCAAAAAATTGACAAATGTTTCCAAAGCATTCAAACGAACACGCAATGTAGACGCCTCGTTCTCTCCTTTTCCAATCAGACTACACATTTTCCTGTGATACTTATCCTCTAGGAGAATGGTGTTTCCTAGAGCATTTTGGGGTAAAACAACCATACTTGGATCCACAGTTTGCCATATATATTCGATATGTTGCCGAAATTGTGCACCTTTAGTTGTCCTTTCTTTCCTTTCATCCAATCATTAAAAGCATCAAGTAAAGCTTTACCTGACTCGTAATACATAACAAATTCATCGTTCTCTATTTTCCATTTACGTTTCAGATCGTCTGTTAGTTTCATGGCATCTTTAGGTAGATAATCTACCTCACTTTCTTCAATTAATAAAGAACCTCTTAATTCTTCAGACACCATTCTCTTAGGTCTCTGTAATACGTTCTCCGCACATGTTTTATCAGTAGGCTTAGAAGAGATGGCTGACCAATACTTTTTACGAGCTGCTTCTAACGTTTCCTTTATATCTGATCCAGACATTTTGTGTGCGTTTTTTAGGTGAAGGTCCAAACGGAAATGCCAGATTTTACATATTTCACAGGGCAAAGGTTTTGCAACCCCATGTTTATCTTTACGAGACCATTGAAACATCACTCTTATTTCAGACTCTTTGAATTTTACCTCTTTCTCCTCAAGATTATGCTGCAAAACAAAATGGGTGTGGAGCCTTGATGTCATTGACCTTCCGCTCTGCATCTGTACTTCCTGTGTACCTCTCATTTATAGAGCCAGGTGGTCCTGCATAATGTTTAACATATTTTTCAATCTTTATTTCCTTTTTTTTCTCCCTTCTTTTCTCTCTTTTTTCCTCCCTTCCCTTAAAAGTTCCACAGACTATCCAGGTTAAACTTTATATTTTTCAACACCTAACCTGGACTCTGTTTATCATCGATTCCATCGTCATTACAGCTAGATTCGTCATTATGGGAATCTGGAATAAAAAAGCATTAAAAGTAAAATGTCAACATTGGTTCCCAAATTGAACAGATATGAAACATCGCCACCAAGGTCTGTATCTTCTACGATTTTGAAATATTCGTAACAAGCACAGGCCAAGAAAAAGTAGAACGTACTACAATTTTGAAGTTTCTACCTTTGGAAAGAAATCCATTTCTAACTTCTACGACATTGTCACCATTGTCACTGTCTTTTATTTCAGCTGTGCTTTTAAAATCTACAGAATCTGTAACAATAAAATTTTTGAATTAGTATTGGATTTCTTGATTAACAGATCACCTTAGGTCTCCTTATTGCAAAAAGTTGCATTTTGATTTTAAATGTTTTTGCTTTAATCAGGAGTGGAAAATGCATGATGAAATTCATAAACATTTTGAACCTGCATTTTCAGAGCCTTTAATTCTCGGAGAACTTTTCTAAAGTAAAATGAATGTGAGATAAAAATTAACACAGAATTTCAGCACAATGGTAAATAGCACATATTTATAACTACTATATCTGTAAATTTCTTTAGTTAAAAAATTTGTGTCATTTGAATGGTATGGATTGGAAAATAACTTACATTATTCTTTCTTAATCTGTAAAATCATAATGTTATCTTCTTAACTTTTATTTCATAATCTTACCTCTTCAAATGATTCTTGCAACACTTGCAGCACCTACAAATAAATTGAAGCATAAGTTATTGCTGTTACTGGAGTGCCATTTAGTTAAAACAACTTAAATCAAGAAATCACCTCAGAACATAAAGGCAGTGGGTTCATTTCTTTGACTCCTAAAGTTTTGATGTTACAAGGATTTCGATATTTTCTCTGCAAAAATTAAAATGACAATTTAAACATTGGAGAAAAAAGTATGAACTGCAACCCAAAATTAACAAAAAGGTTTTCATAATATTACAACCTGATACAGAATAATACAACCAATGAACTACCATTACTTTGCTGCCAAATCCATCATCTTGGTACTTGTACCTTAGTTCTTCCCCATATGGAATGTTTCGCAAAGCATACAAACACCAGTGTAGAGAACCATCAAACAATTCTTTTCTAATTGAATATATTTATATTGTTTGTCAGTCTAGTATTCATAATATATAATTAGAGTTTATCATGTCATAGACCGGTTGTTTTTGTTTGCGACGTTTCGACAGTTACTACTGTCATCATCGGGCGTTTGTAATTCTTTTCTAATGTAGCAATTTCCTTGTGCTGAAGCATTGACAGTTGGTCTGAGTTGATGCGACTTGGTTCCATCAACACTAGAAATGGATTTCCAAAAAATACAGTAATAACATCACAATACATCATGAAGAAATGCCATTCAGCAAATCAGAAACACCATTTACCATAGCTTCCTTTTGTGGTGCTCAAAAAATACATCAAGTTTTTGTATCCATTACTTTTATAATGCTCTTCTCTGGAACCAGCTTCTTCAATATCAATTAAATCCCCAGAAAATTCAAGCAAAAAACAATCCTTTTCGAAATTGTCTTTTGCAAAAATACCATAACCTAAAATTATAGTTAATTGAAACCTAATCAAAACTACAAGGCTGCTAACAAGCAATGATTTGCTCAACTGACTTACCCAGAACCCTGTTAATATAATATTTTTCAAATAGTTCAGGGTCTTCTTTCTTCCTGCATGCCTGCCTCACCCTTTCTAATTCTTTAACTTGTTTATCACAGTTTGTCTGAAGACAATGATAAGACTACTAATATCATAGCCAAGATTTTATGTACTAGTTTTGCATTAGTTATTAATGTGATATATTTGATTTGTTCATTTCACATTCCAAAATGACAGTCAGTCAGTCAGTCATTGTCTCAGTAATCTGGAAATTAAAAAAAACACAGATTATAAAACATTATGCATAATAGCTGAGTATAAGCTTGAGCCTTGCATCTGAATTATCCATAATAAAACAAATTGATGTTCAAAATATTTCTTTTATCTCATAGTATTTAATAAGAGGATAGAAAATAAGAATAACTACGTATTATATACAAGCAAAAATACTTGCCATTTAATCGCCTTTTGGAACCAGGATATTTCTTTGCTAAACTGTTATTGCCTTTTCTAACGTTTTTGTTCTTTAGTCTATTTTTTTTCATTGCTAGAAAGAAGAAATAACTTGATTGAAACAAAGATCTTCATTAGAATTTTCAAAACAATAGACAGAAGTCTTAAATCTACCTTGAGTGGATTAGTTCTCACACAGATTCATTTTCACATTTTGATTTTGTTTATCACTAAGTTTAATATTCATGTAGGAATTCAAAAATGTGCTGCAACTAAATATTATGAAACTTTGTGCTCAAGATTAACTTTGTCAAGAACAGAATTTGGTCATCCATCACATTTAAGCAAGAAAAATCCTAAAGTTTCTGTGATATTAAATTTACACAAACCTTTCCCACTTAAGGTATATTGTACAACACATGGAAGTTGAAAGAAATGGTACTACAGCTTTTTCCTTGATTCATGAAACAAGCTCTTTGTTAAGAATAATTTAACCTTTCTGAGCTAATTCCTCCATAGCTTCTTCTCCTCGTTGCAATCCACCTTGAGAGCAATAAAAGCGTGCTTTTTTCAATGGAAGGTGAAAGCTCCATGATACAAACCAAGTAACAGTGGTTGGAAGGAAAACATGGTCAACCAAATCTTGAGCGTTTATTGCTTCCTTCAACATGTCAAGCTTTTTCATAGTTTCTCTTATAAGATCTAACTGTTGAAAACGAAAATTCCCATAGCCTGTGCATACGTTATGCCTCCAGAGGCGATGATGCATTAGGCGATGCCCTTCAATGAAAAAGGGTTTTCGGTTAAATACATTAAATCGATAGCTTTGGATTAATCCAGTTAAAACATCTTGAATGTTTTCACAATGAATAATAAATTCAACTAATTCACTGTGTTTTTGGGAATCAATATAAGCATCAATGGATTTCGTCCTCAGTGATTTCGAGTTCTAAAAGCAAACTTACTCTCATTATTTCCATTAGCTTTGATTATGGTCAATCTGACTCATTATCACATTTTGAAAGGGTCGTTTAATAAAACAGTTAGATTGAACTGAAAAAAAATATTCAAAAGAATCAGAATAAATAGTAATAAATAGTATTATAAGTGTAATTGTCATATGGTGTCTCCTGTGATTATGCATTAAAATCACACTTGTTTTCGGTTATACACATAGAATTTTTCCCACTATTTCTTCACTGAAATATTAGTTTATCCAACAACCAGCAACCAGTATCAGTTCCAGTATATATTAGGCATCTTACTTCCATAATTTATGAATTTATAATGTTGAAATAAAAAGATAATTCAAATATTTATTCAATATGTTAAATTATCCACCAATATGAGGTTTCGTGTCCTCCTGAATTTATATCATGAACCCCATTTAAAATCACAATATTTGGAACTTTCCCCAAGCATAATGATTAGATATCTTTAACTCTTATTGTTATACAGCTGAAATCTTTTTAATTTAATTTTTTTAATTGTGTAGTTGTATTGTCTTGTGTAAACAAGAGATTCAATTTCTCTAGGAAAAGTGTGTAAACAATTCCACTGATTAACTATAGTCCACTGAGGTACGATATCATTGCGCATTTCAAAGGCATTTTTCATTTATGTTTGTCAGACTGGCACATTCTTCTAACACGGCAATATTTTCCACACATGGAAACAATTTCCTAATCTGTGAATACCATTTGAGACCTAATAGGGAAATAATTTCCAGATAAGGAAACCAATATCGGGATTTTCGATTTTGGCAATGAATATTATGAAAGAACAATTAATAGATATTCACTCTCAATTCTATAGAAATTTATATTAAATTATCCAAAGGTTAAAAAAGATTCACCGAAGCTTTGTGAAATACGATCGAAATAAGTTCCCGATTTCCAGATAAAGAAATTTGCTTAAAAATGGTAGACTTGGAAATGTAGAATAAACATAAGAAAATATTCGTAATTTACGTAATTCCTGAATCAGGAAACATTTACTACATATAAAGAAATAGCGGTTAAAATTGATTATTCCAGGAAATTGTTTCCATGTGGGGAAAGTACTATAATGTATGTCAGTATGTCCTTTGTGTATTTGCCTGTTTGTTTGTTGTTTTTTCTGATGAGGTTGTGAGTTTATTGTCATAACAACTATACGTACAACACACACGTATCACAGACAGATGAATAGGTAAAATAGATGAATTCAAATATGAAGTATGCTGTTTTCAAAATGACTTAACGGAATTCACGTTGAAACCCTATAATTTTATTTTGAATTGACATTCAGTAGACGTCTATTAAAAAAAACTGTCTATGATCGACGCTCTATCGTATACATGCCTATTTCAATAGAATTTGACACGTCAGTCTATATTAAAGTATTGTGAGTTTTAAAAGATCATCTTAACAAATGAGAACGCGAGGATAGACAATGTTTGTCATGGAAACTAATTGAATAGTCAATATCGTGCTATACTAATGCGATAACGTAACTCGCTGTCTGTATGTTTCGTAAGATAGATCTCCACAAGGCATGAAAAGGCATGAAAATGTCTCCACGGAAAAGCTCTCTGCAATCTTATTGGTTCACAAAATCAAGAAATTTTCACAGAGCCAATCAGATTGCAAAAAATTGCTTTTAAATAGGGGTTCAGTGATAATATTTGACACAAATCCTTTCCCCACACATTATGAGTTTGTAGGAATTTCGTTGCGGATCCAAAAAGAACGCAAACTTTAAGGGCAAATATCTTGATAACCTAGATATAACTGACATCGCATGGGGTCCCACATTTTGGACATCAATGACAGAGCCCTCGAGGAATTGGGAATCTAGAGAGAGAGAGTTCGCACTCTCCAAAGCATGTGTTTTAAGGGGGTCTGATGTTGATGGTTCCAATGGGTGACTGTACCAATTATGGCTGGTTTTAGCTAGTTTTGGGTGGTTCTGAGTGGTTCTGGCTTATTCTGGTTAGTCCCAAGTTTAGTTATACCATAATGCTTATTGTCTTTTGGGGCCATTGGTTTATAATAAAAAGTTCGAAACATGATGGCATGTGGCCTCTTCCAAGAAGTGGATGATGGACTTCTTCCTAGGAAGAAGAGGTAGGAATGTATCCCTGCAGGAAGAGGTCAACAAAACATGTGCACAAGGGGATATTTTATCACATTTAATCTAACATCACAGAAATTAAGAATAGCCCTGAGGCAATTGATACAGGAATACGAACCAGTAATTTCATCTTTATCAAAATTGATGAATTTTCTGACCACTGTTTCCATATTTTTCCAAGGAAGTCTCAAAAACGAAACTGAACCGTTCCGACAAAAAACCCCACTTATTACAAAAAGGTAAATTACAACTGAAACAACAATTTTCGTATGCACGCCGAACTTGGCATGTCATAATAATAAAACTGCGGAGAAAAAGATTGCAACTTTCTGAAATTTCAGGTTAAAAATAAGGGTTTTTAGGTACAATTTTAATCTTAATTACTTCTATTCTGTTCCTAAATGTATTTTATAAACATAGCTTTCGTGCGCAAACAACTTCGAACATTGCCACGCACGTAATTTCTAAAAAGCGACCTTTGTATTATTAGCATTGCTAAGAGCAAATGCATCGAGTATGCTTGAGTCGCGTTCATAAAAGAAGTCCACTGGACTTTCGGGGAAATTATGTATTTTAATAATCAGTCATCGGTTATTACAAGAATTGATCCAACACCTAGATAGTATATATCTTCATTGGCACAAAAAATGCCGTAAATCTTTAAAAGGGTATGCAGCCGGCATAATAATCCAGTGAAAAAGTGATTGTAACATTCTGTAATGTACCATCATGTACCTTTATGGAAGACACCCCGATAAGCGTTAATGCTTGATAATGTCATTTAAGACATATTAAATACAGTTCATTAACTTAGTTTGCTCTTACGTTGCCTAACTTGACCTTTCACACAATTTACTTTTATTTGCAGAAGATTACAACCATGCAACGATAATAATAATAATAATAATAATAATAATAATAATAATAATAATAATAATAATAATAATAATAATAATAATAATAATAATTATTATAATATATTATTATATATATATTATTATATATATATTATTATATATTATAATAATTATAATAATTATTATAATATATTATTATATATTATAATAATAATAATTGTAACTAATTATTATTATTATTATTATTATTATTATTATTATTATTATTATTATTATTATTATTATTATTATTATTATTATTATTATTATTATTATTATTATTATTATTATTATTATTATTATTATTATTATTATTATTATTATTATTATTATTATTATTATTATTATTATTATTATTATTATTATAATTTGCAGGCAATAAAACGCACCTCTGTTAACCGTCTTATTTACTATTGAAGATTGTACTTGAATTAATGGTTTCCCCATGCCTTATCAAGATTTATTTTGAATTTATAAACGTTTCGTGATTCCACAACTTCGACGGGTAATTCGTTCCGATCGAAAGTGGAACGAGTTTCGTTGTACTCCTCCAATTCCGTCTCGTGGAAGTTGATATTGATGCCCTTTACTTGGTTGAGTTCGGTGTTGGAATGATTTTGAAATGGTGCTTGGGTCGTAGACATGGAAGTGTTTGTAAACCTGAGTCTTCTATAGGCAAGTGTTGGGAGGTCTAGTCATATAAGTCTTTAGCATGGTTTAAGCATTGAAAGCTGTCAACGAGTTTGGTGGCTTTGCGCTGGACTTTCTCTATCACACTTATATTTCTCTTCAAATGTAAAGCTTGCGTGTATTCGAGATGTGGACGGATGAATGATGTAAAGATAATTTTGAAAAAGTTACCATCTAGATAAGTGAAACTACGTCTGATCAATCTGACTATTGAATTCACATTTTTGACTTTGGTGGCGAAAGACAAGTTTGGATCTGCAATTACTTCCAGATCATTTTCTTCGAAGACATTGCTCGCAGTTGTTAGGTAGTATGGATATTCGTGGGCAATAATTTCGTGCTTTCTGAGAGTCGGTACACGACATCCCCTCTTTAGCCTTTTATTACCTGCGTATCTGGGCCCTATTCGATATAGGAAATTCTCGCGGAAATTCTCACTCCGGTCTATACTCACCGCTATAGGACACTAGAATGTCATGGCAACAATATTTTTTATAAGATAAGAGTCATAAATGTAAACAAACACAGAAAAAACATTCACTATTTTTTTCTCTCGAAATTGTAAACTGAAATAACATACTTTAAAAAACGTTAAGAAGCTTTTAGAGCTAAATTCACTACTTAAATTAAGAAACCTTTGTAACTAAACCATTCTCGAGGTTTCTTATACAAAGTCTTATGCATGTATAGTCTAGTTCAGCCTCTGCGCACACATTTACATAGCGGACACTTCTTTTGAGTATGAAAAGAAAAGTTTGCTTGGGAAATATCTCCCTATAGCCATGGACATAGCGGGCAGTACAAACAAAATAGATTAATTTTGACAAGTTCTATTATTTCAGGCATTTAGATACGTTATATTCAAGTTCTTTTCAGAAGCTTTTATCTGAAGCGATTTAAAAAGTAGAAAATTTAAAAATAGCAACTGTTAAACAACCTAAAATTTCTGGCTTTTTGAAAGCATTCTAATATGTAAAATGAGGAATGATTCGTTTATTTTGATATGTCCTAGCTACTAAAATTAAGCTACAGAATGATAGGTGAGCCAGTATGGGTCTATTTTGAAGAAAATAAGTGAAACAAAGGGAAAATTTCGTTATTGCGGCCACCTCCCTATAGCGGACACTTTTACCCTATAGAGGTTTCACTGTACTATCTATCAAAGATTGTAAGAAGAAATTCTGCTTTTTAAAAGGTTGGTTTACTTTATTCAATTAATTGATAGTTTACTACATATCGAACAGTGTAAATATGGAATTCGAAAGATTTTTCTTTGTTTTCACAATTCGATTTGTGGTAGGAATGAAAATGAAATAAAAATTAATTGAATAAACTCTTTAAACAATACGAAATTGCCGAAAACAGAGTAATCCCAATCAAATTTCAATATTTCCACAAATAATGAATAAACAAACAAAATCTAATTTCGACGTGACAAACTTTCTGACAAACCATCATTTCAGACGAATAATAAAACAACAACCATATTTTTTACTTCAGTCTGTGTTTTTTCTACCGATCCTTGGTTGCCCCATCCAGATCTCGTCATAAAGTAAAATTTCCCCACAGCACAATTAACGCCCGTTATCAAAGTTGTTTTCCTTTCGAAATTCTTTAGCCGAAACATTATTCTCTGAAACTTTCTGTTTTTAATCTTCTTAATGTAATCAGTCATATAGAGACATAATAAAAATCTGTAATATGATCAATAATCCTTCATGGAATATCGATTTAAAACTTCAAAAATCCCCCTAACTGGTAGAACTTGCATGCGTTTCCGCCAAATTGGCTCCTCGTCTGTGTGGTAAGTGTACATTGTGTCATTCCATGAAAGTTCTCAAAATGTTACCTAAAATTCTTTCCAAATTCTACTTGTACCAATTTGATTACTAAATTATCGCGGAACAAGAAATCAAAAATATAAGAAGAAAATAGAAGCGCAATAATTCCTTCAAACTTTTTGTTCTATCTAGTAACAAAGTAAAAGAACAAAAGAACATTGCATGATATCAACTTCTCTACTGAACCCTTTCTGTCAATGTCGTACTTTCTTCCACAAGTTCAGAGTCTGTGTACCAAGTTGTTGATCTGTCTCTTCTTCTAAGACTGTTCTGAACAGAGGAATTGTAACAGAGTTTAGAGCAGTCAAATAAAGAAAAAAGGATTTTCCGCGTCTGTGTGTGTCCGAACAGATAGGTAAAAGAGTCCGAAATATACCCAAATGTCCACAGCATGATCAATTCAAATGGAATCTGGTCTAGGGTGACTTTTAACGAAACCATAACTGCATCTGGTAAAGCGTACAACAAAACAAACGTCAAAATAATTATTGATGGGACCACATATTCTTTGCTCCATTTCTTTTTTCTATGACCAAATCTCATTTTACTGGCAAAAAGTTTGTATGCAATTACAGTATAAGTTAGCAAAGCAAAGCACACAAAAGCGCCATTAACGAATGTGTACCCATGTGCCGCTAAAATTTTGCTTGTAACCAGTGGATTCGTAAAATACGTAATGATAATCCCTATAGCAACAAGCGACCAAATTGCGGCCATCATTTTTGTTGTCGATTCCCCATCAATGTACCGTTGATATTTCAAAAGAAATGTAATGCATAGCAACCGATCCATTGTTATTGCAAACATAACGAAATAAAATGCCAGCAAGACAACAAAACTGATGCATGATAATATCTCGTAAAACATCGGCGCCGGTTTCCATGTGGATATAATCGGAATAATGAACAAAGTAGATGTTAACGTAAGTATTATTTCGCTTATGCTCAGGTTAATTAAAAAGATTCTCTGACTGTCTTTTCGTTGCTTTTGGGCCATGAGACAATATATACCAAGGCTATGTAACGTTACTGCAAATGCTTGAACGAAACACACAATTATACTTGAGGCAAGGTTTGGCCGAGCATTGCTGCCACTGATGGTGACATTTCCACCGTCGGATGCATTCATACTTTAATGTCTAAATGGAAAAGATAATGAAAATTATAAATGATAAATATCTGAACTAATTTCTATTTGCTATATTAAGTGTCGAAATCGAAAGGTGAAAAGAGAAAAATTGGATTAGCTGCACCCTTAATTCAGTTACTTCTATGATACAACATATAACTATCACAATGCAATGAACTGATAACTCTCAAAATACGAAATCAGGGTCCAAAATACAGTTTGGTTAATTTTTATGACAGATGCTCAATTAGCACATGACAGTGGCGAAGCTTTAGCTAAAGTTCTATCAAGATTGTTTAGTTGAGCGGTTCATGCAAACATGGGGCTTCCGTAGCTCAAATGGGCCTCCTACGCAGGACCTTATCCTGGGTAAACAATAATAAACAAATATGATATATTATATATATTCTACCTGCCCTTCTCTTTTCAAAATAAACTGAACATTAATCATCAATATTTTCAACATTATATATGTCGTTATGTCATTCACAACAACAAACATGAAGCTGCTCTGGGTAAATCCCATTTTTAAAAATTATCATTTTAATCACCTCGAAATTAAGTTTCCAAACCCAATCTGCCATTAACTTCTATTTAGTTTCGATCAAGTTAATCGTATTCATAAATGTCGGCTATTTACAGTGTTGCAACAAATTCCTAATAAAGATTTGTATTGTCGTTAAGATGTGCAAATTCCTTTTTCATTAAAAGTAGATTTCTTCTGGGAAAAAAAGGTATTCAACACCGAAACTTGTAAAAAAATTATCGAAAATACTTGAAAATGGAAAAGTAATTGAAAAAACACAGGGTTGTACTCAACAGAAATATTGATAAAAATGATACTGATACTATCAGTAATTGTTGATAAACAATAAATCTATTGGGGCATCTACACCAGATTCTTTTGGTGTAAGTTGGGGGTAGCTATCAAGAGAGAGTTAAGGAAATTTAAAATCATTTGAGTTAAACCAAATTCGTTCGTATCAGTTGTTTGTATACTCGTTTAGTTGGTCATTTTTAGATGGTCCTTTTCATGCATCATCACAACTAGAAGAATTCCTTAAAATCTAAAAAAACTAAATATGCTGAGATCAAGATGTTCAAATCCCATCCACCAGAAATAATATTATTATTAAGTGTTGGTCATTTCAATTCTGTACTTTCTGTCGCCTCATCACAATCAGTATACCAATGCGTCGTCGCTTGTCTTTTGAATGATAAACAACCACACGTATATCTGCAAAATCTCGAACAAATTAACAATGAAAAGAGAATTTTTCGCGTACGATTATGTCCAAACAAATATGAAAAAGAGTCCAGAATAAATCCAAATGTCCACATAAAATTTACTTCGAATGGGATCTGGTGTGGCTGAAGTTCAAAAATACAATAACAGCGTCTGGTAAGGCATAAAAGAAACCAAATGTTTATAATTATCGCAGGTACCACGTGCTCTTTTCTGAATTTCTTTTTTTTGTGACCAAACCTCTTTTTACTTTATTTATAAGTGTTTACCCAGGGTTTGCAAAATATGTTATAATTATACCTAGCAGCCAAATCACGGTCATCATTTTAGTTGCTGATGATCGATCAACGTACTGTTTGTATTTGAAATGAAATGTAATGCACAACAATCGATCCGTTGTTCATGGAAACATTACGAAATAAAATGCCATGATAACAACAAACTAAAACATCCCAAGATGGTGTAGTATTTTGGTTCTGGTTGCCATAGTGTCATAATCGGAATGAGGGCCAAAATGGATGCTATTGTCAATAATATTTCGATTAAGCTTAGATTAATTAACAAGATCCTTTGACTGTCTTTTCGGTTTTTCTGCACCTTCAGACAATAAATGCCAACACTGTGCAACCCTATGGCTGTTGCTTGTACAAGGTCACGTGATACCTTGTTCTTTGTAGTTCTCATAAAATAAGTGTGTGTTGAGTACTCCATGAGTGAACGCTTGCGACTGTCTTTTAGTAAATTCGGATAGTCTAACAAGTTCTTCTCTTTAACAAGTGACATACCACAGAGTGATAAAGCAGTGATTTAATAAATTATTCAGTCAACTTTCCTATAAAATTTAGTGCCTAAGAGATTCGCTCTCATTTAAAATTACACCGATTCTGTTACAATGAAGTCAGCAAAAGATCTAAACCCACTAAAATCCCTACGAACTTTAGAGCTTTGAATGTTAACAGCAAAGGTTTGCAAATCATTATAAACCAATTAGCATGTCGTTAAATTCAAGCTTCATTTATTGCATTAAGTGTAACTAGCTTCCCGGGTAAAAACTTACCGATGCATTTCTCGTTCAATACAACGCGAAAGAATCTTTGTGTGTCCGCGTAAGATAATAAGCTTTCACGAAGGATCGGTGTCCAGTTCTATCGCATGTTTAAAACTGACTGCGTAGAATACAAAAGGATTTTAATAATGACTTCATATAACATAAATCTGTATCTACTCAAAAATCGTTTGTGTTTCAATGTAAAAATTCTTTCCTTCGGAGACGCTTAAACTTTCTTTCTGGTTGTACTTTACCCGGCCATATTAAAAAAAGAACTCATCAATAAAAAACCTCTACATGCCACTACTTCTGGAATTAACTTATTAAGACAATCTTTAATTATAAAACTGAAGCAAAAATAAAATCATACTTCCTTGTATATTTGTATGACACACCACTCTTATACAGTTATTTTAACAACATTTAATTAATCTAACTTTATCATTTGTTCTTGACTATCTTTCTCTTTCAGTTGTCTTTTATCCTAGCAACCTTTTCATGACACTGATATATCGATATCTGATCGACCCAATCAACCAACCACTCCGTTAAACATTCCTAAAACTCCTGAAATTGATAAACACTTGGACTATCTGAATGCAAATAGAAGTAATATTAGCATCTGTCACTTGGATACTCAATTTATAGCATCATCCGATAACCGATCCCTGATACAACACATAACCATTCCAGGTTATAAGTTAGAATTCAACAATAAGACACACAAACGCGGTGGTGGTGTTGCCCTGTGCGTACAAGAAGAATACTCATAAACTGAGATCCGATATAACTAAAAAGGAAAATACCATCGAACACATGTGATTAGAAATCAAGGGGAAGAGTAACTCCTTCTTGATCGCTGTCTTCTACCAACCAAGCTCCATATCAACAGATAAACAAAGCTGGACACAGAAATTCAATTCACTGTTGTCATATGTTTACACTATATGGACAGGTCCCATCATCATCACTGAGGACACAAATATCAATCTCTTAAATAAAGAAACGAATGTTGTAAAACAATATCAAGAAACTCTAGTTTAAAACAACACAAACCAAGTTCACAGATTCAAGTTTGAATCTAACATCGAAGGATCTAACATTCTGGACAGTTGATAACTGAAGGCTTATATTTTAGGTTATAAAACGGAACTTTGAAATTTCGTCGCTCAAAAACAAATCTGCGACGTCCCCCTTGCTCTAGAAACGGCCTTGCTAGATACGGCCCTAGATGCGGTCTCAATTATTTCAGAACTATCAAGCACAGTCAGATTTCAGCAGCGTATCTTGGTTTAGCAAAAAAAGTGGAGGAGTACAGTTTCATTTCCTATTAAACTTAAGTTCATTAGGTTCTTGTCTTTTCCTATAAAAACCACCCTCCCTGATAAGTGAAAACAAAACATATATTAATGGAGGATATTTGTATTTGCTCGAGACAGGAACGCAGGTTGTAAAAAATTTTTGGTAAATTAATATCTGTTAAATTAAATATTTATATTCTTTGTAATTGTTAATCTTTGACATTTCCCATCTTTGATATATCTGTCCCTGGAGCTACTTGTCAACCATCTGCCATGCTTTCGAATTTGTCTGTCTGAAATGCCCGAATTTGCGGCAGTAGAAGCTCCTCCGGATCTCAAAGAATGTAAACCGTAACAGTGTAAGTTGTTTCCCAATATAGGTTGAGCGAATCTAAGAAAAGAATCTCTCGCCGTCGTGTAAGAAATGGGCTTGGAACCTAAGGCTCTATGACCTGCATGGGTCTTGACCAGTCGGCAGATGAGAAAATTATCTGGTTTATTTCTTAGTTCGGCTTTGTCTATATATTTGTTCATCCAAAAAACGGGGCAGTATGCCGTGCCTGTTTTGGATATCATGATCACGTGGCCTTCTCTTAGTTGGTCAGTTTTTGATTTTCGAAGTAAAATCTCGACGTGTTCAAGATGAAAAGACAAATGTTTTACTTGAACGGACAGGAGCTCGCTGATTCTCATGAAGCCAGCAAACCCAAGAAGTGATAATACGAGAAATCTCAAATGTAATAAATTTCCTTTGTCAAGCTTGTCGATAATTTCTTTAAGTATATTGGCTGGCAAAGGTTCTTTTTGATTTTTTGTGGAGTATTGAGCCGCGAGTCTCTTTGCCCCTTCGAATGCTAATTTGACGAATGTATGTTCTGTAGGCGAAATGAAGCCTGAGTGAATGTGACCCCAGCGTATTCCCATAAAAGCGGCTGTAACTGTGCCTGTTTTTCCTCCCTCTGCTATGAGATTATTGAAATATGTTGCGATAAAAAAAGGATCTGCTGGACAAGCTGCTACCTCTTCAAATTTTGAAGCCCATGCTTTCCACGCATACCAAGACGTTTTATATTTAGCTAGGGTGGATGGCGCGTATGCTGATTCAAGTAAAACCGGCAAGTTATCTGCCTTAGCTTTCAGCTCTTGATTTTGAATGTTATTTAAATTTTTCCAAATACCACTCTGATAGTCGTCTGAAATAAATAAAAATTAACAGTAAATTGGTAACGTGGTGGTAACAGGAGGGGGGAGTAAAGGAGTATGATATTTGTAGTGTGCTTTGTATATCTATTTAGACTCATATTTATATATAAATACATTTGTTTATTCTTTCCTATTCCTTTATCTGTTTGTTGTGATGGATCTGGAAGGAGTGTTCGCCTATTTGCTGCGTGGCCTCATGTGGGTGTGACGCTTCTTTTCTAATATGCGAGGTTCGTCTCATGTGGCCGTGCCTTTTTTGCATTTTATGATCAAAAATCGTCTCATGTGGACGTGCCCTTTTCGCTTTTCGTGAAAATCGTCTCATGTGGACGTGCCCTTTTCGTTTTTAACGAGCGAAAATTGTATCTTGTGAACGTGCCTTTATGCTTCATGTGAGCATGCATCAACCTGTAAGGAGTTTTATGTAAACGAGAAGTCTATTAATAAAGCTATAGTGCGAAATTTAGGAAAGCCTTGAAACACGGAATGTGACATGGAGTAGTTGATGAAATAAGGGCGTAAGTACATGCAATCTTTGACAAAGTCCTGAAAGTCTTTTCCGTTCTTGGTGATAACAGGCCAGAAATGCGATGATTTCCATTCGGGAATAAGCAAAACGCCTGTAGCTTTGCAGAGTTGTAGATGTTTTACGGTTCGGATTATTTGACTTGTCGGAGGGCACAGCCAGTTGAAATCTCCTTCCCAGTTACATGTGAATGCATTAACGGCTCTGGTGTTGGGGCACAAAAAACGTGAATTAAAAACCTCTAACTTGGTGTTTAGATCATCCGCGAATCTGTCAACCGTGAATTTTCCAAAGTGTTCTTGAATTTTGTTGAATGAAGATAGATCTATTCCCCAGTTGTCAGTGTCTTGAAATTTAGATAAACTATCGGCTACAATGTTTTCTTCTCTTGGGAGCCATTGAGGTTCGATTTCAACGTTGTGTTTTATGCATAGACCGTAAATGTCCAGGGAGATGTTATGTAAAGCAGCTTTTGTGCTGCCGTTTAAAATAATTCGGGCCACGTTTTGATTATCTGAGTGCCAAAGAATTTTCTCGTTAGAAAGAATTGAGCCGAAAGAAATGAGCAACAGTTTTACAGAGAGTAGTTCGCGGTAGGTTGAACTTTGATTAATTTCTGACTTTTTGAAATCTCCTCTGGCAATGATGTTTCCTAATCTTTCTACGATAAACCCTCCATAACCAGTGTCACTGGCGTCGGAATACACGACCTTTGTTGTATCCGGCTTTTTGCGAAAAGCAAACCCGTTGCAAAATTTTAAATTCTTTTCCCAAAATGTTAGTTCTTGAGCGACGTTATCACCTATATCCCGTATGTCAAACCAGGATGATCGGCTTTTGATAAATTTGTACATGCTCCTTGTGAATAATCTGGTTAAAGAACCGATTCCTAATCCCATAGATATGATGTGACCGGTTATTCTCGATAGAAATTTGGCGGATGTCGCTTGAGATGAGAGAACGGATCTAATCATATAGGTCAAGGCAGTGATCTTGTTTTCAGGTACGTAAAACTTCATTGTTGTCGTGTCGATCTCGAATCCTAGCCATTTTCCTCGTTGGGATGGGATCAGTTTTGACTTTTCAATGTTGATTACGAATCCAGCCGATGTTAAATCCTTGTTGATTATTTCGTTACAGATAAAATTAGCTACTTTAAAGGTGTTGGCCCCGGCGATCCCGTCATCTATGTAAATGGCGCACCTGATTCCCAAGCTTCTCCATCTTTTTATGAAAGGCCTGGTGCATTTCGTGAACACGTAGCAAGCAGATGCTAGGCCAAAAGGTAAAACCTTGAATCTATAAAATTTTATCGTGCCGTCCAAAAATACCCAAGCAAATCCCAGATAATCGCGAGAAGACTCGTGAATTTTTATATGATGATAGCCTGCCTTCAGGTCGAAAGTACCGAAGTAAAAATCCTGTTCAAAACTATCAGCTATTGTTTTAAGATTTTCGTATTTAAATTTAGTGATTTGGATGTTTTGGTTGACGTGTCGCAGATCAAGTACTAAACGCAGTTTGTTGTTCTTTTCAACAACAGATAATGGGTTGACGCAAATAGGCATTTTGCTCACTGCCTCGATGCAATCATTCGTTAAAAGCTCGGCAATACCTTCTTCGACGAAAGTTCTGTTCCTTAAGCTGGAGGCGTTGTTTTTGGCATAGAAAGATGGAGGTCGCGATAAAAATGGTAGACGATAACCGTGTTTGACAATGTTGAGGACAAGATCTGAAGCGTTAAGAGATCTCTCCCAAAATTGGAAATTTTGTTCCAATCTACCTGCTACCATTGTTTCTTGTTGTTCCCTAATCCAAAAGCGTTCGTGTGGACCTGGAGTGAAATGTGATTTTGAAAACATGTGGGGGATAATAAGCAAACAAGTAAGTATAAAACAGTATCATGTTACATTATTTTGTATAATTGTCCCTCGAATGTCTAAGGTTTTTCATTTTATAACAAGACGATAAAAAATGCCCATTTTTACCACAACCCCAGCACAACTCTGACGAAGAAGGCTTATACTTTGTGTGGTAAGTATTGAAACTTTTGGCAGGGTATCGACGTTTCTCGGGTTTCCTTTTTTCTTTTTTAGAATTCGCGGACTTAATTGCTTTCGCTAACTGCTTTTCGTCGCCTGAATCGTCTGCCAGTTCGTCCCTTAAGTATTCTCTGGCAGTTAACCAATCTTCCCTATCAGCAAGCTTTATCACTTTAATGCGTTTAAGTAAGACTTTCTTACCCTTTTCCAACTTTTCTTTGGCTTCTTCGATATCGCTTTTCCCAAGGTCTTCCAATGCATCATCGATTAGATCTAAAACTTCGGTGTTGTGCTGGAACATTTTCTTGTTTCCGTCTTTCTTGAATTCATAATCGTCCAATTTTTTCTTCTTCTTTAGGTTCGCGATGCTGTTGTGACAGACTTCCTCAGCCACACGTTTGGCTTGTCCGACGAGACGAAGCTCTGCCTGTTGGACAGTGGCATTGATGACTGCTTGTATTTCAGGAGAAATGTTAGACATCACGTGTACGTTTCTGGAGTTTACCTCACGTGTACGTTTCTGTTATCGCAGAGAATAAATAAAGCGTGTGCTTTCTCTTTTATATCCCTCCATCGCTGCAATTATGCGCATGCGCGATGTTCTCCCATTTTCGTTGCCGGAACCGAAAAGAAACTTCCTTTCCGACTATTCTTCGAACTGTCGGAAAGGTCGCTTATTTGCGCGTATTTCTTTTATACGTATAAAACCTTGCTCTCCTCCATAAATTTCGCCGGGTTTCTAGATCAGACTCTGAGATTTGTTCTGCTAGATCAATATGGCTTCTTTCACCTTGCCCAGTTATTGTCTTAACAAATAGGCAGACAAAAATTATACTTATGCATGGGCGTATACAGGGTCAGTCAAAAAAAGTGAAGGAATCCAACGTTATGATTTTCTTTTCGGTCTCAAGTGTCGATTAGGTTTCTCGCACGTTTTTCTTTTCTACTTTAAATGACTAAACTCTTCTCCACAAATTTTTGTTCAAACTTCCAAGAAAAGCTCTCTGAGTCAAATAATATAGTTGGACAGAAAAATAACAATTTTACCAGCTTCAACCAAAAACATCTCTTGGCTCACTAGTTAAGTAATATGAATCATAACTTGATAAACAAACGGTTGTTTGTGGTATCACCATACGCTAGCAATTTGAATTTCCTTTGTAAAGTTAATTTGCTAATGGGAAACCCCTTAATGGATTTAATCTAATTGGATCTATATGAAATAAGAATGTACAGGCATTATTGTATATAAAAAGACTTTTATAATAACGAAGTGAACAAAAGAGAGAATTGACTCAATGAATAGGTAAAGCACAGTGAGCAAAATCTTGAAAAAGTCTCTGTGGAGGAGTGTTTTTTTATTGAAACAGCAGGTGATATTGGGCTTGATATTGGGGGCATCGACAACCGCTGAATTAATATTGGACCCTGTGGCGCAATGGTAGCGCGTCTGACTCCAGTTCGTGACGTTCTTATGGCAAAGTTTCAATAATGACAGCTCATAACGGTGAACTTTGTTGGTAGTTGTCCGGTTGTATAGACCGTAGCTTGAAGAAGAAGTAGATTGAGGTGGATTGACCAAAACTGTGGTTACTGCTTTAACTTTATTTGGTGGTCCTTTTCGAATTTGAGTTGCTTTTCTTTTCTTCTTTCCAGCTGTTTTTTCTTTACAACGTCACAAAGCACATTAAGTCACACCTTTGATTTCAGGGTCCCGGGTCCCACCTTTCCGGTATGCCGGCGATATTGCTTGACACTCCGATAGAAAAGACTTTTCCTCAGAGACTTTGAAGTTTTTACCCACGCTTTAAAGGAAAGTCACAGCAGTTTGTAATCTCCATTATAATGACTTGCTTGAATATATTCACCTAGTGGGAAACCGGGCGTTGTAAACTACGCAATAGAGAACTTGCAACGAGCATTCTTCGGCGGGGGAGAAAAATGTCATCTTAGCAACCTCGATCTTGCCCCAACGTAAAGTTTTGGTTTTACGTCGTTGAGCAAACTTCAAGGCAGATTTCACTTTAATCAAATTTATATTTTTTTAATCAACTACACTCTCCTCTACAAACATCATACCAGCGATAGATCTAGAGAGGGTGTCGGAATTTGTGAAAGAGAATGTTAGCTATTAAAGCATAAAAGAACAACGTGCACGTGCTCATTGGTGATACAGACTGAAAACAGAAATTAAGAGGTTTTGACCGTACTTGTTCACGTTTGATACTCTACTTTATACGGCGTTTAAATTGTCGTATTATGTTTTATTTTTATAAGAACACGCGACTTTGTTGAAGCTTCAATTGTTCTTAACTTTTCAACTTTGAAGCTTAAAAATGTTCTTAATCTATACACTATAGAATATCTAAATTTCGATCTTCAATAAACTTGGTTGACATTTCCCATTTTAATGGAGTTGAGTTGATACTGTTAATACTATAATATTATTTTGTTTGACTAGTATAATGACTACTAGTATCCCGGGTAAAAACATTTTACAGGTTGATTTTCCTATTAGTTGCCACCCCCCACCACACATGCTCTTCCTCTTTCAAAATATAGTGGTGTATATACAGTATAGCGTGTAAACTTTTTTATACTTTCCGCATGAGTTACAGCAACTCATTTTAATTATAATCGCCGTTGTGTCAAGTTTAATATTTAATTCTATTGTCTGATTTTTTTAATCTCATAAGCTTTTACGTGTAAACAATGGAAACATTACACTTCTATTTATTTCTTTTTTTGCATGAAAAGCGCAGCACTACATTTTGAGCGGCCGCCACTATCATTATCATGCATATTGTAAAAAGATGCCGAAAAAAATCACAGAATGGTAAAGAATAAGTATCACTAAGTTGTAGAGCTCGCAAAGCTGGTCAAAAAAATGTATGGGATCGTCTGTGTACGACGTGCCGTTACTGAGATTTTGTCGATCAAACATTTTGATGACGTCACACCCGTCCCCAAAAAGCTTTAGAACCAATTTTTTTTTCGTCTCCCCATCGCCAACTTATCGCGGACCTCAAGAACGTCAGTTATTCCTATTGGCTCTCGAGATATTTGCCCTTAAACGTTGCGTTCTTTTGGAGGTGCAATGCAATGTCCCCAGTGCAAAAAACCTAAAGACGCGTCATTTGCTACTACTCCGTAAGATGGAGCTAGAGATTCCCCTAATGGGAGATCCCCCCCCCCCCCTCTATACTAATACGGTAGCAATAAACATCCATTGACGAACTTCCCGAGAAAATTTTCCTAAAGTTCTTTCTTTCAAAGTTAGATAAGTAAAAAGCAAGATTGCGTATTAGTATAAGAAGACTAGTACCCCGGGTAAAAACATTTTACCGGTTCACTCTCCCCATGAGTTACTGACACCACTCCCCGTGCTTACCCTCTCTTTTACAATATGGCGGTGACGAAAAATAAAATCACACAATTCAATAGAATAAGTATCACTGAGTTGCAGAGCTCGAAAACCTGATCAAGAAAATGTATGGGATCGCCTGTGTACGACTTACCGTTACGGAGATATCGTCGATCAAAAATTCTGATGACGTCACACTTGTCCCCAAAAAGTTTTAGACCCATATCT
Source organism: Turritopsis rubra (assembly GCA_039566895.2). NCBI lineage: Eukaryota > Metazoa > Cnidaria > Hydrozoa > Anthoathecata > Oceaniidae > Turritopsis > Turritopsis rubra. The sequence continues at coordinate 3,940,111 of CM077630.1, read as the reverse complement.
TTCGTCACTCCATCGCCAATATCGCGCACCCAAGGTGACGTCAGTTATTCTCATTGGTTATCGAGATATTTGCCCTTAAAAATCGCGTTCTATATAGGGTGCAATGCAATGTGCCCACTGACGTCGCGCTACTCCTATAATACTAATCGCCATTAAAGTCACAATTCAGTTACGCACGACCTAAAATGTCACTATATCACAGTCCATACGAACATTTCGTTCCCAGTCCTTTTATTCACACTGACCAAACTAAAAAGTGGATGCACAGTCGCTATTAGTATATAGACTAGTATCCCGGGTAAAAACATTTTACCGGTTCACTTTTCCATGATTTACCACCATCCCGTGATTTGTCTATCAATATAGGGGTGACCGAAAATAAAATCACACAATCCAAAAGGATAAGTAGTACCACGCTATAGAGCTCGAAATGCTGGTCAAAAAAATGTTTGTATTGAACTCTATAACACATAAGGAAATGTTGTATGCAGAGTTTTCATTGTCAGGGTTTAACATTATTATTCATTTCATCATTAACAAATTTTATGCATCTAGTTTTTTAAGGTCAAGGTAAAAACATTATACAGGTTCACTTTCCCCATGAGTTACTGACCCCAACCCCCGTGCTTACCCTCTCTCTTACAATATGGTGGCGACGAAAAATAAAATCACACAATTCAAAGAAATAGGTGTCACTAAGTTGTAGAGCTCGAAAAGCTGATCAAGAAAATGTATGGGATCGCCTGTGTACGACTTACCGTTACGGAGATATAGTCGATCAAATATTCTGATGACGTCACACCCGTCCCCAAAAAGTTTTAGACCCAAATTTTTTCGACACCCCATCGCCAATATCGCACGCCCAAAGTGACGTCAGTTATTCTCATTGGTTCTCGAGATATTTGACCCTAAAAATCGCGTTCCATTTAGGGTGCAATGCAATGTGCCCACTGACGTCGCGCTACTCCTATAATACTAATAGCGCCTATATCTCGACAACTCAGGTACGCACGACCTAAAATTTAATCATAACATTTTCCATAAGAACATTTCGTTCCCAGTCCTTTTATTCACACTGACCGAACTAAAAAGTGGATGCACAGTCGCTATTAGTATATAGACCAGTATCCCGGGTAAAAACATTTTACCGGTTCACTTTCCCCATGAGTTACTGACTCCAACCCCCGTGCTTACCCTCTCTCTTAAAATATGGTGGTGAGGAAAAATAAGATCAAAGAATTGATAAGATTAAGTATCACAAAGTTGAAGAGCTGGAAAAGTTGGTCAAGAAAATGTATGGGATCGCCTGTGTACGACTTACCGTTACGGAGATATAGTCGATCAAAGATTCTAATGACGTCACACCCGTCCCCAAAAAGCTTTAGACCCAATTTTTTTTTCATCACCCATCGCCAATATCGCACGCCCAAAGTGACGTCAGTTATTCCCATTGGTTCTCGAGATATTTGACCCTAAATATCGTGTTCTATTTAGGGTGCAATGCAATGTGCCCACTGACGTCGCGCTACTCCTATAATACTAATAGCGCCTATATCTCGACAACTCAGTTACGCACGATCTAAAATGTCAATTATAACATTTTCTATACGAACATTTGCAATCCATTTAGATGTTGATGAAAATTATTCAATGAATCTCGTGTCACTATAGCGTAAACATCGTCAACAAAACGTTTCCATACTTTTGGGGGTTTGTCAGCGGTTGTTGTGGCTGTGGACTCAAACGCTTGCATGAAGATTTCAGCAACTACAGAAGATGCCGGACCTCCCATTGCAACTCCATCTGTTTGAGTGTAATAAGTTTCATCGAATAGAAACCACGTTTTTGTTAATACAAGCGTTATCAATTCCAAAAATTCTGTTGGTGGAATTTTCGTTTTGGATGAAAAGTTTGAGTCATTAGAGATTAAATCTCTAATTATATTGATCGTGTCATTTATCGGTACATTTGTGTAAAGTGATGTAACATCGAATGATACCATTTCTTCATCAACATTGACAGTTTTTGTTCTAACAAAGTCGGAAAACTCTTTTGAATTCTTGCATCGGTTAGTTTGTGTATATGATGATAATATCTTTGCTATGTATTTTGATAAGTCGTACAACGGCGTACCGGTGCATGAGACTATTGGTCGTATAGGTATTCCAGTTTTGTGTATCTTCGGCAGACCATAGAATCGAGGTGGTGGAGAATCGCTTGGTTTTAATCTGAAATATGTTTGTTGATCGATAAAACCATTGTTATGTAGTTTCTGAAGTTTTTGTCGTACTTCTTTTTTGATTGTTTCAGTTGGGTTCTTCTTGAGCGTTTTGTATGGACCATTGTTTATATGATCGTAACATTTCTGGATATAGTTGGGTTTGTCTAATACCACGGTTGTTCGTCCTTTGTCAGCTGGCAGAATCATGATACTGGTATCTTTCTGAAGATTACGAAGAGCTTTTCTGTCTTTTCGGCTGATGTTGTCGGTTGGTGTTTTCGATTGTTGTAGAGTTAGACTGACTTTAGCTCGTATATTGTCAGCTTCCTCTTTTGGTAGGTTTTTGATACCACTCTCTACATTTGCAACAATTTCTTTTGTTGGAATTTCAGTTGGTGTTATACTAAAATTCATTCCCTTCGACAAAATATTGGTTTCATCAGATGACAATTGTTTTGATGACAAGTTCATTATCCATCTTGATTTATCTACTTTCTGTTCGGTATCTTCCTTCTGTGGATGTAGGTTTGCGAATTTTCTAACCTGTCTTGTTCTAGCGACTTCCTTCTCCCTTTCAAATGTCTTATTATGAACAGATTTGATGAGTTCATATTCTTCTGATGTTGTTTTATCCTTGATTTCTTGGTCCAACTCTTCCATTGACTGTTTTAATTTCTCTCTTGTCACATGATTGAGATGGATTCGTTCTTGAAGCAAGACTTTGCTGGCACGACGTAATATCTGACGGCTTTTCTCAGTTTTGACTTTGCAATGAATTCTTAGATCATTTGGCGTCAAATTATTATGTAGACATCGGAGCGAGAATCTTAGATGGATCGAGTACCTAGCGTACTTCGCTCGAGTCTTTTCCAACTTCCGCACTGAAGCTAACATGGAATCTCCATATTGTGTTTTAATCAAATTGAATATATTTATATTGTTTGTCAGTCTAGTATTCATAATATATAATTAGAGTTTATCATGTCATAGACCGGTTGTTTTTGTTTGCGACGTTTCGACAGTTACTACTGTCATCATCGGGCGTTTGTAAATGAATGATGTAAAGTTTATATATGTTTTCAGTAGGATCGAAATTAGGATCGAAATTATTTCGGACCTGGAAGGAAGCAATGTCAATATTTCGGACCTGGAAGGAAGCAATGTCAATAATTTGTTTTGCGTAGAGCTGGAAACCATATCGCAGGAACATTATACGATGTACTATTAATACTGGAATTGTTTTTGACACTGTATATAGTCTCTTTGACTTTTCGAGCAGTCCATCGTTTTTCCTTGTTTCCTTGTATATCACGTTATTTGTGTCGTTCATTGAGATCTTGTCTTTCGGATGAGATAATGAACGACACAAATAACGTGATATACCAAATTCCATGTAGTGATTGTGAATCAGTTTATATAGGAGAAACAAAAAGAACATTTGAGCAACGCATCAAAGAACATATGCGAGCCGTACGGAATGGCGATGTAACCAAAAACGAAATTGCTGACCACTGTTGGACTAATGACCACAAGTTTGATTGGGAGAATAGAAAGATCCTTGACAAGGAAAAAGGATGGACTGCTCGAAAAGTCAAAGAGACTATATACAGTGTCAAAAATAATTCCAGTATTAATAGTACATCGTATAATGTTCCTGCGATATGGTTTCCAGCTCTACGCAAAACAAATTATTGACATTGCTTCCTTCCAGGTCCGAAATATTGACATTGCTTCCTTCCAGGTCCGAAATAATTTCGATCCTAATTTCGATCCTACTGAAAACATATATAAACTTTACATCATTTATTTACAAACGCCCGATGATGACAGTAGTAACTGTCGAAACGTCGCAAACAAAAACAACCGGTCTATGACATGATAAACTCTAATTATATAAAAACAAATACTTTTACACACATCGTCTTCATTTTTCGTTTAAAGAAATGAACGATTAAAAACTTTGATGAACTTTCGAACGCAAAAACCATTGCATTGCCTTCTCCTCCGTGCGGCTTTATGATGTCTTCATTAAGGTACAAAAACTCCACGAAGTAATAAAAACCCGTAAGATGGAGCTAGAGATTCTCCTAATGGGAGATTTTCCCTATACTAATACGGAAAAAATAAACATCCATTGACGAACTTCCCGAGATATTTTTCCTAAAGTTCTTTCTTTGAAAGTTAGGTAAGAAAAAAGCAAGATTTACTATTACAATATTACCCAAAACATTTTACCGGTTTACTTTCCCCATGAGTTACTGCCATCCCGTGCTCTCCTCTTTCAAAATATAGGGGTGACGAAAAATAAAATCATTGAATTGCAAAGAATAAGTATCACTTAGTTGTGGAGCTCAAAAAGTTGATCAGGTAAATGTATGGGATCGTTTGCGTACGGCGTGCCGTTACTGAGATATCGTCGATCAAAGATTTTGATGACGTCACACCCGTCCCCAAAAAAGTTTTAGACCCAGTTTTTTTTTGGTCACCCCATCGCCCAATATTGCGGACCCCAAAAACATCAGTTATCCCCATCGGTTCTCGAGATATTTGCCCCTAAACGTCGCGTTCCATTGAGGATGCAATGGAATGTTACCCGTGCCAAAAAATTCACGTCGCGTCATTTGCTACTACTAACATACTAATACTGAAAATACGCTTCTTGCAGCAGCGTGGTTTTACGCGCCCCTCGTGAGAAAATGACCGTGAAATTTTTCTAAATGTATCACTCTCTCATATAAAAGTGGATGCACAACTCGCTATTAGTATATGGATTGTAACCCGGGTAAAAACATTTTACCTGTTCACTTTCCCCATGAGTTACCGCCATCCCGTGATTTTCCTATTAATATAGGGGTGACCAAAAATAAAATCACACAATCCAAAAGAATAAGTATCACTAAGTTGTTGAGCTCGAAAACCTGATCAAGAAAATATATGGGTTCACCTATGTACGACTAACCGTTACGGAGATATCGATGATCAAAGATCCTAATGACGTCACACCCGTCCCCAAAAAGTTTTAGACCCAAATTTTTTGACACCCCTCCGCCAATATTGCGCACCCAAGGTGACGTCAGTTATTCTCATTGGTTCTCGAGATATTTGCCCTTAAATATCGCGTTCTATTTAGGGTGCAATGCAATGTGCCCACTGACGTCGCGCTACTCCTATAATACTAATCGCCATTAAAGTCACAACTCAGTTACGCACGATCTAAAATTTAATCATAACATTTTCCATACGAACATTTCGTTCCCAGTCCTTTTATTCACACTGACCAAACTAAAAAGTGGATGCACAACTCGCTATTAGTATTTAAGACTAGTATCCCGGGTAAAAACATTTTACCGTGCCCTTCCTCTTTCAATATATAGTATATGACGAAAAATATAATCACGCAATTCAAAAGAATAGGTATCACTAAGTTGTAGAGCTCGAAAAGCTGATCAAGAAAATGTATGGGATCGCCTGTGTACGACGTGCCTTTACTGAGATATCGTCGATCAAAGATTCTAATGACGTCACACCCGTCCCCAAAAAGTTCTGGAACCAAATTTTTCGACACCCCACCGCCAATATCGCGCGCCTAAAGCGACGTCAGTTACTCCCATTGGTTCTCGAGATATTTGCCCCTGAAAATCGCGTTCTATTTAGGGTGCAATGCAATGTGCCCACTGACGTCGCGCTACTTCTATAATACTAATATCGCCTGTATCTCGACAACTCAGTTACGCACGACCTAAAATGTCAATTATAACATTTTCCATACGAACATTTCGTTCCCAGTCCTTTTATTCACACTGACGAAACTAAATTTGTTATGCACAGTCGCTATTAGTATATAGACTAGTATCCCGTGTAAAAACATTTTACGGTTCCACTCCCAAGAATTATGATAAGAAATATAAAAATGCAACCTAAATATGTTTCTGTTACATTTTCCAACTATTGAGTGAAACCATAAAATTGTCTTTGCACGGGATACCTGAATCAAATGTGAGTCATAAAAAAATTATACCTGCTCAGGATTCAACCAAAGGGTCTTTCCACCATGAATTCATTAAATGATTCATCCCAATTGCATGTACCATATGATGTAAAACCATGATTGGCACATTCATTCTCCTTGGTCCATATTCCGTTTTATTAAATTTTCTAAATCTAAAAAGAAAGAAATTGTATAGAACAGAAGCAAATACATGATCATCAGAAACAGAAAAAAATCTTTTAGAATGTAAAATAGCACCACGTAAATAAATATCATGTGCCCTGTCATTTCCACTATAGAACCAAGATAAGCACCATAGCTTAAATTCAGCCTGGGGATTCCTAAACGACATACGTAAAGTCAGCAAACAAAAACACAAACAGTGATAAATTGAAAGAAATATAAGATATAGATACAGCAAAATGGAATGATCTTAATGGTCTCCCTCCCACGCTAACAAAAGAAAAAACAAACAACAAATCAGCAGCATATACTTTAAGGAATAATAGCAATAAAATCATTGCTCGAAGGACAAAAGAAAATCTGAAAAAGCTTGGGATGTGTTGTGGTCAGTTATAATTCTCATGGCATAGTAAGTGGTGTGGGTAGGGGTAGAGGACAGGGATAATCAATCATCATTAAAACCAAACCATCTTGCTCCAAAGTTTCAACATAAATATGGCAATATAATATTGTCAGCCACGATAATTCTTCTAACAACAATCTCTAATATTACACTGTCGTTAGAAATAATTTTCCACATTCTTGTGACTATTATGCATACCCTATTATAAAAAAAAGGAAAACAAACCAAAAAAATAGATATATGCTATGAGTATTTTTGTTACAGCTCAGAGCCAAACACAAATCTATTATATATTTCATTTCTGATAGAGAAATTCATAAGCAGTGACACAGAATCAAAATAAGATGCTGGTAGTGGGTAGAATAATTTAAATAAAGCAGACACGATGATGGGGAAGGGAGAGCTCTAACTTTCTTGAAAACAGCCACAAAAATTCGCTTGAAAAATTGCAACAATGACACAGCAGCAATAATCTCTCAGCGTAACATAACACTCTTTACTACGGTTTCACACGCAAAAAACCTCACAGAAATAATGATTTTGCCCTTTATCCTACCATAAATATCAACATTATCTGTTGATAATGTTTCCCACATGGTCGAAGTGATTGCAACGGTGCAACCATTTTTAATAACTGCAAAGAGAAAATAAATGCCACTTCGTTAACAATCCTCTCCAATTCAATTATCAGTTTCTTCGCTTTCCAGCACACGTTAGTACCAAAAACAACGACATTATCTTCGTGTTTTCATTCACTTTTTTATGTATATACTTCCACTCGTTGATTCCATCATTACAAAACGATCAATTCCACAAAAAAGAAATAAATTAAAAACCATTTGCTTTCATTTGACCTCTTCTTCTGTGCAACCATTTAATAACTGTAACATAAATAATTCAGATGTTCTTCAGTTTCCAGTACAGTACACGTTTCTGCTTTTATAAACCATACATTTTTCCTTCCACTCGTTAATTCGCGTTTAATAATAATACAATATTCTTTGTTTCATTTCTTCGTTCGTCTCGCGAATCAATCTTTAAGAAAACAAAATCAGACTTGTTTACGTTTTAAAAACCCTCATTTCTTTTCTGCATCATCATCATATGACTGGTAGTAACTTTACTAATACTTTCCCAACAAACAACAATATTATTCTTCCCTTTTTGAAATAAAAACAAACAACAAAAAACAAAAACAGTTCTTCGCTCTTCTTGTTCAAACAAAAATGATCGTTGAGAATATTTCAAACGAAAAACCATTGCATTGCATCCTCCTCCGTGGAGACCTTTCATCGTCTTCTCTCACGTACAACACCCTTCGACATGAAAAAAACCGTAAGATGGAATTGGACCATTACTAATACTAAAAAATACTGAAAAAAACGCTTCTCGCAGCAGCGTGGTTTTACGCGCTCCTCGTGAGAAAATGACCGTGAAATATTTCTAAATGTATCACTCTCTAAAATAAAAGTGGTATGCATAACTCGCTATTAGTATATAAGATAGTATACCGTGTAAAAACTTTTTACCGGTTCACTTTCCCCATTTTACCGGTTCACTTTTAGATGACGTCACACCCGTCCCCAATGATTTTCATGAGTTACACCCTCATCTTCACCCGTGTTCTTTCAAATTATAGGGATGATATAAAATAAAATCACACAATCAAAAAGAATAAGTATTACTAAGTTGTAGAGCTCGAAAACCTGATTAAAAAAATGTATGGGATCGTCTGCGTACGACTTACCGTTACGGAGATATCGCCGATCAAAGATTCTGATGACGTCACACCCGTCCCCAAAATTTTTTAGACCCAAATCGTTCAACACCTCAGCGCCTATATCGCGTGCCCTAAGTGACGTCAGTTATTCCCATTGGTTCTCGAGATATTTGCCCCAGAAAATCGCGTTCTATTTAGGGTGCAATGCAATGTGCCCACTGACGTCGCGCTACTCCTATAATACTAATATCGCCTATAACTGGACAACTCAGTTACGCACGACCTAAAATTTAATTATAACATTTTCCATACGAACATTTTGTTCCCAGTCTTTTTATTCACACTGACCGAACTAAAAAGTGGATGCACAACTCGCTATTAGTATATAGACTAGTATACCGTGCAAAATTTTTTTACATCTTTCCCAATAAGATGTTTTAACACGCTATACTAACCATTTGAAACTCTATGAAATACAAAAACGCAGTCCAAAACGCCGCCCTAAAATCTTTCATCGATTCATGAATTTTTTACCCGCCATACATTTTTACCAAGCATTGGTAACGCGGTGTATTGAGGTAAAACTATTGATTTCTCCTTTATTTGTCGCCCAAAATAGAATTCACAGAACACGGAAGAAGTTTGTTTGTTAAAAATGTTATTACATGTTTACGTCGAATCATATTTAATGTAAAGTTTTACTGAAGAAATCAATTTGAGCCATAATTCAAAGCCAATATGGGCCCCAAACGGCAACAGTTAACGAAATAATTATGCGTTTAATGTCATATATATTAAGCCCAGCGAAAAATTGCACACAAATTCAATTGTGACCGACATGTAGTCGGCAATATATTTTAACGTCATGATAATGATGTCATATTTCCAAGTCCCTCAAACAACTTGCTACAAAAAAAATTAAGAAAATAAGAAAATTTAAATAAAAGGCTGTATTTTTTCGACTTCTGAATCCTTACCAATTCTTAATTCTTTCCACTTTCTAACTTTATTGTCAACCAAAAATTCTTTCAGTCTTTGTGGTAAACATATTCATAATTATCAATGCTAAATCTCAGAAAAATTATTCACAAATTGTGAAATATCTCACTCACACACTAAACTACCCACGCAAAATTAACTTTTGGAGTGTATATAGATTTACATATATATGATATAAGGTATTAACTAAATCCTAAAAAGAATCATACCTCCAAATAATGTTTTTTCTTCAAAGCTGAAGTTTCTTCAAAGTTCTTTCTTTATAAATTCCAGGAACAGAGAGATCTCCAATTAGAAAAACGCCATCGGTATTAACTAATTTTACTCACGGCCGAAACCAACAGATTAATCAAATCTCTAATCTTTTATTCCTTCTTGACTTTCTTCCTTCTAACATACTAAAAAATACCATGCTCAACACAGTTTTTACTAAATTTTCTTTTTTTTCTTTGGAAATCTAAAAAAACAAACCGAGATAGGATAAAATGCCGTTTGATACGTCTTCAACCTTCAACATTACACAACATAAGTCGTAGATGTGTAAAAACTATTCTTCCTAATAAAAACTTGTTTTTTTAAGCATGTTTCTTATTATTACTTTGTCTTAAAAAATGTAAACAAACGCTTCTTTTTTCTTAAAACGACTATTTATCATTCGTTGTCAATAGCTGCTACGTTCGATTGTAATTCGAAGTCTCCGCCTAAGATCCTATATCATGTCTTCCCTAACGTATTTCATATCATAAAACAATTATAAGCACTAAACCGGAGTGCCTTATACTAATACGGAAAAAACATAAACAAATATCCATTCACGAACTTCCCGAGAAAATTTTGCGAAAGTTCTTTCTTTCAAAGTTAGGTAAGAAAAAAGCAAGATTGCGTATTAGTATAAGAAGATTATAAATATTTCTAGTGTTGGGTGTAAAACCATTTTACAGTTTTGTTCCATAAAATGATTTTACATGTTATATACTGCCATGATTAGTCTGTTTATATACAAAAATGTTGTAATCGATCATACAAAGAATACTATTTCCCCTATTTTTCAGTGCTATTTCGCCTATTTAGGGATTTTAGAAGTTGTACAATTAAAAAAAAGCTAGGCAGAATATTTCTTACCACCTGGCAGAGGCGGATCTAGAGGGTATGTCGAAATTTGTGGAGGAGAATGTTTGCTATTAAACCGGAAAAGAAACACGTGCAAGTAATCCCATTGGTGATAAAGGCTGGAAACAGAAATTAGGTTTATGTGCTCCTCCACAATTTTTGACATACCCTTGATCTGCCGCTGCCTGGCTACATAAAAAGATTTAGAGAAGAGATTAAGAAAAGAGATCGTGGACAATATATTCTCCTACCTAAACACAATTAAACTTCTGAAGTACCTTCAAATACCTTCACATTTCCCTCTTTGACTAAAGAAAACAAAAACAAACATACCTTCTGATATTTCTATCTTTCAAACTGATTTTTATTCAGCTATGAATTGTGGAAATGTTCAAAACTCAAAACTCCATTTGTGCATCATGATATAAAAACCATGTAAATATGTATATCACCATCATTTTCACTCTCTTCTTGCATTATATTCATCTATACTATTCAATTTTATAATCTAAAAAAAAAGATATCATTCAAATACTATCAAAACAATATAATAATGATCTTGCTACCTTCGTTTACCTTAATAATAACAATGCACACACTACAATGAAATACCAAATAAACTGCTAGCTACACATTTCGGCATAGTAGTCAAAACTAACTGATACGAAAAAGCTACGTTCAAACACATTAAAAAATAGATATCGGTAGAAAATGATAAACTGATAACACATAACAGGTCTTCATCAACTATGTCGTCGGATAGAATAATTACTGATACCGATCAATGTTGTTATTCTTTATTACTGAACTTAAAGCGTTGAATAAAAAAATTAAAACAAAAACAAAAAATTTAACACTTTAAAAAATGAACGTTGAGAAAATTTGATAAACTTTCGAACACAAAAAACATTGCGTTGCCTTCTCCTCCGGGCGTATTTATGATGTCTTCCTTAAGGTACACCACTCCACGAAGTAAGAAAACCCCGTCAGATGGAGCAAGAGATTCTCCTAATGGGAGATTCTCCCTATACTAATACGGAAAAGCAAACGTCCATTGACGAACTTCCCGAGAAATGTTACCTAATGTTCTTTCTTTAAAAGTTAGGTAAGAAAAAAGCTAGATTGCGTATTAGTATAAGAAGACTAGCCGCCAAGGCGGCGTCGCTCGCCGTCCATATTCAGCCTGCGTTCTCTCCGGAAACTAAATTAAGTATTTTTTCCTAACAACTTTTTGTTCCTTCTCACCTGAAGAAACAAGTTGGAGAGAGATCTGTGTGAGAAAATATGCAGGTCTAATTTGATGTTTAAGAATAACTATTTAGAATGAACAAATAAAAAATCTTGATTGCACAGATTCATAGTAGATGCCCCTAACAGATTAATAATCCGATAAATAAATAAATTACAATCTTGTTTGTGAAGGAATTTTACGTCTATTTCACCTCTATTGCTATCACATGGAGCAACGACAATCCACCAGAAGTCATAAATAAACATGATTTTCAGTTCATGTCAATCATATTCAAGGTACAGGAATAGAACATCTCATGAATTTCGTCACGAGACAGCTGTGCCTTCGTTCTTAAGATGAATGGTTATGTCGTTTACAAATATAAACGATACCTTTGGTTTTTTGCGTCGTTCGCCGCCCATAAAAACGTTCGGTGTGTACATGCTCCCAGATAAGAAAAAAAATAAAAAAATCGGAAAGCTATTTGAAAATGCTACCGGCTTATAGAACCCGAAATGCTGATCAAGAAAATGTATAGGATCATGTCTCTATGACGAACTGTTACAGAGATATCCTTGATCAAAGATTTTAATGACGTCATAGGGTCCCATTCTAAATTTGCCCCAAATCTTTTTGTCACCCCATTGCCAATGTCGCAGATCCCAAAAAACGTCAGTTATTCCTATTGGTTCTCGAGATAATTTTCCCTAAATCTCCCATTTTTCACAATCAACCTTTTAGTTCACCTCACAGCCGTAGAATGCTCGTTGCTCAAGCTTCCTATTGCGTTGTTTACAACGCTCGGTTTTCCATTAGGCCAATTTATTCGCGCAAATCAAGTTTGTTTTTCAAAAACGCACAGTAAAATTTCTTATCTTTATACTAATACGCAATCTTGCTTTTTGTTAGGAAAAATTTCTTAAAGAAAAAGATATCTGTTTATGTTGTTAGTATAATGGATGAGGAGGATGAATGAGAAGAAAACACAACTTCTGAAATTCTTTTGAAATAACCGTGTGACGGCCATTAAATGCCATAATACAAACTACTTTTTAAATTTCCGCGGCATTAACAAAAATCGTGACAAAAAAATCGCATTATTACTTATTCTTGTTTTGTGAGAAAACGTTTTAACATTTCTTGTGTTATGTCGACTATACGTTGCTGGATCATTTTACAACTAAGCTGATGAAATTTCTTTTGTTATAAAACACATAATTAGTTAAAAGTATTACAAAAAAAGTACGAAAGTTTTCTCAATTTTAAATGGCCTTTTATTCTCCATCCTGGTGTTTTACGTTTTGAAACTTTTCAGAAAGTAATAAGTACAAATATTGCACTTATTTTAATATAAGAATCAGGGTTTCTTTCTTTATCTTTCTTAAGATATTAGGGATTATCCAAATATCTTTAGAATTCATCAACAATAAGAATTGGAATATAGAACATGAGAAATTTAGTTACGGGTTGTATCTCTTCCTCCTAGGTATAACGGACTCCTGCTTAGTGTTTTTAATCGCTTTACAAAGTGTTTCCGGTTAGGAAGATATGTCAAAGCATCTAAGGAGGAGAGTTTCGAACTACAATTGAACGAGAAACTATTGAAACAAAAGAAGAATACCTGTTTGATGAAAAAGAAGCGTATCTTTACATTTTCTAATAAAGCAGTGATAATAAGAACTTTAATTTAAAAGGGAAATGTTTTTATTACGAATAAATAGTTTTTTTCCATATTTACGACTTCAATAATATTGAACGGCATTTTACCTACATTTGGTTTGTATTTTAGATTTCCTAAGAAAAGGAAGGAAAAATAGTAAAAACTGTGTTTTAGTTAAAAAAAAGAAGAAAGACAAGAAGTAATAAAAGATTAGAGATTTGATTTATTTGTTGTCTTTGGTGGCGAGTAGAATGAGTTATTACCTATGGCGTGTTTTTAATGTAGTGATCCAGCGGCGGATCTAGGGTTAGGCAAAAAATGGAGAAGTGTGGTGTCGTGAAGTTTCTGTTCAAATTTAAGTGCTGATTGAGTTGCACGTTTTTCTTTTATACTCTTAATGACCTTACTTTCCTTCATAAATTTCGCCTAGGTTCTAAATCCGCCTCTGTGATCTCTCTGTTCCTGGAAATCATAGGGAAAGAAAACTCAGTTTTGAAGAAAGAAACATGCCGAGATATCTTTTTGAGATTTAGTTAATAGATGAGGTATACAATTCTTCTTTGATATACTCCAAAAGTTAATTTTGCAATGGGTAGTAGCGTGTGAGTGTTACTTTATTCAGGTGATATTTCACCAATTTTTGAACATTTTACCTGAAATCTCAAAATTAAAAATTATAAATCTGTTCACACAAAGTCTGAAATTATTTTTGGTTGACTATAAAGTTGGAAAGTAGAAAGAATTGAGAATTGTTTAGGATTCGGAAGTACGCTTTTATTTAATTTCAGCTAATAAGGGAAATTGCATTAATGTGAATATCTTTCTCTAGCATCATGTTTGAGGGACAAATGCATTTGCTAACTATATCTCATCCACAATTGAATTCGCACGCATATTTTCGTTTAGCACTTTGGGTCCAATGATATAAGAGCCTATTTAAGCGCATAATTATTGGGTTAATTGGTGCCGCTCGGGGCCACATTGGCCTCGAGTTATGGTATAAAATGACTTCTGTCAACCTTTAGATTAAGTCTCTTTAGTAGTTTTACGTGTAATAACATTTCTAACATGTTTCTATTCGATTTTTTGGTGATTTCGTTTTTTTGGTTTTTGGAGGAGAAATCAATCGCAGAGAAATGAAACGGTGAAAGTTTTTTGGATGGAGCAGCACTGTGTTTTGTATATATATCCACTTATAATCAAATGGTAAAAATTTGATGAACCTGTATATAATAAGTGTGTGTGTGCCATCTGTTTTCACACTGTTGCAAGTACGGCTCGCCACGCAATATGCTGCAGCTAGAATATAACAAATGCTCCGAGATTTGTAGTTATTCGTGTCTGTCTCTATCTGTTTGGGTTGATGACGAAAGAATTGAAAATAATTAACCTTTTTTTTGCGAAAAAATATACATTGTATAATATAAAAATATAAAAATATAAAAATATACATGTATAAATTTCCCATAATTCCCGAAACAGAAAATTTCAAGAGTTTCACATCGGAAATTTGAAACGATTAGTTTCCTTCAAATTTCTGTATTAAAAAATTGAAACTGTTAGCTTCGTAGAAATATTTGAAATAGTAGCTTCTTTGAAGCTATTAGTTTCACTGATCTGGAAATTTGATATTTATGACGAATTCAGTAATTGAAAGACCAACTTATGCAGTCTTTGAATCGCGGCCTATTTTAAATTTATTTAGTGTAACTCGGGCCTAAACTTTCTTGATAAATAAAGTAATACAAGTGTTTTTTCACTATAAAAGCCAATTTGGCGCGAACAAAGTCACGTCAATTAGCTCCTGAACTGTTAACTGCACCTTCGTTTCTTTTTAAAGCATGTTAAAAGAATATATGGAGTAACGTTGTTATAATGTTTCACAGGAATTAGTTTATTACTCTAAGACTTTGTAACTACTGCATGGCTCCAAATGTACGTTTCCTACCAAGTGAGGAATTTTTAGTTGCGGTCGTTAAAGTATACGTATAGCCTGTGTTATTAAGTTGTTGTATTTAGAACCAATAAGATTGTAAGTAGCCATCGACTGCTCATTTATGGCTCTCTCTACACGGTTCACTCCGTTGTCTATTCTTGTTCTCTGTGTTATAACAAATAAATTTAATAAGATTATTTTCATTTGAGAGACCTCGTTTCTCTGTTGAAAAATTAGTATAACTAGATATAATTACCGTAAAGCGATGTAACGCACACAAGCAACTGAGTCAGAAAGCAACATGTAAACATGAATTCGGGAAAGGTGTATTAAGACAAATCAAAAGGAGAACATAAACCTTCATTTAAATTACGTCATTACAAACCAGAATTATAATGAAGTTCGTAACATAAAGAAAGAGAGTTCCATGAAAGTTTGTGATTAATATTTATGAAGGTCAGGGAAAACTAGTGTGTACGTCCAATGTGTAGGTCCAATATTTTATTGAAACATCTTCTGTTCGGCTTATTCTTAGATAATAAAAAATGTGCACATATATAAAAAGCTACAAGATTTGTAATAAAAAATTCACACGATCCTCAGTTCGGTATTTAGATATTCTATTACCAGCAAGAGGAATTCTGCCAAATGGATTTTCTGAATGAAACACACTTTCTACTCACAGCAACTACAGGAACATACAGCTGCGCTTCAGCCAATGTATAAAATATCTTCATTGGGCAGTTGACACCATAATAGTCCTTGTGGGCGTGATTTTTAAAATTTACTTCAAAAAATTGGATTTTCAAGTTCCGGTTTTTCGAAAGATATACGTTAACATCTAAGATATTTATGATATAACCGGGACGCTTAGTACTGTCCTCATAAATAAAGATTTTTATTTTTATTATTGTTTACTCGATATTTTGATGACGCATAAACTTCTCTTCCAAGTTGCATCAGTTGTAGGAAAATGAGACTCCACTCTCCCCTCGGAAGACAGGTTCAGAAATCTATGATACTCTTTGGATCATTTCGTTACATGACACCTTTCGAGAGAGTATTGTCTTTTTCTGTAGGATCGTGAGTTTTCTAAGATGGTTGCATATTCGTTTGAATGTTCTCTTGAACCATTTTGTTTCCTCTCCTCAACAATCACATGGTCAGTTTGGTCGCTTATAATGTCCAATGCATTATTTCCATATTGTTCCGGGGGAGCAATGTTGGTTCCTGAACTCGTCAAATATGAATCATTTCTACTGTCGTCATGGGTCTCATTGGCCACTGGATAGCTTGCATTGTACGTATGAGCAGTATGATCGACTGATACAAGGTTATTGCTTTTAGGTTATTACCTAAGGTTATATCCCTGAAAAAAAGGGGAATGGTCATCACATCATCACGGTGCTAACATTGAAGTTTATCACCAGACAAAAAAGAGTGATAATTTGACAGTTAAAGTGATTCAGTTAGTTTTCTATTAACTGTGAAAGCGAAAATGAGAATAATGTTTCTCAAGTTTTCATCCACATTTTCACATTTCTGTGTAACTTTAATTCTTGCTACTAGCCCCCTAATTGGAATTATAAAATCTTGTTTAAATAAAATTCAGTGAAGAGATGATATTTCTAAAGAGACTTTAAGACTACTTTTTGGTAAAAAATCCCAAAGTTGGTCATTTTTACTTAGTTCCTAAAATCCACAAAATAATGTTTAATGTTACAGGGAGACCAGTTATCTCCAACTCTTCCTTTTATACGGAAAATATTTTAGCATTCTTAAATTATCATTTAAAACCGTTGGCCATGCAAGTAACGAAATAATGCTCACGTAAGCATAAAAAACATTTGAAAACAAAATAAATCTAATAATATAGAGTGGTTTCACAAAAGTTTTCATATCATAAGTGGCGCGAAAAAAATATATGAATATATTAAAATATTTTAGAGATATTTCGGAAAATTGTGACGTCACACGTTCTATTGATGACGTCATAGTTACAAAAAATTTCTTGACATGTCTAGAATATCATCCTGAAGAGTTATGAGGCATATAAGAGTATAATCAGTACAACGTGCCCCATAATTCACGTAGTACGTTTTGGTAGAAAATGGGTGTACCTCAAAGAAGTGCTGACGTGAGCAAAATTGCTAGAGAAATTTTACGGAAGAAGTACTCCTTACCATAAGTTACATCAGTTTCGTCATTTGCTTTTCACAATAGAACATACATATTTTATACATGTCCGTATAAATCTTTAAAACTTAGCTAGACGAACGTCAATATACAAATATCTGCAGTGCCGCTCCTGCTGATAACGTTTTGCACTAGTTGGTCTTTGTTTATATTTATAATGCTAATGACAAATAGTGCATTTTTTACATACATATACAACATAGATATTATGAGTTTTAATTATTATCATCATCATGATCAGTTATTGCTTCATCATTGATTCCTCCACGGCAACTCTTAGGTCAGTATTGGAGAGTGACTGGAGTTACTCGGTCTCTCATGCCCCGTGATCCTCTGATACAGATGAGTTGTAACCTTAGTAGGTTAAAACTGAGTTTGGTGCGTATCCAGCTTTTCTTTACACTTAGTTGTTCCTTCCTTTGCTCGGTCAGCATTTCACCGAATCTGTTATAGAATGATTGGCATTCTCTTGCCATTCCATCAAAGCATGTAAACACGACTGGTGTGAACAAACCTTGATCCACGTGATTAATATGGTTGACATAGCAACGGTTTTTCTGTTGTTCATTTCTCCGATGAGCAGCTTTTAGTTGAGAACCGTACGTCAAAATAAGCCACTTGTCCCCTTATCCAAAACACTCGTGCTGCAACATCTGCTCTAGCTTCAGCTGTTGATATTTTTGATTTCGGTAGTTGTTCTCCAGTAAGTTCTTGTGCGTTCTCTATATCGGACACCATCGCGTCCAAAAATGTGGCCGCTATAAGAATGTATCTGTTACATAGAGGTTTGGATTTCAAGGAGAAAAGGCGTTAAAAAGTGTTAGTTATATGGAGGTGTCTGTTATATGGGATGTCCGCTATAGAGAGGTTCTACCGTATTTGTCAAGTTAGTGGTATATCATATCATTCCCTTTTTTATATTTCAGCTATACTCGATATCTGATCTCAGTTTAGAACATGGCTATAATTACACTAATTTGAAATTTTAGAATAATAACAACTTGTTTTATTTTGCAAGACCTGTTTCGTCCTTATCAAAGAACATCATCAGTTATAAAATTTAAAATACGTACAAAGTTTTCTTATAAAGCTTTTTTTATACTAACAAATAGCGTGTTATGTTTATATATTACCATAGCAACTAATTGCAGAGATAAAATGATACACAAGGTAACAGGTAACAGGAATACCGTAATGCATCGAATAAACGCCCGGGGCGTTTATTAAATTTTTGAAAAATTTGAGGGGGCATTTATTCGAAGGGGGCGTTAAAAAGAGGGAGGCGTTTATTAAATTTGTTGTCACTGGTAAAAGACACAGAGAAGTTGGTTTAGTCGTTCCTGCGAAACTCAGTTTCGAAACTCAACAAAAGTCCTGTGCAGAAGTGCTTGAAAAGGAACTCCTCAAGCGGAAAAAACTTTTTTAACATGAACTATAAAATTTAAAAAGAAAGGATTGTACAGAAAATTTCCTGTATTTAAAAAATCAAGAAATATACGTCATAACTTGTCTCAAATAAACGCCCCTTTTCATTATTAATGTTTCAAATAAACGCTTTTAGGAGGGGCGTTCATTCGAGGGGCGTTTAATAGAAGGGGGCGTTTATTAAATAAATTCCGTTTTTTAGGGGGCGTTTATTCGAGGGGGCGTTTAAAAGAAGAGGGGCGTTTATTCGATGCATTACGGTAAATAGAAATGCGTAAATAGAAATATACAATAATGCTAAAGATAAATAAGTAAACTCGTAATAAGGAAATAAAATATTCAGTATGATCGTTAGTATTATACTTAACTAATTTGAAAGTATTATTCATGTAAGATGTAATCTATGATTCTGTAGGAAATTTTGAATGTTTTATCGTCATGGTTACGAAGAAAAAGATTGCAATAAATAGTTTCGTATGGAATAATAATTACGTGTGGTTTAAAAGCATTGTTGGTTAGTAGAGAAAAATGATAACATGTTGTTTTGTGTCGTTACAACTGGAACTTTAGAATAACGTTTAAATGTGTTTTCTATACTCATAATTATTCCTGAACTTCTGGGGTTTATCGTTTAACTTTTCTGGATATTCGGATACCTAGTTGCCACAAAGTGAGTTCTTGCTTTTGTTATAGATTTTTTTCTCCGTGTCATGGGAACGTAGGAAATGAAAGAATTCTGGCAGTTCAAATGCTATAAAAGTAGAAACGTTGTGAATATTAATGTTTTAAATCACATAAGGAACGTTCGCATGTTGATGGACATATCTTTATCTCGCAAGTTTCTCATCTAGGCTTTATTGCGTTTCGATCGGTTATCTTTTTTCGTTGTTCAACTTTATTATATAGTCAACACAACGAAAAAACATAATGGGAGTTTACCAGCGTGTTCCTATTTTACAGTGAAGTTAAGAACAGCACGAAAGTTCATGCCAGTATGTTAATACGATTGAATTTTCACGTACAAGACCTATGGTCTAGTCAAACAATGTTTCCCCGTTTACATGATGATAATTGCATTTAACTACTCCGTCGGTAAAAAGAAATAATAAGTGACCATTACTAAATATAAAGTTGTGAAATCACTAAAACAATAAAATGCATGGAAACGATGCTAAACTTGAAAAACAGCACTAATACAAAAATTGGGAAAGGTCTATTTTAAACCCCGTTAAAAAGAAGCAGAGGCGTAGCCAGAAGTCAGTCAAATTTTGTGGAGGAGAATTTGTGAGTCATTTAAAGTAGAAAAGAAAAAATTGCAAGTAACCTAATCGACACTTAAGACTGAAAGAAAGATCATAACGTTGGACTCCTCCAAATGTTTTTGACTGACCTTGAATACGCCTATAGTGCAACTATAAGCTATAGTCTTAATAGTCCATAAGATTTTATGATTCGTAAGTTGAATTTTGTTGAACATACATACATTCTGTGTTTCCACGTCTTAACTTAAATGCATGGTGGCGAGGCTGGTCCGGTATATTTATGGTGAAAAGACTTGAAAGAATATTTATAAATAAACACATATAAGTTTTACATCATAAACTTAAGTGAAGAGAAATTGTCAAGTAAACTTTAGGTTGGAATATACAATTTTTTTTTCATAAATTACTAAAAATATAGCACCCGTTTGGAGAAGGGCGTCAGTACTGTTGGTAGTCTGTAAGGTCTATGTAACATTTTCAGAATGCTTTTCTGGTGGGTAGAAATAACGAATTAGCTTCTCAGGGTGACTTAAACAGTTCTGTCTCTTTACAGTGTCTGTAATTCGGACACAAACGTTCATATGAGCATGTGGCACTAATTTGAAATGATAATTATTTGATTTCGAGGACGTCAACCAAAATATTTCAATATTTATGAAATATCGACGGTTGATAAACTGAATTGAATTTACTGATGTCAAAATATCACGCCCTCAGTGTTTTCGTTAATTATTATAATGAAGAAAAACAATTTGGGCCCTAGCAGCAGTTCATAAAACATTGAGTTTGGTGGAAGGGGAGTTTTCCCAAATATTTTGTGGACGCTTGTAGGCGTGACTGGGTTTATTCTATGTTTTCGTTAATGAATTCTGATAACTGCCCAGGCCCTTGTTTGTGTATTTAAAAATTTGGACAGCCTAACATGGAATACCACCCTATTTAAGTGGCCCCTATTTTCGGAACTAAAATCAATTCGAAAGGTGTTATCAAATGTCTTTGTCTTAAACTTTGCTAACGACGGGACAATTATAGGTACTAGTTTTACATGAATAAGAAGAAAAAAAACAATAAAAATCATGTTTGCCATATAGTTCGTCTGACAAATCTTTACCATCAGGCTTCTACGGTGTAAACCTTGTGAGATGTGTCTGGGTAAGTGAGGATAAGGGTCGGGTTTTGCCTTATTAATTCAAATATTTTTATAAGGGTTTTCACCGTATTAATGTAATGGTAACGATTTGTCAGATGAACATACTCTTGCATAGCGTTGGCTGCTTTGACCTTACGTTTTTCAATTCACACGATCCTATGTTTGTGAAATTGTTTCACGATTTGATGATTTTAGTCCATAAACTAACAAGACAGAATGTTAAACTGATTTTCGCCTTCATTCACGTGCTCGAAAGTTCCTTCAAACATTGAAAATTAAAGAAGGTTTCGCAAAGGTTCCTGTTTTTATATGACAACATGAACCTGACGAACACAGGGAATAGTTCTAATGACATCACTCCGCCACACCTGGCTTCAGTTACAGCTTATTTTATAATACAAGCAACTGCGGTATCATTGCACAGTATTGGTATTTATTGCCTGATGGCGCAAAGAAGACGACAAGACAGTCAGAGAATATTGTTGATTAACTTGAGCATGATTGAAATAATGCTAACTGTTTTCACTACATTGGTATTGATTCCAATAATAGTAGCATGGCAACCGAAGGAAATTTACAACAAAGTATTATCATGTATTACTTTTGTTGTTATCATGGCATTCTATTTTGTAATGTTGGCTATAACAACGGATCGATTGTTATGTATTACATTCCCTTTGAAATACAAGCAACATATTGATAGACAATCTACCACCAAAATGATGTCAGCAATATGGCTGCTTGTTGCTATAGGGATTGTTATTACATACTTTGCGAAACCAGACATTTCGGCGAAGATCTTGGACGCCCATGGCTACACGATCATGAATGCTATTTTCGTTTTATTTGCATTATTTGCGTACTGTGTGATTGGCTACATAGTTTACAAAAGTCGAAAACGATTTGATCATAGACGTAAAACATTCAAAAGGCAGTATGTTGTACCTTCAATAATCATTCTGACGTTTGTTTTGTTTTACGCCACACCTGACTTCATTATCGTCTTGTTGAAGCTCCGTCCATCAGAGATTCCCTTCGAAGTTAACATGTTATGGACAATTGGATTTATTCTGGACT
The DNA here is from genome assembly GCA_039566895.2 of Turritopsis rubra. Taxonomy (NCBI): domain Eukaryota; kingdom Metazoa; phylum Cnidaria; class Hydrozoa; order Anthoathecata; family Oceaniidae; genus Turritopsis; species Turritopsis rubra. The sequence goes on along the minus strand of CM077630.1, from coordinate 3,917,550 downwards.
CTTTCAGTTACATATTAGGTCATAGCGGTACCAGGAAAACATTTCTTTCCTTGGTTCAATGTCGACAAAGATTGCAAACTGGTTTTGGTTTGAAAAGAAAAAATAGGCGAACGCCTATTGGGCATATGGATTCGCAAACGCCTAGTGATCGTTTGGAGTTAAAATGAGATTTATCAAGGTCACTTTTACACGTTTTAGATTTAGAAACAGAGGTTTTACATACCCCGTATTACTTCCATTAAATAAATTACTTTAAGTCCTTCTGGAGTTGTAGTTTGTCTCCCCAAAACGTTGCCCGCTTGAGCTCCATTCATAATTGTGAGAAATAGATGGGTAACGTGAACGTCTGTCTGTTTGCTCCACAAGGAAGATGAAAAAGAACGAAACGAAAGCCTGATTCCAATCTTAAATAATTGCCTGGTGAACCACCAGACTCCTATCTTGGCTAATGCAGTTTCACTTGAGGATAGTTCACCTATCTTTTGCGTATTCAATTATGTATTTCATGCAAACGCAGTTTTACGTTGAACTATTAAATAAACCATGCTCAAAATTAAATTCAAAAACATTAATTTTCTGACAAGTTTAAAGTGCCTACATGGTTCTATTCTACCTAGTTTCGCAAAGATGAATTTCTATTATTATAAGATATTCTATTTTGACCCGAAATATATGTAATACCTTACCGTTAAACAGGACTTTTACCTTTAATGAGATGTTTTTGAATTTTTCGAAAGTAGGTTTGGAATTTATATTATTATAAATAACGCTATATTCATAAAGTGGAAAGTAATGCACGTTCCTAGATCGTTTTGCTTCAAAATCTACGTAGCAGCGTCTCTTTTACAGATGGAACAGAAACTTACGTCCTTGTAACTGTTGGCCATACGTGGCTATTGCCAATGAAATGCAAGCCAACACAACACGTTGTAAATAGATCATATCTTCTTGTGAAATGATAACGCACGGTTGAGTTAAATGGAAGTGATTTACCTTAGACGTGTTTCTAGTCAAATATCATGAAATAAAAAAAGATGCTTATTCAGATTTCAGATGAAGTAAATAAGTTCTCTAAATGCAGTTGATACCGAGTAAACACAAGACGTCTTGAAAAAGTCTCTAACACATCTTTTAGAGACCAGTCAATACGCCTCTAAGACGACTCCTATGGCTCTCCAGGTGTAACACCAAAAGGCGACTTTTTGAGACGTAAAAAAAAGACGTCTGTAGAAGTCGTTTTGCGCACGTCTTTAAGAGGTGTTCTCATAACGTCTTTTTCCTGTCTCTAGAAAACATATGTATACAAATTTCTTTGGAATTGTATACGCTGTAACATACGATATGATACATATTAGTACGATTAAAATAAATAATTTTTTTAAATATTTATTAAATTCTAAAAAAACAACAACAGGATTCATTCGTACTGATCAAAAGAAATTGTTAGACAAAAAGCCTAAATGCCTTTTACGTTATTTATATACAGACTAGAGAAAATAACAATTTGCGCAATAGCTAGTTTAATGCGCATGCGCATAATTTTGAATTTTCAGAACTTGAACTATTTGTGTATGTATAAAAAATTTCTGAAAAATTCCAAAAGAAAAGAAATATGAACAACAAAATAAGTAAGTCTCTGTTTAAATCTGTTTAAACACTGTATTTTGATCCCTCCCAAACATCTGTTTAAACACTGTATTTTGACCGATTCAACATGTCTAACCTGGTTTTTATGCAATTTCTTTACTTCACTACCTAGTATGGTCTCTGTTATTCCAATTTCCAGTAGAATAGTTAAAAGAAATTTGGGAAATGAGTATAAGTGTCAATGACCGTAGATGTAGAGGCAAGTTTTCTGTAGTGTTTTTGAGAGGTGTTTCGCCACTATAAGTTGTAATTCGATGTAAAACAAAATGGTGTCACTATAAAGCTTTTGTGATTATCCCTTCCTGTATGAAAAACACAGTTGGATCACCGTGTAGGATGATATAAAAATTAAATAATGGTGACGATGATAAAAATCGATTTGTTTGTAATATCTGCTGCTTACGGATAAAAATTACGTACGTATAGCATTGCTGTAACTTCACGAATACCAGTGATCAGTTAGTCAACGCGACTACGAATGAGCCGATAGCTGCTTATAAAGCGCATAGGAGTACCGAGTATGTATGTATTGAGATACATCAGGACCAAGAAACAAACACGAGGCTCAGACGGTCACACTCGAAAGTACCATGCAATACACTGGCAGGTTTAAGGGAGTCAATTTGAGAACCTTGCGGGCGTCATTTCGGACTGCCTGTGACGACTACCTGAGGGAGTCGTTTTGAGTCCCTTACGAGTATCATTTTTGACTTCTCATTTATAAGAATGACTTCCTTTCAGTTCTCAATTCTCATTTCATGACTCCCATTAGAGAGTCATTTCGGAAAAACACACCTTATAGCAGTCATTTTTTGACTCCCTTTAGTGTTTCAAACGCTATGACTTCCTTTGGAGCATCATATTTTGACATCAAATAACTCCATTTCAGGCATGACGTGTTAACCCGGAATGAGTCCCATTCTGGTATCATTATATTGACGACCTTATCGGCGCTTCCAGCTGATCTTGTTCCTAACAATTCCCTGTCCCGCATTTTAAGTAGATAAAAAAACAGCAATCTAAGATAAAAATTCTTGAAATTTTTTGCTTGTCCGAATAATTTTTCGAAAATCTCGAAAGTTGTTTGTTGCTTAAAACAGGAAGATTTTTACTAAGTAAGTTAATGAAAAAATACTTGAAATAAGATAGAAAAGAATAAACAAAACGACGCATTGTTTAACCATTTTATACTGATATTCGTAAAACAAGTCCTTATAAGGTAAGTAAAGTTAAGTTATAGATTCATTTATAAACTAGAACTTGTTCCAAGAAAACATTCCAATCCATCGATAATTCAACGATAAACGCCATCTTGGATCTCACTTTCATTTTCCACCATACTTTTGTGCTATTCATATGGCTATTCATCCAGTTTTAAAAGGTTTATTAGTTCTAATTAACCATCGGAATTCCAAAAATTGTTTAAGATCCAATAATTATCCAACTCGTATTGCATTGATGAAACTAACGGCATGCTATTCTCTTGTTCTTGTTCCTCAGCAGAACAATCTGTAACTTCAACTTCAACTCTGTCACAACAGAATATTTGTTCCTTTTCCCATCATGAAATAAACAGTCGAAGCAGTGCTCATCACGTTGATCATCTGTAAAATGTTTTATATTATGTTTCTTGCATTTTTGTATACAACTTCTTTTTAATTGGTCAGCGCGCAAGCAGCTTTAGTTTCCATGCGTTCTTATTATGCCTCCACTTCCTAGCCTGGATCCATATAATATTCGTTACAGGCTAAGACCATGCAGCGAAAGAAAACGGCTACTCTCCTCTGTGAAGCTAGTGTGCGAAGCAGCTTTTTTATTTTGCAGTAACGCATGCTTCAAAATGAGAAAAAAAATATTTTGTTATTTTTGACGGAATCATCATCTTCATCTCGTATAAATTGTTTGTGTAGCCAGGCTCAAGTATACTATGGTATAAATTATGTAAGTGAAGTATTATTTGTCCCACTACTGCCTCTCTAACTTTTCTGTCTCCACTGTCTCTGACTGATCTCTGGGGCCCCACCAGGGGTAGGTGCTTGCACACACAACTATGTTTTGAAAATTGAATTTGATTGAGGCACCAAAGTGTAGTTTTGAATGCAGCCTGAATGATCAGCATGTCCAGCTCTCTCACCACTGCACAATGGGTTAATGATGGCACACAAAGTCCTTTTTATATTATCTTTTTTTGGGGAGATATTATTTATATCCAGTCAGATAAGGAGGGAGGAAAACCGCAAATTTGGCTGTCATAACTTAATTTGGATGTAAAGTCCAATAAGGAAAAATGGGCTTGGATGCACACAGCTAAGTTAGGAGTTTTTCTCTGTTTCGCAGTACAGCAAGTCCTTGTCTAACAAAACCACACCACGAAAGCTACTGTTTATTGTTTATAGCACAGGCTGTGTTCTGTGACTGATAACGTCAAAATTTCGAGAATTGTTCACAAAAAATTCATTTGAACATCCAAAGAAGTTATTTCACTGTTTGTGTTTGTTTATCTCAGGAGGAGAGTTTGATGGGAAATTGCAGCTCTCAGATAGCATAGCTAGCTCGGTGAGGTGCGAGTAAAGTGCGAGTTGTAGTTTCAAAATTGCGCCAAAGGATTTTTCAATGGTCAACTAAAAATGATAAATGTAACATAGTGCTACACAGAAATTAATTTAAAGTGGTGCTGTAATTTGACTCATGACTGTCAACAATTAGAATAAAAAAATACCTCCTAACTGAGCGCTGTTTACATCCAAGTTAAGTCGTATTTTTCTCCTAATTAAGCTGTACATCCACATTAAGCTATATAGTTCTAATTTCCACAGCTAATTTGCATGTTTCCTTGACAGTTAGCATAGCAACTGAAAGGCTCACCTGAAAGTGTGTAGTAATACCTGATTCTCTCTCTCTGTGTTTGCCTGTCTGTTTGTCACATGAAATGGTAAAACTGGTTGTGAGAGAGCAATAGTGTGCAAAGTAAGTCCACACAAAGTTCTACATAGGCGATTTCTTACGTGACGTATAACCTCGATAACCGATGGGAAATATGGAAAATAACTGACGTCTTTTGGACGACGCCTTAACGGCTAGTATATATATAATATAAATTTGAAAACTTATGTGATACACAATTAAATTTCAGTTTTACCAGATTTATCACTAGATTCCAATTATATATATATTGTGAATTCAACCTTAATCAAATGCAACAGTTTAAAAATTGAACATGTTAAACTTTTTTGATTTGTCGAACCAATAAGATCGATTAAAAACTAATATTAACCAATAAGATCGATTAAAATCAGTTCAACGAAAAGGCTTAGCTGCAGGTCACTCCTGAAACTAAACCGAACAAATTTTTTCAGAAGCGTATGATTATTATACGAAATACAACCCTGAAAAATAACGATAGAGGTATATATAAGAATATGTGAAATGGTGCATTTAATGATTTTATTACTCATTCAAATGGTATAGGAAAGCTCTCTGTTATATTTTAAGTGTTGATATTTTTTATGTAAAAATTAATAGAATTGCCAAAAATAAATTCAACTATTCGAATTCAAATGATTGAAGCCTATAATGGCTCTTGTTTATAACCATAGTTTTGTTTTATCTACATTTTAGGGCCAATTAAAGCTCCTGTTGATCCTGTAGTCGTACTAATAAGATTTCTAATTGGTAATTGGTAATTTAAATAACCAAGGGATATAAAGTAACGAGCTGTGACAAGAAGAAGTTGTAAAAATTTGTTATTGTGATTATTATTTATTTACTATTTATTGTTGTTGACTTCCTTTCTTTCCTCTGAAAAAATATTCACATTTGATGATGGGTGCCCTTGTTTGCAAAGTAATCCAGTGCTCTTTCCATCAAGGAGATTCAAGATTTGGAGATTTTGCTGGCACTCAGTGCACTTGCAACAGTTTATTTGGAATATACTATTCGGCTGTAAAATACCCACGATATTGGAAAACGCCTGATCTAGATCACATTTAGTTCACATTTTAGAATTATTTTGCTATCAATTACCAGTTTTGAAATTAGACCTTGATTTTGGCGCAATCGGTGGCGAACGCGAGGAAACATTTTTGGTGAGGAGCTAATAGGAGCTAGGACGAGATATTATAGTATCGGGATTCAGTTTCGCACTAATTTGAGGTAACACTTGCTAAGTAATATGGTTAAAATATTGAAACAATATATTTTATAAAACCGAGGCTGCATGTACTGACTAGGTCAAAACACACCGTTTAAACAAAAATTCGGGAAAGGCGTATTGCACAACAGCGAAACCTCTATAGTGGACATATTTTGAAGGAACCAATGCCTATTCTTCTTGAAATCCAAACATCTACTTAAACGGGCTACGACATGAATCATGTGAATCAAGCCATAATTATTATCGTTTCTCTTGCCTCAAATTGATTTTTGGTGCTGCGTCATAAATCTTAAGATCACGAGATTCGTGTCGTAGCCTCTTTAACGGAGACCTCCTTTATAGCGGATACATTTGGTTAGTACCGATGGTGACTGGTGTATCAATGATGATTGAGGGGATCCAGATGTGTCCCTGTGCGACCAAATAAAAACTTGCAACTTCTCGCACAGTCATTTTTGTGAGGAATAATTTCGCCAAATCTGACGGTTCATCAATTATCGCCCGCGAGTTTTTTCAATTAATAGTAGAAATAGGTACGGCAAAATTTCATGGTACTGCATCGAATATATGAAGCCAAAATGACAAAATGCATGCATGCGCTGACTTTCAAGCCACTAGGCTCTTGTTTCTGTTAGAGAACAAATTAAAATGCTATATGATAGCTACAACATAAAAGTAGTAAAAATTGTTTTCACATAAAAGACAGCATTAAAGACATCTTATAACTATAGATTAATGTATAATTAGTAGGATCATCACTAGTTTGCGGTGAAAACCTTGTTATTTATGTCTGGGTTTAACTAGTTAATGGTTATGTAATGCCTTCGTTCTTTCAAACGAAAAAGAGAGATACATCTTGTTAGATCTACATTAAACCACTTATAAGACATGACTAATACACAATTTTCCCGATCAATATACGAAATTTGTAATCATAAATAAAACTTCATAAATGCAGAGAAAACAGAAAAATAGTTACGAAAAAGAAAAATATTAATATAGATTGATACTGTGACAAATAAAAATTTCAGAAACTATTTAAAACCCATATGTTGTAAAGATATTTAACTATTATTAAGATATTAAGATATTTTAAATTTTTAACTGATGACGGCATGTAGCCGAAAAGTTTTTTATAAAAATGGTTGCGGAAGTTTCTTTTTGTTTTACTACATTGATACAATAGCGAATAAGAAGTCGGAACAGTATTGTTCATGTATGAGAAAATTCTCTCCAAACGTAGCCCTACGTAAATCATCAGGTCCATGACCCTTCCCTTCGACTTCCCTCTAGATCAGCCACTGCACGCACCAGTTTTATCTCCTGATTTTCAAAGAAACGCGAGGACATGTTATGCAGCCACACCCTTTTTACCGGTGTTTCGTCACAACTGTCATGACTGGAATTTCTTGCGCCATTAAAACCTCTTTATGAGACAAGGGGTTCCACAGGGAAAACGACTACAAAAGGCAAAACGAAAAGACGAACGACAAGTCTGGTTTAATGTGCTAAATTTCAAAACAAATATAATCAACATAATAAAATCATCCAGAGTTATAAATATTAACACATATGTGAAATATATGTGAGCAACAATTAAAACCAACGATGTTATTGTTAACGAAACTTCGTACTTTCTTTCGTGCAAGTCTTCATCAGGTAAAAGTAGAAATATAAGTGTAAAATAAATTGTATAAGAAAATTTAGAAAATATCACAGTCTGTTACAAGTTCCCAAAAAGTGTTCTACCAGATTCTCTGTCCTGTCTCAAAGTCTCGATGTTATTTTTAACGAAATTTCGTACTTTCTTTCGTGCAAGCCTTCATCAGGTAAAAGCGTAAATGTAAATGCAATATAAATTGACACCTCAAGATATGGGCTTCTGAACACCTAGAGGTTTCTCCATTGACTTGCAAGCGTGTCAATAGTTCTTCGCAATCTTCTGCTGTCAAAGATCACTTATTGTTTTGTGAATATGAAGCCAGTCTCGATGATGTTAGTATTCTCGCCTACTCTGATGATAATTTTTGTTTAGAACTTAAAGAAAGCCTTTTCATTTTAAGAGACAACCCTGCGTTGAATCGTAATGTCACAGCAGGACCATTATTATTATTCAATTATTATCTAGGAATCTCAGAAGCGCACGTTTTTAAGCACTAGTTAATTCTTCATTGTTTCTACAATAAAATTTTTGATTACATGATAGTGATATAAATGTGATTGTTACTTAGAGTCAATGTTAGCTTGAAACGTCGCGAATAACATGATTTGTCGCTGTTCAAAAACAAAATAGAAAATAATTTGCCCAAAATCGAGAAAAAGCCCTTGAATAACCCTAGCTAATCTGAATTAATCTCAGTGCTAGTTAAATCACAACACCTGTTTCCGGTTGAAATACTTCTTACTGATAAATTTTCTAACTCAGTGAGAAATGTAATTTCCTACTGGTGTGAACCGACCTGAAACAATCAACTATAGAATAAATATTACATTTTTTAAATAGGATTACTTAATGTATATGGGAAAAGAGAAATCGTGCAATTATCGTTGCCCCCGACGCGTTTTCTCAAAATTTTCTCTTTTTAAAAAAAAATTAACTTGTAAATTTTTTCAACACTTGTGTATAATGTCCTAATGATGATGATTGTAAATGGAAAAGCTTATGCTTAATATTAATAAATGATTCTCTTCTTTTATTTACCAAAGACAAACGAATTCCGTAGAAATCAGACCCACATTCCATTCTGGACGCTAAACAATTCAAATAACTAATACGGACAATTTTAAACTGATAAAAATGGCAAGAAAATAGCTTAGGCATGTCTAAACACTTTACTGGGCAGTCTGATATTTTTTGTGGGTCCGTGCCAGAGGAACTAAAGGTCCTGATAACGTCACACAGTGCAATAAAAATGACAACATTTTTTAAAACCAATAGTGTCAGCTGATAGATTAAAAAAAAAAGTAAAAAGGTTTATATTTGTACGTAGCACGTAGCACAGCTACAAGGCCACCAACTGTTGATGATGTCATAGGTCACATAATCGTGTAAATCTGAAAAATTTGATAGCGTACCTCAGATCTTCGCGTGGATACTCTTCTTTTCGCAGAAAAGTCATAATTTCACACTTTTCCTGGTCCCTGATATTTTATCTTGTGATTTTTTGTGCGTGTCATTGTCATAACACCTTTGCTGAAAACGAAACGATGCAACTTCCGTCGTCTCAAAAACATCGATGACTGTTGTATCGTTTCTGATTTCACCCAAAAAAGTAATTCAACTTCATATTCATCCTGAAAAGGCAAAATCAAGAGGGTCGTGTTTTGTAGTAAGGACCATCCAGTGACTCTGTAATTACTAAACATACCTCGCTTGTTTTACTCTACAAGGAAACTTCCGTAAATTCTCTTAAAACTTGTTCTTTATCATAAATTTCATTGTCAATAATGCATTCACTTCCACCTGACATTTTTATTAACTCGTTGTCTCACTATCACGTGGTGAAAATATTTTTATTGAGCCACCCTGCTTAAAAATACCTTCCATTTTAGTGTATATGGAGCGTATTTTAAAACGGGTGTAAAACCAAGAATGCGTGACTGTTTTCGCTTTGTTGGGTTAGTTAGTAAAGTTTTACCTTTTATTCCTTTCAATAGCTAAAACAGAATTTCAAATGTATAAAGCTACTTTGTTCCTCTTTCAAATCTTCACAGTTTGAGAGATTTATTTATTTTGAGAGATTTATTTATTTTGAGAGATTTATTTATTTTGAGAGATTTATTTATTTTGAGAGATTTTTATTTGTTATTAAACGTCATTATTAATGTTATCTACCTTACTAGTTACGATCTTTCATGTCACAGTAGCAGCAAATCTAGCGCTAGGGTAACAAAATGGAGGAGTACAGTGTCAAGAAATTTCTTTTCAACTTTTACCGTGATTAGGCTATTTGCACATTGTTCTTTTCTACTCAAAATTACTTAACTCTCCTCCGTAAATTTCGCCTACGCTTGGATCCACCTATGCTGAAAGTTAAACTTAATTCTTACCTTCCTTAATTATAAGTTTAAAGGTTAAAGAAGATGGAACTGAGTTCTTTCTTTCTTCTATTTGCTCAATTGATCAGACTTTCTTTGAAATGCCTTTTAATTCGTTTATGTTTATTATCCTCCCAGAAAAGTCGATTTAATATTACCTTTTGAATATAATAAGGTTGAGTCAGCTGACCGAAGTCATTTACTGTCTAACTTTAGATGGAGTTTTAACTAAGTGATCGATGAAAATCTACACAATATTGTAGTTGTTTTCCATACTAGTAGTGGCGTTGTCGTTGCGAAGTATGTGATAGATGTATAACAGGAGATGTGTTCAGCCGATTAATAAAAACATATAATTTCTTGTTAAACATTTATTGATAAAAATAAGAAAATGGATGGTTTCTGATTGTCTAAATACACACTTCATCTTAGATGGCAGTGAGATTGTTGGTGAGAATATTAGATTTGCATGGGAATCTCTTTCAATATTCAATTGGGATATTTTAGCGTTTTTTTCACAATGCATTGTGGTAGTTGTAGTATGTATTAACTTGAAGTCGTGTACTTTTTGATTTTAAAATTTTAATGTTGGAAATATTTTAATATGTATTACATAAATAACTAAACTATGGGAACGGCAAATTAGCCGGAATCTAGTTTGTAAAAATCTGTGTAATACTTTTTTACAGATAGACCATATTATGGGAACATTTATTTCCATCGATTACCTGGTAATTTATTATATCAATCATTAAAATAATCAAATTAAGAACTGTTTATCCTTCAGTAGGAAAATTGTAAAAAAGCTTAAAATGGATGAAACGAATCGTGTTATTTAAACAAGCATTCCCCTTCAGTATCATCGTCATAAATAATTGAGCTGAAATTGATAAAGCCAATTTCCTAAAAGTTGTTTAGAATACTTACTCCCCCAAAACTCTCATTTGAAACTCGATATGTTTTAATGAAAACAAAAAGTTCAGCTTTCACATCGAACAACTGATGCAGATGCAGATTCACCATAAATGCACATTCAATAAAAATCAAATATTTCCAATAGCAACCAATCAAAATAGAGAAAACAATTTTCATAAAGGATATCTTCTAAATACAGTATGGTTAGTAAAATTATTCTGGATAATCGAAAAACAAAAATCATGCATGTTCTGCTGGTGTTATTTTAGTTGAATGTCATGAAAGTATTCCATATCATCAAACAACACGGTTGGTCCAATCTTTAAGCACTTGCAAAATATGACCCATAGTTCGATGAGCCATGAAGTTAACCCATATCTTCATCTATACAAATGTGTTGAATGTCAAGATATCGAGGCTGAAAATCTCACACACAAAACAGGCAAAACTCTAGGTAAAAACGGTTACTGGGAGATTTGATATGTCCGTGGAATTAATGTTGCTAAAACTGGTTAAATAAAACGCTGTTTACTATTATTTCAACATTTTCTAAATCAAGAACTGTTAACCGATTGGTCGATGTTTAGGCTTTTGAATCTATTTCAAATTTATCCAAATTTGTTACTGCATAATTTAGGAAATCCTCTTTGATGTCAACGATTCTAGCGACGCGCAGTGATGCCACAGCATTTCCTAGCGTGTCTTGAATAGCTAAGAAATGTTTGAAAGTAGAATATAAATGTGGAGTTATATAAATATGTGAACTTTGAAGACTTTAAGATTATGGGTGTGTTTAGGAAGTTGAAATAAAGTTTACGTGAAAAGGGAAAAACCAACTCAAACGAATTCGAAAAAAGTAGCCTTTAATATCCAACTGCAACAGTACATACCTACTTGAGCACAATTATCTAATAGCAGTCAATCGATCACTTTGTTTTCGGGAAAATATTCTCGTGCTAATGAAAGGAAAAGCAATAGATTTGCACTTCCTGTCAGTGGCCATCTTTATGCAGCTTCTAACGCAATCTTCCAATATTTTTATTTAATTTTGATCTTTATCCCAAATTCTCTTTAAAGAAAATAACTTGTAACCCAAGATTATTGAGCGTTTACGTTCACTTTAGCACTCGAAAACTGATAAAAGAATGTTCAGATGTTAGATAGATAGATAATAGATAACGTATATTCTCGCTCATCCAAAATTACATTTGGTTTTTCGTGGTTATTAAACAATATTATATATAAAATATGAAAACATGTTTATGACCACTGAGATATCGTTGTTCAAAGATTTTACTGACGACATGATGTGGCATCATAGTTCCAAAAGTCCCCAAAGTTTTGTAAAATTTCCCTACACAAGTCGCGTTCTTTTCGGTACACAGTACATTCAAATGTGATTTGATCAAATGTGATTTCAGCAGGCGTGTTTGTCATACTACTGCTGCTGCTGCTGCCAGAAGGTAAACTAACTGTATTACGATACGATATTCCAGCTTCACCCTCCTCCTTTTCAGATCTGGTCTTTTCTTATTGTCACCAGATCGATCTTCTTGAAGCAAAGAAGATGAAGAGCAGGAAGAGGATACTGCTACGTTTACGTTGTTGCGATGTTTGTTATCGAGTTGTTGACGTGTTGTCATTTTGCGCTAACACGCAACTCAACACTACACACTCACAGCGTTTTCAATATGGTGGACATTCAACCAATCGTTTACTTTTAAATTAAGCTGAACTTTGTCAAAGGAATTCGTCGTTTCCTCAATGTCGCTGTCGTTGTGCGATTCTTCAAAAGTTAATTGAGGCGACGACAAATCAGTAAAACAGTCTTCCTCCGCATCATTCTGTCGGCCGATACAAATTCGTCGACGTTTAGGAGCGGCTGGTGAAGCGACATATTCAAGATTTCGTGACTGCAACCATTCCATGACACGACTTGAATAATTCCTTAAACGACGGACAATTCATGCGTCATGAAGAATGTTGCATTTTCTGGTCTCTGTTATATGCGTTTGACAACAGTTCAAATAATTCAATTATCTTCATAATACGTCATAAGACTACCATAACGCATAGCGAAGACATATTAAAAATGTCCCCATTGAATAATAACAGAAAAACAGGTTTTCGGTAAATCATCAAAAAGGCCGAAAAATTGAGGTAGTTTTCTGGTTAGTCCAGTCGTCAGACTAAAAAATACCCCTTGACCTGTAATAAATATTCCCCGACCTAAATAACAAGCTGAAATTATTTACTATTTTCTAGGGAAAAGAAAAGTTACAAAATAAATCCTGGTTGTCAAAAATCCCCTTTTTATAGTTTTGGGACAATTGACAGACAAAGGCAAGTTATAACATTTTACTAGTTTATTTTTAAGGTCATGGTCTTAAAGTAAAAAGTGATTGTATTGAAAAAGCTGCAAAATGGTATACAATGTCTATATTTAATAGCTTAGGGAAGATTCAGGAGGAAAAGAGAAACGACGTGTTACAGCGAAAAATCATGTTATTTGTGACCTTTCGCCCTCATCTGAAGATAACATTAGATAACTCACAACGATTTTCGACATATAGCAGGTGATTGGATTTTTTTGTCATCTTAGACAATATGTTTAATGCATCACTTCAGCTTGTTTCTATTTTTCCCAGGCTAAATCTCATTCATTTCATTCGTTTTATCTTAAGTCGATTGACAAAACACATATAGGAAAATAAATAGTTTGCACAGTCGCCAACTTATCAAAATCGACTAAAATCGCACAATGACTTTTTGGAAATTATTGGGAAGTGTCAATTGACAATGTTTAAGTAAGCCATCACAGAGTTACGTCATGTCTGAAACTAACAAATCGAAAGCAGAAGTGATAGGAAATGTTACGCAGTCACTCGCTCGGTTCCTTAAAACTAGACATTGTATGATCGCGCGTTAGTTGCGTCCACGTGTTAGAAGAGAGGATATACCTTGTATTTTCATTTTGTGTTTTCTCTTACTCTCCGTTATATGGCCAGAGACGCTAGTATTAACAAGAAAATCTCTTAATTTTGTTTGGTTAAAAAAAGTTAAGCTGGGTTTCCATTCAGTGCAAAAAGTCGAGCGTACGATTTTTTGGAATCGCTTTTTTTAATGTGAAGTGAAAATTATCGCTCCACTTTTTGCAAGTGACAGAGGAGACTTGATTCCTACTTTAGCGATCGCTCGATCTGCCAAACGTATAGCTCTATTGTGTTTTGACCAATCAAAAATCACAATTTTGAGCGGCAGTTTTGAATTCCAAAGTTCAAGGTATACCAAAGTAAACATGGCGAGCCAGAACAGGGAGCATACTGACGAATTTACTAGCAGTAACGATAAAAAAAACAATGAATTTGTTGGAGCATCGCTTGGATACATTCAATAGTTTGAGTTTAAGAATTATTCTAAAAGTATCTTTGTTGTTCTCTCAATAAATAATTTTCTACACCATACACGTTTTTCGATCACTCCCTTTCTTGATCTCCGACGTAGAATGAAAGGCAGAATACACCTCTTCTTAAAAGACAATCTCCTGTTAATGGCTGTCATTTTTTCATGTGGATTACGAAAAGAAATTATTGAGCGAGATCTCAAAAATACTTGCGCTTGACTGCACTGCATGAAAAAGAGATGTCTCGTTTTTTCAAACTTTATTTTCATTGAGTTTTGATCGAGAATTTGAAGTACTTTCAAACTGTTAGTATGATACGCTTTTAGCAGGATAAATCATAAAATTCTGGCTAAATGTTTCGGAATAAATTCACAAAAATCTCAATCTTGAACCAAAAAAACTATCCCAGGATTAATGATCTTTGGCACAAATTTTACATGTGTACGCTTATTTGAGATTATTTGATAGATTTTCAAATAATAATAACCCCCTAATCAATGTAAAAGATCGTTCCACCCAACAATAATGGCTACCAACACTTTCCACACTACCAAACTGAATAACCTTTGTTTCATATGTAGCGATTTCCTAGAGAAAAGATCTAGTTCTGTTTCAAGATACTTCGCTCAACTTAAGAAAGCCTTTTTGCTGGAGATTGAGAGCTTTCAACCTACTGTTCACCCACCAAGCTTCTGCATATGTTGCCATGCTACCATGAACATCATCCTTTAAAGACAAATAACAAGTGGAACTAAAGCTTGTAAATGGGAAGAACACAACATCAATTGCTTAGTATGTTCCCAGAAGCCACACATTAAAAAATCAGGTAGACCCAGAAAAAGAACAGGAGAGGAAGTACACAAAAAAACACATGGACTAAATTAATTGCTGATAAATCTTACAAAGATATTCCTAAGTGCATTGAAATTGGTTGTGTCTTTAAATGTTCTATTTGCAACAAGACCATGTTGGAGCCTCTGATAAATACCACATGTGAACACCGTTATTGCTATTCCTGTGTTTTTCTAAACATTCTTCGGAATTCTTTTATGGCCTGTAGTTGTTTTACATGTGATAATCAATTATGGCCCGAAACACTCATGTTTTCAAAAACCATCTATATTGCACTGTTCCACACAATGGTGTCATGTAGAACACAACTGCAGTTTCCAATGTGAATTTCATTTTGTCATGATCCACCAGTCCAAAATAACAACAGGATAATGAATGACATATTCCAACTTGAAGGACACTATCATTCCTCGCGATATTGAAGATGCAACCCTTCATGCACTCAAACAAAAAATGTCAACGATTCTGTTATCAAATTTCGAAGTGTTGCACCACGACCAAGTAAATGTATCCCATGTAAAAACAATTTTCGGTTTCACTCTCAAGAGTCGTGATAAGAAATATAGAAATGCAACTTAAAAACTGTTTTTGTCATATTTTTCAAATATTGAGAAAAAAGTATGTATCAATTTAAATATTTAACTCCATACACTTCCAAAACAACTGATACAAGTTTACTTTTTCTTATGTTTTAGCTTCCAGAAAACCCAAGCATCAAAGCCATGAAAATTCATTATCACACTAAAATCCTCATTAACAATTTGACGGTAAAATTGGTCTAAATTTACTATGCTTGCTTGAAATGCAATGCAGCATCACACATGCAAACTTTGTACAGTGAACGACGCAGGAAAGAAAGCACCATGCTTGGTAGAATCTTTTTAATTAGTTTCCATTTTTCTCAAACTTATTTACTTATTGATTTTCACTATCTGAAAGAGCGGGGCGGAGAAAAAGACTTTCCACCATTATGAAAACGCACGGAGTTTGCATAACCGTATTGCGCATGCCCAAAACAAACGCCGCTTAGCAAGCAGTCGTATGTAGAGCAGACATCCTATAAAGCGGACATCTCCGTGTATAAACGGGGACACGTACTCCATATAAGGATGGATGGTTCAGACATTTTATTTTTAGACACAATAATTTCTGACGATTTCTGACGCTTGGTATCTGATAAGGCAAAAGTATTTATTTGATGGTATGTAGACGGCTAATAGATAGTGAAACTCCTTTTTTAGCTGATTTTGCATAAATTACTGAAAAACAATTCCTTATTAAAGCAAAATTGAACGTCCGGTATCAACAAAAATCAAATCGAGCGTCTGGTATTACGTTTTCTTCTTTCGCTGACATGGATTTTCATTCAGAAAAAAGCCTTTAGTTTATTTCAAGAAAAGGACACGATGGATATATTTTTCGCCAAAATTCGAATTACAAGACCAAAAATAGATCCAGGAACTGATAAATGAGTTTTCGAATTATGTGAGTTCCAATTATAGGAATTTTCATATGAAAGTTTGATGGGAAATTCTAACGAGTTCCAGGAGTTCGGTACAAGAGTTCTACTGTATTAAAAAAAAAGAAAAGAAGAAGAACAATGAATAAAACAGATGTTCTCTTTGTCAACTATCCTTGCGTTATTACAAATATATAAACAGGTCTTCCAGCTCGTTGGATCGTTTCTTTTCGAATTTCATAGCTTATCATATCAGAATGATCCAACCGACATACTTTACGTGGATGACGTAGATTTTGACGAAGAAGAGAAAGACAATGAAACATTATAACTTTCATTTGTAGTTTTATTCAAAGTTAAAAAATCACTTTTAAGAATATATTCGGACTAGTATACCGTGTAAAATTTTTTTACATCTTTCCTAATAAAATGTTTTTACACGCTATACTAACCATTTGATATGAAATGTAAAAATGAAATAGAATGAAATGCAAAAACGCAGTCCAAAACGCCGCCCTAAAATCTTTCATCGATTTATGAATTTTTTACCCGCCATACTAAGCATTGATAACGCCGTGTATTGAGGTGAAACTATTGATTTCTCCTTTCTTTGTCGCCAAAAATAGAATTCACAGAACACGGAAGAAGTTTGTTTGTTAAAAATGTTATTACATGTTTACGTCGAATCATATTTAATGTAAAGTTTTACTGAAGAAATCAATTTGAGCCATAACTCACAGCCAATATGGGCCCCAAACGGCAACAGTTAACGCAATAATTATGCGTTTAATGTCATATATATTAAGCCCAGCGAAAAATTGCACACAAATTCAATTGTGACCGCTGTAGTCGGCAACATATTTTAACGTCATGATAATGACGTCATAGTTCCAAGTCCCTCAAACAACTTCCTAATAAAAAAAATTAAGAAAATAAGAATATTTAAATAAAAGGCTGTATTTTTTCGACTTCTGAATCCTAACCAATTCTTAAATCTTTCCACTTTCTAACTTTATTGTCAACCAAAAATTCTTTCAGTCTTTGTGGTAAACATATTCATAATTATCAATGCTAAATCTCAGAAAAATTATTCACAAATTGTGAAATATCTCACTCACACACTAAACTACCCACGCAAAATTAACTTTTGGAGTGTATACAGATTTACATATATACGATATAAGGTATTAACTAAATCCTAAAAAGAATCATACCTCCAAATAATGTTTCTTTTTTCAAAGCTGAAGTTTCTTCAAAGTTCTTTCTTTCTAAATTCCAGGAACAGAGAGATCTCCAATTAGAAAAACGCCATTGGTATTAACTAATTTTACTCACGGCCGAAACCAACAGATTAATCAAATCTCTAATCTTTTATTCCTTCTTGACTTTCTTCTTTCTAACATTGTACTAAAAAATACCATGCTCAACACAGTTTTTACTAAATTTTCTTTTTTTTCTTTGGAAATCTAAAAAAACAAACCAAGGTAGGATAAAATGCCGTTTGATACGTCTTCATCCTTCAACATAAGTCGTAAATGTGTAAAAACTATTCTTCGTAATAAAAACTTGTTTTTGTTATGCATGTTTCTTATTATTACTTTGTCTTAAAAAATGTAAACAAACGCTTCTTTTTTTCTTCAAACGACTATTTATCATTCGTTGTCAATAGCTGCTACGTTCGATTGTAATTCGAAGTCTCCGCCTGAGATGCTATATCATGTCTTCCCTTACGTATTTCATATCATAAAACAATTATAAGCACTAAACCGGAGTGCCTAATACTAATACGGAAAAAACATCAACAAATATCCATTGACAAACTTCCCGAGAAAATTTTGCGAAAGTTCTTTCTTTTAAAGTTAGGTAAGAAAAAAGCAAGATTGCGTATTAGTATAAGAAGATGTACGAAATTAGAACCAACCGAAAATAGTTGTTTTTAATGTAGATAAAGTTTCCTTAAATTTTTATGCAGCAATGGTGTCCACTTATGTACACCGACGAAATATCATTTGCTAGTTAAGAAAGAAATTGTCCTGCTAAAAGGGATTATAAAAAATCTTATTCTTTTAAACTGCCAGAAAACCAAGGAAATCCTGGAAGTCAGAAGACAGAATTAGACATCTTGGCAAGTAAAATAAAGAACCTTTACCAATTAAATAAGACCAATTGGAAATTTTAAATCTTCCAGAATGTGGCGTACCATTATTGCATTTTAGTAAATAGTCCAGGATTTCTTTGCTTATCTTTCCATAAGGTACATAAGCGAACCTTAATATTTTCAAAAATAGTACAAATCTAATGAAACGCATAACGTGTTGTATTTTGCAAACAAATTATGAGCTGCGTGACCTTTTTTCATTGGCCCACATCATATATACTCTTTTACCCGCCTATAGGCCCGCCCTACATAAACGCCCATGTGATTATATTCGGGTCTAGGCCCACTGTGCGTATAAGCGAGATCATTTTTCATTTTTGGAAAAGGATACAAAGGTACCATTCTTTAGATATTCTTTTTTTTTCTCAACAATATCTTTTATTATATATTATATTATATATATAATATCTTTTATTATATCTTTTATTATACACTCAGCTGTTGCGATAAATTTATCTGGTCGTTTCAGAAGAAAATGTATAAAAAAGCGTTTGTCAGTTTGCAAAATTCAAATTCTTAAAAAGGGATTATGTACTGGGTAATAGTATGAGCATAAAAAATATGTCTAATAAGTATCGTTTAGGTAGCCTAAACATTATTTTCACAATTCATTTGCAACATAAAATATATTAAATAAAGTTAACGTGTCATACAAAATATCTGTATATGTTGAGTGTCTGCGTGGACACCTAAATGCAGGTTGATCGTCTCCATAAACAAATATAAAATGTCTGAAATAAGGATAGTATACAAATGGGCAGGGATGAGAGTAGACAGGCTGACAGACCACTCATACATGGTGTCCAGTGATGTCTCGATTCAACGAACTCTCGATCTAAGGAACAGATTTATACTTCTTTCAGGGTTTGTAAAATCGAGATTCTACTGTAACATAACTGTATATAACCCAGTACGTGCATAGAGATTCTTCTAAAATAAAGCTTCTATAAGATACCGTGTCTTGAGTAACTTAAACAACAACACAACAAGAGGGAACTATGAACACAAAGAATAAAACTTCGTCAGGTTGATATTGAGAATGGAGTAATGTAAATTGTAAGATGATGACCCTGTGCTAAGCAATATGAAACTTTTCCACAAAAATTCAATTTTTTATAAAAACACATAAATTAATTGTAATAAAATTATGAATAATTAGGTTTCCTACATATTTCACGTATTAAATTGGAATTCATAAAAAAACAAGATTAACCTTAAGGCCGAACAATATTTTTTTCCTTTTTCAATGACGCAAAGATAAAAAAAGATAAAGGTAAAAAATGATGACAACCGTATGTCATGTGATCAAAGTAAGTACCCGATAAAATAGCCTATTGAAATGATCAAGGAAGAGATGGATAAATAAATAATAGGATCGTAACATGTCGATTTTGTAATGAATAAATTTTGCAAGGTGAAAGTGTTAATAAAATCACAACTGTATCAAAAATCCAGTAAAAATGTAACGCTTACAATATTCAACAAGGACAAAGGAAACAAAGGGAGGGACAGACCTAAAAGATAATTGTTTATGCTATTGTGTAATGGTGTAAAACCGAGCAGATCAAAATGTTGAGCAGTTTCTAAAAATGGTTCCCATTTAAACAAGGTATGTTTATACGAAACATACAAATACCTCACCAAGGATGTAATTTATAAATTTTCAGAAAAACAGCGAAATAAGGTAAATTGTTTTCTTCCATTCCATGAATGATTGGGTGATAAACTCGGGCTGCTCCATCTTCCTCTGTCAAGGGAATACTAAATCCTTTCTCCTTCTCATATTGCGCTTGTTGATGAGGGCGTTCATCTGTACACCACCCAGTATCTACTGCTGTCATGTAAATGTTGTCATGTTTAAACTCTAAACCACTTTTTCGTGTAAGCATATTCAAAGCTGCTTTTGCCATATTAGTATGCGGATGGTGCTGCCCTTTAGTGAAACGAGAAAACTGTCCTTCCATTGCAGAAACATTAACAACGACTTTGCGTTGAAATAGAGATTTTAGCAGCATATATTTCACTTGAGAGGGCAAATTAAAAGGTGCAACAGCATTACACCATATAGTTTGTGCAGCATTATTCACAAGAATGTCAAGATGGGGTAACGTAGTTAACACCCAGAGAATAAACTCTTGGACTGATAACATATTTAGTAAGTCCAATTTCCTAAAGTAAACTCTATCTTTCCATTCAGCATAATCATGGAGCTGAGTGTAAACACGTGCAAAATGTGGAAATCGAGTTGTTACAATAACATTGCATCCATCTCGGAGGAGACACAATGCAACATGAAATCCAATTTTAATACGACCCCCTGTAACAATAGCATACCTCTTTTGTAAATGTGTACGTGCTGTCAGCAACTTGTAATTCAAATCAAAACAAGGATGGCACAATCTCTTGTCCATCGTACAAGTTAGTCCACAAACATAACATTTTATCCAGGACACTAACTCAGGCTCTGATGAACTTCCTGACATGCCCTCTTTTGCTTCACCAATAAATTTCTTTATTTGCAAAAACATTAAGGGCCGAGATTGGCGATTTGGCTGTAAAGTTAATGTCTGTCTTTTTGATTTTCTCCTTAAATTTCCATCGAAATAATGGATGGATTTGAATAATTTCTGGAATCTTTTCATTCATTTTATAGGCTGATTGTAACAGTTTTTGCCAAAACGAGAAGTTCTTCATACGACGAACTTGCCTCAGCAATCAGTAACTTTTGCACCAGTTTACTATTTTCTTTTAACCTCCCGAATAATTCATAAAACATAGGCTTGTCATTATTATTATTATTATTATTATTATTATTATTATTATTATTATTATTATTATTATTATTATTATTCACGAATATTTATACAGGATAAGCCATTCAAAAGTTAGAAATATATACACTATATACATATTTACAAATTTCTGTTGTTCTATGGGTCCTGTTGTGTATAATATAAAAATAAAGTAAAAACTGTAAAATCAGTAAAAATCTAAAAAATTTTGAATATCGCCCGGAAAAATTTAAGATTAAACTGCTGAATTCGGAGATTAAAAGAGTCGAATTTGAGAATCTGAATGATTCAAGAGATTAACCTAGAATGTGAATTAGATATTGAAAGCTTTATTAAATAAACTTATAAAATCTTTTGTAGAATTTGCATTTCGTATGTTCATTGGCAAAGAGTTATATTCTTTAGCACCAGCAAATCTAAAGCTTTTCTTTGCGGACTCCAGTTTGACACGAGGAAGTCTGATAATCTTTGTAGAGTTACGAGTATCGTTTGACATCACATCGAAATAGTTTAGCAAATTACGACAAACTTGTCCTTAACAACAATATAGAATTGTTTTGTAGAATCAAGAACACATAATTGGAATACAAGTTCTTTGCAGTTCTTTTTTAGAAGGAAACACCTACAATCCAGCAAAGTGTCATCAATTACATCATCTGCAGAAATGTTTTTGAGTGCCTCAGCACTTTTAACTCGCATCAGTTGTAGGCTTTCCATTGAGTTTTGGGTACGCTTTGAAATACAAGATATGAAATTGGTGGCTCCATTTTAGGATACAATATGCCATCTACCAGGAAACCATTATTTTAACATTCAATACTGATAAGAGATACCATGGAAGTAATTTAATCTAAATGAAATGAAATTAAACAAACAGTTGCATGAGGAACTTAATACAACATCATGCAATATAAAGATATACATCGTAACAATTCAGTTAGTCAAAAGGTATGCTTGAGTCAATCTTTAGATCCTGTTAGGAAATTTCCTTTATCTGTGCAAATAAATGATTTGTATACATTTGACACAATGCAAGGTTTTCCCCCTTATACTAATACGCATAAAAATAAAAAAAATTGTCACATTTGAATCCTAAACAAAGTTTATGTTTATTTGCTTTTTCGTTTTTCTAATATATTTTTTCGTTTGTTATATTTATATTTTTTTATATTCGCCTTAAGGCTTGTCAAGTAACAGCAAAAATGTAAGAAACTAAAATAATATTGGCCGTATTCCCCTCGACACTGTGCGATAACTAATATATTTTGAATGGAGTACAATAACACGTTTTAAATACTGAAATCAATAAAGCTTTGAGGCCTCTGTGCAAGATGTGCGCATGACACATTTTTCTTGCAGGACATTAAAATTATTATTTCACCATGGAACTTCATGAGCCAATCAAAGAATATGTTTAGAGTCTTTGAATTAAATCAATGTAATATTCAAAAAAGAAAGTAAACAAAAACTTTTTCAATAGAGATATGGCACAGAAATGGTTGACCTGACTCGTGTTATAGGATATAGGATAAGACATGATAATTTAAATGCAATTAGAATTCAGGTTGACAAAAAAACCATAATCAGGCAGACCTCTTGTTCACACTATAAAACAATATTATGCAGTATGATTTCCATATGGATAGTTTTCAAACACAATATTATGTACTGGATATGTTTTTATAATGCAACATTAATAACTGTATTGTTTAGTGTGAACAGTTAAATGGATGATTTGAAAAAATGCTTTTTTCCTATCGTTTAAGATGCATTTTCAAGGAAATTGTAGTTGTACTAAAAACATTTAGGGTAACATATCATGTATGCCTTGAATGATGGTAAATGGGGTTGTAAAATTTCAATTATCTACTGTTATGGAAGGGACAAGTATGGTGGCCGATTGGAGCAATAGCAGTTTTTATCACTTTTTTTTTTTTTTTTTATGTTTTCCTGCTTAAAATTTGTTTTGTTTTGTTTTTATTTTCTTTTTTCTACTTTTTTGTTATTTTTTTTTTTTGTTACTACATTTTTCGGTATTGTTTTTTTTTACTTTTTTTCAATTCGACATTTTTTCACAATTTGTTTTTGTTATTTATTTTTGTTATTACGTTTCTGCTTTTTTTTCGTTACTGTTTTTCTACTTTTTTGTTTTTACTTTTTTTTGTTACTTTTGATCTATTTTTTTACAATGTTATAACAGTAAAAAGAAAAAGTAACAGTAAAAGAAAGTAAAAGTGAAAGTAAAAGAAAGTTAAAGTGAAAGTAAAAGAAAAACTTGTTCGTGGCCGAGGAGGGCAATAGCGGAATACGAAATGAAAGCGTGGCCGAGGAGGGCAATAGCGGTATATAAAAGGTTTCTGACGAAAGTTGGAGCACATTCTCATTGCTTATGATCGAGGTAAAAGTAATTAAAACGGAAAATTAATACACACCATAGTGTGAAGAAACGAAACAAAATTACAAGCGGTTCATGGAGATGAGTATTCTTGTTTGGAGGGTTCCTTGTCTGTTCTTTCAAATTCATATCAAACATTTACAGCGACAGAAAAAGCCCCCGAAATATGTCAATTTTGGAGCCTGGAGGATGACAAAAGTTGTTGGAATGATATGCTAAAGATCGTCTTTTGTCTTCCAACAAAACATAGTAGGAAAACATCAAAATATAATAAGGGATCGTCTCAAAAATGTGGCTACAAAAAACGTGTACCTTAAATACTAGATTTACCGGCCCGGGCGCTTATTTAAAATTTTGACTTTTAGGGTGTGAGCGATTATTCGAAATGCGTTACACAAGCTACCGACAATATACAGCATAGGTACACTACTTTGATCAATTGGGACATGGAGCTCGAGCTGCTATACCTTCTTGCAATGTGCGAAAAATCAGAGAAAAGTATCCGGATATAAAAGGCGAATATAAAGGATTTTCAGAATTTTCAGATTTTTAACATCGGTCAAATTTCCAAGAAATATTTATCATCAGTCCTTAAAGCTAGCGCTTTACTCTAAAATGTTTTTCTAAAATATCATTATCATTTACACAGCATTTCAATAAAAATGCACTTCGTCGCAGGGATATTTTGACGATTTTGCCCACTGGGTGCAATTCAAGACAGTGTCGTTGTAATCAACACCTCTTTCAACAAGTGTCAAATCATTTTCACATTTCATGCTTTCAATCTTGCGTGATATTTCCGAAAACAAAAGAATCTCATTTTGTTTTGTCACAAACAACGTGCTCAAAGAATCTCTCGATTGTTAAAGTGTTTTTAAATTTTGCTGATTCTGGGCTTTAGAAATGCTTAAGATTATTTTCATCATTAAATTAAGTAATTAAATTATTTTGATTAAATAAATTATTATTTTTAAAGAAAAAGCGCTTTCAATGATTTTTTTTATTTCCCCCAATATATTTTCCCCAATATTTAATGAAAAAATATTTTTGGGTTTGATTACCCTTTAAGACAAATATTTCAAATATTTCCTTTTTTATATAATTTCATAGCTTTTATGCGGCGTTTTTATTTTATGGAAAGGATGGAATAATAATTTTATTTCTTATTTTATCCAAGTGTAAAGGCAGGTTAACAGACCAACACTGCAATAACTTAGAAATAGAAAGAAGAAAAAAATTCTGATTGGCTGAAAATTTTAATTTTTTTAGTGTATAAATAAAACTCTTACAGTCTAACTCTCTTTTCTTTCTTTACATTCGTTCATCTATCTTTTCTTTCCTTTTATCTATTGTATTGCTTCACGCCTATATTTCTGTATTCTATTTTGTATTGTTTCGCAGTTCACTTTTTGCAACAATACTGTAATTATCCTAACACTTTCTGTGTAACTTGTTTTGATCTTTGCAACTATAACCTTTAGATAACAATATTTTTACATTGTGTTTTAACTTGTAAATAATATTAGTTGAAGATGACATAAGCATGTCGAAACATGTACTAAAGAAATAAGTGGTTTTTAGTAGAATTTTAATATATATATCTATATTTTTATTTTGTTTATACTGATGATGACAGAAGAAATGTCGAAATGTGTCTATGAAATAAGTTGTATTGTTTTAAGAATAATCTTACAAATGTTTTGAAGCTAGAGATACATAAAGGTCTGGTCAATGATTTTTCTTCTAGAAATGGCGGTTAACTCATTCTAGTTATCTTAGGTTAAACTAATATGAAACGTGCTAATTTCAAGGAGAAGGTAGAAGAATTGCGAAACAAATTATCAAAAAAGCGACGGGGAGAGAACATAACAGTCGACAAAAGTGAAAGTAAATTTTTAAGTGTGCAACTAGTATCCGCGGAACCTCAAGGAACGTTTCAAAAATACAAACGGCTGGGTGCATTAGAAAGTGTTGAAGTGACTGATGAAATAACTTTACAAAGCATTAAAAATGCCTGTAGTACTCATTTCAGTAAATTAACGGAAAAATGCGATTTATTAGTTAGTGAAAGAGGACCATCAGTCAGAAGTTTATCTCAAATTAACCTTAAGAGAATCATACATGTTCGCTTTATTGGTAATTCGGATTCGGATTCGGATAGTAGTGACATTGATTCTATTGAGTTCAAAGTGCCTGCAATCCCAATGGTTCTTCAGCAAGATAAAAGAAAACAATCAAAAGAACTGCATGCAACTTCCGAAAAGAATGAGAACATACACGCAAGTGTACCTATGTCTTTGTCTGCCAGCGAACTTTTGAAAATGGGTCATGCTGTCGCACCTTCTAAAGAACTGGTAGAAATTACGTTAGAGGAATTCGAAATCTCTTTGAAAAATTGGATTGAACCAGTCATCCAAAAAATTCTTTTGGATAAAGAAGTTTTTTCATGTGGGGGTTTCCGATTAGCATACTTAGGCAAAGGAATTGGAGGACAGCTTCGAAATAAAAAATTAGTTGTAAAGAAATATAAGCCCGAGAAAAAAGATGAAATCCTAGAAGCAGTTAACGAGACTGAAGAAGTACATGTACGAAAGGTTGTGCAAATGCACATGGTTGCAAGGCACTTAGCCAAACAATTAGAGTCAACTGCACCAGAAGCGTATGGTGAACATTTCCAATATCTGAAAGTATATTTTGGTAAGTTAAGAGAATGTCCTGTAACGATAGAAGAGTATTTGGATGGAGAATTTGTCAAATTCATTAACAACAATGGAGTAGTTGTGTCAGCAAAAACAACTATAACTGAGAAAGCAGAGGCATTCGTCCATTTTACATACAATAAATCAAAAGATCAGTTGATGGTTCTCGACATCCAAGGATCTGGATACTACCTCACTGACCCAGAAATAGCAACATTAGAAATGAGAGACGAAAAAAATTCTTGGAACTTTTGCTCAGGAAACTTGTGTATGAACGCAATGACAGAGTTCCTTGATAAGCATGAATGCAATAGATTTTGCACCATGCTTAACCTTTAAGTATTTGCATGAAATTATGTATTGTTTCTTAAACCATGTACCATTCTTTCAGTTGGCAAGATGTCTTAGACTTTGTGTATTTATTTTGACTAATTCTTGATGTATCTACAGTCTGTGTTTTCTCCGTTAATGTGTTTTGAGAAATAAAATTTCATCAGTTGATTACGTGATTCAGAAACAATATCGAGTTAAGATTTCTTTTGAAGCCGACTTAACCGTAATGAAATTGTGTTCAATGATCTTAATAATATTTCCACTCTCTAGTAACAAAAACTGAAAATGAACAGAATAAGGAATGCAGATTGGAAAGAAGATGTCGCACTTAAAGAAAGTTTGCAGGAATTTGTAAAACGCCGGTACAAACGAGTGGAAATCTTGTCCGAAGTAAAGAAACGTTATAACCAGTATGCATGGAGTCTTAAAACATTGGCAAATAGATTATCGTTCTTTAAAATAAGTTATATTGATAAAAACGCTGAACTTAGTGACGTGTATGGTGCTGTGTTAGATGAGTTAAAAGGGACAGGGTCGAAGCTTGGGTATAGAGCTATGAACAAAAAATTAAGAGAAGTCCACAACGTAAACGTACCGCGAGATGTTGTATACATGGTTATGGAAGATTTAGATCCTGAAGGCTTAGAAGAACGAGGTAACGTAGGTGCTTCTAAAAAGAAGAAAAGAAACAAGGCTTTTATATCAGAAGTAAGTAAGCTATTGCAAGGAAACTCTTTCGGTAGTAATATTTTTCTTGCTTTATTACAATGCTTACTTACATTATTATTATAGGGACCAAATTGTACATTATCATTGGATGGCCATGATAAACTTTGCGGATTTCAGAAATCAATGTTCCCTCTATATATATATGGAGGGCAAGATGCGTTTAGTGGAAGAATAAACTTTCTTCGAGTGTGGACATCTAATAACGATCCAAGAGTTGTCGGGCGTTTTTACTTTGAATACATAGCAGAATGCAAAACAAGTAGGTTTTGAGTTTATCGAACATGTCACATCTAACAATTAACACTACCGGTACTAGTTAGCAAGTATTGTAATTGAATAGCTAAGTCAGACCAACCTCGTCGCGGAGTGTCTTCTTATTAGTGTTAGACAAATTAATCGTCTTCAATATTTAGCTCTGTAGTGCTTTATCTTAAACATTTGACAATATTATTATATTTATTTAGTTCCTAAAACCATTCGAGTGGACCGAGGAACAGAAACTGATGTTTTAGCAACGATACATTGCTACCTGCATAAAGTAAATGGTACCTTCCCCAGTGAGGACGAGGTGATTGAGAACTGCGTGAAGTACGGTCCATCGACTGCAAATAAGATTGAACGTTGGTGGAGGGAGCTTCACCATAGAATGGAAGTATTTTTTAAAGACCAGCTAAAAAAGTTAATTAAAGATGGTCATTATGATCAAACATTGGAACTTGACAGGTACATTAAAAAGTATGTGGAGTGCTGTCCCATATGTTTTATTAAGTACATGTTTAAAGTATTCTTATCCTCTATTTTAGAAACATGCTTGCATTTGTATATATCCCAGTTATTCAGAATGAATTAAACATCTTCAGAACAACTGTTTGGAACCACAGTCGAGGAAGGAAACAACATAAGAAAGAGTTGCCCACCGGAATTCCAGAACATATTTTTCATAACCCAGAAGATTTTGGTGCTGTTGAATGCGGAACAAATGTGAAAGAAGATGATTTGGTGGATATTGCGGATGAACTTGGGATTCTTGATAATAATGATGATTATCTAACACTTGAATTACGCCAGAAATTTGAGCAAATCATTGCAGATCCAAGTGAAATCAAAGCTGAATCTGCAGACGTTGCTTATATTTACTTGAAACAGAATTATGCACAATGTACACATTTATTTTTTTCCCATTAAAATCTTACTTGCATATGTTGTATGATCATGTTATTACTTGAAAAACCAGTTTTGAAAATAAATCTAGTCTAAGAAAAAAATATCTGTCCCTGAAAACTTGAAAAATTTGATATTTTTCTTAAAAACTCAGAAATTCTGGTCTGTAAAATACCCAGATGTCACGTGACCATGATAAAACTTTCCATACTTACAGCTGTTGTATATATATGAAGAAGCATACCAAGTTTGGTGAAAAGAAAAAAACTTTTTTACTACCCTACCCCCTCTAGATTTTTTCGGTGAAAATTAATCACAACCCCCACTTTCAAGTAATATTCTAAGTTATTGCCACCTGGTTAGCCCAAACACCCTCCTAATTCATGCTACACAGGTATTCAGGAACTTTGTCCTATCCAAGGTGGCCTAACGCGCCTGATGCCTGGCCTATAAGTCATACATTAAGTCTGACAGTCAGTCACTAACACGAGCCCTGGTGGTCTTTTAGACAATACGATAATTAAATTGTATTTAAAATTTTAGTTGCTATTGCCCTCCTCGGCCACGTCTTTATTTTGTATACCGCTATTGCCCTCCTCGGCCACGAACAAGTTTTTTCTTTTACTTTCTTTTATTTTTACTTTCTTTTACTGTTACTTTTTCTTTTTACTGTTATTACACTGTAAAAAAAGTTGAAAAAAAACCTAGAAAATAGTAATGAAAATAAAGAAGAAAACGTAAAAAAGTAACGAAAAATAAAACAGAAAAATATTAACGAAAAAAAGCAGTGAAAAAAGTAGAAAACTATATAACAAAAAAAGTAGCGAAAAAAATGATGAAAAAATGTCGAATTGAAAAAAAGTAAAAAAAACAATACCGAAAAATGTAGTAACAAAAAAAAAAAATAACAAAAAAGTAGAAAAAAGAAAATAAAAACAAAACAAAACAAATTTTAAGCAGGAAAACATAAAAAAAAAAAAAAAAAGTGATAAAAACTGTTATTGCTCCAATCGGCCACCATAGACAAGAGCTAAAATATCTTTCAGCCATAGTGTGAACATAATCATTTCAATGTTGTTGAAAAGATTATGTTCACATTATGGCTGAAAGATTTTCATAACTGCGTAAGAACCTATCTGGCGTATATAAAATGGTCTAGGACATCGGGTTTATAAAGTCTGCATTGTTATTATACTTTACTATGCATCATCAAATATCACAAGGTCATTTCACCTCAATGAATATCTGTTTGATATTGCCAAGGTGTTATTGCATGCAGTAGTATGAAATTAATTAAAAATTTCTTAAGAGAAAGATTAAGAGCCTGATTATATGAAGAGGGTTGACCCAGTGCTAGCATTTGAAGGGAAATCCATTTTTAAACATAATTTGCCTTTTGATTAAATGAGGCAAGTTGGAAATGGGTTGACACACTTATTTTTCCAACCTTATCAATCCACTTGTAGCGAGCTGGCTTCATTAGCTTATTCTGAGACAGAAACATAGTTGAGCAGTAGTAGCTGAACAGTGTCAAAGACTTTTTTCCCGGGTTGAAACAGGTTGGCGCATTTTGGCCCATTTGAACTTTTTCCATATAAAAGCGAGCTGGTGCCTGGTTGTAAATAAGTGAGCATCAGGTCAACCCGCTTCATGTAATCCAAACCTTTTTTACGATCAATTTTCTGCTAGGTAAGTTGTGTTTAAAAATAAATTTACCTACGAAATGTTAAGAATGTTTCAATTATCTTTTTCATTTATTCCCATTGCTCTGGTGGACGGGGTAATAAGCGCTTTTATTATATGTTATTTATTCCAACAACTTCAATGTACATTTTTCTTATTTTCGTTAAAATTCCCACCGCTGCTATCACCTTTTTAAATCTATAAATCACTCTAATTATTTTAATTATTGCATTTATTGTATAAATACTTTTAACCTTTTTCTCTTTTGTCCTTTTATAAACACGCATTTTAATAGGTCATGCATTTCTTCCATTTTTATTATTAACAACTAATTTTTCTCTAGTTATCTGTTTTTATTTTGATAACACCCTTGTTAATTAATTTGTTTTCAAAACTTTTTTGTTGTAGACTATAAAAGGGATATGTTTGTATAGCTTCAGCACCTATATATATATATACCGTATTTCCTCTAATAAACGCCGCCCTCTGATAAACGCCTCCCTCTATTAAACGCCGCACTTATAGCCAAGCATTTGTAATAAACGCCGCCCTCTAATAAACGCCGCCTTCTAATAAACGCCGCATCTTGAAAAGCGGCGTTTATTAGAAAACAGACTAAACAAGCAACAAAAAATAGTTTACACGAGTTGGACTTGTTTTCTATCAACAAATTCTTCCACAACTAAAGATAAAAACGAATATTGTTTTTCTCGTACTTCTTTTTTACCATTTACGATTGCGTGCACGTCATTACCGTCAATTTCAATGTAAAATGCTATTAGCTTAGACAGTTTTTTAGGAAGAGAAAACATTGTTGTTTAAAGTCTGTTTTTATTTGATTTTTCATTTTGTAATAAACGCCGCCCTCTGATAAACGCCGCCCTCTATCAAACGCCGCATCCAAACTCTGCAATTTGTAATAAACGCCGCAGCGTTTATTAGAGGAAATACGGTATCCTAATTTTTAATTGTTTTTTTTCTAAAACATGATACAACAAAAGATGGGTACATAAAACATAAGAAGCCTATTCATATTAATACAAAATGATCTGATTTCAATCTTAACGATGTTTTCGATGATGATATGGAAGTTTTGATTAATTTTCTTCAACAACCAATTCAGATTATTTCAAATGGGTTTTCCATGTTTGATATTCATCAAGTGATTGAGTTTTTTGAAGTATATTATAGTTTTGGAAATTTAAACTCTTTCTAATAAATGCTGCATTTTAGGATGATTTCAGAAACAACAATGCAATGAAAAGCAATAAAGTGAATCAGTTAATAGTAGCAAACAGAATTTTAGGCGTTAGGAGTTGTTGGATGGATGGACAGTTTGAACTTATATAAAGCAAGTCTCTGTGGCATTTTTTACCATTATAACAATAAAAGGTTGCCAACAAAACCTTGATCCACATACCGTCTTTATACTGGTTTATGGTCCTTCCCCAAACACAACCTTCCCATAGGCGTATTCAGGGCCAGTCAAAAAACGTGGAGGCGTCCAACATTATGATATTTCTCTTAAGTGTCGATTAGGTTACTTGCATGCTTTCCTTTTCTATTTTAAATGACTAAACTCTCCTCCAAAAATTTTGACTGACCTTTAGCTACGTCTCTGCTTCTTTCCCTCCGATGCCAAAATAAAAAAGGTGGATCAAAATTTTTCGTCAAAAAAGCATCAAGCTATAATGAAAAAGAATCATACCCAAATTATATAATCATCATACCCAAATGATATTAAATTAGTTATAACAAAGTTGTTGCATAACCACCAGACACATAAAAACATACCTTTAGCTAGAGCTCGTCTCGAGTTTTATAAACAAAAGTGGAAGTGTCCGATACTTGAGATAAGACCCCACGAAACAGACCCGACATCAGGCGACTGTAGACGAAATAGATCAGACTTCGGTCGTGTTGCTTCACAATGGTTTAATAGTGTTGTTGAATTTTAGTGGCGAGGAAGCAAGATGATAAAGATCGAAATACTTTTTGAAAATTGTGGCGAAATTGTGTCGAGATGTATTAAAGATTTAAATAAAAAATGTTCCTGAAAAAAGCTTTTCGATTGTCCTGTGTATGGCTGCCGGCCCCGATGTGTAGCAAAATTTTCATTCAAAAAAAAATATATTTTCGTTTTAAAAAATTGGGTTTCGTTCAAAAATTTTGGTTTTCTTCCAAAAATTGATTTTTTAATTCCACTTATGATCTTCAAAAACTATAATTGTTGATAAATTATATCAATTTAATAATTGGATTACATTTAATTGCGTAAGGAAAAAGTAGAGTGATCTCATTTGGCAAGATCAAATACATAATGGTCACAGAAAGGCATTTGATTGCTACCTTTTCACGTCTTTTCTCCCCCGTTCCACCACGTCCGTTTGCAATGCACAAGTTATTGTGCGCATGCGTTAAAAAGTAACGGTTTCCATAATGGCGTTCTTCACGGGATCCGAGTCAGGAAAATATAGTTAAAATAAATATTTGCAAATCATACCATGTTAATTTGCTTTTTAACTACGGCAAACCAACGATAAATAACTGTTTAAATAAAAAAAAATATATATATATAATTTATAACTGGCTGTTTTTTAATACTTTTGCATAATTAATACCGCTGACCGTTTTACTTCACAGGCACAACTATTATACAAAGCGTGTGTGCAATGATCAGGTACAAAAATCACGATCTTTTGCAGTTTTGAAATTGCGAAGGGAAGGTGGTCTCAGAAGTAAATTTTTAGGGCTTCACGTCAACGTTCAATTAAAAGACTTCCAGCAGTTTTGCTACGATTAAACCAAACATATTTCGAAAGAGCATTAAATTTCCAAAACGTGGATGCCAAACAGGTCATGGGCTGAATTTTTCTCCCGGCTCATGAAGTTGTTGAAAAACTTTCGTTCATAAAACACAGCAAGTGAAAAGGTAAATATGTTTTTATATTTAAATATCTATGAAAACTAACTAGCTATAAGTAAATGTAACAAAGAACTGGAACGTTGCTACTTTCATTATTCTTCTCTTTCCATTCCTTTTCTAGATGCAATTTCAGGTTTAAATGCCAGACCAGCTGGAAAAGTTCTGATGTAATGCTCTTCCATCATTGCTTTCAGTCTTCATACATTTGATGGCATTCTGCAGTAAATAGCTCTTAAAGCATTAAACTCTAGGTAAATACTTTCACCCCCTTGTTCTCCTTCATTTCGTAATGAAAGGTACCATATGGTCATCTTTGATATGGATTTTTGGGGTAACACATTTGGGGGGTATTGGACACGATAATAAATCATCAGATTGTTAATCGCATTTTCTGAAACAATAAACAACAACATAGAAACGGGAAATCTTATATAAATATTACTTAGGAAGATTGTTAGAATACAAACCTAGCTTAGCTAATGTTTCAGCATCGAAAAAACTTATTGAATTCATTAAGGCATGGAATCAGCTGTTTTTAAAAGTAACTGTGTAATTTTTGGCTTTAAGTTACTGCTTCTTCGTGAATGCCAGTACCAACTAGTACCAAAAGGATGGGGACAGGTTGCACAATTTGATGATATTCTTCTCCTAAGAAGTAAATTATCTGATATTAATTTTAGGTTTAGTCAGGAGCTTTTTACATGATAATTTGATATAAAAACGAGCTATTAGAACTTACTTGCTCAGATTATCTAAATAGTTTGCAATATTCTCAGGCAGATTTTCGATATACACCCATGGTTCTGATCGTATTTCGTAAATACCTTTTTGATCCTTGCACTCGAAACTCAAAATATTTCTTCAACCTTTAGATCATTCGATGATCAAGAAGATGCTACTTGCCTCTGTTTGCCAGTGGATGCTGCTTTGATATCAAATGATTTAAGCCATCTAAATTTATGTTGTCTAGTTCCTGTGAGCTGCATTTTAAGTTGGTATATATATGTATATAATAAAAGTAACGTAATGTATTTCCCTGATCATTGTTCTTAATTTCGTCTATGGTATCCCCATGCTAGCTTTCTAAGCGACTAATGCTTCGGGGCTAATTTCGATTGGAGAAATGGTTGCAGCTTTCAACATGTTTTTTTCAAAATCTTCTTCGGTAAATGACTAACAAGGCAATGTGATTAATCCTAGATGAATCGTCTTTCCCTGATGTGTGGTTTAAAATTTGTTGAAGTAATTTTGTCCTGTTTCAGCATCAAAAGCACACTACGCGTTTGATGCTGAATTATTTGCTTTGTAGGCGTTGTTATGAACAATGGATAAACAATTAAATTCTTAAGTTACGATTTGAATTTGATTTCTATTTAATGTAATCATTGCTGAAAAGTACTTTACTACCTTATTCGTACAAAATGTTTTATATTATTTAATATGACAAGTTTTGTCAAAATTCACCAAATCCGCCAAATTTTCCGATCACTAGAAACTGAATTTATACGAATAAGGTATATTGTATAGATTATTTTATTTATATTATACTGGATTTTATAAAAAAAATTAAAACTCACCCTTGGTTCACCTGACTTACTTTCATTTTATTACATAATTATTTTTAATTGTGAAAATATTAAGTATTAAATATAATTAAGTACTAATTAAATATTAATCAAACTTTGATCTCCGTACTGAACGGATGTGTTTTTGAGAGCGCGTTTTTGTGTGGGTGTAACTTTGTTATTTTGCAGTCGAAATATGGTTTACACTGAAGTCGAACTTAACCAACTCAAGAAAGCTGACTTGATTAAAATTGTATTGGAACAACAAACACTTAGTGAGCGACTAACAACACTTTCAAACAAAATTGAACAGCTGGAACAAAATATCAATGAAGTACAGTTTGTTAATTTGGTATGTAAGAACACTTCAGATCTCCTTGTAAAGAAAAGCAAATGTTTAGAATCCTATCTACTGAAGAGTGAGCAATATAGCCGAAGGGAATGCTTGGATTTTAGTGGTATCGAGGGCAACATAAAGGATAAAGAACTAGAGGAAAAGGTTTGTGATATTTTGAGAGGGATACAAGTTGAAAATCAACGTGACAACGATATTTAAGCTTGCCATCGATATGGTCGAAACAATGCAGTAATCGTTAAGTTTTCAAATAGGAAAATGGTGAGAAAAATTTTATCTTTAAAATCTCCACTACCAGATAATATTTTTATTAATGACACTTTATGTCCTCGAAACAAGAAAATTCGAGCAAGTGGTAGGCGACTAAAAAAGGAAGGAAAAATAGCGAACGTAGTCACTCGCAACGGAATGGTCAGGATAAAACTCTTGAACTCGAATGTATATACAGTATTGAGCACGAAGAGGATTTGGTGGAAAAATTCCCAGATTATGCTTTTCCATTTTAAAATATTAGTTTTTTTGCCTTTTCACCTTTTCGTTTTTTCGCCTCAAATGTTTTATTTTGTTGACACGCCTTTTGACCTATGACTGCTTTGATTTATGTTTCAGCTTTTTTCCTTTACACTTCTCTCTGTATAACATTTTTTCCCGAGTTTTTTGTAAAACGTTTTTCTCTCTCTTATTGTTAAGATGTTATTATTCACCCAATTTAATTTCACACAACAATCCATTTAATTACTATGGGACATTGTAGAAGTTGGACATACCACCGAGTCATCGTCATTGAAGCATTTAAAGTTTAACATTGATGACCGTATAGAATCTGCAGTCCAAGACGCAAAAGCTTTCTTCCGTACTTTTCATGAAGATTATGAATGTCAAGTATATAACGTACCTGAATTAAGTGACAAAGAATTTAAGAAACGCTTCTTAAATCCAAATTCAATGATTCATCTTGCAATGCAAATATCCCTTCTGAAGATGTACGGAAAGCCTTCTATGACAACAACAGTTGTGTTGGTTCCAACATTTATCAATAGGCATGTTCAACTAAAACCAGAACCATCAACGGAAATGGCTCATTTAGTAAAACAATTTGCAATGGAAAAAAAAATGGAGATGTCATCTCTTAAAAGATATTGTGATTCGTACTACTCGGGACTCTTAGAAATGAGAATGGGGTTTGGTTTTTTGATGAGCATCTGTGTGCACTTGAGAAATTATCATGGGATATGGAAAAACCATGTGAATTCTTTGGCAACAGAGTGTATCAAGAAACACTGTTAGGTAGTGTCTATGCAGTAACAGTACCCCATCAGATTGCCAAATATGTTGTGTTCAGTGGATATGACGAATCCATCGGATTTTCGTATTTGTTCTCAAATAAAGGAATTTCTGGGTTGTTTACCACTGTTGATTCAGATTGTCCACCAGCTAAAGAATACTCAAAGTTATTTTGTGAAACATTAGATGAATTGACTTTCTTTATTTCAAAGAACACTAAGTGAACACTTTTTGTATTGTATCAAATTCAATGTGGGAAATGTCTGTTGAATACCACTGTTGCATTCATTATATGTTTTTTATTGTTACCTATTGACCTGCAATAGTGCTCCTGCCATTGCTAATTGCTAATTGCTACCCGTAAATTATCACCGAAAATTGTTTGGAAAACAAAATGTTTTTGATTTTCAAGTTACTGCACTCCAAGTGCCGATAATTCTGTTGAAATCGTGGCAGAAACTCTGTCTAGATATATAACGTTGACGGAGTATAGTATTATCTAACGAATTGTTAGGTGATGTAGTTGATGAAAAAATAGTTAACATTTTTGAGCTGGAAATGTAAAGAATTGGAGGGTCCTTTGAAAGATGTTGCATTTTTGATGCAAATCGAACACTTACTTTGATAACATTTTCCTGAACGTGACATTACCAAAAGAAAACAAAATGCAATAGCTCTTAGGTCCATTTTATAAGCTGTGCCGTGTCGGTCCGAACTCGGAAATTTTTCAGCACGGCTCTGGTCACCTCGGTTCGGCACACCATTTTATAAGAGCCAAACCGAGCTAAATCGCGCCAAAAATTTTCAA
The DNA here is from genome assembly GCA_039566895.2 of Turritopsis rubra. NCBI lineage: Eukaryota > Metazoa > Cnidaria > Hydrozoa > Anthoathecata > Oceaniidae > Turritopsis > Turritopsis rubra. The sequence goes on along the minus strand of CM077630.1, from coordinate 3,880,195 downwards.
CATGGCGGCTGTTTATAAAAACAAACTGCTTCTGCTTTCTCGAATTCGATATTAAGACGATACCACTTTTGGACGAGATGGCTCCAGCGTTATGTAGCATTGAAAAACACAATGAAAGGGAAGATAACCCACGAAATAGAAGTTGCAGACGATATGAAAGAAATCAAGGTTGATTTCAATATGTTTGGAATACAAATGTCGATAATCGCTTCAAATCATTGTTCAGAATATCTAAACAAATATTTCAATATATTCTAAATCTCATTGAAAACGGTCTTCATGAAGTATACGAAATATACAAGCAGGTTCTTCTTCAAGAGCCGCCATATTGAAATATTATTTAGAAAAATAATTTATTTTTTGCCAAGTAAGCAAATTTATAGAAATGTACGCATGCGTCAGCACGGCTCGGCTCGGCGTTTAGTTTTAAACAGTCGAGCCAAGCCGTGCCCCGTCATCACAATCCTAAAATTTATCAAAAATTGGTTACTAATTTTATCAGTGTGGAATTATGTACCAGTCTAATAAATAGGCCATTCGCACTAAGACGTCCCTGATCTTTTCCCTACTAATATGGAATGTTTTTATCGACTCTTTTGTAACAATTGTAATACCTGTCTCATTTTGTTATACCTTTGTAATGCCACTTTTTGGATCGGAAAATATTAACGACTTGTGAATCTTATTTAACAACCCTGTTTTTCACGTTATAGTTACCCATAATTATTTTGGCAAAATACATTCGTATGCCATGAATAAAGTTCATTTAAAATGCATTAAATGAAGACAACTTATAAAGATTTTCACGGTTCTCACAACGATTTTATTTGAGGATAAATGCGATAATGTGATACCAGCTTACCTTTCTAGTTTAGCATGTTGATAAGAAGTAAAAAGTGTTTTTGTATACCTTGCTCATATTGCTTCTCTCGTGCACAAAGCTGTTATTCATTGAGCACAAAAACGTTATAAGTAGTTAACCCCAACGCCAACCATGTTTGAGGCTCTGATAGATACCACATGTGAACACCCTTACGGCTATTCCTGTGTTTTTCCAAACATTATTTGGAATTCTCTTATGGACTGTAGTTGTTTTACATGTGATAATCAATTATGCCCCGAAGCACTCCATCCGAAACACTTTCAAAAAACATCTATACTGCGCTGTTCCACACAATGGTGTCATGTAAACACAACTACTGTTTCAAATGTGAATGTGAAAAAGGCTTCAGTGTCGAATGAACACGAAATATTTTGTCATGGTCCACCACTCCAAAATAACAACACAACAATGAATGACATATGTCATTTTCATATAATGACAAGTATCATCCCCCGTCATATTGAAGATGCAACTCTACATGTTCTCAAACAAAAAACGGCCAACGATTCTGTTATCAAATTTCAAAGTGGTGGACCACGGGTAAGTAAAATAAAATTGCTAGCACCTATGATATACAACAAATTTTCTTCACAAATTACCAACTAAACAGCATTATAATATAAATTGAAAAGTTCAGCCCGTGATCTTTAAGAAAGTTATTCCAACTGAAAATGCTCATCAAATGACAGTTCAGAAAAGGCCAGCAATTTTAAAACACGACATTACAACTTTAGCTGGAAACACTTCATCAACACCACTTCATATGCAACGTTTAGTTCAAGAGCTTGACGAAACAGAATAACTGAACTCAAGAATACCAATATTCTTCCCGTTGTGACAGCGCAACGAATGGTTTCAATGAAATGTGAACTGGGATTGCTTGGGATAAAATGCGTGCTGTGTCAAGGTTGTAAGTCCAATTCTTTTATGTTCTTAAATACATAATAATTATAAACATTCATTTAATTGGAAAAATATTTTTTATTGAATGCCACTTACTTTTCACATTTCCAGCGTGTTACTTTAATTCACGATTGCAACGTTAGTGGAAATCGTGTTTCAAATAGTCGTGGGGAGAAGGCCCGGCGAGTTTTGGAGTTTTAGCCTGACGCTCCATATAATAACTATTATAGGCTATCTGAAAGGATAGAGTTTCGTATCTACATTCTGGCGTGTTTTTTCTACTCTATTTCATTTTTTGAAGAGGTCTAGCTGGTAGATTCATCAAGAGCCCTTTCTAGTTTTCTCCATTGTTATATTTATTATTTTTTAAGCTGTTCTATATTTATAGCTTTAAATCTACCCCTTTTTTTGAGGGAAACTCTGATTCAATTTTGCAGCTTTGTCTGCACCACTATCGATAGCTAGTGCAGCTTTGTCGCACCCAAAGTACCACAAATTATTATCTTGTACAGTGTGTTGTGTCACACCATTGAAAGCTTGTGCAGATTTGTCACACCCAAAGTATTACTACACCAAAGTTAGAATCTTGTGCAGTGTGTTGTGTTGCACTTTTAATTATACACTTTACTACATACTTTATATATTACTTTTATACTCACTACTATATACTTTGTGAACTATAAATTTGAGAAGCTAACAGAGACCATAATATATTCAATAACATATCAATATTATACATATAAAAATAATAATATTGCTAATTTGATTACTAATGATGTCATTCCAATTGCAAAAAGTTGTTCAAGGCTCTTTTAATCAATCACATCCAAAATTTGGTGCACAAGCTGGGAAGCAATGTACTTGTTGTAGTCTTTACGCTATTGCTTTTACTACTACTAAATCAGTTGGCCATTGGAATTCATTTGACATTGATTTTATTGTGAACGAAGGTGATCTTCTTTACAAATCATTAAATAAAGATACCTTTCTGATGCTCCCAGATTTGCCAGATAATTTTTCCATGTTTGATTACAAGCAAATAAAATTGATTTATCTAGAAAATGAATATGTTTTTTTAAGTTTCGGCATACCTTCACGATTTTTGCCATATAGTAATGTTACTCATCATGACGGAATAATTTATTTCCTAAAAGGCGTTTGCGTTACAATTATTTCCAAAAAAGATTCTATCTATTTATTTGATTCTCACAGTAGAAATAATCTTGGCCAACCAATCTCTGATGGATATTCAACTTTGATGAAATTTAATAAAAGAAATGATTTGGAGTTATATATTTTCACCACTTACATAGATGAAAGCGATATTAATGTTCAATATGAAATTCAGTGTGTGAACATTGAAAATGAAAGCAGACGGATTGATTTTCCTACTCAGTATTCTCAGATACAAAGCCGCTCTAGGAAATCTATTTATGAGGCTAAGAAAAAAGATCGTAAACGTAGGCAAACCAGTGTCTACAAGGAAAAGGAACCAAAAGGGAAAAGGAGCCTTTCTTATAAAATAAATCAAAATAAATATCAATGCAAATACAGAAGCATGCTCTCCCATTAAAAAGGCTGCAAAAGGCTTCCATCAAGCTTATATGAAGCGATATCAAAACGATACTAGCAGAGTTGCAGAAGTTCATAAAGCAATACAGGATGGTCCTTACTTTATTTGTGTTGTGTGCTATAGAACTCTGTATAGAAAAACAGTTAAGATTTTTGACAGAAAATTTTATGAAGAAAATAATGGTGCTTTATTTACAAGAATTTTAAGTTTTGATTCTTGTATGTATATTTGTATTACTTGCGACAAATACATGAGAAAATCTGAAATTCCTCCACAAGCTGTCTGGAACAAACAGCAAGGCATTGATCTCCCTTCTGATTTTTCTTTATTAAACAGGCTAGAGCAGGTTTTAATTTCGAAAAGAATTTCATTTAAAAAATTTTAATCATGCCTAAGGGACAGCAACCCAAAATTAAAGGTGCAATTTGTAACATACCAGTACAAGTTGAAGCTGTCAACAATTGCCTTCTCACGGCTTTGATAGTAGTGGTTTGTTATTTGTGAAACTAAAGAGGAAATTATCTTACAAGGGTCATGTCCTTTTTTGAAAGTGTTCGGCCAGATGTTTTAAATGATGCTCTTAACTATTTAAGAATTCATAACCCTTTCTATTCCGATGTTTTGATAAACGTTGATAATATTAGCCAAGATTCGCTCTGTTTGTCTGACGGAAATGCTCTTGCTGAACAAGATGAAATCACTGTTTCCATTGAGGTAGATGATACTTAGAAACTGAAAACCCGTTGAGTAATAACTGTGCTAGAAGTGATGAAATGTGCATTGTACCAAATTTTCACAACGTAGACAAAGAAATTTTAAACACTGCTCCTGGTGAAAATAGTCACAAGCATTTTTTACCTATAGGAAAGTTTGGGTATAAAGCTCTCAGGCCAGTTCATTTGACACCAACAAAGTATTTCAATCTACGGTTATTAAATTTTCCACAGCGGTTTTTATCCGATGCAGACTACATATTCTTTGCTAACTATATTTTACAGCAGTCAAACCTATTTAACCAGATTAATATCGCTACCACTAAAGTTAAAGGAAGCATAACTGGAAGTCAATTGCAAAGTAACTTTAAAGAAACTGTCCACTCCTTCATTTGTGAAGACCAAGGTTATCAATTCATGGCTTCCGTAAAGGGGACTCCTGCTTACTGGAAACACTTTCTTTATGATGTTTTAACTATGGTAAAACAGTTGGGATTGCCAACTTATTTTTTTAACGCAATCCTGTGCTGACTTAAAGTGGGATGAATTAGTTTTAATCATTGCTAGATTAAACAAAATAGATGTTAATATTGAGGATTTAGAGATTACTTCCGTAGATGCACTATTTTGAATCAAAATCAGAGCTGACAGCAAGACATTTTCAATATCGTGTTGAAAGCTTTTTCAAGGAAATTTTACTTCACAAGAATAGCCAAATAGGCCAGGTTGGTAATTATGTAATAAAAGTTGAATTTCAATTTAGGGGTTCACCTCATATACATGCATTTTTATGGGTTTCTAATAATATCCCATCTCTCACACAAGAAATATGTCAGTTTTATTGAGCGTATTGTCAGAGCAGATGTACCTGATCCTGATATAGAACCCAAATTGCATGAATTAGTTTCTCAGTACCAAATACATAAACATTCAAATTCATGCAAAAAAATTTAAAAACATAGCATGCAGATTTAACTTTGGCAAATTTTTTACTGAAAGAACTATTGTAGCTATTCTATTATCAGTAAAATTGCCCAATTCTGAAAAGCTTGCCATTTTATCTGAACGCTATAAAATTTTGCAGAAAGTGAAACTATATATATATGAACATTTAGATCCTAGCAAACCTGATAGTTTCCTGAATGATAAGTCTTTAGCAGTTACTTTAAAGGAAATAGGTATTTCTAAAAATGATTATTATAGAGTTCTGGCAATTTCACCTAACGAAGATTTCGAAATCTATTATTACAGGCCACCTAATTCATGTTTTGTAAATAATTATTTCGCTGATGGATTATTATCCTGGCAGGCAAATTTAGACATTCAACCAGTTTTTAACTATTACAGAGCAGTGTCATATATGTGTTCATATTTTTTGAAAACAAAAACAGAATCCTCTCTTGCAATGAAAAGAGTTTCAGAAGAGACAGAAAACTTGAATTTAAAGGAGCGTATGAAGAAACTAGCTCTTGCATTTTTGTCACACCGCCAAGCATCATTACATGAAGTAGTCTACTAAATCATGCCTGAATTGTGGTTGCGTAAGACTTAGTTGACAATGTTTTGATGAATGATTTTGCACCTTGTACAGATAATTTTTCACCACAGGAAAATGATAACATTGAGGAAAAAACAACGAGTGATAATGAATATGATGGTGAACAAGCTACAGAGCCCAACAACAATCAACCAGCTTCTAATATGAGTCATAATCCCGCAGGAGTAAACCTTCTGCCAGATCATGATATAAATGAACTTATACGGTCTCTCAATCAAAAGCAACGTTTTGTGACTTAGTGAATCAATAGGCAAGACGTTATGTTAAAAACTTATCAGCAGAGAACTCTTGGGATAAACCCCCATTATATATTTTTATTACAGGAACAGGAACTGGTAAAAGCCATTTAATAAAAACAATAACTGCCTCTGTTAGTAAAACCTTATCATATGTATCTCAATGCACCCAACCCAACCCAGTTTGCTATTGCTTGCACCCACAGGTGTTGCTGCAGTTAACATAAATGTCACTACTTTACATTCTGCTTTAGGCAGTTCTGTTGATTCCTATAGTTTAACCTTAAATAAGCTTCCAGATAAAAGAAGATGGAAATTGAGACAAGAACTAGCTGATGTCAAAGCAATAATCATAGATGAAATTTCAATGGTGTCAAATAAACTTCTTCTGTACGTACATCAACGACTTATTGAAATTTTCGGTTGTGTTTCTGATTTTTCAAAACTGCTTGCAGGTTTGACAATGTTTTTGGTTGGAGACTTATATCAATTGCCACCGGTTATGCAGAAACCAATCTTTTCTGAATTTAATGATCAACTTTATAATATATATCCATTATGGAGAAATTTTAAAATGTGTGAACTAACTGAGATTTTGAGACAAAGAGGGGATGGTATCCTTATTGATCTTTTAAATAATATGAGACTGGGTACTTTGTCTAGTGAAGACAAAAATATTATAAGTTCACGATAATTCTTTGATAACAATAGAAACCATTGATCAAGTTACTAGAGGTATTCCAACTCATGTTTATGATAGAATTCAAAATTTAAATCAGGCAAAAACAGGTGGCTTAGCATTTAAATTGAATTTGAAGACTGGTGCAAGGGTGATGCTTACTTCAAATTATGACATATCAGATAATCTAATAAATTGTCAAGCTGGCACATTAACACATATAACAGAACAAAATAATTCAGTCAAACTTATATATGTAAATTTTGATAATGAGAGAGTAGGAGCAAACAAAATCAATGGTGATAAACGTGCTCAACAGCTTAACGCAGTACCAATTGGAAGAGTAACTACAGAGATTAAAACAAATGAGAAAAAGCTTTCTTAACCAATAATTAAAGGAACTCAATTTCCTCTCATGCTTTCTTGGGCCTGCATAGTTCATAAAGTTCAAGGTTTCAGCTTAAAACAAGTTGTCATAAGTTTCAATTTGTTGAAGCAGCGATCTTTTAATAGTGGTCAAATGTATGTTGCTCTTTCTAAAGTCACTTCTCTTGAAGGCTTATTTCTAATCGGAAAATTTAATCAAAATGATATTACGAGTAGTGATAATAAAGCCAAACTAGAGTATCAGTATTTGAGAGAACATCAGAATTTAAATCTTGAACATATACAAACATCAGAAATGAGTGTTTTATCATTTGTTAACTGTAATGTAAGATCTTTAAAAAAGCACATCATGGATTTGATTTCAGATAGATCTTTAATAGCATGTGACCAAATACTATATACAGAAACACAGCTGGTTAATGAAGAAATTAATGCTAAGTTCGCTATTACTGGTTATGACATAAGATGTAATAATGATGCTCAACATAGATTTTCCAGTTTAGCTGTATATTACAAAAATGAAATTGACCTGTTGGATCACTTTAGACTTAATGGCTTTTCCATAATACAAGTCGCAAATAAAACTAAACTCCCGGAAATGACTTTTAAAATACTTTTACTCTATGGAAAAAGGACCTGCCGATTCCTCAGTTTATTGAGTGTCTTCATTAGCTCAAAACATCTAGGAGGGTTGACACAATTTTAGGAGATTTTAATTTAAAGCCTAATCCGACTTTGGAACAAATTTTGAGTGAATATAAACAGGTTGTCTTGGAACCAACGCATCTGGCAGGTTCAATACTTGATCAAGTCTACATTAAAAAATCTCTGGTTGAATATTTTTATTTGTCCATAGAAGTTAAAAGTATTTTCTTTAGTGATCATGAAGCAGTGAAAGTTTCGTTATTACTATAATAACTCCTCAAAGTTAGTAACATTTAAAAGATGTGTATAAATTGCAAAAAATTGTACTTCATCATCTTACTTTTAGCCTTTAGTTAATGTATTCAATGTTTTTTTTGAAGATGTTTATTTTGTTTTTAATTATATTTATAATCTAATTATTTTATTATTATTATTATTAATGTTTACCCAGGATAACCTCTTCAGCTCTGATAAAACTGTTTTCAATGAGGGTCCTGCGGAGGAGGTCCCAGAGCATTTAAAGCCCCCACTTGGGCTACGGAAGCCGCAAGTATGCTTCAACTGCTCAACCAGACAACCCCCTTAGATATCAATCCCGCTCTCAAGCTGAGAGCTATGCTGAGTGGATCGATTCACACTGTTATAGTCGCTGGCATGACTCGGCCAGGATTTGAACCCTGACCTCCCGCACTGAAGGCGAGCACTCTCCCACAAGGCCACCAGTCGGTATATATTTACTTATACTCCAATGGTTCATATGTGTTGAATAATTTCACACATACATTGTTTGTTTGAAATTATACTATAGGTATGGGGTTGTGTGGGCAAGGTGCGGTATGAAGTCAGGTAAAGGCTGGTTAAACCCACAGTTATTATTGCGATTGGTTTTCCTTAATTTTAAAAATCATCCTATATATTAATACCCGACTCTTTGTGTGTTTGTCTGTTTGTCTGTCTGTTTGTCTGTCACACAAAATGGTGGATACGGTAGTACGGTGGCCTAATACGCTAAAATATTTTTTTTAAAATCAACCCAGGAAATGTTTCGAGGTAAGTTAGACAATTATAATAACAGAGAGAGCGCGAAATTTGGTTTCGCAGCTGGGAGAAATGTTGTTTTTCAGCGGGAAGAAGAAATACGTGTAAAAGTTTTTTTTCTGGAGGTTCTCAAGAAGAGTTATTGTGATTACGAATACATACTATTGTCATGTTTCTATTGGTTAATTGTATTTATAACAAGGCAACCTCCATACTCTCTCACAATGGCATTAGTAATCTCATACACTCCCCTTTCATTTACCTTCACAATATGATCACCCTATAATGAACGTGTGATGCTTTTCAAGTGATCATTAATTGGACATTCACGCCGTGGAACGTTTCCATCCCTTGTATCAACAACAGTTGAAGGACAATCAGCAATCTTGATGAATACTTTTAAAGAAACTTTCTGCTTGTCATAACCTTTAGTGAGGATATCATCAATTGATTGGAATTCTGCTACTTTAGGTTGAAATGCCTGATAGTCAAATGGACTTCATCATCAGCACACGAAGACACAGCTGTAAATCGGCTTGCATTATCAGGCATATTGCCCTTTTTTAAAATTCGAAAGCTTTAACAGTGAATGGTTTTCTGCAGCATTCGTAATGGTGTCTCTGAGATCCATTCTGAAAGAAACTGCTTCGTGTTCAGAATTTTCTGTCTGCCAAACCATGTTGAAATAATTAATTCCACTTGTTTTACTTTTCTTTACAAGGGATACATTATGAATGTAAGTGACCAAGCAATCTAAGATAATTTCCTTTTGGACCCTACTCTCCCCTTAGAATGAACATCAAAGCTACATACCATCACTGTTACTCCCTTTGCGTTATTGATAACAATTTCTCTCACCTAAGAAAAAATTGAAACAGTGAAATGAAAAAGGAATATTATAATTTTCATGAATTCCAGTTATTTTTCTGGTTCCTGGACACCATATACAACAAAAATTTCTGCCTGAAGATATTTTTCCAAGCTAACATTTGAAAAAATAATTTCCAAAAACATGGCATTATAAAAAACGTTATCTGCACCTAAAAGCCACCACCAGAGGAGGGAAATGTTTGAAAATATAATTAAGTCATAATAAAACATACGTAGATGACCATTGTTATTCGGTTTCTCTTCTAAACAGGCTACTGTTCCTATATGTGACATAATAAAAAAACGTCATCTGCACCTAAAAGCTACCCCTGGAGGTTGGAAATGTTTGAAAATATAATTAAGTCATTATAAAACATACCTAGATGACTATTGTTATTCGGTTTCTCTTGTAAACGGACAGATGCTTTGTGAAGAGATGGCGATGCCTTTTTTTACCTACGAAAAATGTCGCATTATTAAATTATTGGTGGCTGACAGGAAAAAATACCATAATAACCGGGAAACGTAATAGACCCAGCGTTCTTCAATAAACGATGTCATTTTGCCAAAGAAATCTGATCAGTCTTTGTACTACCAGGTCTGTTTCCCTATCCAACACAATAAAGTGACAGACCGTATTCAGCGATGCCCAATTGTGGCAAATCGAATAGTGACGAAATTTCCTCAGATTTTTTTCATTGCAGCCATTGTGGTACAAGAGCTCGATATCCTTCACGTTATACACAACGCACAGCTAAAATCAATGTGAGTGAATCGCCGGAAATAGGAGCTTATTCAGCGCAGTTGGAAGAATATTGAACGAAGCATAACATTGACATTAATGATGAAAACTCTATGTACATGACTATGTTGAATGACACAAAGACAGTGATGGTCGTCAACTCTAGGAACATTTGTGTTGCTTTTAAGTAATTATTTGTATCTATGCATACTTTCTGTTATTATATGATCCAACATTTTTCAAACGTTTATACATTATTACATTCTATTTTATAGGGTTGTTGTAAATAGTAATTTGTTTAGTTGATATTCTGATAGTCCTCCAGAAACCTATTTCTATTGAGCTTTGATAACGATTTTTAACATTGACTTCAGTGATGAAAAATGTATGTTAAGTGAAAGACTGTTTTCGTTATTAAATGTTTTGCATTGTAAAGTTGTCTCTATGCATCTGACTATTTCCAGTTATGACCAAGACTTAATTTTAAATTGTTAGGTAAGTTTTGTTTTTATGGGGTTGTAAATAATATTTCGTTTGTGTTCATAAAGGAAATAAAGGAAACCTATTTATGAGATTCGATAACGATTCTTTCATTTGATTGAGCAGTTTCCTCTACCCAGTTTTGTTTTTATAAGCAGTTCGTTCTCATGTTATATTTTTGGAACACTGGTTGTTTCTATCTTGAAAAATAAATAACGCATACACTCTGGTTTTCTCTTCTGGTTTTCTCTTCTCAGTCGCTTTATCATCGTTATGTTTGGGTAATTGTCATGTTGAACGATGTTAGTGTTCATACTGAATTATTATCAAGTAATAGCTGTTTTTATGCTGGGACTACTTTATGAATTGAACTACTTAGTAGTCAACTTCAAAACTGCATAGACTACTTTTTAAAGCAATCAAAATGACTCCTAAAAACCAATTACTTTATCATGATCACTTCTTGATAAAGTAGACGGGGTCCGTTTAGGTAGTCCAGGTTTAGAAAACAGCTAATGAAGGGAAAAGGCAGCCTGAAAATTGTGAGGTAAGACAACCCGTAATTCTTACGACCGACTTTCCAGCATGCGGAGTATTTCGCTTGCAGTCTAGCGGCTTATTAATAATTCCGCAAAAAAGTCTGATTCAAGTTCAAATAAAAAATAGCTGCTCCGCACAGAAATTCTGTACAGCGCTGAACCGGCTTCCATCGTTACTATTTATATAATTAGACCCTGAAGAGGCAAATGTCCACCAGGCAGTAAATGTCCAGTCGGCTAAAATGGTTTCTACATTCCGTTCCATCTACTTTTTCTGCTCTGAAACATTATTAAGGAAATAAATTGTGCAAAATACTACTTGATGATCATCCGTAAAAATAAATTTAAAAAAAAAATACTCTTTTTTCGTGCGTAGCGGTTATGCAAATCCTGGCATTAAAAGGCTGAAAAGGAGAAACGGAAAATTCGACAAAAACAATTTATTTTTGGAACAGTACATTTGATACATCATGTATACAACAACAATCAATCACTGAATTCTACTACGTCATAACAATCTGATTGAAAAAAATTAATAAAGCATTTGTAAAAATCTTTTAATTTTCTCATTCTGAATTTGTTTTTTTGTAAAAAGCATTCTTAAGCATTTTTAATAGTAAAATGTTGTTTGTTATTATATGAAATTGTATTTTCAATGTCTTTATAAGTATTATTTCAATACCAAGCAATCGTAAATCAGTTATAACTTTTATTGTTCTATTGTCCGTAGTTTTCACCTTAGATGACGTCACCGGCTAAAATGATGACGTCAGCACATGTTTTTCCCATCAAGTTGCTTATCAGGTTGTTATTGTTTGGTAAGAGCATAAATTTTGTGGAAGTTACGGAGGTGGGGGGAGGGGGGAGCGAATGAGCCCCCCCCACTCCCCCCCCCCCCAGTGGAACTGAGGAGACCCCCCAAAAGCTTGGTATTATAAGGCTTTTTTATTTTGACCAAATTACTAATCACATATATATTTTACAGTTCTGATGAAAGGTAAGTGTCCCTCTAGATTCATTTCCGTCATATAATGGCGTATGGAATAGCGACAACCACGTCACACAGTTTGATCATCAGATGAAAATAAAACATAAAGATAACATATTCATGTCATAAACCTTTTAGATTTGCATCTTCATTACATCATTTCTCTTAAAGAATATACGATGTGAGAACTGTCGTCAAACTACCTGCCTCACTGAAATTGTGTCTCTGTCGAGAAGTGGCACATCCCTAACTTTATCACACCTTCCGCACAAAATCTATTCACCTATTATATAACGGAATTTTTTGCCACCCACTTTGATTATGTTCATCAAGAAGACATATGTCACCATGCGGCAATTATAGTCTTATCATAAAAATGGCTTTTGGCTATAAAACTTTCTGCTTGTTTCAAGAATAGATAAAAGAACTATTCAAGTTTCTGGCTGAATGGACGAAGATCATATATGTATCATATATGTATAGGTTGCAGAGAAAATCGTATATAATATTAGTTTTGTTTGAACACATGGATTGATGAAATCATTCTTTCCCAGTACAGTCTTATCCATTTGCAAAGGAATTTAGATGAAAACGCAAAGGATTTTGTTTAGAGTATAGTTTTATCTGTAACATAAAGACATGTTTGCAATGTGATTTTTATGAAAACTTTGAGATAAACAAAAAGGCTGTTAACATCTGAAGATGGCGACTCTTCATGAAAGCATATTTATGTTACTGTACTGTATATGGGTATCTTCTGTTTTATTGGATTTCTGCGTAAATAAGGAATCCTTTACGATCGTCCGTGTTTTTTTTATCGTTTTTTGATCTTTCATCTGCTGTCCAAACCTACGCAAGATTTTTTCTGCAACTTCATTGGGTATACAGCTAATTTCTGATATCTGATTGGCCAGTTAGGTCTAGTTAGTCTACTTAACGCAAGCGGTGAACGCAGACTGAAGTTCACTTTGTCTTCTCATTTATCAAAAAATCTATCAAAAACGTCTTTAAAAATGGCGCACAGGTTACGCTCAAACTATGTAATACTTAGATAATGTTTGAAAACGGCTTTTAGATAAACGAATTATTCACACAAGAATGTTAAAATAGAAGAATCTCTCCCCTGGAAACTTCTAAACTTCTTTTTTATTTAATTACTAACTGCTTGATATCTTACAAAAAGTTTTAATATGGCGAACAGAAGAAACTGCTTCCCCCACCATCGTATTGAAAGAAGTCAGTGTTGTACACTAAAACTTTTGAAAAGGTAATTCCTTTCATTTCATATAGTTTAATAAGTGGTTTAATAGTGAATTATTATACTACGTTGTATTGCTTGGTATAACATATATTATATGCACAGCTTTCTGAATATGCATACCACACAGCTTCCACTCTACTAGAGCTGGGTTGGTTATTTTTTGTAATTGTTTATGTTTTTCAACTTGAGTTTGAATTTGTTTCTTTACTTTTGGCAAAATACTTCTTGTAGATTATTTTGTCATCATTTTAAACTGCGAATATGGAGTCCGTCTTTCGGCCAGTCTATGCGACATTCTATCTTTTGCTTTTCGAATGTATACAAATGAAACTATTAACCCAAAGTTTACATATTTTCAAGGTGAACATATACGTATATCCTTGGATATACAGTTATTAAACGCATTCAAGTTTTGTTTTCTGTTACCTATGAAAAATATTTCTTGGTTTTAACGTTTAGACCGACATCAAAAATATTACTGTTTCACAACATTCAAGCTTCAAATATTTATTCGGTCATCGGTCAGTCTATATTGTCAGGATATTTAGAAAATTGATATAATGGACGAACTTTTTTTTCTATATTTTTAAGGCTTTTCAAATATTAGTTTTCATACGACCATGATCTGTTGCGTTTCTTACATTATCCTAATTTATACTGACAAAACGGTGAATCCTTAATATATATATATATATATATGTAAAGAAACATACATTTTCGTGTAAGGGGAAATTACTAGTCGCCATCTTTAGAAGTTAACGGTCTTTTGTTTGTATAAACGTAAGATTTCAAAAAACTGTACTAAATACATAATAACTTCATGGGACAAATAAAACTTTTGTGTTTTCATGCATTCATTCCTTTGCAGAAGCGTAAAGTTCCTTCCGGGCTGTACTGTAATACGGTGGAATTTATTTGTGCGCATACCTTGTTGGAGAAAATCTTTGTAGTATTCATTTTTCGGATTGAGAATTTACAAGATTGTTACTCTGAATCTCCACAAGGCGGTAAATATAGCTTTACTTATAACTTTACCTTTCTTTACAGCTGTCGATTTTGTTGATTTTAACGTTGACCCTTCCAAGTGGGCACAGGAACGTCCCATGCACGTTCAGTTAGGACGTCCCGGAGACGACCAAGAGACGTCAAAAGTGAAATCTGTCCGATTGAACAGGATGTCCAACAAGGACTTGAAGAGGACGTTCAATGGATGTCCTTTTAGCCAAAGGACGTCTAGAGGACATCCACAATGGGACGTGGACGAAAGGTAGAGGAGAGGCCGTCAACGGGACGTCTGAAGAACGGATGCGTGCTCACTGTGTTTTACTGACAGAGCATAAATAACTAATTTTTGTTATTTTAAAAACTTCCGGTTTTTTGCGGAATTAATTTTTGCGAATTGTCGGTGATGATTGTGGAATTTTGTTCACAGATATTGAGATGTTTTTTTCTCTTCTTTAATCTCATAATAGTAGCGATTTTTTTCTCTTAGAATTCATTTTATTCTTTATGTGAAGAAAAATTTGAACTCTTTAAAACCTTCTAGTTGGAACACTTTTTTTAAATTACAATTAATTCCCAGAGCAACAGTTCCAAATTAATTGCATAAGGACTGTTCATAAAAACCCAATAAACCACAAGTGAAAACTACGCTTAACTGACCCATTAACAGTCATAAGGCCTTAATTGCAAGACAATTATATTAAACTAGTATACCGTGTAAAATTTTTTTACATCTTTCCCAATAAGATGTTTTTACACGCTATACTAACCATTTGATAATAACTCTATGAAATACAAAAACGCAGTCCAAAACGCCGCCCTAAAATCTTTCATCGATTCAGGAATTTTTTACCCGCCATACTAAGCATTGATAACGCCGTGTATTGAGGTAAAACTATTGATTTCTCCTTTCTTTGTCGCCAAAAATAGAATTCACAGAACACGGAAGAAGTTTGTTTGTTAAAAATGTTATTACATGTTTACGTCGAATCATATTTAATGTAAAGTTTTACTGAAGAAATCAATTTGAGCCATAACTCAAAGCTAATATGGGCCCCAAACGGCAACAGTTAACGCAATAATTATGCGTTTAATGTCATATATATTAAGCCCAGCGAAAAATTGCACACAAATTCAATTGTGACCGACATGTAGTCGGCAATATATTTTAACGTCATGATAATGACGTCATAGTTCCAAGTCCCTCAAACAACTTGCTACAAAAAAATTAAGAAAAGGCTGTATTTTTTCGACTTCTGAATCCTAACCAATTCTTAAATCTTTCCACTTTCTAACTTTATTGTCAACCAAAAATTCTTTCAGTCTTTGTGGTAAACATATTCATAATTATCACTGCTAAATCTCAGAAAAATTATTCACAACTTGTGAAATATCTCACTCACACACTAAAGTACCCACGCAAAATTAACTTTTAGAGTGTATACAGATTTACATATATACGATATAAGGTATTAACTAAATCCTAAAAAGAATCATACCTCCAAATAATGTTTCTTTCTTCAAAGCTGAAGTTTCTTCAAAGTTCTTTCTTTATAAATTCCAGGAACAGAGAGATCTCCAATTAGAAAAACGCCATCGGTATTAACTAATTTTACTCACGGCCGAA
Source organism: Turritopsis rubra (assembly GCA_039566895.2). Taxonomy (NCBI): domain Eukaryota; kingdom Metazoa; phylum Cnidaria; class Hydrozoa; order Anthoathecata; family Oceaniidae; genus Turritopsis; species Turritopsis rubra. The sequence continues at coordinate 3,864,071 of CM077630.1, read as the reverse complement.
ACTAACAGATTAATCAAATCTCTAATCTTTTATTCCTTCTTGACTTTCTTCTTTCTAACATTGTACTAAAAAATACCATGCTCAACACAGTTTTTACTAAATTTTCTTTTTTTTCTTTGGAAATCTAAAAAAACAAACCGAGATAGGATAAAATGCCGTTTGATACGTCTTCAACCTTCAACATTACACAACATAAGTCGTAAATGTGTAAAAACTATTCTTCGTAATAAAAACTTGTTTTTTATTATTACTTTGTCTTAAAAAATGTAAACAAACGCTTCTTTTTTCTTCAAACGACTATTTATGATTTGTTGTCAATAGCTGCTACGTTCGATTGTAATTCGAAGTCTCCGCCTGAGATGCTATATCGTGTCTTCCCTAACGTATTTCATATCATAAAACAATTATAAGCACTAAACCGGAGTGCCTTATACTAATACGAAAAAAAACATAAACAAATATCCATTGACGAACTTCCCGAAAAAATTTTCCGAAAGTTCTTTCTTTCAAAGTTAGGTAAGAAAAAAGCAAGATTGCGTATTAGTATAAGAAGATAAGGTTCAGAGTGCATGAAATGTTTATATTAATTAAGAAATAAGAGTATTTGCATGGAAGGAATACCTCTGTTACAGAATCTTTTTTTTTTCTTTTTTTTTTCTTTTTCTTATTCTCTTTTATTGCATCTCCTCTCTCTTATAGCAATACAATTCAATAGATTAAATATCCAATTAAGGAACGTAATCGTTAATCATTATTTTTTTTAAATCATTATTCTTTTATTCTTTTAAAAAGTTAACAATCGTAGATTTGAGAACATCATTTAAAAAAAATATTAATTGGCATGGCGTGTTTATATTCATGATCAGTTTTTGATTATTTGATTTTCATTCGCCATATAATTTGATTTGAGTAAACTTGTAAAGGAAAAATCATGACGAGTTTGGTTGTATTGTTGACGCTGTCCATGCTTGTGTCTCTGTCAATGCAAAGTATGTGTAAAATTGCAATCGGTTTTAAAAGAAATGTTTATAAAAATTATTTGATTCTCTTTACAAGTTTGATCATAAAGAGAATAACCAAAAGCTTCGTATTCATTCTGATGACTAGTGGAATTTCTAGTCGAATATATAGGTCATATAAAAATCATGAAGATTTTGGTTGTATTGTTGACGCTGTCCATGCTTGTGTCTCTGTCAATGCAAAGTATGTGTAAAATTGCAATCGGTTTTAAAAGAAATGTTTATAAAAATTATTTGATTCTCTTTACAAGTTTGATCATAAAGAGAATAACCAAAAGCTTCGTATTCATTCTGATGACTAGTGGAAGTTCTAGTCGAATATATAGGTTTAAAGAAAACAAATGCTATTTTCGTTTTTTCCTAATCAAAAATGAAGCTTTAGGTTATTCTCTTCATGATCAAATGTTTATAATCATAATTTTTTTAAATCAAGTTAGCACAGTAAATTAAGATCATCTTTTATCATTTATTTTATTTGTTTTTATAAAGGGCAACTTGATAATGGCCCCTGCATTGGAAAGGAAAAAGGTAACTAAATGGATTATAATCATACAAATCTGCGATTTACTATTTAGCATTACCCATGTGGAAAAGAATGGAAAAGAATATGTTCAATACTAAACGATTTTAACACAATTTAAGAATCATTTCGAAATTTGTTTGCATATTCAAGATTTCAAATTAACAAATTCTATTTATTAAAATTGAAGAATTTTCAAGTTAAATTTAAAATCTATAGTCCAATGGGCTTATAAGCGAGAGTATTTTTCAGATCGAAAATCCCAATATCGCTTAAAACTCACTTATAGGCCCATGGGCTTTTATGCAGGGTAGAAGGGTAAATGTAGTCAAGGTTGCAAAAACTGAATCTTTCATATTTGTTTATTGTGACAATAGGCCTCAGAGGCGGATATATAGCTGATGCAAACTTTATGGAGGAGAGTTACTTCTTTTAAAGTAAAAAAGAAAAAGCGCAAGCAGCCAAATCAACACTAAATTATGAATATAAATTTCGTGACGTTGTACTTATTTTGCCTAACACTAGGTCCGTTCGTGGGCTTCTTAGATTTCATCCAAAACATAATTGATAGTGCCAAGGAAGGAATTGAAAAAAACAAAAGAGACCAGGGTATGTGTTTTCTTCAAATAAAATTATGGCTGATAAAATTACACGAGTGTTCAAATATATCACCTAATTCTTTCTCATTTTTTTTAGCTGAACTATGGGCTTAAATATCTGGTTGATTCTTGATTATTATGAATATTAGCAGCCGCTATTTCTATATGCAGTCATTTAGAATGTAAACCATTATTTTGTCACGTCATAATAGTTTCGAAGTTCTTTACATGATTGTCCCCTCACTCCTATTATTATCGAACCTTGTCATTGTAATTTTGGGAAACACTTCCCAGAACGTCCCTAAACTAGCTGAAGAACAGTGCGTACATTAGCCTCGTCCCATATAATTGAAGGTAAGTTGGCCAAATGGCTAAGGCGATGGACTGCTCATCCATTGGACTCTGCCCGCGAGTGTTCAAATCCCATCTTCATCGGTGTAACTCAGTTATATGGTGTAATGGTTAACACTCTGGATTTTCAATCTTGCGATCCGGGATCAAATCCCGTTAGAACCTAGAAGATCTTTAAAATTTAATTACAGATTAATAACTGTTTCAAACTTCAGTGACCCTGACGTGAAATAGAAATGCATCCTTCTGAAATGGAGTAGGACGCGCTACCATTGCGCCACAGGGTCCAATGTAAATTCAGGCGGTTGTGGATGCACCACTGTCAGTGAACATCAATTCAAATTAATAACATTCCCATTAAATTCTGTTTACACCTGGGTTTGAACCGCTGACATTGGGTGGGTTGGGCGCACGTGATAACCACTTCAATTCGGACACGCATTCCACCGATGGGACCACCTACCACGAACTAGTTAATATCAACAATATTATATCAATTAAATAATATGTGGGCAAAAACACGCAGTGGCGCAATGTACTAGCGCGTTAGACTTCAAATTCAAAGGTTGTGTGTCCAACTTCCAACCGCGGTGAGGCCTCTGTATTTTCAATTGGGTATACAAGGTCTCAAATACCATACCACAGCCGTCTCTCTAATTGATATTTATAATCATATGAAATCATTACGGCAATGATATCCTAAAGCAATATGCAATTGTCTAGCATTAGTTTAAAACTAGTTTTGGAACAGAGATAATTTTTGACCTTTTAACACCTTAACTACTGATTTTCATATCACCACTCTGTGATTTTCAACACAGTTTTAATCATTTCAAATTAAAAGCCATACACTTACACGCTTTAATTTGTCATTGCGATGCCAATTAAAGCTCAGGAATATGAAATTCACGCTTATTCGTCCTTTTGCTTGATTGCAACATCAATTTTAATCAAATAGGTTTCTTTCAAGAAATTATTTCATATAGTAATAATAAATTGTTAATAATTGATTCAACTCCGTACCACCCTACCAAAGATTTCATTTAGCCGTATTCATATCATCGAGAAGGACGATGAAGCTTGCCTTTTAATTGCTAGTCCAATATTGCTCTAATTTTTTTGCTTTTTCCGTTTTTTCCGTTTTTCTCCAATTCAATCCACCAAGCTTCCTCCTTCTTCTCGATGATACGAATACAGCTAAATGACAGCTTTTGTAAAGTGGTAGGGCGTTTAATCAATTATTAAACAATTTAAAATTACTTTATATATTAATTCCTTGAAACCCATCTAAAGCAGAAATAGGGAACGGAAAAAAGGGGTTAGGATAAAAAGGAGAAAAAGGAAAAAAACCGGGAAAAACAGAAAAATTAGAGCTATATTGGACTGCCAATTAAAAGGCAAGCTTCATCGTTGTTCTCGATGATATGAATACGGCTAAATGAATTCTTCGGTAGGGTAGGCACGGCATTTAACTAATCAATTATTAAACAATTTATTATTTCTTTATGAAATAATATCTTGAAAGAAACCTATTTAATTGAAATTGATGCTGCAATCAAACTGAAGGACGAATATGTGTGAATTTCATATACCTGAACTTAAATTGTCATCGCAATAAAAAAAAGGCGTGTAAGTGTATTGATTTTAATTTAAAATGAATAAAACTGCGTTAAAAATAACAGAGTGGTGAAAAGAAAACAGTTCAACGTCGGTAGTTAACGTATTAAAAGCTAAACTATTATCTTTGTTCAAAAACTAGTTTTAAATTAATGCTAGACAATTGCATATTGCTTTAGAATGTCATGTCCGTAATGATTTCATATGATTATAAATATCAACTAGTGCGACAGCTGTGGTATGGTATTTGAGAGCTTGTATACCCAATTGAAAATACAATAAATGTCCCTAGTGTTTTCTGTTTGCTTTTATAAAATAATACTCCATTACGTTATTGAGTTAAGGACTCAACCGCGATTTGAACATGGGGCCTCCCGCACCAAAAGCGAGAATCATACCACTAGACCATTGAGCCACACTACTGTGCTCACAATTTTCAATTATCGAAACTTGGTATGGTAATTTTGGTTGCCACTTCTCACAATGTCCCAAAACTATCTATAGAACAGTGCGTACTTTAGCCTCGCCACATATAATTAAATATGAGGTGGACGAATTGTTAAACTGATGGCCTGCTCATACATTTGGGCCTCCCTGCGTGGGTTCCAATTCCATCTCCGTCGGTCTAAATCGGTTCTATGGTGTAATGCTAAGCACTCTGGATTTTAAATCCAGCGTTTGGAATTCAAATCCCGGTAGCACTTAGAAGATACTTAAAATTTAATTACAGATTAATAACTGTTTTAAACTTCAGTGACCCTGACGTGAATTGAAGACACAACCTTCGGAACTGGAGTCAGACGCGCTACCATTGCGCCACAGGGGCCAATGGTCATTCAGGCGGTTGTCAAACGCAATCGTCAGTGAACATCAATTTAAATTAATGGCATTCCCATTAAATTCTCTTTCTGCCTGGGTTCGAACCGGGCACTTTGAGCACATTCGGCGCAAGTAATAACCACATCACTACACTTCGGAAACGCATTATACCGACGATTCCAGCTACGGCTAATTGGTTAATGACAACATTATTTTATCAATTAAATAATATGTGGACAAAAAACCGCTGTGGCGCAATGGACCAGCGTGTTTGACTTCAAATTCAAAGGTTGTGTAATCGACTTTCCCCAGCGTTAAGGCCGTTGTATTTCCAATTGAGTATACAAGCTCTCAACAACCATACCACAGCTGTCGCTGTAATTAATATTTATAATCATATGAATTAATAACGGCGATGATATCCTAAAGCAATATCCAATGGTCTGGCATTAGTTTATAACTAGTTTTGGAACAGCGATAATGTTTGACATTTTAACACGTTAACTACCGAAACTGGATTGATTTTCTTATCACGACGCTGTTATTTTCAACGCAATTTTAATCATTTCAAATTAAAATCTATACACTTACACGCCTTAATTGGTCAATGCGCTGACTATTTAAGCTCGGGAATATGAAATTAACGCATATTCGTAATTTTGTTTGATTGCAACATAAAATTTAATCAAATGGGTTTCTTTCAAGAAATTACTTCATAAAGTAATAATAAATTGTTTAATAATTGATTAAATGCCGTACCACCCTACCAAAGAATTCATTTAGCCGCATTCCTATTATTGAGAAGAACGATGAAGCTCGCCTTTTAATTGCCAGTCCAATATTGCTTTCATTTTTCCGCTTTTTCCCTTTTTTTCCGTTTTTCTCCTTTTTATCCTAACGCCTTTTTTCCATTCCCTTTTTCTGCTTTAGATGGGTTTCAAGAAATTAATATAAAAAGAAATTTTAAATTGTTTAACAATTGATTAAACGCAGTACATCCTTACCAAAGATGTCATTTAGCTGTATCCATATCATCGAGAAGGACGATGAAGCTTGCATTTGAATTGGCATCCCAACGTTACTCTGCTTTCTCTTCTTTCTCTGCTTTCTTTGCATAACATTGAGGTCAGTAACAACAATTTACGCAACCTTGGGTTGGAAACCACAACACTGAAATTGAGAGTCTGATGCTCAACCGACTGAAGTAGCACGTTATGATACTAGTAAATTCCTAGCATCTACCATTTAAACAGCCCTGAATATCATTTTTTGATCATGTCTTGCGCAGGTGATAAAGATTTCTATGACATTTCGATGGGTAACACTTATTAAATGTCCCTGGTGTTTTCAGTTTGCTTTCATGAAATAATACTGCATCACGTCATTGCCTTAAGGGCTCAACCGGGATTTGAACCCGGGACCTCTCGCACCCAAAGCGAGAATCACACCACTAGACAATTGAGCCACATTACTGTTCATAAGTGTTACCCTTCGAAATGTCATACGAGTCCTTATCACCTGCACAAGACACGATCAAAAAATGATATTCAGGGCTATTTAAATGGTAGATGCAACCAATTTACTAATATCATGGCGAGCTAGTTAAGTCGGTAAAGACTCTTAATCTCAGTGTTGTGGGTTCCAACCCAAGGTTGGTTAAATCGTTGTTACTGACCCCAAAGTTATGCAGAGAAAGCAGAGGAAGTAGGGAAAGCAGAGTAACGTTGGGCTTCCAATTCAAGACCAAGCTTCCTCGTCCTTCTCGATAATATGAATACTGCTAAATGACATCTTTTGTAAGGTGGTACGGCGTTTAATCAATTATTAAACTATTTAAAATTACTTTTTATAGTAATTCTTTAAACCCACCTATAGCAGAAAATGGTAACAGAAAAAAGGGATTAGGATAAAAAAGAGAAAAACGGAAAAAAACGAAAAAAACGGAAAAATTATAGCAATATTGGACTGGCAATTAAAAGGCAAGCTTCATCGTTGTTCTCGATGATATGAATACGGCTAAATGAATTCTTCCGTAGGATGGCACGGCATTTAATTAATCAATTATTAAACAATTTATTATTTCTTTATGAAATAATGTCTTGAAAGAAACCTATTTGATTAAAATTAATGCTGCAATCAAACAAAAGGAGGAATATACGTGAATTTCATATTCCTTAGCTTAAATTGTCATCGCAATGACAAATATTTGACCTTTTAATTTGACATTTTAATCAACCTTTTAACCGTGTAAGTATATGGATTTTAATTTGAAATGATTAAAACTGCGTTGAAAATAACAGAGTGGTGATAAGGAAATCAGTTCAACGTCGGTAGTTAACGTATTAAAATGTCAAATATTATCTCTGTTCAAAAACTAGTTTAAAACTAGTGCTAGACAATTGCATATTGCTTTAGATGTCATGGCCATAATGATTTCATATGACTATAAGTATCAACTAGAGCGACAGCTGTGGTATGGTATTTGAGAGCTAGTATACCCAATTGAAAATACAGCAGCTTCAATACGGGTGAAAGTCGAATACACAACCTTCGAATTTGAAGTCCAATACGCTAGTACATTGCGCCACAGCGGCTTTTTGTCCAAATGTTATTTAACTGATAAAATAATGTTGACATTAACCAATTGGTCGTAGCTGGTCTTGTCGGTGGAATGCGTTTTCAAAATGAATTGAAGTGGTTATCACGTGATCCCAATGCCCTCAATGTCCCCAGTTCGAACCAAGGCGGAAAGAGAAATTAATGGGAATGTCATTAATTTAAATTGATGTTCACTGACAGTTGCGATTTTACAACCGCTGGAATTACCATTGGACCCTGTGGCGAAATGGTAGCGCGTCTGACTCCAGTTCAGAAGGTTGGGTGTTCAATTCACGTCACGGTCATTGAAGTTTTAAACTGTTATTAATGTCTAATTAAATTTTAAATATCTTCCAAGTGCTAACGGGATTTGAACTCGGAATGCTCGATTCAAAATCCAGAGTGCTTAGCATTCCAACATAAAACCGAGTTTGACCGACGGAGATGGGATTGGAACCCACGCGGGCAAGCCCAAATGGATCTGATATCTATAGCGTTAACCATTCGTCCACTTCATATCCAATTATATGTGATTAGGCTAAAGTACGCACTGTTCTTTAGCTTGTTTTGGGACGTTGTGAGAAGTGGCACCAAAAATTACAATACCAAGTTTCAATAATGGATAATTGTGAGCACAATAATGTGGCTCAATGGTCTATTTGTATGATTCTCGCTTTGGGTGCGAGAGGTCCCTGGTTCAAATCCCGGTTGAGCTCTTAACGCAATGACGTAATGGAGTATTATTTTATGAAAGCAAACAGAAAACACCCGGGTCCTTTAATAAGTGTTATCCTTCGGATTGTGATAGAAATCCTTATCTCCTGCACCAGACATGATCGGGAAATGATATTCAGGGCTATTTAAATGGTAGATGCTGCGAATTTACTAATATGATGGCGGGCTAGTTCAGTCGGTAGAGCATGAGACTCTTAATCTCAGTGTGGTGGGTTACAAACCAATGTTGGTTAAATTGTTGTTACCGACCTCAAAGTTATGCAGAGAAAGCAGAGAAAGCAGGGAAAGCAGAGTAACGTTGGACTGCCAATTCAAGACCAAGCTTCCTCGTCCTTCGCGATGATTTGAATACCGCTAAATTACATCTTTTGTAAGGTGGTACGGCGTTTAATCAATTATTAAACAATGTAAAATTTTTTTTATATTAATTCCTTGAAACCCATCTAAAGCAGAAAAAGGGAACGGAAAAAAGGGGTTTGGATAAAAGGAAGAAAACGAAAAAACCCGGAATAAACAGAAATATTAGAGCTATGTTGGACTGGCAATTAAAAGGCTACCTTGATCATTGTTCTCGATGATATGAATTCGGCTAAATAAATTCTTCGGTAGGTTGGCATTGCATTCAATTAATCAATTATCAAACAATTTATAATTACTTTATGAATTAATATCTTAAAAGAAACCTATTTGATTAAAATTGATGCTGCAATCAAAGATAAAGAGGAATACGCGTAAATTTCATATTCCTGAGCTTATATTGTCATCGCAATGACAAATTAAAGCGTGTAAGTATAGGGAATTTAAATTGAAATGATTAATACCGCGTTGAAAATAACAGAGTGGTAATAAGAAAATCAGTTTAACGTCGGTAGTTAACCTACTAAAAGGTCAAATATTATCTCTGTTCAAAAACTACTTTTAAACTAGTGTTGGACAATTGCTAATTGCTTTAGGATGTCATGGCCGTACTGATTTCATATGATTATAAATATCAACTAGGGCGACGGCTGTGGTATGGTATTTGAGAGCTTGTATACCCAATTGAAAATACAGCAGCTTCAATGCATTTGAATTTGAAGTCCAACACGCTAGTCCATTGGGCCACAGCGGCTTTTTGTCCAAATATTATTTAATTGATAAAATAATGTTGACATTAACCAATTCGTCGTAGCTGGTCTGGTCGGTGGAATGCGTTTTCAAAGAGAAGTGAAGGTGTTATGACGTGATCCCAATGCCCTCAATGTCCCTAGATCGAACCAAGGCGGAAAGAAAAGTTAATTGGAATGTCATTAATTTAAATTGATGTTCACTGACAGTTGTCGTTTGACAACCGACCGAATTATCATTGGACCCTGTGGTGCAATGGTAGCGCCTCCGACTCCAGTTCAGAAGGTTGCGTGTTCAATTCACGTCCGGGTCACTGAAGTTTTAAACTGTTAATAATGTCTAATTAAATTTTAAATATCTTCCAAGTGCTAACGGGATTTGAACTCGGAATGCTCGATTCAAAATCCAGAGTGCTTAGCATTCCAACATAAAACCGAGTTTGACCGACGGAGATGGGATTGGAACCCACGCGGGCAAGCCCAAATGGATCTGATATCTATAGCGTTAACCATTCGTCCACTTCATATCCAATTATATGTGATTAGGCTAAAGTACGCATTGTTCTTTAGCTTGTTTTGGGACGTTGTGAGAAGTGGCACCCAAAATTACAATACCAAGTTTCAATAATGGATAATTGTGAGCACAGTAATGTGGCTCAATGGTCTATTTGTATGATTCTCGCTTTGGGTGCGAGAGGTCCATGGTTCAAATCCCGGTTGAGCTCTTAACGCAATGACGTAATGGAGTATTATTTTATGAAAGCAAACAGAAAACACCAGGGTCCTTTAATAAGTGTTATCCTTCGGATTGTGATAGAAATCCTTATCTCCTGCACCAGACATGATCAGGAAATGATATTCAGGGCTATTTAAATGGTAGATGCAACGAATTTACTAATATGATGGCGGGCTAGTTCAGTCGGTAGAGCATGAGACTCTTAATCTCAGTGTGGTGGGTTACAAACCAATGTTGGTTAAATTGTTGTTACCGACCTCAAAGTTATGCAGAGAAAGCAGAGAAAGCAGGGAAAGCAGAGTAACGTTGGACTGCCAATTCAAGACCAAGCTTCCTCGTCCTTCGCGATGATTTGAATACCGCTAAATTACATCTTTTGTAAGGTGGTACGGCGTTTAATCAATTATTAAACAATGTAAAATTTTTTTTATATTAATTCCTTGAAACCCATCTAAAGCAGAAAAAGGGAACGGAAAAAAGGGGTTTGGATAAAAGGGAGAAAAAGGAAAAAAACCGGAATAAACAGAAAAATTAGAGCAATATTGGACTGGCAATTAAAAGGCAACCTTCATCATTGTTCTCGATGATATGAATACGGCTAAATGAATTTCTCGGTAGGGTGGCATTGCATTCAATTAATCAATTATTAAACAATTTATAATTACTTTATGAATTAATATCTTGAAAGAAACCTATTTGATTAAAATTGATGCTGCAATCAAACAAAAAGAGGAATATGCGTGAATTTCATATTCCTGAGCTTATATTGTCATCGCAATGACAAATTAAAGCGTGTAAGTATAGGGATTTTAATTTGAAATGATTAATACCGCGTTGAAAATAACAGAGTGGTAATAAGAAAATCAGTTTAACGTCGGTAGTTAACGTACTAAAAGGTCAAATATTATCTCTGTTCAAAAACTACTTTTAAACTAGTGTTAGACAATTGCAAATTGCTTAAGGATGTCATGGCCGTAATGATTTCATATGATTATAAATATCAACTAGGGCGACGGCTGTGGTATGGCATTTGAGAGCTTGTATACCCAATTAAAAATACAGCAGCTTCAATGCATTTGAATTTGAAGTCCAACACGCTAGTCCATTGGCCACAGCGGCTTTTTGTCCAAATATTATTTAATTGATAAAATAATGTTGACATTAACCAATTCGTCGTAGCTGGTCTGGTCGGTGGAATGCGTTTTCAAAGAGAAGTGAAGGTGTTATGACGTGATCCCAACGCCCTCAATATCCCCAGATCGAGCCAAGGCTGAAAGAAAGGTTAATTGGAATGTCATTAATTTAAATTGATGTTCACTGACAGTTGTCGTTTGACAACCGACCGAATTATCATTGGACCCTGTGGTGCAATAGTAGTGCCTCCGACTCCAGTTCAGAAGGTTGCGTGTTCAATTCACGTCAGGGTCACTGAAGTTTTAACTGTTATTAATCTCTAATTAAATTTTAAATATCTTCCAAGTGCTACCAGCATTTTAACTCGGAACGCTCGATTCAAAACCAGAGTACTTAGCATTACACCATAGAACCGAGTTAGACCGATGGAGATCGGATTGAAACCCACGCGGGCAAACGCAAATGGATGAGCAGTCCATCGCGTTATCCATTCGTCCACCTCATATTCAATTATATGTGAGGAGTCTAAAGTACGCACTGTTCTTTATCTAGTTTTTGGACGTTGTGAGAAGTGACACCAAAAATTACAATACTAAATTTCAATAATTGAAACTTAATGGTGTAGTGGTACGATTCTCGCTTTGGGTGCGAGAGGTCCCGGATTCAAATCCCGGTTGAGCCTATTACGCAATGACGTAATGGAGTATTATTTTATGAAAGCAAACGGAACACACCAGGGACCTTTAATAAGTGTTATCTTTCGGATTGTCATAGAAATCCTTATAACCTGCACAAGACATGATCAAGAAATGATATTCAGAGCTATTCAAATGGTAGATACAACGAATTTACTAATATCATGGCGGGCTAGTTCAGTCGGTAGAGCATGAGACTCTACATCTCAGTGTTGTGGATTCCAACCCAAGGTTGGTTAAATTGTTGTTACCGACCTCAAAGTTATGCAGGGAAAGCAGAGAAAGCAGGGAAAGCAGAGTAACATTGGACTGCCAATTCAAGACCAAGCTTCCTCGTTCATCGCGATGATTTGAATACCGCTAAATTACATCTTTTGAAAGGTGGTACGGTGTTTAATCAATTATTAAACAATGTAAAATTTTTTTATATTAATTCCTTGAAACCCATCTAAAGCTGAAAGAGGGAGCAGAAAAAAGGGGTTAGGATAAAAGGGAGAAAAACGGGAAAAAACGGAAAAAACAGAAAAATTAGAGGAATATTGGACTGGCAATTAAAACGCAACCTTCTTAGTTGTTTTCGATGATATGAATACGGCTAAATGAATTCTTCGGTAGGGTGGCACGGCATTTAATTAATCAATTATTAAACAAATTATCATTACTTTATGAAATAATATCTTCAAAGAAACCTATTTGATTAAAATTGATGCTGCAATCGAACAAAAGGAGGAATATGCGTGAATTTCATATTCCTGAGCTTAAATTGTCATCGCAATGATAAATTAAGCCGTGTAAATATACGGATTTTAATTTGAAATGATTAAAACTGCGTTGAAAATAACCGACTGGTGATAAGAAAATCAGTTCAACGTCGGTAGTTAACGTATTAAAAGGTCAAATATTATCTCTGTTCAAAAACTAGCTTTAAACTAGTGCTAGATAATTGCATATTGCTTTAGGGTGTCATGGCCGTAATGATTTCATATGATTATAAATATCAACTAAGGCGACGGCTGTGGTATGGTATTTGAGAGCTTGTATACCAAATTGAAAATACAGCAGCTTCAATGCATTTGAATTTGAAGTCCAACACGCTAGTCCATTAGGCCACAGCGGATTTTTGTCCAAATATTATTTAATTGATGAAATAATGTTGACATTAACCATTTCGTCTAAGCTAGTGTTGTTGGTGGAATGCGTTTTCAAGGTGAAGTGAAGTGGTTATCACGTGATCCCAACGCCCTCAAAGTCCCTAGTTCGAACCAAGGCGGAAAAAGAAATTAATGGGAATGTCATTAATTTCAATTGATGTTCACTGACAGTTGCGATTTGAAAACAGCAGGAATTATCAGTGGACCCTGTGGCGCAATGGTAGCGCGTCTGACTCCAGTTTAGAAGGTTGCGTGTTCAATTCACGTCAGGGTCACTGAAGTTTTAAACTGTTATTAATCTCTAATTAAATTTGAAATATCTTCCAAGTGCTACCGGAATTTGAACTCGGAACACTCGATTCAAAATCCAGAGTACTTAGCATTACACCATAGAACCGAGTTAGACCGACGGAGATGGGATTGAAACCCACGCGGGCAAACGCAAATGGATGAGCAGTCCATCGCGTTATCCATTCGTCCACCTCATGTTCAATTATATGTGACGAGGCTAAAGTACACACTGTTCTTTAGCTAGTTTTGGGACGTTGTGAGAAGTGACACCAAAAATTACAATACTAAATTTCAATAACTGAAAATTGTGAGCACAGTAATGTGGCTCAATGGTCTAGTGGTATGATTCTCGCTTTGGGTGCGAGAGGTCCCGGGTTCAAATCCCGGTTGAGCCCTTAACGCAATGACGTAATGGAGTATTATTTTATGAAAGCAAACGGAACACACCAGGGACATTTAATAAGTGTTATCCTTCGGATTGTCATAGAAATCTCATCACCTGCACA